>JAHHFK020000808.1:0-600000 GCA_024533555.2 Aedes koreicus | reverse complement strand
TTTTTTATATCTGAAATTTTCACAAGTACCGGCATTTTACCGATATTACCGGTATTGACTCCACCAAATACCGAATACCGGTATTTTTCAAAAATGGCCAGTACCGACCACCCTAAATGCACATACCCCAAAAATACCCTATTGCGATCTATTATGATTGTGCTAATGCTCATTATTCAATATCACAACCAAAAATAAATTGCAAAAAATGGGTATTTCATACCCATTTTACAAATAACAAACGTTTTGAAAAATGGGTATTTCATACCCGTTTCCCATATAACAAACACTTTGAAAAATGGGTCAAAAATACCCGATAGCCAGACGTACAGGCCCTTTACCCATCAATGGGTAAAATCGTTTTACCCATTAAAAGAGTTAACCCACTAAATGGGTTCGAAGTGGGTGATGATTCAACCATCAATAGGTACTGGCCGGTTACAGTGTAAACACGGGTTTAAATTTGAGTTACGTTCTATTGATTGCATCGGTTCAGCAAGATGGCCAGAGGTAAATATTTGTGTGAGCGTGATCAAGTAGTGATTCGTGAAATCAAGAATATCTGTAAAAATAAACGTGAAATAGCTTGAAGAATTCACAGATCGGAAGCAATGATCAGAACGATGCTGAAAACGGGGAAAATACACCGTGAACTGAATCACATAATCATAAACTAAATAACGTTTAAAGGGAAAAATCCTGAAAACGTGAACTAGTTCACGGTCCGTTTTCATTTTCGGGAACGCTTTTTTCTGTGTATGATGTTTTGAAATGGAAATATCCTCTCATCAACATGCGACACTAGAAGTGAACAGCAATTTCTGCTAGAACCAAAGATATGAAAAGAAAGTATTAATAGCCCCGTTAGAGTACGGCAGGCTGTTAAATTGCATAATAAAAACTTAATTAGTAGAATGTATTCAATCCATGATGGGAATTTCATCAAAAAAAAAAATGCGGTTATAGAGGGTCAGCATACAACACCTTACTGTGTTTCTCTTTGAGGTTATTAAGTCTAGTCTCTCGACTAGTCGAGTATTAGTACACGACATTGAAGAAGTCTACACATTGTAGACGAAATACTCGTATCTGTCAAGGTAAGCAACAAAGGTAGTCGGAATTAAATGGAAATTACTAATCTTTCGTCTCCTTTTCTACTAACAGATATTTCACTAAAAAGTTCACACTCACCAAGATTCATGAGTAAGTAAATAAGTTTTGTTGGCCAATTATTCATGATAGTGACCATTGGCTACAATGCCTTGAGATTTAATTTATGCTGAGAATTTGATGTTGAATAAAAAATAAAAAAAAATGACAAAAACTTGAAACGCCACAAATTGTACGCTTCAGAAAAAATATACGTAACGGCTAGGTAGACTCTTTTCCTCAAATCAAACCGGTATCCAGGGAAGCACGGGCGAAGCGTTTTTCATTTTCCGTTCCGATGGTAATCCTAATACGTAGGGAAATTGAAGACAGATGGAATTATAAAATCTAATTATTCAAAACAGCTCACCCACCCATGTATAAGGCATCATACTCCAGAGCAGGAGCTGCATATGGATTGGATTTTGATACCTCTGTATCCGCGTTGACGTCGTGTTCGTCGTTGGATGAAAAATTCAATCAACACAAGTATGCTTTATGTATAGCTGTGTCATATATCTATGCCTCTGTTGATGTTTACGTATATGGAATTGTAACTTACTGTCAAACGTCACTCGCAGAAAATGTAATTGATATAATGTCGTTAGAATTCAAATTCAAAGCGGACCAAAGTAGTAAAATGTTCCTATGTAGTATTGAGACAATCGTTCTATCCATTTAATATTCACATGTTGCGTTTTGCTTCTGATGAAATTAAATTTTTCATACTTACATTGTCTGCTTTAATGTTCTGATTCTGATTTGTTTTAGAAAATTTCAAACCTTTTTTTTCAACCTTATTCGCTTTCTGGAGCCGATTCAATAACACAATAAACTTCCACACGTGCGGCTGAATGTCCCCTTTAGATCACCTAACACCTCTTGTTTAACATCCGTTCAGCAGAAAATCAGAAATTCAATACGCATGAACTCACAACCCTTTCGAAGGTATGTACTTACCAATATTGCCCTCGGCCGACACGACCAGCTGCTTAGTTATGCTACCCGGAATGGCCAGGATCAGTGCTCCCACCGTCAGCAAATGTACTAGTTTTCGCCAAGTATTTTTCGTCCATGATTTTGCTGCTACTGCTGTCGTCGATATGTCAATATTTGACATTGTGCTTTTATTACATCACTTTAAAGTTATGTTGGTCCCCTCTCGCTTGCACGGGTTCAATTTGTGTGAGCTTGGTGGCGGTGCGAGGGTTTCTGACCTCCACCCGTGCTTTTCTGAAGTGCAGGTTCCTGTGAGCGGGACCGGAGAGAAATATATAGAGAGGTAACTCACACCGGAACTGCCTACGTGAGAGTGGTACGGTCCAAGTATTAGAAAGTATCTACTATAGCTAATAATCAAGCTTCTGCTATTTGCCTGCAACAAAAAAGAAGAAAAGAAAACCGAGGCAAAAATTAATTACATTTGTACCTGAACTCTGGAGAGAATTGGCATCCTTCAATGTGGTAGCAAGCCATGAAAATACGATGGCATATTGTTACTCGGGCGACAGGCCTTTCGATTGCTGTGCGCTGGGTGGAATAATAAGCTCTTGTTTTCTCAGAAAAGATCCTGGATTGATTTTGCTCAGTTTTAATAAAAAGGCTCTATTCGTTGGAAGAAGAAAATTTTCGATGAACTGTGACTGTGAATAAGCATACTTGACGCTCAAATTGAAAAACCAGCGGGGGGGCATAAAAAAGGAACTTCCACTGATTTCATGCGTGGCTGAATCAATCAACGAAGCATCTTTCCATTTCTCTGATGTGATAACTGAAAGATGACCCTATTTAGTAAGCTTTGTAAGATTGTTTTAGTAGTGTTGGAAGGGGACACATCGTTTATCTAAGAGGTAGGGATTGTTCCACAAATCACTATCTAACAGCAACCGATAAGCGCTAGTGATAGCGCGTCTCCATCTTTACAACAGTTTAGAGCTTGTGCCACCTACGCAATTGTGCGATCAGGTAAATGCTATGCTATGCTAAGCTATGCTATTGAACACATGTCTCACATATTTTATACAACACGCGTTTGTCATCGGCGAAATTCTTAAATATCTTTTATTTTATTCTTCTCTTTTATTTTTCCTGAACATACTGGTATTGTTTTGAAATTTGAAATATCTTCTCATCATCATGGGATCCCAGTAGTGAACAGCAGTTTCTGCTAGAACTAAAGATGTGAAGAGAAAGTATCGTGGCGGATCCGTCCCTACCTTGACCTACCCGCAGTGGGATGTTTGGCAAAAGTGTCTGTGTTTGCTTCGAAATACTTCCAAAACAAAGCCCTACGCTCAATTTCAAAACAACTTCTATTAAATTTCATAACCTGCCGAGCTCTATCGATACTTTCTCTTCACATCTTTGGTTCTAGCAGAAACTACTGTTCACTACTGGGATTCCATGATTTTGAGAAGATATTTCCAATTTCAAAACATTATAATTTAAATTTGGCGCACTGTGCGCAATAAAAGCATAATTAATTAGTAATGTATGTTGGTATTGCTGCAGTGGCGGCAAAAATCATTTGATTACATCGAAATAAAATCACGCTTCGTATAAAAAAAATTGACTTCATCTTCATCATCACTCCACTTCTTACAGGTCACCACAGCCTACAGATATTAACCACGGTTTTAAATAGCAGCTCCTCCCAATTGGACAGAACCGATTACCAAATCCGAAACATTAACCCTTATGTATTTTACAGGGTACTCGGGTACCTTTTCAGGTTTTACATTACGAAATTTCATAGTTTATTTTCAAAACAGAAAGCTGAAATTCAGTGACATCTTAGTAAAAGCTGGAAAGCAATTTTCTGTATAAAAATATTTCGAAGCAGGGGGGGAGGAAAGGGGGGGGGACTTCAATTTTTTTTTCCCTCAAGTGTTCGACAGGGTAACCGGGTACCCACCAAATTCGAATGATTTCAACTCTGACAATTTTTGCTCGATTTTAATTCGTTTGGCTCCGTAAGATGCAAAAATTCATTCATCTTCATCGAAATTATCGATAATGCCCATTTGGGCTCTGGTCCGGTACGGAGACACCATTTGCAAATATCCATTGAATTTCCGGGAATGGATGTCAAAATCTTTGAAATAATTCCTAGAAACTGTCATTCCGGAACAGGTTCTTTTCCGTGTCTGGGCCTCGAGATGTTCTCGGACCTGTCATTCGACAGATCATTTTCAGAAGGAAACCATGGCAATATGGGTATCAAACCCATGGCCAGTCAAGGCCACACAGGAACCTGTTCCGGGATGACCGTTCCGAGGACAAATTTTCAAACGTTGAGAAATATCCTACTGGCGAAGTTTCATGAATTTGGATACCCATATTGCCAGGGGTTCCTTCTGAAAATGTTCATAGTCACTCGAAACCTGTTCCGGAATAACTGGTTCGGGATAAATCATCAGATGGCCAAAAAACGTTAGGAAATATCCTACTGGTGAAATTTCATGAGTTTTGATACCCATATTGCCAAGATTTCTGAATATGTTCATGGCAACTCGAGGCCCCACGGGAACCTGTTTCAGAATAGCCATTAAAGGAACAAGTCGGTATACGGCCCACAATGGAATAGAAATAGCTTGTAGGAATTATTCCAAAGATTGTGACATCCATTCCCGGAAATTCAATTGATATTCCCAAATAGTATCTCCGTACCGGACCACAACCCCGGAAAGCCGGATTTCCGGAAACCAGATAAATCCAAACGGAAATAGTCGATAATATGCATGAAGCGGATGAGTTTTTGAATCTAACGGGGCCAAAATAATTAAATTCGGTTAATAATTGCCACAGTAACAATCATTTGAATTTGGTGGGTACCCGGGTACCTTGTCGAACATTTAAGGTGAATTGCTGCTCCGTGTATTTTTTCCTATCTTTTATCTCTTTCTCGCAAATTTACTTTGCTATTTCAAATGGATAAATCTCGATTGTTAGTGAATGAACATCGAAAAAAAAATTCATCAGATTGCTCACAGCAAGTAAGCATAGGGTGTGGCCCATTTAGTATTGAAACAACCATTTTTAATTCAGCAGCAACCCTAGTGGTCGGATTTGTAAACTATTACATCTTATGTGTTCCCTATAACAATAACAGCATCAGAAGATTTTTTTTCGCGGTGCAGTTCAAACGTGTTTCAGAGAAATAACAAAATGGAAGAAGAAAGAAGAAAAATAATTGTGCGCAATAATTTGGAAAACCCTTCGTAGTCTTAGCCAAAACTTGCTAAAGTGTCGGATTCTCCCAAAATACCGTGTGGCGTGCTTTGAAAAAGTACAGAGAAATTTTGTCGACGGATCACAAGCCTCAAAGCAAGCGTCGGGTGGGTACTGTCAACCGTCAACTGCGGAACCAAGGCAAACCCCAACATCTCAGACCGCGATTTGGCCAAAAAGTTCCGCGCCGCACGCAGTATCGTGCAACGGATTCGTCTCCGGGAAGGCTTCAAGTCATACCGTGCCTATAGACAACCAAATAGGGATCAACAGCAGAACAATGTGGCCAGAATCCGTGCCAGAAAACTGTATGATCAAGTGTTGACAAAATTCAATGGCTGTCTACTCATGGATGATGAAACCTATGTAAAGGCCGATTTCGAACAGCTACCGGGACAACAATTTTACTTGGCTACGGCACGGGGAGATGTTCCTGCCAAATTCAAGTTTGTGTTTGAGGAAAAATTTGCACGTAAATACATGATTTGGCAAGGCATCTGTAGCTGCGGTAGGAAGACCAAGGTTTTCATCACTGATAAGACATTTAATTCAGAGCTGTACAGAACGGAATGTCTCCAAAAGCAAATATTGCCATTCATTAGATCATCTTTTGGTCAGATCTTGCAAGCTGTTATTACAGTAAAACAGTGCTACAGTGGTATGAAACCAACGGGATTAAGTTTATACCGAAAGAACTCAACCCACCAAACTGTCCCCAGCTCATACCAATAGAGAGAATTTGGGCTATTATGATGAGGAAGCTGAAGGTGAATGGCAGTTTCGTCAAAAGCACCAATGAATTGAGAACCAAGTGGAATAAGATGGATGGATGAGAAACGCATTCCGCCGGTTGATAAACGCATTCCGGGAAAAGTCCGAAAATTTCTTCGAAATCGAGATGATTAATTTCTTTTTGTATGTCCCCTCTAAAGTTCACATAAAGTCGAACATTTTAGTTAAAACAGAATATTATTTTGTTAATGCATATTCGAAATATGCGCAATTGTCTATGTTCCAATTCTAACTTGGTCACACCTTAGGTATTGTAATAACATTTGGATTTTTTCAATGAATAGACAATCTTTAATATTCATGATAAAAGATTTTTTTTTTTTTTTTCGTGCCCTTAATATTCTGGACAAGGCAGGGAACCCACAGTAACGACCAGTTGTGGATTTCCTCAACATTCCCCTTCACACACTGCGATACCTATTTGAAACAATCTCTCCCAGCTGTACTTGCCCAAAAGCGGTGATAAATGAGCTTGAAATTTGACCACAACCAGCTCGTTCGAAGAACTCAACCCACCAAACTGTCCCCAGCTCAGACCGATAGAGAGATTTTGGGCTATTATGAAGAGGAAGCTGAAGGTGAATGGCAGTGTCGTCAAAAGCATCAATGTGCATCAATGAATTGAGAACAGAGTGGTATAAGATTGCCAAAACGATGGATTAGAATAATGTGCGCCTGTTGATTCCGGGTATTCCGGGAAATGTCCGCACATTTCTTCGAAATCGAGATGATTAATTTTTTTGTAATTTCCCTCTAAAAATCACATAAAGTCGAATATTTTAGTTACAACAGAATACTATTTTGTTTATGTACATCCGAAATATGCGCAATAGTCTAAAGGGTGTACGGAATCAAATTGCGACACACACAAATATTCGGCAAAATTCGCCCGTTTAACCAATCATCTTCAAACTTTCAGGGAGTAAAATAAAACATGTTATGAATATTTTCCCATGTTTGTTTTATTCAATTTCAATTCCATATCCAAATGCACGAACCTTCGTCTTTACACTACTCATAAGGTCCTGTACAACATTTGGACCAACTTTTTTTTTGCGTGGCAATCCATTTTTTTCTTCATCCTCTGATTGCATTTCCTTAGGATGCTTCCAAAGTGCCTGCCTCATGATGGCCCAGTACTTTTCAATTGGCCGCAGTTCCGGTGAGTTCGGGGGGTTGAGATGCTTCGGCACGAAATTGACCTCCGTAGCCTTGTACCACTCCAAAACCTCTTTCGAGTAATGGCACGAGGCTAAATCCGGCCAGAAAATCGTAGGACCATCGTGTGACCTCAGAAGAGGAAGTAGAGGCTTTTGGAGGCATTCCTTTAGGCACACCTGCCCATTGACCGTTCTAGTTGTCACGAATGGGGTGCTCCGCTTTCCACACGAGCAAATTGCTTGCCAAATCATATATTTTTTGGCAAACTTTGACATCTTCTGCTTTCTAACGTGAGAAAATTGGCCAAGGAAGAGGGTGTAAGCGTCGGAGCGGTACGATCTGCGATTCGAAAATATAGAGAACAGTGTACGTTTGAAGATGCGCCGAAGAGTGGTCGGAAATCCGATCCTGTTAGTCCGGAAATCGTTAAAAAGATCAGGGATGCCTACAAGCGAAAACCAGCGACTTCCGATCGGGATGTTGCGAAAAAACTAGGGACCTCGTCGAGTAACGTCATGCGTGCCAAAGAAAGACTTGGGCTTAAAACATACCGGAAGCAGAAAAAACCCAAAAGGAACCCAAAACAGGCCACGTCCGTGAAACCACGGGCTCGCAAACTCTACGATTCGTTATTGTGTAGAAATTCTGGGTGTATAATAATGGACGATGAAACGTATGTGAAACTAAATTACAAAACGCTTCCCGGACCACAATTCTATACTGTAAGCGAAGACAAAGACATCCCCGAAACGGAGAAGGCAATTTTTACCGAAAAATTCGGTGAGAAGGTTATGGTTTGGCAGGCAATATGCGAGTATGGTAAAACATCTAGTCCGTACATCACAACGGAGACGATTTACACAAAGAAATACGTTAAGGAATGTCTCCAGATGCGATTATTGCCAATGATAAGGCAGCACGAAGGTCAAGTAGTGTTTTGGCCTGATTTGGCTTCATGTCATTACGCAAAGGACACTTTAGAATGGTACAAACGTCAAAATGTATCTTTCGTGCCGATAGACATGAATCCGCCGAACTGCCCGGAGGCACGGCCAATCGAGACTTTTTGTTCTTTAACCAAAGCAAAGCTTCGAAAATTCACAAAACCAGCGGACGACATCCAAAAATTCAAAAAAGATTGGCCAAAAGTGGTCAAAATGGTGGGAAGTACCACTGCGCAGAAGCTTATGGGTCATGTTCGAGGAAAAGTTAGGAGTCTTGGCTATGATTAAATATTTTGATTTGAGAGTAAAATATCATATAAAACACATATACAAATATGATTTGCGAAATAAAATTATTAAAACTAAAAAAAAACATGACTTTTTTGTTATTTGGAAAGTGTGCTTATACTTTCTGGAACAGTCTATAGAAGATAAATCAAGCAATATTGCATAAACGTTACTGGACGAAAAAAATCATTTACCTAGCGCTGAGAACTTCCTTTAGAAAATTCGCCTTTTTTTTAATAAGAAGATATAAGCAATGGAGGAGGAGCCGCGCCTGTTTAGCGATACTGGGTGAAATTTCTGAAGCAAGTACTCAGCGCTGGATAGATCGATGTTTCCCCGAGGTTTGGCTGTAAGAATCAGTAGAGACAATCAAGAAATAGAATCAATCAAAACAGATAGCACTTTTTACAGGTTTACAATTTCATAATTCACAAAACAGGAACTCCATGTAGAAATTATCACTCAACGTCTTACAATTGGGTGGCTCTGCCTAAACCATTCATACCATAAACATTCAAATGTTTTGGTGCCGAAAGCCTGGAAAGAAATGACCTTGGGCGCTTGTTTCGGTTTGCATGAATATTTTGATTGCCACCCGTCACTTTGGCTCTCACATTGAGTAAATAGAGCACACTCAGAGAAAGTTTTCGTACAGTTTTCATTGGTAATTTTCCGTGCAGTGTAGTCTTCAAATGCCTTCAATTTATGCTTCGTTAATTCTACCGCTTGCTCCAACATTTTCAAAGTGAACAAGATTGTCGATGCTGAGAGCGAAACAAACTGTAACAACACGCACTATAGGTTGCAGTATGAAATGTCAGAACATCAGCAAACACTTAATTTTGTGGAGACGCGGGGTTGTTTAGCTTTCCAGATGCAGAAAATTCATATAATCGATACCAGATATGGGAATCGTTGTAATCTCTTTGTTGACCAGTGTAAATGGAAAAAGTAGTATTGGTGATTTTCAAAAATTCTTGAGTCTCCTATAGTACGGTGGGTGGTACTATCTACCTTAATTTCTTTGCTGTTTTGCCGAAAATAAAGCTGATATTCGGTAGGTAACAAGTTTATCATAGACCCTAAATAAAGACTGTACTCGAAAAACTAATGAGACGCAATGATTAATTAGTAACTTTTTAGCGTGTGGGTGAAAATTGATGAAATTTTGACTGTAACTGGCTAAGAGCGTAATGTTTACGTTATTTATTATAATCTGTTGAGTGACTATTGAGCAGTACTGTAAAAAATCATTTCATGCACTTGGATAAATTTACCGATAACTTGGTTCAACAGCTGAATTTGTGAATATGGAGTATGATAAAATTATTGGACACCCTACAAATCAAGGGGAGTTGATGATCTCCACCTTACTATAGAAAATCTGACTGTAGAACATCGGTTACGTATGTGTGAAACGACAACTCCCATATCATGTAAGTACCTAACGTGCGAAGCATGGAATGTGATCTGGGTGGAAAAACAAAGGCGAGAAAATCACCCCTCAATGTTTCTATGTGTGCTTTTGCACGCGAATGTGTACGACATGTCTGCAGAAGCGACCATGGCACACTGTGGTTAGTAGATTATATTTTGCAACCTTGGATTCCTTTTTTTGCCGTTCTCGTTCCCGTTCCCTACATAGATATATCAAAACTACTAACCAGCAGCTGATCAACTATGGCCACATCCAAAAGGAAAAGAAATTAAGGTGGCGAGGCGTAAATGCTCAGTAATGCGATGTTATGCGAAAATAGGGATAAAATTATTCCACAGCGAAATTTTTCATCTTCCAACTGTTGGATGTTTCTGGAGAATGATTCTAGCACACGTTTAACGTGAAAAATGAGAAGCATGGTTACATTTTTTGTCTTCATTCCATTCAAATTTCATATGAAAGGCCATTTATAATAGCATTTTGTCACGTTTCGAAAATTTTCAGACTTGCTGGCTGCTGTATATTTAATAGGCGAACTCGAAAATTCCATTGTGCTTCAGTGGATTTTCTTAATCTTCTTCGAAGTTATTTACACTTTTGAAGCAGTGAGCAATCGTAGTTTGAACGTAGTGTACTGTACTTCCAAAGCTGTTTATTGAAAGCTTTCTATGTGAACCAACGCTCGAGTGTTTATGTTAGTAAGAATACACAATGAAAGTCTTTTACTCTGAGTAGTCTAGAAAGTTTACACCCTGGAAGGTTGCTCAGTAGTCGTAAGCTAAGGCTTATTTAGTATCTATTGTACATAGTAGTCGACTGCATTTCAAACAGTTCATGGCTGAACTTCGACAGCAGTCTACGGACGGCCCGAAAGGTGGACAATAAACCACACTGTTCATGTATAGTTCCATTAAAACGACTCTATTTTTATCAAATTTTATTGTGGCTCAAATTTTGATACTAAAAAAACAATAAAATAAGTGGTTTTTGCTAGAAAATGTTCGAGAAAAATGAGATACTTACAAACCCTCCATTTCTGTTGTGAAATTGTCATCCACAATAGATTATATGGTGAAAAATAATCAGTTTAATTGTTATCTTATTGAAAATAGTAGAATCTATAGTAGGTATCTACTATTCTCTTTACTGTGGGTTTACAATTTCTATTCTGTCAAATTTTTAATGTGATTTTTATTAGGATATACACTTCCCGCTGCGTACCACTTCTTCTTGTGACAGACGGATTGTTTTCGAGAACAATTTGTACCGGGCTGTATTCCGACATTCCTTCGATGTGTTCAGCCCACCGTCGAATGGTGTTTGCGATGTGAACGGTGAGAACTTCTCCCAGCAGCTTATGCCTTTTGCTAAGTTCCTTTTTAAATCTCACTCCCTCGTGAACGCGTTCGTCTTCCGCGAGCATAGTCCCAAAAGCATAGTGTGCAAAATCTCATCAATGTGTTCTAGATATTCAGATCGTTATGGGATGAGCTATATTCAATCGAAGCATCTTTCGGAGTCCAAATTCCAAAGTTAGCACAGTTGCAAGCCTATATGCGCCTTTGTATATCTCTGCTGATGTCATTATCGGCGGTCACGAATGCGATTATCATTTCGAATTCGTCATTGTCTATTTTAACTCGGGATACTATGATTATCTTCTCTTGAACCACTTCCTTTTATGTATTTTGCCTTCAGCGCTATTACAACAAGCCAGTCCTTCACATTTCTGCCTCAAAGTTGAATCGACGTACTTGAAATCGGTCAGTGGAAAAATATGTTTAAAAATAGAAACGAAGAATACTGTACCTCATGCCAATGAATTTGATTAAAGAAAACTATTGATTTGCATTTAAATTTATCTGGAGGATTTTATGAAAGTGATCGCAATACTCCATTTGTATTAAGGGTTTGACCGAATTTACTTTCTCATTCGGCAGGGACTGAGAATATCAAAATGCTTTTTGAGTGTAGAAAGTGCTGTGGAATCAGAAAAAAACTGTGCTGACCACAAGCAACGTTATTCCTAGATCAGCTGTATTTATACAGATAATCAACCGATGATGTTTGAGACCAACATGCATCCTCAATGCGTAAAAGTTGGTGATTCTAAATTAGAACAATACCGGCGCCGGCCCCACCTGAATATAGGTCAAATAAGAATAGGGTAGGAATTCGTTGACGTGATACTCGCTTTATTGGAAGCCGAGAACACCTTTAAATCATAACAACTCGCTTCGAGAAATCACTTGGATGTTGGATAACATGATTGGGTGGCAGCAGGGTTCGTTTTGGTAAACGATAAGCTGCTTAGAGAAATATCTATATATTAGTACCGATTTCCGATTTGAACTGATTTAAACCAACAGTAAAGATGCTATTGGGGTCGCTCACAAAGTGTGATGGTGGCTTTTCATAAGGAAAACAAGGTAATTTATGTTTTGAAATTGGAAATATCTTCCCAACATCATGGGATCCCAGCAGTGAACAGCAATTTCTACTAGAACCAAAGATGTGAAGAGAAAGTATCGATAGGTCCAATAGAGCTCGGCAGGTTATGAAATTTAATAAAGGTAGTTTGAAATTGAGCGTAGGGCTTTAATTAAGCAGTATTTCGAAGCAAACGCACACACTTTTGCCACACAACTCCATGCGGGGTAGCTCAAGGCAGGAACTATCCCAAACTATCCGTGAACTGTAAGGTACTCCAAATCATCCTTGAGTTCAAATATTGATGTTTTACATGATCAACAAGGCGGATTACGATGTCTTCACTGTACGTATGGGTGAGAAAAACTTCATGAGTTACCATTACACCTTTTTAAACAGACAGTATTCTTAGAATATCTACGGTACTCCAAACTATTCTCGAGCTCAGATAATTATATTCTACAATATTATCGCGGATATTTACGATGTCTCGACCGTATACATGTGTTGTAAAGCTTCATGGACCATCATTACACCGTTATAGCCGTATTTCATTGTGGCCAGAATATCTACATTACTCCTTATTATCCTTGAGCTCAAATCTTGATGTTGTACATGATCAAATTGAATTGATTTTTGAATTGCAGATGTTTTCGAGCATCGAGAGAAACATTCAGGCGTTCTGTGGAGTCATAACAAAATGGCTACTAGTAACCGGAAACGTGGGGCCGTACCGTTTGAGGAACCAATGGATGTGAAAACAGAATAAGAGGCTCTGAACGACACTTTTTTCTGAATCAGATGATTCCAGCTCCAATACAGAGGAGGCTCAAGATGTTGACAATATTTCTTAAGAAGTACACAAAGACTGTTCCTACACACTTAGAAAATAACACCGAACTCGGTTCAATTTTCTACCGAACCACTTCGGTTACCAACCAGAAACCGAATAAATCGTTTATATACACTGTATTCGGGTGTAATTTTTGAGTCAAACCCGAATTTCGGTTACTATATGACATATTTGACAGATAAAAATGAAAGATGAACCGAACAGTACGGTAAAGCAGGGATATTCAAGAGTTCGGTATACGAAATCCGAGATAACTCGGTTGACTGAACCGTGCATTCGCTGAACATTCTTAAACGTCAAGCATTTCTCTTCGAGTCAATTCCACGACAGCTATGTTTACCGAAAAACTCGGTTAGTCATTTTATCTCATGGGTGCGCGCCAAATGTCTTTTTGTGAAAATTCTCCGTACTGTGTTTTTTTTGTAACTTAAAACTGGAAAAAAAATACCGAGAGACTACAAGAGAGGTCTACACGTTTAATTGAGATCTTCTATAAGTATTTCATACTAATTTTATAATTATATTTGCAGGATCGTAATCATAGCGCAGGGTATATTCTGTTTTTACTGCAATGATCATGTTGCAAATTATGTAACTGGGGGGCCAGCAAAGGCATTTCAAAAACCACCTGCTAAAAAATGATTTTAAAACAATGGATGGAAAATAGGAAAATGTATGAGGATTTTTGGCATCAATAAACAATGTAACTGACAAAACTAGTTTTATTATTATGAAATTCGAAGCTATTTCAACCAAAATTCCAGCAATGGCAAAAAGAACCGAATTCCGTAACTGCAACAAAAAAAGTCGGTTTGTTTGGCAGCGTTCGGTAATATTTGAGTTAACCGATGTTCGGTTATTGCTGATTGGATTTATTTCTGTCAACCGAGTTTTTCGGTAAATTTGACAGATTCCTAGAGCCAAGCGTTGGAGTAGTTCAAACCGCATTGCGGAAGTATCAACAACAGTGTTCTTTCGTAGATTCCCCCAGACAGGGTAGAAAACCCGGTCTCGCTAACCCTACAATCGACAGAAAAGTAAGGGACTATTTCAAGCGTCATCCTTAAGCATCAGTCAGAGATGTGGCGAAAAAGCTAAGTACTTCGGCGACTAATGTTATGCGTGCCAAGTAGGGAATGTGCCTGCTGACTCGTCTGAAGCAGGCGCAGCCAATACGAAGCACAAAACAGGCTGAATCTGTGAAACCGATGGCTCGAACGCTGTACGACAAACTGCTGACCAAAAAATCCGGCTGTGTTATCATGAACGATAAAACCTACATAAAACTCGATTATAAAACTCTGCCGGGACCACAGTTGTATACCTCGCCGAAGGGAAAGGATGTTCCTGGATCAGTGAAACCCATTTACACCGAAAAATTCGGCAAGAAGGTAATGGTGTGACAGGCCATATTCGGATGCGGAAAAATACCTCGTCCATTCATTACGACAGGTACAATGAATGGTCAAATCTACGTGAAAGAGTGTCTGCAAAAAATGTTGCTATCCTTGATCAAACAGCATAAAAAGCCTACAATCTTTTGGCCTGATCTTGATTCCTGCCATTACTCTAAATGTGCACTAGAGCGGTATAAAGGGACCAATGTCGTTTTTGTACCAAAGGAGATGAATCCACCAAACTGCCCAGAGATTCGCCCTATACAAATTTTCTGGGCTTTGACGAAGGCGAAGCTGAGAAAACACTCGAAACCAGCGGATAGTGTTGAAAAATTTAAGAAAGAATGGTCCAAAAGCAGCGTGACAATGGCAGGAGAAAAGCACTGTGCAGAAGCTTACACTCAGCCAAATAATCTTAACAATTCCATAAGGTTCAACTTATGAACGATGCTTTAAATTTCATAAGGTTGACTTATGAATGGATTTTGTTTTACACGATTGTTGTTGTTCGCCTTTAAGCTTTCCTATTTACAAGTGTTGATATATACTAGTGGTCAAGTCACTGGACCCATAACCTCAACCTTCAAGGTTCGAATCCAGGTTGCTCCATATTTTTATTTTCAACATCATTATATTTCATAAGGTGAATTGATAAAATTCATAACGATTTCTTGTAGCAAATAATCAGAATGCAATCTTATGAATATCGAAAACTGAATTAATCTTATGAATATCGAAAGTTTATTTCGCTGAGTGTATGAGTAGTGTTAAGGGAAAAGTTAGAGAACTCGCCTACCCTACGAAAAATCAAGCAAATTGATATGAAGATGAAAAAAAGCATTGTTGTTTACTATGTTTTAGAATAAAATAATCAAAAATCAGAGTATGGTCTGTTTGATCTGAGAAAGAAAGTGTATTTATATTTTTACTATTTGCATTTTATTCACAGTACTGCCGAAATGCTCGACAAATAATTAACAGAAAACGTTGAGAAAATTGATCCGTTCTCATGGAGTTCATCCCCCGTAAATTTGGTGAAAGAAATTATTATTTCAAATGAATTCGATCAGAACTCCAACGAGCTCGATGTGCTGATGGCTTTTCTTCCACAAATCTTCTGAGATCTAATTACCATTCATACAAAGAAGAGGAGAGGTTTAACTTTTTTTTTCGGATAAAACGGGTAAAACAATTACTTCGGCAACAAGCCAAGAACAGCAAAAACGGTCGGAATTTGTCTAGTTTCTGGCTATAACAGTCTTCCGCACATTCAAATGTACTGGTCTAAGAAACCATCTCTTAGTAATAGTTTGATGAAAAGTGAAATTTCTCAGGATCACTTTTAACCAATTTTTTCAAAACTTTATTTCACTGCTCCGGAGAAGCCGAGAAGCCGCAAGTAAGCTGTACTATCTTCTAAAAGTGTTCTCAATATTAAACCGGAAGACCTGACAATCTTTGTATTATTTGCAATAAACACATATGTTAAAACTGTATTTATTCATTTATTTATTGATTTGTATATCTATTTATTTATTTAATTAATATTGAACATCAAAAGGCTTTTATGCCCCAATGATGTGTTGTTGAACTCATATAAATAACATTATAAAAATAACACATTTACAGTTTACCTAAACACATTAAAAAATCTAGTCCGAAGCGACTCACGTGAAATGTTAAAATCGAATTCCGTGACCATCCAATTAAAACTCCTTTGTAGGCAAGTAATGGCGCTGTTTTATCCATAATTTGTGCGGCGATGTAGTGGCAAAAAAACAAGCCACCTTGGAATATAGTCCGGAGAATATACGCTACGGTGATAGATCCAACTATGAATGATGTTTCGTTATTGTTACCGACGGGATGCCGCCTCTCAGACTGCTTGGATCAGCAGGACATGGTATCTTTGCTGATTGGTGCACAAGTAACTTGCTAAGCCTCAGCGTTGAAAAATGCAACGTTTATTCGTATTACCGCAAACACCAGCCGATTACATTTGACTAAAGATTGGACTCGGAAAAAATGCTTCACTTTGTTTTGGGTGTAACTTTTTATCGCGTGAGTAAAAATTAATGAAATTTTGAGTAATGCTAGTTTAGAGTGTAATGTTTATGTTTATCGTGATCTGTCAAGTAGTTTTCAAGATGCATTCGAAACAAGAAGAGCTACGCCAGCAAATCTTGGGCGCGGTGATCGATAATCCTGGTCAGTCGCATAGATGGATCGACAAAAGGCTTGGAATCCACCATTCCACCGTGTCCCGCGTTGTGAAGATGTTTCAGGAGACGAAGACCATCGAGCGACGCGCTGGAAGCAGCCGAAAACCGAAAACGGAATACCCAGAGAAGGCGCGGAAGATAAGGCAGTACTTTAAGAATAACTCGAACCTTTCCACCCGAGACGTAGCCAAAAAGGTCAATTCGTCGAAGTGGTTCGTCCAGCAGACCATGAAGAGGGCTGGGCAAAGTGCTTTTAAGGTCAGGAAGGCGCCAAACCGGACTGACAAGCAAAACACGGTGGCCAAATTGCGTGCGCGGAAGCTGTACTGTGAGTGGCCTTGTCAAGCCAGGCTGTCTCGTCATGGACGACGAGACATATATCAAGGCGAACACCAAACAAATCCCCGGCCTCGAGTTTTTTGTCGGTACGTCCCGCATGGAGGTTCCGGAAAAGTTCCGGAAGAGAAAGATGGACAAACTCGCGAAGAAGTACCTGTTGTGGCAGGCGATCTGCGAGTGCGGACGGTACAGCAAGCCGTTCGCTACAACCGGCACCATAAACGGACAGATTTATCGAGAGGAATGCTTGCAGAAGCGCTTGCTGTCCTTCTTCCGCTCTCACCGTGGTCCCACGCTGTTCTGGCCGGATCTCGCTTCGTGCCATTACGCCAAGCCTGCAATGGATTGGCACGAAGCGAAGGGCGTTAATGTGGTCCCGAAGGAGGCAAACCCGCCAAATACACTAGAACTTCGTCCGATCGAAAAGTTTTGGGCGATAATGAAGAAGAAGTTGAAGAAAAGCGAAAAAACATTCAAAACCGATGAAGCTTTAGAGAAAAACTGGGAGAAATTGTGTAAGGAAGATGGACAAAGCCTCGCCCAAGATCTCATGAGCAGTGTTAAGAGAAATGTACGATCATTCAGCTTGAGGGAGGAAATTCAATAAATAAATTATGCCAAAACATAGCTAATATATAGTTATTTAATCCCTAAAAATTTGAGAAGTAACCGATTTAAAATTATTTTTCGTGATCATTTTTGTGTGTCTCATTCTTTCCGAATCCAGTCTTTATAAGATATGGTCGTTGGCTTACTCGAGTACAGCACCTTAAGGATCTTGGTGTTATCCTTGATACCGGACTCACCTTCCGAATGCAGTACAACGATGTTGTTGCCAGAGCCAATCGTCAACTGGGCTTTATGTTTAAAATTGCTCACTTGTACGGTCAATATTAGAAACAAATGCGATCGTATGGAGTCCTTTCCATTGCATGTAGATTGCCCGAATTGAAGCAGTTCAAAAAAAATTTGTAAGATATGCTCTTCGATTTTTTGGTTGGCGTGATCCACGAAACCTGCCACCATACGAGGAGCGGTGCCGTCTTCTACGGATCGAACCACTTGAGTCGAGACGCTCAATTGCACAAGCAACGTTCGCAGCGAAACTACTGTCAGGAGACATCCACTCCCGGCTTTGCTGACACAGCTGAATTTGTACGTACCCGAGCGACCACTTCAACAACGTGATTTTCTGCTCTTGGTACCACGGAGCAAAAATTACGCTTTGCATGAGCCTATTCGTTCATTTTGTCAGCGGTTTAACGACTACTTTGGCTTCTTCGACTTCAATATTTCCATTGACGTGTTTCACCAAAGACTTCTAAATCTTTTACGCACCGCTAATCGTTACCAATTAGATAAAGTTTTATTCATTGAGACATCAATTGACAGTTGAATTTTATAAGTTAAATAAATAAATAAATAAATAAAATAAATATCGTTTGGCCTAAATGCAATGTCATTGGCATCCCAAAATCGTAAACCCCTTGACGATTTGAGAGGAAAATTGTAAATGAATGGCTGAAGGCTTGTGGCCACAAAAGATCATCCACAAGGAAAATACAAATCAATCGAACCATTACAAAGAAGATAAAGATTCACAGGACAATGTACTGGGGCCATATCATGCGAAGGAGCGAAAACCATTTGTTGCACGGTGCTTATAATTTCAAATTCAGTGGCCCTAAAAGGAAATGCAGACCTTGTGACACCTGGTATCAATCGCTGGATAAGGACTTGGTATCTTTTAGTAAGACGAGACAGGATTTTGAAGAGCTGCTGCAAAGTAAAGACTAAAGGAAAGGAAGTACACTTGCTGTATGAACTACCGGAAGCCTCTGCAGAGAAGTGTCTGAGCTTGATGCATCAGAGATTATAGAAAACGTACAGAGCGAAGAGAGTAGTGAAACTGAGTAATGCATTATGTAAAAAGTAAGAAAAACAAAGTAAATGACTAATCTGAGAATTAAAATTTCATCCTTCATTTTTATTTTTCCAACTTGAAAAACTCAATGTGATCCAACTTTATATGAATGTTTTGCGGGAAATAAGAGAGAGAGAGAGAGAATATCAGTATATTGTATTATTAGACTATTATATAGCAACAACTAAATGTAGTATGCTGTAAATTTAAAAATTTCAATCTCAATTTCAGTGAGCGATATAAGGCGCTATAACCTTGGCAATTATTGCCAGGCTTTTGGTTCAAATGTCAAAAATTCACCCACAGGCAAAAGGAGCATAAACTAATCTTTTTAGCATCTATGCTCCCAACGATAACGTTCAAAATTATCACACTGTATAACTCTATATGGAAGCGTTTGGTACGGGAAGTCCACGCTTTCTTCCTTCCCTTGATTCGAAGTAGTAAGGCGATTTTAAATCTGTCTGGAATCGCTTTATTTCTTGGAATCCTCTCCGCGGCACATGCTACGCTGTTGGCCTGGCCGGTGACAAGAAAAATGATGTATTCAAGAAACCGTCACTTTCCAGGATGCTTTCAAGAATTGGCTGCATTAGTGTGAGATTAGATTAGATTAATTAGTGCGGTGATGTAGTGGTTCCAGCAGGAGATTGTTCCGCAAGGCTCTAGGTCGGGCGAAGAAATTTATTTGACCTCGAATTTCGGAGCAATCCACTCGATCCTGCAAAATGTCGGAAATTTGAAGAGCCATCGAAACATTTCTGCGTGTACTTAGAGTATCCAGCCTAGTTAGTCGACATCGATTCTCGTAGCTTGGCAGGCGAAGTGGATCAATCCACTTCGAACAGTATTCCAAAATCAAACGAACCACCGCACAGTAGAGCGCCTTTAAGCAGTAAATTTCGGTGAACCATTCCCAAGTAACATTGCCAAAACCGTCCAGCTTTATTAAGTTTTATTTAAGTTTTATGAAAGCCACTAGAAATCAATATGGTTTTATTATGGCACCAAGAGGAGCCAATTGGTTTCATATTTTAGTCGTGTTTGTGAGAACCTACTCAGCTTGTGTACAACGATATTAAAACCTTGTTTTCTCAAATTCCTTTTACTCCTATCAAAGGTTTTATTTCGACTTTATGAACCCATAAAATGCTGTTTTGAAATGCTGTTTTAGGACTCAGTCATATTATCTTATTTTGGTCAGTTGAAAAAGCATTTTAAAACCATTTTGCCTCCAGTAAATGCTATAACGGCAAATTGGTTTTATAGTAGTCATTGCGAAGATAAATAAAGAACAACAAAAACCAACCACGATATCACAGTGAAGTGTGACACCTGTGGTCATTTGACCGTTAGCTGGTTTTTGTGGCAGCCAATAGGTTTTATGAAGGTTCTCAATTGGTCATAACATCTTTCACTAGAACATTTTCAAAATCTGTATGGTCTTAGAAAAGTTTTATTAATTTGTTTTCACAACCGTCTATAGAGTGGGCCACTTTGTACAAATTTCGACTTGAAAGAAGCATAGAGGAGGTGTTGGTAGACAAAACAGCTATGAATGTAGTTTTATCAACAAAGCTGGGAGGGGTGCTTTACGGCTGGAATAAAACTAAAAGTTACTTGGGTTAGTTAGTCGGAAAATAAACCCTACGCTTTTCGAGGCTTTGTTCACTATAAATGACACCTGTTGCTTGTACGTCAATTGAGAGCCAAGAATAACTCCCAAGTCCTCGATTTGATCCACTCTTTCCAAAACTACACCAGCGAAGGAATAATTTTGGACTATTGAATTCTTCAATCGAGAAAACGTAATAGTCGAGCATTTTTCAGGATTAACGATCATACGATTCCTTTGGCACCAATCAACGAACGAGTCCAACTGATGCTGCAGAAAAAGCGCTTCAGCGTCTGAGCGAATATCGAGGTAAAGCTTGAATTCCTGACGTGATAGGAAATGATAATGAAGTGGATTCACTAATTACTACTTGCGAGTGACGACCAATCAAATAAGATTGGAGCCAATTTAAAAGTGTGCCTTGCTTTCCAAGCCACAGCAATTTGGTGGTTAACCTTGTCGAATGCTGCAGATAGGTCCAAATAAAGTACGTCCGTCTGTGCTCGATCAAGCAAACTGTCCGTCACGTAAAAAGTGAGACACAATAGGTTTTACGTTGTTGAACGACTGAAAAAAACCATGCTGATCTGGGCTCAGGTGTTGCTTGCAATGAAAGAACAGTCGGTCTATCACAACTAGCTCGAAGAGTTTGGAAACGGCGCATATTAAGGATAACATGTGTAACATAAGTCCTGGGAATACTTTCAGGCGTTTATTTGACAGCATTAACAAACACACAGATGTCAACCAATGTACTTGTCACGTTCATCTGTTTTCCTACTGAACTGTCAAACTCAAATTGCGCAGTAGTTTCCATTAAAAATGTCGTACAAGCTGGATTTACGAGCACAAGTCGCCAACCTTTTTGGACGGCTTAGAACAAGTGAAATTTTGAGCGTGTTCAAAGACGAGCCAATATCAAAATCAATATATACCGTGTTTTGAAAGATTGTCGTGATGGTAAAGAACCGGAAAATAAAAAGAAAAGTGGTCGCCCAACAAAATTGAGTGCCATAACAACGAAAAAACTGCTGTCAAGAGCTGAAAACAAGGTTGGCCAATCAACACGCAAATTAGCACGAAAATTTCAGGTTTCAAACATGACAGTCCATCGGATTTTGAGAAAACATAACGTAATCTATAGGAAACGTCAGCGTGCACCAAAATATACACAGCAACAACTCGAAAAAATACCAAAATGCTGCCGTGCACTTCGTCGCGAGCATTTTGCAAATGGGAAAGTGCATAATTTTGGATGATGAATCTTACTTCACGTTTTCGCACCATGAATTGAGTGACAACGATGGTTTCTATACTGCTAACATTAAAACAACACCAGACGATGTTAAATATGCCAGCAAATCGAAATATGAGCCAAAGGTGTTAATGTGGGCAGCCATGTCATCGAAGGGTATCTCGGCGCCTTTGATATGCCCAAACAAGGCCAAAGCTGTCAATTCTGACGTGTATATCAGCCAATGCTTGTCGAAATTGAAGCAATTCATCAACAAATATCACGCTGACGACAAAATCATGTTTTGGCCGGATCTTTTAAGCTGTCATTACGCGAAAAAAACATTAGATTGGCTAACTGAGCAAAACATACCGAAAAAGGACAATCCACCTAACGTGCCTCAGGCTCGTCCAATTGAAAATTTTTGGAGTGTTCTCAAACGTATGGTGTACGACAATGGCTGGGAAGCTAATAATGAGCAACAATTGGTTAATCGAATCAAGCGGAAGATGAAAGAAATAGATATAGACACCGTCCAGAACCTGATTCAACATGTTCGCCGTACACTGCGTAAAATCGAAGATAATGGTCCAGCGTAGTGTAAATATATTTTTCAACAATTTATTAATAGAATAAAATACCCTGAAGAGCATTTTAAAATCGGATTGTTTGATTTCAAGTACCATACTTTTGAATTTTTCCCAGGACTTATGTTACATATGTTATTCCACGATAATTGTCTACATCTTTCCTATCGCATTTTTTATGTACTGGTAACATGAACGCATTTTTTCAGCATAGAGGAACCACTCCGTCCGAAAGCGAGTGGTTGAAAATCTTTTGTAGAGAGGTGAGCAAGCTGTTAATGCAGTTTTTCAAAAAGAGCGACGGAATTCCATCGGTTTACGTGCTGCTGCTAAAATGGAATCATCATCAACGGTGATATCGGACATAACTAAACCTGAAGATTGAGTGTTACTAGATGCCGATGTTATCTGTCTGTCAGTCTGTTTTCGTTAGAGAAAATGCGAGAAAATTATGAGGCAAACAGTTCACATATGACTTGTGGGTCGGAGATTACCGTACCATTCCACTTCATTGCCGAAAGGAGACCATACTCTCTACGCTGCTGTTTGACATAATTCCAAAAAGATTTTGGATAGCATTTGAGTCTTCGTTGTATGCCAGCCCGATAACTATTTAAGAACTTCCTTCCAACGCTTTTATGGATCTTGTTCAATCTTATGTAATGGTTCCGCAGCAGTAGCAGCAGTTATTTCGCAGGAACTTGAAATAATTTAAATAACCTACCTACAACGCAAATGATAATTTTGAATTAAACATGGAAATTTTTTATGTGAGTGATAACACATCCATGTATAAGAAGTTCAAGTGACCAAAACTGTTGTAAAATGTCCCATGGATAAATACGGAAACATATATTTGATTAGGAAAAAGAAAATAGCGGGGTTGATCCTCTAGAGCTCTTGCAATTCATAAGTACAATGGAAAACTCGTAGGTCGCCTTGTTGATGATGCAAAACATCAACACCTGAGCTCAAGAATAATTTGGAGTGCCTCTGAGAATACTGTAATATGACTATAATTGTGCATGTTCCATGGAGCTTTTGCAACTCATAAATACGATGAAGACCAACTCATAAGTACGATGGAGTCCTCGTAAATCACCTTGTTGATCTCGTAAAATACCACGACCTGAAATCAAGAATAGTTTGGAGTGCCGTAAATATTCTCAGAATACTGTCTGCAAATGTGTTAAGATTTTCTTTGGAGCTTTTACGCTAGGAAATGCGGTCAAAACACTCTAAACCTCCTTGTCGATCATGTACAACATCAAGATCTGAACTCAAGGACAGTTTGGATGATCTAGATCATAATTGTGTTCGTAACCATACCTGTTTAACATTATTCCTAATAAAGAGAGTTAGAAAGTAAACAAGTTTGCAGAACAAAGCTCCTCTGTAACTCTAAAAGCCGAATTTCGACAGTAAATCTTAATCTTGGGTCACATATGACCCATGCGTATTGGATCGGATATACGACCTTCAGTAGCAACGAGTAGCAACTAACATGCCTTCCTTTTCCTGATCAATCTACGAAAGGCGTGGCCGACGCCGTTATTGATCTTATAAAAGAGAATACCACGAATTGTACATTGAGAATGATTCCTACTCCAAAGTGACATTCGATTGGTTCTCTAGATGCAACTTCAGTTGACTTCGATCAATCACGGAGTAGAAGACCCCGGGTGGTCAATATGCTCATGCTCATGCTCAGTAATTTTCATGCAAACATCAATTTTCGTGTGCATTGCATGCATCAGTTTCTTATAAAATGTGAGTAAATTTCAAATGGCTGTTTGGAATTGATTTAGCATAGGGCAGCGACAATTTCAAAATTTGCATCAGTCTAATGTACATTCGGGTTTTACGACACGGTTCACATCCACATAACCTGATTTCTTCGATATTTTCTAGCCAGCTCAAATAATTTGGACCAAACCACATGCTGGAAATCAGTTCCCTGAAATACAGTTGGGTACTTACAGACGAAAAATCATGTTCGATGGATGGCACCACCCATCGTAAGATTAGTAAGATACCCAAATCCAATCATTTTGTTCACAATCACGATGACAGAAACTCGGATTTTCGAGCCGAATGCATCGTCGAAAATATTTTCAGCTGCCATATTCGAATAATCGAAAAAAAGAAATAGATTTCACACAAGTTTTTCCAATTGAAAAATAATAATTTATGTTGAAATAAAATTATTTCCATGTAATAATGTCATTGAGGTATTGTCAGAAAATAAATAATCTAACTTAAAGTCAAAGAAACATTAATTGTATTATTGCCCACTTATAGCGGTATATGTTAGAGTTCTGTCAAAAAATTAGCAAATTTTAATTACTACGTCGAGGATTGTATATATTATAATGTGTTCTGTGTGGTGTAACTTAACTAACATTAGTAAAAACAATTCTCTAAGCTCCAACAGAAATAAAAAAATCTGGTGTATCATCTTAATTCGAGAGAGATTTATCACAATTTTGAACATAATAATTCTAATTATTAATTCGCCAGTCCTACTAGCAACACTTTGCATCAACGATTGGAAAATACCTCTTCACGTAGCTGAACACAAATACCGTTCAAAAGCTAGCAAGTGGTTGGAGATAACACGATGAGTAGATAGGAAGGCACAAGTACCACCCCCTACCACTTACCAACTGCTGTTCGCTTAGGCTCCTGTTCAATTGATCCATACATGGTGGAAAACAACCAGTTCGAGGAAAAAAATATGGCAGCCTCCCACCTAATCCACTGCTGCACAGCAAGCAAGAGGAAACTTTGAAAACAGAGAAGCCACACATAGAAAAGATTAAGAAACGGATCCATCTTTGTCGTCGCCATTAGCGTGGGTGGATCTGAATGATGGTTTTCATCTATTTGCCTGATGGCTGAGGACGACTAGCTTGCTAACCACAGAAGAGCTAAATTAATACTTAACCTATACTTACCCGAATATTTTTGACGCAGTATTTGATCCTCTATCTAACCGTCGAGCGCGTTTGTTAATGTGTTGGTCCCTAGTCAAGCTAGTGGACTTAACAAGAATCCATTAATCCCATCATCTTCGCTAGGAACTTCCACTATTCCAGCCAACCACTGGCACTTACCCTAGGGGGGCGGCCCCCACCCGTCAAATTCACTGTCGTCACCAAACTACTTATTGGATGTCGTTCTTGTTTTCGATTGACACATAAATAATCTACACTGGTAAGAGAACTGAAAAATCAAAAAAATGGGGGAAAATTTTCCAGGTGAAACCAGAGACAATATGTTTGTCACACTGCTTTTCACTTCACCTTTCTGGAAGAAAAATCTGCTCAAGACTGAACCTCTACTTCGGAGGAGGACCTCCGCGAAATGACTAGATAAGCAAACTGCGAGAAGCGGACTGAGAGAAGAGCTCTATCGAATCGATTCGAGGAGAGATAAAGCACTCATGGAGTTGCCAGATACTTTTTCACGCACTATGTATTACAGATGTGAGGAGCAAAAATTCTTCAAGTGTCTTACGAGAAAATTCCTTCCAATAATAGTGCCCCATAACAAATTACAATATCACTCACACTCACTACGTCGGCCCGTTCGTCTTCACCGTTTCGGTTCCAGGTGGCGATTGTGGAGACCTTCTGCAAAGTGCTCAAATCCACTGCTTCAGATGTACCACCCGAAAAGGCTATGACGTAGGTGGTACCTAACTGCAACGTCGGAGTCGAAAAATGAAAAGCTGAATGAAATTAATGTTCGTCGTCGGCCTTTGCCAAGGTTTGTGCGTGGGTGCTTGCTTGCTCCTTCGGTACTCCGGAACACTCTGTTGCGCTTTTTCCGAATCCCGCACCATTCATCTTCCCCGGATATCACGATGTGCTTCGCTCGATCTCGCTCTTTCTCTCCTCAATTCCTCTCTGTGGCCTCGCACGAAAAAGCATGCCAGGTTCGATCGATAGGGCTTCCTAGGAAAATGTTTTGCTCTTTCCAGTATTCTCCACACGCATGCGTTTTCCTCGCTGGAATGATGAAGCATCTATGTCGTCCCATATGGAAGATTTCATTCAGCCTACACTATTTCAGAGGGTAACATAGGCGTTTGAAGGGAAATTTATATATTTTAAATTGTTTTTTTCTTTCAGTTTATGGTTTTACTGATTTTTTTTTACTGTGATTTGTTTCAGCATCTCATTGCAGCATTCACAGTACATTTGAGGCAAACGCGCTCCCACAGTCAGGAGCACTTCA
This sequence comes from Aedes koreicus, assembly GCA_024533555.2. NCBI lineage: Eukaryota > Metazoa > Arthropoda > Insecta > Diptera > Culicidae > Aedes > Aedes koreicus. The sequence goes on along the minus strand of JAHHFK020000808.1, from coordinate 573,155 downwards.
CTAACGCTTGAAATTGGTATTTCGCTGCTCTATTTGAATAACTTTTAATTAATCGACTTTCAGACGGCTATACTCTAACGGAACTATTATTCATTCGATCCTTTGCGTATCTTTCTCTAGTTACTGAATTTTCACTCTTGAAGCCTGATCTTTATCAGAAAATATATCCAGAGCTGGATTTACGATTATGGGCCCTTGAAATGAAACAAAATCGTTTTTAATCGTTTAGTTTTAAGACATTGGCTATTAATCTAATCTAATCTAATCTTATTTAATACAAACGCAGCCAGTGCGAGAAAGCATCCTGGAAATAATTGGGTTAGATGACGCACAATCATTTTTGTTGTCAATATTGATGCTTGCAGCATTTCAAAGACATGATAAAAGCGTCAAAACGGCCAGGCCTACTGCGTTGCATTAACCGCAAAAGATGAGTTGGATAAAAAAAAAGATTTTAACTTTTTTTGAACTCCTGCATGTTCCCAGCTGCCTTACCAGTCTTCTTGAAGACCCTCTTCACGATTGCCCAGTAACGTTCGATGGGTCGAAGCTGAGGGCAATTTGGTGGATTGATATTTTTCTCAACGAAATCTATACCCTTTTCCGCAAGCCAATTGAGAGTGGTTTTGGCATAGTGAGCCGACGCTAAATCCGGCCAAAACAGTGGAGGTGTACTATGCTTCTTATATAAAGGCAACAATCTCTTCTGGAGACCCTCAGATCGATAGATTTCCGCATTTATATTTCCGGTAGTGTAAAAAATGGTTGACTTCAAACCACAGGAACATATTGCTTGTCATACCAGTACCTTTCGACCGAATTTCTCCACTTGCATCGACCTGTCCGCATCGCTCACATCCTCCCCAACGATGGCAGTAAAGTATTGTGGACCTGGAAGGGTTTTTGAGTCCTCCTTTACATAGGTCTCATCGTCCATCAAAACGCATGCATCCGGACGCTGCAAAAGACGCGAATACAATTTCCGGGCCCTTGTTGCTGCTCGCTTCTTCTGTTCTGCACTTTGTTTCGAGATTTTCTGCTTTATGTCTTCAGGTGTTTTCCCCCCTTTAACCCCCGGATCTTCCCCCCCCCCCTCCCCCCTTTTTGCCCAAACCCCCTTTTAAAATTTTTTTTTTTTTCTTAATAAAAAAAACCCCTTTCCCCCCAATTTTCGGGTTGGAAAAACCGGGTTTTTTGCCTCTTCCTGGTAGCCCATCCAAAGAATAGTGTTCCCCAAACTTATTAATGATGGTTTTAACACTCGCATGATGAATTCCAAACCGCTTCGCCAATTTTCGCATAGTAATACCCTTCTCACTTAGCCACCCAAGTAGCACACAAAACATCTTTAATATTCAATACTTGGTTTTCATGTTTCATTTTAGTTAATCTGCAGTAACAAAAAGCATATTTTGTTACAGCAAAGTTTATTTCACGTATAAGATATACTATATATTTCATTGGTGTTGCGCAAATGGTTTGCCAAGACCATTCAAAACAAACATTGGAGTTAGTCGAGACCTGTTTGTCTTTGTTAACTTGCAGCTTAGTAAACTTAATCATGACGTTGCAAATTTAATATTTTCCAGTGTATATGTTGTTTATTATGAAGTAATCTTAACCTACAGTGCAACATAACACATAATGTCCACTCTTGTTCCAATGAAGCGTTCTGATACTTAAAGTTTTCGAAATGCGTTTTTTGAGCCAGATGCGCAACGTAATGAGAACGCAAAATAAAGTCAATTAATAATGTTACGTTCTTGCAACGTTCAATTGCACATTACCACAACAGTGATGACAATCGAAATATGTCCGAATGAAAGTCACACTACCGACCACATATGTTTTGATATGAATAAAAAAATATCATAATCTGATCGAATTAGGTAAGGGTTGATTTCTAGATTTCTAGGTTGTTGTTCTTGTATAGACCTAACGAAGAAAATGGCTTAAAGTGTTTACCATGCAACATCTTTACGGTGTGAGCTTAAAGTGTTTACCATGCAACATCTTTAAGGTAGGTAGTGGCTATTACTATTTAACTTTTAAACAAGGATCACTCAAGTTGTGAGGGCATAATGTATTAATTTTTTGCTGAACTAACTAATTAATATTAATAAAATAACTACCTACGTAAAGCAGAAATAAATTATCTTACCAATCGAAATGAACAGTTGTGAGATTAATAGTTATGCGTAATGAACATAAGCTGTTATGTTTTTGAATTAATTTTGCCAACCGTTTACATAAGAACAAAATCAATGATTTCACAAGAAACCCGTGGACCCAATTTTAATAACCAAATTGTAACTATGTTCCCAACTATAACCTAATGTATTCATCACATAGTTAAGCTGTGGTATTGGCAAAATGTTCAATGTATCAGTACTTGATTATATATTTTTTTTCAAATAGCTTTTTTAAATCTCAAGACACAATATCTGTAAAGTAGGGATTGTAATGTTAAGAGTAATCTATTTATCAGGTGCGAAAATAATCTTAATGAAGTGGTTTTAAAGTTGTTCAATATAAATTTGTTGCATTAAATTTTGTGTTAAGTTTAGCGAATAAATCTTCAAATGAAATGCTTGAAGTATCAATAAAAATAAACTTTATCAACATTGGTTTTACGACCAACTTTAATGATGAGACGAAGTTTTCGTCTTTTAAAAGTAAGTTATCTCACTTCTCGTGGTTCAGAACAGGAAACGACTTATAAAGCTCCTTTAAGCAAGGATATGATTAAATTTGTATTGGCTAGTGGTTTCTCGCCATAAACAATGCAATTAAGTTATTGCAATTAATTGCACCATAAATTCTACATGTTTAGAACGGTTTGATATTAAAAACGGTTGTGTCTAAAGTAATTGAAATAATATTTTATTTATTTTATAACACCATTAGGAATTTTTTTTTGTGGCCTAGACCAAAATTACGGATAATCAAATTGCTAGCAATCCAGACTTCGAATACATGAAAGAGTTAGTAATACTAGGATTTTATTTTATTATTCCCTTTGAACCTCTTAACGAAATCCCCACTCAATAGTTCTTTAGTTTTTTAAGTAAAAAAATCATGTTGTAGTTTCTGAATCATTCTAATTATTTGTGCCAATGGATTGAACCCTTTTTTCGAAGGCGTATAGGACATTGTTGTTTTACTTGTAATGCCAGTCAAGCATCATCTTTTCAGTACGTTATGGATATCCTTTGAACAAATAAGCAGATATTAGTTTAGTTTAGTAATAAATTTATTAATATTAGAGTAGTTTTTAATTCTTAAGTAAATCAGGTATACGTAAACAATGAAAACTCACTATCAAACTACTACTGTCGCTATCGTCCAGATTACTTTAATTTAAAGATGTCTGCATAGATAAATATCATAGAAGCATTTCACGTGTTAAGAATGGATTCATAATTATTTTAGCCGGTAGTGTATTTGGTTTGTTCGTAATCTCCATATGCCAAAATATTGCAAATCAAAATTAAATTTTAAAATTTCACACATTCCTCCACAGTTTGTACCCAACAAGAACCTGTAACGATTTATAATTCTTCGAAGGAATCAGGAATCTGATTTTTCCAAATGTAAACATAACTTTACACAAATTTTTCTTTTTCGAGTTCTGAAGCAATGCTCTATTCTCGAGGATTTATTCGAGGGCGTTTATGTTTTTCGTAGTAGAACAGGAATATTGATCCATAAATCTGAAAGCGTTTTAAAAATATACTTATTCCAACACGATTTTCAGATCATTTTAATTCTCAATAGTTTTATCAGGAATGTTTGGTTGATAACGATATCCATTAAAAAAAAGTTATCCTTGCATTCATTTAAACATCGGTGTCATTTCACTTTTCTGCAACGTGATTTATAATATTTGAAAGTTTTACAAAATTCTATTACAACTCTCTAGAAACAATGTCAAATTGCAAATAGGCTCCACCCTTGCGCTTTTTCCGTTACTGTTGTGTATGATTTTATGGTACATAGCCAAACAAAACTATCCATCATTTGTTTCAAGAGAGATTTTTATACTCTATTGAAACAAGTGGTGCTACTTGGGCATGTGTCCAGAACCTTAATTTTCACTTCCTTTTCAATACGCGACATTTTGGAAATGCAGAATTTGAACCGCACAAACAAGTAAACAAAAGAAAGCTGACAGTCAAACGCACAGCATGCAGTGTTCAGAGCATAAAAAACCATCACAAATACATGCGTACAATGCAAATGTATGTGGATAGCTTATATTTGATACACTCCTTAGGGGCACGGCAAACGTGTTAATTGCCTTTATCTTGTTGCCGGCCGATAGGTACGACCTCAGAACACGGTTGACGCGATACAGGAACTTTTCCTGCAACTCCTTCTTGATCATTGTAAGGCGAATCCCGTTCAATTGCAGGAATCCATGGTACTTGTAGAACTCGCCTTCAACCATATTCCAAATGATGATGTGAATTGATGTGAAAACTATCGGTATCCGACACTTTACCCCGAAGAAGATTGACTGTTCAACAATTATCGAATCTAAACTCCATCCGAATATCATTACTGAACACCGTTACAAGCTGCAAGAGTCGGTGCAGCTTTCCAACTGTTTCCGCAAACAGCTTTAAGTCGTCCACGTAGAAGGTGTGGGTAACTCTTCCTCCACTTTTCAAATGGTAGCCATAGTTGCATTGATGTAGTGCTCTGCTGAGGGAGTTCATCGCAAGGCAAAACCACAGCGAGCTAAAGGTATCACCTAGGAAAAATCCCCTTCTTATGCTGAGAGTTCTAAATCTTAACATCGTTGCTCCGTCAGTAATGTGAAGACTCCACATGCCCATTGCATGTGGTAATAGCCTGATGATTCAACCATCTACCTTGTACAACTGCAGTACTTTGATAAGGTACGAGTGAGGAACTGAATCGTACGCCTTCTTTTAGTCGATCTATGCCATGCTCAGGTTTCTCCTTTTCTGGCTAACCTGTCCTACAATAACTGCATCGGTGATGACCTGATCTTTGCAGCCTTGCGTGTTTTTCCGGCAGCCCTTCTATTTTTCGGCCATTACATTGTTCGCATCGTAATGGTTTTGTACCTTTCGGTTAATTACTGACGAGAGCACTTTGTACAGGCTTGCAGGGCATGTTATTGGCCTGTACTTGGCTGGATTAGCCGTCTAGTAATGAATTCTAGCAGCCACTGGGGGTCCTCTAGTACCATATTGAAGCACTCCGCCATTCGTCCATAGATTGAGGAGAGCTTTTTATACCAGTAGTTGTGCACAAAATCCAGTCCTGGTGCAACCCAATTCCGGATATGTCTGGTAGCCTCGTGAATATCCTGGGTGGAATTACGGTGGCGACTATGCTTCTAATTCCATTAGTCCTATACTCTTCCTCTTGCAACCACATCCCATCACTGGTATTTTGAACGGGATTCTCCCATAGATTAGCCAAAAACTGTGTCACTGCGCCAATCTCCGGAAGTCCTTCGTTGTAGTATATTTTGTTTTTTCGGATGGGGTTGTAAAACTCCCTTTGGTTAGTGTTGAAAATTCGGTTTTCCTTCATCCGCTTCGAACTTTCTCCATACCGACGCATCCGTTTTGAAAGAACACTCAGTCGCTGTACATGGATGTCGAGGACCTCAGTAATATTAGTTTCAGTGAGGTCACGGAGCTCTGCGGGCTTTACAATTACAGCAACGTGACGAACTAGCCTCGCTGATCGGTTTCCCCTCTTGTACTGTGTTTACCGACCAATTTTGGTCCGTAGTATGGTGATTCGGCTCTCCAACCACATCATCCATACGGGTTTTTGTGCGTGCCCTCCGTCGTTTTCTTGTGGGTACGTCCGTAATCCCAGCGTTCTTACAACAGCCACAGCTGCCGAATACACTATGAACTACAGGCCCTGCAGGTCCTTCAGGTTTATTATTTTTTTCAAAAGTTGAATGTTTAAAAATCAATACTTACCAATATTGAAATAGACGCGTAGTGAATGTTTCGATCGATTCGTGCAAAAACTTTGGAAATCGATCGTTAAATGAATGACGTTGAAAATCTAACATATTTCGTGACGCTTAGACTTTTCGCACTTTTAACTTGTACCCCAGTATTCAAAATACAGACGTAGTCCTACATCAAAAACAAGCCGCGGTACCAAAGAAAACTTGTCTCAAAACGTATCATCAAGAACAAATTGATGCCGATTGCAGAAACCCGGCCTTAAGAACAGATTTGCTAAGCGACGTCCATATATCTGTAAGCGATGCAGAATCAAATGGCTAGAATTCGTGAAAAACATGCAGACAAACCCATTTCCCTCTGGAAAAAGGTTCTTTGGTCTGATGAAAGCAAATTTGAGATATTTTGAACCAAGCAGTGGTCGAGAGCCTGGTGAGGAAGCAGGTGAGGATCTTTTGAGTAAGCACATTAATACAACTGGTAAGCACGAGAGTGGGAATGTTTTGGTGTGGGGGTGCTTTTATGGTCCGAACTTGGAGAACTGCTTCAAATCAATGGGTGACTGTCATCAAATCTAAAAAATTGGAAGCGTCCTTATTGAAGGCTGGGCAAGAAAACAAATTCTTGGTCCAACAAGATCCGAAGCATGCGGCACGTTAAACCCAACAAAATTCCTTATATCTCGCATCAAATTATTAGAATGGCGTCCACAGTCCCCGGACTTGTATCCGATTGAAAATTATTGGTCTATCTTGGATTCAAGAATGGACAAAACCAAAAACGTAGCTAACAAGATGCTATTCTTCGAATCTCTTCAAAGAGAATCAATCGACCAGCGTTACTTGCACTCGTGGGGAGCATGCCATGTCGTGGAAGCGGTTATTAGTGCCAAGGGAGTTCATACAAAGTACTGAGTGGAATTCAATAATAATTAAGCTAGTGCAAAGCAATAGTATTTTACTTTGTGCAGTCTTTTCTTGTCAAGCTCAAATAACAAAATAAATTAATTTTGACCACTTTCGAATAAAATATGATTTTCATGATCAAATAATTTTCGCTATTCCATTGCTCATGAAAAACCTTCTTTTCGCTTAAAAGAACTGGCGATGTAGCTGTGAGAGGAATGTGAGTATTGATAAACAAAACTGAAAAATACCGTTGCGCACTTTATTTTTGCAAGTACTGTATCTTAACAATAAAAAAATCAACTTTTCATCATGCAGATTTTCCACAAATCAGTATAGTTTATTGTTTTTCTATTATTGAGTTTTTTTTCATACGTGAAATGTTTCATCGAAATGTTATTGAATTGTATACTAGCTTTGATACAAGATCGATAAAGAATATTTAGAAAAAATAAAACTACCCAACCCTAGGATAGTTTTTACCTCAGTTCTTACGCAGCATTTGTATATCTTAACCTTTTTTGAATTTTGCCAAGGGTGAATTCGATCCTAGACTTCTCGAATATATAGTTAAAATACACACGCACATACCACTGCTTCACAAGTTAACAGTTAATTGATGTGACTCTTAAGTGTAGTGTTTATAATGGTGAGAAATTCTTAAAGAATTTAAAAACTGAAGACGAAAAAACTGACAAACACAAAAATGGTCGCCGAAAATTCAGTTTAGGTCAGATTTTCTTCAAACTATCAGGGAATAAACTTTAACCACAGAGAACAGACATCCTAGCTGGGGTGCCCTCCGTGTGTAAATTTCTTTAACTGCCATTTTAAAATTACAGCCCGTTTCCGTTAGTTTTGGTGAATCGTATGTAGATGGCACCACCTGCGCGCCTCGAGATTTGATAGTCGTTGATTGACTGTCAATTTTAGTTTGGTGAAACCTAGACTAGGCGGCGCTGATTTTCCAACGGCTTACTTTCAAAAATTTACACAGTAAATTGGGAAAACATTGTTCGAGCCTGGATGTTTGTTCTCTGTGCTTTAACGTTATGATTAAGTTTCATTGGTTTATTGCTTTTCTTCTCCATGACCATGCCCGCACTTTGCCCTTGACACCACTCATAAGGTTTTGGGAAATTTTTTGATACTTTTACCCACTGTGCCATCAAAGCCACCTCGTTCTCGAATACTTTAGGAATTTTACGAAGATTTGCCTTCATAAGAGCCCATAAGTTCTTAATTGGATGAAGTTCCGGAAATAGGTTCAGTGGGTTGATGTCTTATGGTACAAAAACATGATTGTTAAAGACTGTATTCGATGAAATTTGGACACACAAAATAGGTCATCAAAAATTTTCCTTGAGCCCGATTCTTTTCAAACTTTCTGGAAATAAAGTATTACTAAATGGTTAAGTTTTGACATCATTGGTTTATTGAACCTCTTCTCCCAACCCAAATGCCTCCACCTTTGCCTTGACCCCTTTCATCATATTTTGGGCAATGATAGGACCGACTTGCTTACTTACTTTTAACCACACTTTCTTTAGTTCAACTTCATTTCCTATCAGTTTTGGAGTTTTGACGAGCTTTGCCTTCATGATTGCCCAAAATGTTTCAATTGGGCGAAGTTCCGGAGTGTTTGGAGGGTTTACGACTTTTGGTACAAAAACTACATTATTATCTTTGTATCAGTCTAAGACGGGCAAGGCATAGTGGCAAGATGCCAAATCCGGCCAAAACAGTGTCGGGCCATCGTGAGATCTCAAGAAGGGCAGAAGTCGTTTTTGGAGGCATTCGTTCTTGTAGATTTGTCCGTTGACGGTCCCAGAGGTGATTTAGGGCTAACTCATTTTGCCACATCCGCAGATCGCTTGCCAGACAAGGAATTTTTTGGCGAATTTCGACAGTTTCTTCTTCCCTACACTCTCCGGAACGGCCAACTTAGAGGTGGCGACGTAGTGTTCCTGTCCTGGCATTTGTTTAGTGTCAGTTTTAATGTAGGTCTCATCGTCCATCACAATGCAGAACGGTTTTGTGAGCCACTCTGTACAGTTTTCTTGCGCGAGTTTTGGCCACCGATTTCTGTTTATCGCTCCGGTTAGGTGCCTTCTGGATCTTGTACACATGTAATCCAGAACGTTTAATTGTTTTCTGCACGAATCTGATCGAAATGTTGGGATAACGCTTAAATTGGTTCAATACCATCCTGGCCTTCTCCGGATTTGATGTGCCACGTTTTTTGCCACTACCATTTTTCCGCTTAGTTGTCTTACGGTCCTTGAACGTTTTGATCACATGAGATACGGTTGAATGTGCGATTCCGAGCTGTTTTCCGATTCATCGATAAGAAGCTACAAGACAAAAAATCAGTACCAAGCAATCGCGATTGGAATTTTGTAAATAAAATGACTGTCATTAATGGAACATAAAATTTAAGCAAAATATAATAAAAGTCCCGCTCCCTCTTTCCATCGATAAAATTGTTATTCCCACTAACCTCGAGATGGCCGCGAGTAATTGGTTCTTCCTCTCTTACCTTTATTTTTAAGACCATTCATGTATATTGAAGAATAAAATTTGGCTGCGGAAAGTTAATTCGATTGAGCCTGTAAAAATAAAGGAACTTGTTGAAATAAACTAGGTATTATACTTCAAGCTCTACTAATTAGTATAAGATCTGATCAGCGTCGGAATTAAAGTTTACTGCGTGCCCATCGTATTACTATACGATCTTATTACTATTATAACTATTGGTAGAAGCCGCTCACAAAAATGTTTGCAATATCATCGGATACTGTGAAATAGACGTATAACAAATTAATAAGAAAACTAATCAGTTAAATTAAAATGTGTATTCAAAGCTATTAATGCCTTAGACGATATGATTGAAAAAGGGGAACAAACATTAAACAATAATTACGCATGAAATCAAAGTTTAATTCATCTTATTGTTAATCAATTTAGTTTTATCACGATTAAAGTTTCCAGTAAAAATCGATTAATTTACCATACTGATATTTGTTCTCAATGATTTTATCGTTATTTTATTTGAAGCAAAGCAGGACTTTTCTACAAAATAATACAAATACAGTGTAATAAATCATTCAAATTAGATCTTGTCCGATTTTTTAAATATTCACGATGAATTAAATTGTATTTTTTTATTCGAGTACACAATTCCTAGTGAGCGAAATTCAACATTTCGCAGCTCGCGTTGGTTTGACGAAAAATGTACATTTACCGCCACTGATCCCAACCCTCATTGATATACTGAACACGCCTGTGTGTATATTCATTCCGCACACCTACTGTAGAAAAATGGGAAAGCTCAACGTTCGTGTAACGAAATTATATTGCTGTCGTTTATTGACGTAGGTGCGCTGTGATGGTTTCCCACGGCCATGAGAAGCATTTTCCAAGCACATCCACTGAAAATTAGTTCAACTGCACTCCTGGTTGCAGTAAATTAACTTAACCAGTTGCAACTAGTGGTTTGGCACTCATAGAAAATTATAGTACAGTGTTGTTAACTATGCGTGATCCATATGGAAGTCATGACCACAAGATCCTGTTCAAGCACGGAAATAAGCTACCAGTCTAAATCAATCACCTCGTTAAGTTGGTGATGTCACGCGATTGCTCACAAAGCTCTTTTTAATGATTCTTGCCGTCGTCGATCGGAACATATACCAACAAAGTTCTCTTCATCGTGGCATTTGAAGCTGATGGATAATTTTTTTTCTATTCTGTCGGGTCTCAACCTATTTTGCGTAAGCATTTTGTACACAGAAAAACCAACAAAAAAAAAAAAAAAAAAATAAAATTTATTTTTTTAATATTATTATATATGCTGAGTTTGTTTTTTTTCTTTCCAACAACCCCCCCCCCCGCCCCGGCCCGAATTTTTTCCTAAAAAATATCCCCCCCCCAAAACCCGGCCCCCAATACATCCTCACCATTTTTTTTTTTTGTCGCAGCAAAAAAACATAAAACAAAAAAAAAAATAAAAAAAAAAAAAAAAAAAAAATAAAAAAAAAAAAAATTTTTTTTTTGTTTTTTTTTTTTTCTTTTTTAATTAATAACCACCACCAATTTTTTTTAAAAAAAATATTTTTTTTTTTTTATAAAAATTTTTTAAAAATTTTTAAAAAATTATGGGTAAGCAAATGAGCCACCAAACTGGCTAGATCCTCCGCACAGCTCCAGTACTGCAACACGAATGAGCAAATTTCTTCTTCTTCTTCTATTATTTTTGCGAGGGACTTTAACCCTTAGGGTCATTCGACCCTGTTCGCGGGATTTATATAAGTTTGGAAAGGCCAGTTTGGATAAGGAATTCTATTAGCACTTCCTCATTTGGTGGTGATAAAACTTCCTCAAGTGAGTTACTCAAATTGAAAGTCAAGCGTTCGGTGGTATAGGTAATGCAGTCTATTAAAATATGGCGGATGGATAGTGGGACTCCACAGGTGGTGCAGATTGGGGGATCTTCTTTATCTAAAAGGTAACTATGGGTGAGACGGGTATGACCTATTCGTAGACGAGCGAGAATGCGGCGGTTTTTGGGATTTTTATTGTCGGGCCAGGGAAGAGTGGTGGGTTTGATGCTTCTCAACGCGAAATTCCTGCTGTTGAACCACGAAAGACTCCAGCAATCGCGAATCCTCCCCTTTGTCCATCTGACAGCATCAGGAGATGGAATTGGAACATCCTCTGGATCCAGTCCACGACCTACACCAGCCAACCGGTCCGCCTCCTCGTTACCACGAATGCCAGAGTGGCCTGGTATCCAACAGAAGGCGGCCCCATTAGCCAATGCAGATCTCTCGGCCTCTTGGAGCCAGGGATGTTTCAAAGTGGAGGAATTCATTTCACGGAGACTACTGGCGGAATCGGTAAATACAACAGAGGGACAGTTGTGGGTGGAAGAACAAAAACTAGCGGCTCTCATAAGACTCCTAAGTGCCGAACACTAAAGATGGAGCAAGAAGAAGGGAGGGAGGAACTTATTCTGGGGAGCGTTGAATTAAAAAATATGCCATAGCCGACTTTGTCGTCGGAAACTGAACCATCGGTGTAAATATGTTGATGATTGGGGTATTTTTCAGAACGGAGTGAATGGAAATGAGCTTGCGCTATGAGAGGTGGATCTCCAGCTTTAAGTTGGTGGAGGAGAGAGAAATCTATTGTGAGGGTTGGTTGGTTCCAGGGTCTGGTTTTGCAACTGGGAAGAACAGCTATTGGGGGGAGAACATGGTTGGTTAGGGATTGGAACAATTCGGCTGATTTTTTAACTAGAGGAACTTCTTGACGTCTACCCAGACCAAGCCACCGAATGGCTTTAGTCATCATTGATGCCGCCATATAATGTTCAAATGGGAGTTGACCACATTCAGCCATTATAGCAGAGATGGGACTAGTGATGAAAACGCCGGAAGCATAGCGGAATGCTTTATTGTACAGTGGGCGTAGCTTTTTATATAACTTATCACCACCTCTGCTATAAAGGCCGACACCATAGAACATCTTTGGAAGGAGCCAGCTATTAATAACCTGTATAAGGATTTTTCTGTGTGCGCAGGGAATCCTGGATCCTAACACTTTAATAAGCTGTAATCGACTTTCGGTAGTTTTATGAATGACATCAAAGTGATGACCAAAACCGAGTGTCCGATCAAGGTAGACTCCAATAATTTTAAGGGATGGTTTGGGAATGATAGGAGAACTGTTTAAGGTAATGTCAGGGAGTATGCTCATCTTTTTCCTATTGGCAAATATGTGGAGTAGTTGGGATTTTTCGGGGGATAACAGGAAATCGTATTGATCGGCCCATTTGGCCACACAGTTCACAGCAGACTGCAGGTTTTTCCTGGCCAGGGTCTTATAGTGATGGAAAGTAATAATGGTGATGTCGTCGGCAAAAACAAGAATGTAGACATTGGAAGGGATGGTTTGAACAAGGACTGCATACAAATAAGAAACAGGGTAGGGGCTATCACTGATCCTTGAGGGATACCGTTCTCTTGACATCTCAACTCAGATCGGTTATTGCCAATGTTGACCCTGAATCTCCTGTCTCCCAGAAAGCTTTGTACGTAACGACCCATGCGACCTTTGATTCCCCATTCCTCAAGAGACTTGAGGATAGGAAAACGCCACGCACGGTCGTATGCTTTTGAGAGATCAAGAGAGACAACGTCACCATGCATTCCCCTCTCCAGGTGAGAGTCAATAATATCCTCAAGTTCAGTCAGATAGTCGTCGGTGGATTTGTCTGGGCGGAAAGCGAACTGCCGGTTGTCTAGTAAACCTTTGGATTCGAGAAGAGTTATGAGACGTCTGTTTACCATCTTCTCAAGAATCTTCCCTATGCAGTTTAAAAGGGTGATGGGGCGGAAGCTGTCAGCATTATTTCGATCTTTGTTTGGTTTAGGGATAGGAAATACGAGTCCTTCCTTCCAGGATTCAGGTATTTCGCCTTTGTTCCAAATGTTATTAAATATAGATATTAATGTGGTTTTGCCAATGAGAGGAAGATTCTTGAGAAGAGGATAGCCTACATCATCAGGGCCGGCGGATGTTCCGTGTACTTTGCGCAGGGCCCAATCTAGCTCTTCGTAGGAAAAATCCTGATTATAATCCAGATTATTGTCATCATCGAAATCGATAGGGGTGGATTCTTGGATTGTTTTGTGGGTTTGAAACTGCAGAGAGTAATTAGAGGAGGAGAATGATTCGGAAAAATGATCTGCGAGGTGTTCAGCGATAGTGGAAGGATTATCGGTGATTTGGTTACTTATACGGAGTTTTATGGGTTGTCTACTTTTGTCGCCATATAATCTGTGGATTTTATCCCACAGTTCTTTTGAAGAGCTTTCGATGCTTATAGTGGAGATGAATTGTTCCCAGCTATCCTGTTTGGCTTTCATAACTTCAGTTCTTGCTGCATTCCTAGCAGCTATAAATTCAACAAAAGCTACAGATTTCTTGCGATTTCCCACTGTAACTCTCTGAAGAGCTCTTAATCTTTTCCGGCGGAGTTTGATAGCGGACCGAACTTCAGGGTTCCACCAGGGAACAGACTTCCTGCCAGGAATTCCGCTGGTCCTAGGGATATGATGTTGGCCGATTTCAAAAAGTTGTTTAATAAATTCATCAGGACATGATGGAGGATTCCTTGTAAAATGGTCAAAACATCATCAGTTGGTCCAATCGGCCAACTCATATTTGTATCTAGGACGGCAAGATATAAACGGGGGGGGGGGGTGTTGGCTGATTCAGAGAGATTACAATGGGAAGATGATCGCTCCTGCAACAGTCATCATAAACCATCCAAGATAACCGGGAACCAAGATTATGTGAACAGATGTAGAGATCCAGGGCTGAGGATTCGCCGGATAATGGACTTATTCTGGTATGACTTTCATCGTTCAAGAGTGTTAAACCATATTCATCGATTAATTGCTCCACTATAAGTCCTCTTCGATCATTGGACTTACTCCCCCAAAAAGTGGAGTGTCCGTTGAAGTCGCCCATCAAAAGAACTGGGGAGGTGATTTTGTCTAGGATCTTGGCTAAACGGGATTTGAGGGTTTGATTGGATTGATTGGATTGGTGTGAGGGAGAAATGTAGATGGATACTAGGGTTACTTTAAATGGGAAATCTATTTCAAAGGCAATTGCTTGTAGAGGGGAACCTATATCGATTTGACGGTGAGGGATGTCAGATTTGATAGCAATAGCAGAGCCTGTTGTGGAAGGGTTTTCAGGGTTTTCACAGATGTACAGATTGTAACCTTTAATCAAATTAGGAGATATTTTGGATTGAGGTGTCATTGTTTCATTTAATGCCAGAGCTATGGGGTTGAATTTATTTATAAGCAGTTGTAATTCCGGTAATCTGACGCGAAGTCCTAATAAGTTCCATTGCAAAGCAAGGGTAATAGGGGGAGACGATGGGTAGGAACGAAAATTGTTATTGATTGGGTCTATTGTGTTGGCCATTGCGAGGAGTTTGAGAGGGATCCAGTGTCAGAGAGGCCTTGGGGCATTGCATTTGTCCGATAGCCGTGTTTATGTGAGTAGGGTTCTTTTTAAGGTTTGGGGGAATGATTTCTGTAGTGTAGTGCCGTTTGTGTTGTCCTTGAGGAACGCTTGATTTTCTTGAGGTAACATTTATTTGAGAGGAAGTTTCACTCACCTGAGAGGTAGTGCCGACTATTTGGACTGATGATCCGCTGGTCTTTCCGGTGATCGTCTGCTTGGCGCTGGAGTCAGTTTCCATTTCGGATATAGACTCTACTACCTTAACCTGGTTCCGTTTGGCTCGCTTCTTCTCCTTCTTGCTTAGATTTTTAGTCTCCAGAAGCTCAATCCTGGTGGTGAGTTTGGCGATGGTTTCCTGAAGCTGTTTGATAAGTTCGTCCTTGGCTGTTATCTCCTCAGCTTCTTGGGAGTTAACACGAGCATTAACCAGACGTTGTTGAACCTGGCTAACAGCTGCGTATGATCCACCTCCAGCCTTCAATTGCTTCGATGCTTCCTGATACGTGATGCCTTTCGTAAAGCGCAGTCTTACGATTTCATTTTCCGTAGCGTAGACCGGGCATGTTCGGCTTGCTGGACCGTGATTTCCATTGCAGTGTAGGCAAAAAGGGGCAGATCGGCAATCGATTTCCAGGTCGTGCACCTTGGAACAGTTCCTGCATCTCGGTTCGGTCTTGCATCGGAATTTAGAGTGTCCGTATTCGAAGCACCGATAGCAGATCATTGGGTCGGGAATGTAGATTCTAGTACTAATCCTGAGCGGACCTACCTTGATGTACTCGGGTACAGCAGTGCCGTTGATGTTAAGGATTATCGTAGGAGTGTTCACTCTTACGTCATCCTGCATTCGAGTAATTCGTTTAACTCCAACAACACCGTCTTTAGCCATCCACTTAAGCAGCTCCTCATCGGTTTCGTTCACAATTTCACGACAGGTAATCACGCATCGCCGTTTGTTCCGGATTGGATCGAGTTCCACATTAACTGCTGTGCCATCAAACAACGTCTTCATGTTTAACAGCTTTTGTACCTGGCCAGCATCACGCACGCGCAGCACGTATTTGGATCCGTTAACTTCTGTCGTTGTTGATTCAATTTCACCAACTAGGTCTTCCATTGATTTTCCAACGATGAATGGTCTCAGCTTCGTATCGGCTACGGTAGCATACAACGACAAAATTTGTAGCTGACCGATTCCGACGCCGCCCATCCATGCCGGAACTGTTGACCGTCCATCCGTTGCTGAGGGAGGGAGCCCGGGGTCCCACCCCGAACTCGTCGCCATCACTACAACTGAAACTCACTGTCTTCTTCAAAAATGATGCAATATGCAGTCACTATTATAATAAAAATGTCCTGATTGCACTGAACAAAATTCTTTTTAAGTTCACTCCACACACCGGTGAAGAAAAATTGCACCGTTATAATTAATAACTATTTCACTCTGAAGCGCTCGCAAAACGCACACAATTTGTAGCCGATCGCACTTGGGTCGAAACACGTCCGAACATGCAAAGCGTAAGCACTCGAATCATGAGATGAATGAGAAAATTTGCGAAGGTGCACCTGTTTTATATCGTTCATTGCTGCAAATGAGTCCTCCCTTGCTCACATTTGAAATCTGTGATAGGAAAGTACTGTGCATTTATTAAATTTAGCCTGCAAAATAAAATTATAAGACATCAACTTTTATTTTCGTGATTTTCGATAGTTCAAAATTGTTAACGGATAGTGTTTGATAAATTGATAAATTTATACGCGGGAAAATTTTCAACCGATTGATGTAAACATCTTGAAAATCTATCGAGCATTTATTAAGTTATAAGCGTTTGATTTGTAACGATATTTCGTTCTCTACGCTTGGATCGTGTAAAGAATGCGATGAAATCAGGTATGCCAGTGCAGTTTCCTCTCTGCAAGCAGATTTTTCTGACCGATTCCAAGATTTCAAAGCGAACGAACAGCCATTTAAAATTGTTTGTACACCATGCAGTGTTGATGCTAAAAGTGCTCCGCAAATTTTTCAAATGGAGCTTATACAACTGCAATGCGACATCGAGTTGAATGAAAAATTCAAGGAGAATGACATTCTTACATTCTACTCGAAATACGTTTCGGAAGAATCTTTTCCTGAGTTGCAAAACCATGCTCTTTTTATAACTTCTAGCTTTGGCTCAACGTATACTTATGAACAACTATTTTCTCTCATGAAAACCGTTAAGTCAAAAGCCAGAAATAAGCTATCTGATGAACACTTGGAGAACCAGCTACGTATTGCATCGTCAGGTACTCAAGCGAACTTAGATAAGTTAGCAGAAGATAAATTTAAGCAAATCTCACATTGAGGTATTGTTTGTTTGCTACTTACACAGTGATGTGTTTATAGAATAAAAATGCCATGATTTAAAAATGTTTTATTGATCTGTTTTAATATCATTGGGTACGAAATGTTTAGTGATTAATTAACGAACAACTGTTTATCAAACAAAACCTTATGGGTAAAAAACTCATGTAAAAAAATAAAATACCAAAAAAAAGTGTGGGCCGTGATGTTACTGAAAAAGTTGATTTCGGCCCGCGACCTGTGTTAGGCTGAGCACTCCCACGACTGCCGTAAATCATCATTCGAAGAAGTGCAAAAAGAAAAACAGAAGAAGAGATGCCGAAGAAGTGTAGTGATAGAAGAAAAACGGAAGCATATTAGCGGAAGAAAATGAACGGGAGATGTGAACCGGAAGAATAGAAGCGAAAGAAAAGAAGTGGAAGAAAAGTAGCGGAAGAAGAGGAGCGGATGAACAGAAACGGAGGACGAGAAACGAAAGAAAAGAAGCAGAATAGAGAAGTGGAATAGAGAAGCGAGGGAGAATAAAAGCAGAAAAAGAGATGTAGAAGAACAAAAGTGGAAGAAGATATGCGTAAGCGGAGAATCGAGAGAATAGAAGTACAAGAAAAGAAGCGAAAGAGAAAAGCGGAACAAGAGAAGCGGAAGAAAAGAAGCGGAAAAGATAAATGGAAGGGGAGAAACGGAATTAACAAAGCGAAAGAAGGATAACAGATGAGGAGGGGAGAGAGATCAGAAACGGAAGCAGACAATCAGAAGAAGAGAAGTCGAAATGGACTAAACAAAGAAGCAGTGAAGAGGAAGAAGAAAAATTGAGAGGGACAAGAAATACAAATGAAGAAAATGAAAAATTAGTGGAGCAAAACTTTACCGACACGAATGCATCCAGGTGTAAAGTGTCGTAAATAAAAAAAATAAAGAGCTCATTCGAAACCCAACAAAATCAAATCAACGGTGATCAAAACTAGATGCTGTTAATGCGAATGTGGCTGAAGTTTCATTTCCCACACGGTTGCTAAGACTTACTCAAAATGTAGTGGTGTTGAATTCAATGTTTCTCCTATTTTTAAATTTTAGCGAGGAATTGTTGAATTTCACAAGGAAAATACATTATCAAAATACCAAGAGCAAAAATAACATCATGGAATTTTTCAGGTCACAATTTCATTAGGCGTTTGTCATTTCTATGACGGCGGAGCTTATAAAACTTAAAGAAAATAATATTTTTTTACTGAAATTTACTACCCTATCTTGAATCGTGAATTAATTCACAGAATAAGCAACTTTCAAGTAAACATTTATTTTGGTTGGATGAAGTTGAATGTAGTCTACCCGAAAGCTATGTCAAACTTTGCTAGATTTTTGTTGGAGAATATTTCTACTAAAGTGACTAAATCCACTTTTGCTGACTAATGTCAAGATCTACCCAACTTTGTGTCAGTCCCCTTGTCCGTGGGAAAAACGACGTTGAAGCGAGTTTTCACCAAGAATGCGTTTTGATTATATCATTTTAAGAGAATCAACCAGAAAGGCTTCGGCACGTTTGTGAAGTGTACACGCATTGCACAAGTTGGAATTCTACCTGTTGTAGAAACTAATTAGAAAGCCGTAAAAAGGTGGTAGGGGTAAACTAAGTGCCTCCAAGGCTCGCTTCGTTAATACGATGCAACAGAATTTCACCCTGAGATTTCATCGTGAAGTGAATGCAGAAAACTAAACTGTGCAACTTTGTCATTACATCATAGGTATTGTTTGGGGACATTCACTGTTCGTAATGAATAGCATTAATTAGAAGCCATAGGAGTCGTTCGGTTTGTACATGTATGTGCATTCAAGCGTTTGGCAAATACTCAACACATATAGTATTTAACAAGTAACAAATTGATTTATTATATATTAAAATCACTAGTCTCTCCCCTCCTTCTGTACCGCCGCCTGTCGCAAAATATCACCATTGACATTCATCGAACTCGTGCATCTCTTCGTCACTTTGATCATATGATCAAAGGGAAGCTTCATAGTCAAATCGTGCCTGTACCGTACATCTTCCGGTCGAATTTTCGTTTCGAACTGATAATTCCTAACCAAATAGATGAGCATGACTTTCATACTGAGCATCGCATATCGCCAACCTGAAAGCATACATTAAATAATTCGTTTTCAATAAGCTCGAATGTACGTGCAACAACCCCACTCACCGATGCATATCCGGTTTCCCCCGCTGAATGGCAGGTACGCAAATGGGTGTCGATTTTGCGAACGCTCTTCGGAGAACTGTTCCGGGTCGAATTTTTCCGCATCTGGTCCCCAGATATCCTTCCGGCGGTGCAACGCGTAGAAGTTCATCACGAAAATGTTTCCGGGAGGCACTTTGATGCCGTCGATTTCCATCTCGGCCATGTTTTCCCGGGAGATGTTCGGTGCCACCGGACAGTGGCGAAGGCACTCCTTGA
Organism: Aedes koreicus; assembly: GCA_024533555.2. Taxonomy (NCBI): domain Eukaryota; kingdom Metazoa; phylum Arthropoda; class Insecta; order Diptera; family Culicidae; genus Aedes; species Aedes koreicus. The sequence goes on along the minus strand of JAHHFK020000808.1, from coordinate 553,441 downwards.
GAAACTTTTCCAAATAGACCAGCTGCTTCAGACTATCCGGATTGATGTCCACCTCTTCGGTCGGCATGAATTCCATTATTTCCTTGTACAGTTTCTCCTCGACGTCTTTGTAGAAGCAGAGGAAGAGGCAAGCATGAGCTATTAGCAGCCCGGATGTGTCGTTGGCCTTTGGAAGGAGATAAAAAGTTATTCAAATGATTAGCTTGTGTTGCATTGTGTTACTATTTCAATTCAGGTATCCCAAGTATACCCCCAATCGCTCTGATTTGACTGCCTAATATTTAGTTTTAGAAGACATTGGACGTCATGCGTAACGCTGGACAGAGAACCAGACAAAGCAGATTAAACCTTTCACATGGTGAAACATCGTTGTGGAAACTCTGCCGCCATCTCTGAAATTATGATTGGCCATAAATGTTCAAAACATCAAAAAAATTAAACTGGATGTTTAATGAGTGTTTGATGATTAACTAATGTTTGTCTGTGCCATAAATGTGCAGATCCGTGTGTGTAACTAATCAAACGTGCCAGCTTACGACTTACAACCGGAGATGTTCCATCTGGTATAAATTTACTGACAATTAAGGGCATATTCAGCGGTGGTCTATATTGGGAACAACTTTGAACTAGATTTACACCTGCAAAACTTGAATATAACCAGCTAAAATAGACCAACTTCGCGTTCCCCGCACCGGTGTTGTATTTCTTGTTGTTAAATCCGCCAACACCTGTTATCCTGTCAATCATTGAACATCAGAGATCAGAAGTTTTTTTTTTCAGAGATCGCAGATTTTTCACAATGTTTTTGCCATTGGTTTGATCAAATAATTTTTACTGCCAGTAGTAAGTCGTTAAAAGACGACGAGGAATACTTGCTCTTTCGGATGACTGAAGGTGAATGTGTGAATGCATGAATTTCATTAAAACGATATTAGATAATTCTGATTTGTAATTTGACAACGAAAAAACAAGAGTCGAAACGGAGAGGATCACGTCCTTGAAGACGGCAGAAATTCAGAATTCAGAAACCGTCCCAGAAATTCAGGAAACTTCTAAAGATTTTTGGAGCATCCTCAAAAGTTAAGCAAACATTCCAAGGATTTATTCACAGGTTTATGGAGCTTCCTAGTAGTTCAGGGATCTTCTCAGAAGCCCGAAAAACTTTCCAGTAGTTCAAGGAACATCACAGAAGCTCGTGGTACTTAAGTTTTCAGAAGAATTTAAACTTCTTACTACACAATAATTTATATTTATTTCACAGAAATTCCACCAACTTATTTAAAACAAAATTGTAAATCACCCAACTTCCCCGATTCTTTCAATTTCGTAAATTATTAAAATATTTGTGATATTCTGCTTTTTATCATGAGAGATGTACCAACTGGAAGTCCAAATAACTTCTGGCAAGCTGAATCTGCTTCTCAAAGTTCCGGTAATTACTAGAAAGTTATCTCTATTCCATGGGTTTTGGAAGTTCAACCAAGTTTTCAGAAACGTTGAGAATTTTTCGGCAATTCAATGGACTTCTCTGAAAGGATCCCGAGCGGACGAGTTTTTTTTTTCTTGTCATATTTTCTGCTCGTGTCCAATAAATTTAAAAATTAATTTTCATTTATTTATACAATCAATACAGTTTTAAACTCGTGTTGTGATTGAAAACGTTCAAATGTGGGGAAAGCATCGACACGAAAAGTGAGTGTACGAAAACAAAATCATTTTAGAGGGTGGTTGTCTGTACTGGAGCGATAGTGTGTGAAAAAAATGTGTTGAGGCAACAGTTTTCGCGATTCGAAAACCGCTGTATGTTAATTAAGACTACGGTGGAATTGTTGCCGATCGAAACGAATATAGCGGTGCTTGCGTTGATTAAGTGGTTGAAGAAAAAAATAACAAAAAACAAAAATGCAAGAACAAAACACGAAGAGGGAGAATGTTGCATTTTGAGGCACAGCAATGTTTCTTCGTGGGATGACTTGGAGATGGTCGCTCTTCTTGAATGAGAACGATCAAATTCAGCTAAGTATAATATTCTAAAATGTTCATAGACGATCCAGATAAGCTGGTCTATACAGCATTGAAGGGCCGAATGTATTGATACGGTTCAGGCCCTTTTCTTTTTTTTATTTTGAAAACACTCGTTATTGTCAGGCACCCTCGCATTATTATTTATGTATATTTGAATCTACATTTGTAGTATGTCGTATGTATGAGAATCTGTGTATGTGCGTGTGTGTGTGTGGGGGGTCCTTTTTTTCTTTGCAGAAAACGAGTAATGACGCAGAAAACGAGTAATGGCGCAGAAAACGAGTAAAAGCTCTCACGCAAGGGAAGGCTATACACCCTTGGCATTGGACCCTGGATACGAGTAGAAAACGTCTGTGTTCCAGCCCAGAAAATCGGACAACAAAGGAGTGCATTAACTTTCGGCACTCCCAACGATCTATATACATATAAATATACATAGGACTCGCCTAGGAAGGCCTCCCGTACAATCCCATCCAATTTCCAACTCCAGAAGTCTATGAAGGTAGCATGAGTTCTCAGCATCTTCTTAAGTAGACATCTTATCAACACCTCCCTTCCATTCCTTGCTGAGCATAAGGATCTGGCCAGGTGCTGTGCAAAGAGATCGATGGATGAAGAGCCTGTCATACCTAAAGCCGCTCTTCTGGCGGTTCCTTCGTCTCTCCTACAGCCAACCCAGGATTGTGTATGGTCGAAAATTGCTATGCTACGCTAATTCAATGGACTTCTCTGAAGTTCCACCACTTCTCTTCTCAAAAGAGAGCGAGCATACTTCATGATCTTGAAACTTCCAATAAGTTTATTCAACTTCCGAGAAGCTTAATCAACTTCTGTCAAGTTCATTGTATTTCCACCCATTCTTCATAGATATTCCGAAGTTCGCGATTTCTGGAAAAATGCAAGAAAGTTCCGAACTTTTCTTCCGAGAAATACGAATTTAATATATCTTCAAGGTATCATCGGTTTCTCCCTTCTTCTGCTTCTTCTTCTTATCATTTAAAGCTTATTGCTTTCGCAATTAGCTTATGCTCTCAACTTAGTGTTCTAAATGCACTTCCACGTTTATTAATTAAGAGCTTCCGATGCCATGTAAAATTTTTCCATCAGTATGTTTGTTTGGTAAGTACAATCATACCCTATGCCCAGGGAGTCGAGAAATTTTCCTTAACGAAAATTCCTAGACCAGACCGGGAATCGAACCCAGCCACCTTCAGCATGGTGTTGCTTTGTAGCCGCGCCTTTACCGACTGAGCTAAGGGAGGACCCAGAAAGCTTATCAAAACTACCATAGTAAAATTAGAAGATAAGCCTGAATATCCTTATCCCCAGTAAACCTGCCGAAAGTTTCTATATAACAGGCTTCTCTAAAATTTATCTGTATGAGCTATTGGCGAGTGCTATTCTTGACCAATCCATCAATAAACCTGTTGTTCACTTCAGAAGTCTTCATTACGTTTCATTTCCGAGCAATCGAAATACTATTCGGAATCGAAATTTGCCACCAAATTAGTCATAAAATCCGCAGCAGCCAAAAATTCCGGGAACTTTCCCATTTCAAGCTAGTCAGCATTTTTCGAAAACTGCAGTGGCTGTAAAAAACTAAGAGAGCCATTTGTTATTCAGGAATTAATGGGAGCAATTGGAGGTAATGATCAGCATCCGAGGCGAGCCACACCACTTCCTGTCCGGCGCCAGCATCATCCGCACCAAACACGACCACTTTTCGGCTCAAAAGCTGAAATTTTACTCATTAATTGGTTAATCAAGCAGCGTGTAGCGTTTTTGAACGGTATTTTTCTTGTTCCAAATTGCTACAAGAATAGATCAGAACATATACTAGTTTTAAAATGATACAAAATAGATCCGGTATAAAACAAAATTTACAGCACCGGTGTTTTTACATTTCGTGCACTTCTCGGCAGGATTCTAAAAGCTGTAGAAAATGCAATTGAATAATATAATAATTAAAAACGGTTTCTGGAAAAATGCGAAAATTTCCTCCGAGAAATACGAATTTAATCTATCCTCAAGGTATCATTGGTTTCTCTTCTTCTTCTTCTTATTCTTCTTCTTTCTTAGCATTTCAAGCTTATTGCTTTCGCAATTAGCTTTTTATATTATCTAAAAAATAAATCCCATCCACGATTTGGACCACCGTTGAAGATGCCCTAAGCTTTCAAAAAACCAAACCGTTTGAACTGCTCCCAAGCTTTTTGCAGATTTCTTCCAAGAAGTATACACTACATTCTCCGAAGAAGACCGTGATCGCGACTTCTTTGCATTCATTCCTGAATTTTCCAACAATATATCTGTAAATCAATTACCTCCTCACGAAATTCTCAATGCACTAAAAAACTTGGATGCTTCTAAGGGACCAGGCCCAGACGGTATTGCACCCGTATTTTTAAAGAACCTTTCAGACGAACTTGCCCTTCCTTTAGAACTTCTCTTTAATATGTCTCTTAAGAGCGGAACATTTCCCACCATTTGGAAATCTTCTTATTTGGTTCCGATTTTCAAATCAGGCACGAAATCAGACATCCGCAACTATCGTGGAATTGCCATTATCTCTTGCATCCCAAAACTTTTTGAATCTCTCGTGAATGAAAATATTTTTCAGCAAGTAAAAAATCAAATTACAAGCAAACAACACGGCTTTTTCAAAGGTCGCTCAACCACTTCTAATCTTCTTGAATTTGTAACTTTTATTTTGAATGCAATGGACAGTGGCAAGCACGTAGAAGCACTTTACACTGACTTCAGTAAAGCCTTTGACCGAATCGACATACCATTATTACTCTTCAAATTGCAAACAATTGGAATGGAGCCTGGACTGTTAAATTGGCTGCAGTCATATTTAACGCATCGCAAACAAATTGTTCGCTTTCAAAATAAACTTTCAGAACCTATCTCTGTCACCTCGGGGGTCCCCCAAGGTTCACATTTAGGCCCACTTCTTTTTATTTTGTACATAAACGACATTTCCTACATACTTAAAAAAAATTCAAATACTGATATATGCAGATGACATGAAACTCTTCATGGAAATAAACAATTCTAGTGACGCAGAAGAATTCCAGAACGAAATTAACTTATTCAACACATGGTGTAGCAAAAGCTTACCTCAACTTAACGTGAAAAAATGTAACTCAATAGTATTTAGCAGAAAAATCGAAACACCTCGTACGGAAATATTTTTAGGAAACCAAAAAGTAGAAAAATGCAAAATAGTAAGGGACTTAGGCATTACCCTAGACTCTAAACTCACTTTTGTAGAACATTACAACACTATTATAAGTAAAGCAAATAGCATGCTGGGCTTCATTAAGAGGTTCAGTCACAATTTTCAAGATCCATATACTATTAAAATATTATACATTACATATGTCAGGCCAATTCTGGAATACTGCAACCTAGTATGGAACCCGTACTGTTCCATACACGACGAACGCATAGAATCCGTCCAAAAGCTATTTTTTTTATATGCCCTAAGGAAATTGAATTGGACTGTATTTCCACTGCCATCTTATGAAGCACGCTGCATGCTTATCAATTTACAGACACTTAAAGAACGCCGAATCTGCAATGCTTTTCTACGTCAATGACATTATTTCACAACGCATAAAATCAGAAGAACTACTCTCGCAATTGAACTTTTATAGTCCCAGTCGGCATCTTAGAACACGGAAATTATTCTTAGAAAAGTCGTACAGAACTAATTATGCAAAAAATGGCCCCATTAATCGCATGATGCGCCAGTATAACTTACATTGCGAAATCATCGGCATCACTATGTCTAAAGAACAAGTAAAATGTCGTCTAAAAGACAACAGAAATAATGTATAGTATGTAAGTAGAACACTGTAACCATTGTATGTAGTCTACATTGCTTGACGAAATAAATAAATAAATAAATAAAATGTTGAACCTAAGAAAATAGCCACCCACCCTTAAAATAGCGCTGAAGTGCTGCAAAAATGTCACCTGAATCAATTGAAAGCGGTATTAAGTAATGTAAAACTGCATATTGAAATTCAAGAGTGATTTTTGTTTTGTATAAAAAAACTACAAGGGACAACTCAATGAGGTTGTGCGCAAAAGTGACGTAGGACTACGTATCAATATGTAAGGATTGTTATAATCATTGGTTTCAATATTTCGCGACGGTTGCCATTTGTAAAATTTATATTTGGCATGCTGCTCTTGGCATAAGCTTTTTTTATATTTGCGCTGCGAAATAATATAGAGACCGTTTAAATTTCCGAGCCGTGTTTGAAATTGAACAAAAAATTAAGGTATGCGGCAAAGGGAAAGCTGAAACTTTTTTAGAAACCGCTGGTGCAGGCTTCAAATTGACAAGAATTTTGAACGATATGTTGAATATATTCCAATCCAAACAAACTCTTTAGCTTTCTTTGTTTAGCATTTCAAGCTTATTGTTTTCACAATTAGCGTATTGCTTGCTCTAAACTTACTGTTCTAAATGCACTTCCACAGTTATTAATTGAGAGCTTTAAAGGCCAGGTACCATTTTTGCATTAGTATGATTGTGTGGCAAGTAGAATCATACCCTATATCCCAGGGAGTCGAGAAATTTTCCTTAACGAAGAATTCCTAGACCAGCCCGGGAATCGAACCTAGTCACCTCCAGCATGGTATTGCTTTGTAGCTGCGTGTTTACTTACTGAGCTAAGGGAGGACTCTTTAGCTGGGAAAATCAAATTGGTCGTCCTAAAAAGTACGGATTTTATATGTTCCATGTTTGATCGATCTTGTTTAGACCTGTCATATGGCCCATTCACATCTTTACTAATATTGTGCGACAATTCATTAGCCAGAGTTAGCTGATAATTGAAATCAATGATTACTTGCCAGAGCACCCTCCTGAATACTTGTCACCGCCAGCTGCCAATTTAATACTGGCTCATTTCCGCTCTGAATAGCTCCAAGGCTGCCGAGCGAATGAAGCATTTTGCGTAGGTGTACCCTTTTTATATCGTTCACTGCTGCATATAAGATCTTCCTTACTTACATTTGAAGTCTGTGATAGGAAAATACTTGGCATTCAGTAAATTTACACTTCAAAACGAAATTATAAGACATCACCCCATATTTGCGTTATTTTCAATAGCTTAATGTTGCAAATCAATAGTTTTCAATATTGGAATCGACGAGTGGAAATATTTCCGATTGATTGGGCAACATTTTGAAAATGTTTAGCGAAACGACTGGGATATTTGCGCTCAAAACCTGACCACTTTTCGTGACGGTCGCAATAGGTTTTTTTTTTATGTTTTTCCCCAGTATAGAAAACAAAGACGAAGTCCTAAGTTGTATGGGTGTAAATTATCTTTGTACCCTTCTAACAAAGAAATTTATTGCGATCGCTTGGAAATTCGACTATATTTCCGAAGTCTGCTGAGGCCAACTGTCATACAGTGAGGGAATTCGTTTAAATGCATCGTCTTTTTCGTATAAAATAATACATCAGTACGGAAACTTGAAGCATTACGAACACCCGGGGCAGATTGGACAACTCTTATATCTTAAAACTTGTTTTTTTTTATTCACTAAAATAACTTATTCCTTCCCCCCAATTATTATTAATTAATTATTTTTTTTCATATAACATAATAAATACAATAACTCACCCCCTCCCCCTTCAAAATCATATCTTATTCCCCCCCCCACCCCCCCCTCCCTATTATTTTTTTTTTTTCTTTAAAAATCACCCTTTTCGGGTCTACACTTTTAATTTACAAAGACCCTTTAAATAAAAAAAAAAACATAACCTCAAATACAAAACAAACCGAACACAGCAATTATTTTTGTTTGTGATCGAAAAATGGATTTTCTGCAGCACTATGGTGCGGAATTACAAATCATTTTCATTTTCATTTTGCAGCGTTTGGTGGGGCAATGAGAGCGCAAGTCAATCCAAAGCCGAGGGTTAGGGAGGGGTAATGGCGAACTGGTCTATGCGGACTACTTGAACGCCATGGGAGGTGATAAGGATTAGGTTGGGGTAAGGGGTTTGTAGTGTTTTTTGGATTGAGATGGCCGCGTTGCTACAAAATGATCTGAAATGTTTAATTTGTTTGTGATTTGAAACTAGTAGTTACTGTAATATAACTTTTTCATCTTAAGTAAGATGAATGTTTTTGATAGTTTGACAGTTTTGATTTCGCATATACTTATCTTTGTGTGCTGTCTTTGATTTTTTCGAGGATGCTTCACATGTACTTTTTCTTGAAATAGATATGATCACTTCCTTGTCAAAACCGCATGTAGCCTAGCGCTGAGTAGGTCCTTCGCACTTCAATCGATCCATTTCACAACCGTTCTCGATCATGAAATCAATAAGAAAATAAGAGCGAAGAGGGTGTTAGTGGTTCATAGTATGCAGGGCGTAGGTGAGAGATTATTGGTGATATTTTCACGACGATACTTTCGTTTCTCTGACTAAGAATTCCGAATTCCTAACCTAACAAAATTTGAACAGCATGAACCAGAAGTAATAACGTTTGAATCAAAAAGGATTAAAAAAAAAATACTGGATTAAATTTAGACAACAACATTTTAAATTCTAGCCTACTCTCTAGCTTTGGATCTAGTAACCATCCACATCCCAAACTTAACAATATTTCAAATCACTGACTAACTAATCTGACACTTGGAAAAGTACAGTTCTATTTCCTATCTAGTTTATTTTTTTCTATTTATTTATTATCTGGTATGGAGGACACATGCTATAAAATGCATGGAAAGGTAACGATAAAATAAGAAGAAAGACTAGCAACCCCCATCCAACCCCAACCACCTCCATCGCCCGTCCCGACAGACACGCGCATCCCGTCCACAATGCGCAGACCCCCCCAGTGCCATGCACTAATACTCGAGAGTCGATATTAGTACACGAGACTGAAGAAGTCCGCACACCGTAGACGAAACACGCGTATCCGTCAAGACAAGCAACAAATGTAGCTGAGATCAAACGGAAACTACCAATTCCTCCTCTAATTTTCCAGTTACAGGCATTCCACTAAAAAGCTCACACTTTCCAGGATTCATACATGGAAAGGTTCATTCTATTGTTCCAATGGTGTTCCCTAAGCGGGCCCTCCGCGTCCTATCTCTAATATACATGCTTGTCGTTGTCAGTCTCAAGTAACACTTTTCTATGACTATGTGCTTCATTTCGAACAGTCAGATAATTACCCTGATCAAAACATTCACCCCTTTCGAAAATGTTGCAATTACATTTAGTTATTATACCATGAGCAAACAGGTATTTCGGTTATTCATTCCATAAAAAAAATGGATGAGTAACAACATAAGTTGTCAATAAAATGAAAAGTGTACTTTTAGTCGTTTCCCTTAGATTGATAGTAAGAAGTCTAAGAGTGAATTGCGGCATAGCCCGCTAGTATCACACCTGATGTTAGTGCCTTTATATAAACGTTCTACGACGTGGCAGTGAAATAAATGATAAGAAAATGTGATACTTTCACTACTGGTCAAATTCTTGGTCTCACATGCATGTTTATAGCATGAGATAAGCCCTCTCACCGTCGACAAGGTGACAAATTTGACCTACGAGAGGGTCTTTACTTTAAACACTTATTCTTGAGCAGAAATTGAAATGGAATCGAAACTACACTGAAATGGAACCGAAACGGAATCGAAATTAAATTGAAATGGATGCAAAACGGATTCGAAACGGAACCGGAATAGAACCGAAATGGAATTGTAATGGAATTGAAATGGAATCGAAACGAAACCAAAGCGGACCCAAAATAGAACCGAAATGGAGACGAAACGGAATCGAAACGAAACCGATATGGAGCTGAACCAGAAGTGAAATGGAACTACTGTGATTAACACCCCTTTTCTATAGTAAGTCAAACACTAGACCCTCACTGAGCGGACCCTCCGCACTGTTGCTAAAATAAACTACTTGGAAAGGTTAAATCTACTACTCGTGTTTCCTAAGCGGGCCCTCCGCGTCCTATCTCTAATAAACATGCTTGTCATCGTCAGTATAAAGTAACACTTTTCTGTGGCTTTGTGCTTCATTTCGAACAGTCAGATATTTACCATGATCAAAACATTCACCCTTTTCGAAAATTTTGCAATTACTTTCACTTATTACACCATGGGTAAACCAGGTATTTTGGTTATTCATTCCATGAAACAAATGGATAAACAACAACATAAGTTGCCACGAAAATGAAAAGTGTACTTTTAGTCGTTTCCCTTTGATTGAAAGTAAAAAGTCTAAGAGTGAATTGCGACCAGTATCACACCTGATGTTAGTGCCATTATATAAACGTTCTACGACGTGGCAGTGAAATAAATGTGCAGAATATGTGATACTTTCACTACTGGTCAAATTCTTGGTCTCACATGCATGTTTATAGCATGAGATAAGCCCTCTCACCATCGACAAGGTGACAAATATGACCCGCGAGAGGGCACTATGGTGCGGAATTACAAATCGGCCAAAAAAAACGTCAACAGTGGACAATAGTAGCAGTGAATGCGGTCAAAAATGAGGACTCGTCTAGAAAAGCAGCAGCACGGGCATATGGAATCCCCCATTCAAATCTGAGAGAGGACTTTAAGGAGGAAATATTACAGCTGAGAGCTTTCGGATCGGTTTTCACACCGGCTGAGGAACTCGAATTGGTCAACCACATAATTGTAGTAGAATCCATCTGCTAAAGAAGCAAAGAGCTTGGCGTATCAGCTCGCGGTGAAAAAATAGAAAGATCATCCATTTAACAAGTCCACAAATCTAGCTGGTCAATTAGCTTTAATCTTTTCGGAAGCGGCATCCAGAGCTCACCGGAGGCAACATCAGCTGACAGAGCGCAGGGCTTCTGTCGAGTATCCGTGAATTCCTTTTGCGAGCTGCTGGAGAAAGAGTTGGATTCCGGGAATTTTCCTCTCAGTCGAATTGACCGATGTCGATGAAGCATCCGTTGTGACAAAATGTTAATTACTTAGCAAACTTAGCAAAGAGCTAATTGGTATTTGCAGGTACAAACGGAAATGTCAAAATTTATCACGCTGAAAGGGAAGCAGTAGGTTGTATTACTTCGGCGGACCGAGGAATTTCTTCTACGGCATGTATGTTGTCTCTGCTGGACACTCATGCTAAAATTCTCTCGAACAAGCTTAACCGATCAACTCAAGAAGGGGGCAGCACATGTTCTGCTGGTATTGGATGTCGAGTTGGATGACCATACCAAAGAATTCTAAGATGGAACAGTTGACTCAACTTTTTTTTATTTCAGCGTCCTTTTCAAAAATTAATAACGGGCCCTTTCGAATGAGCACTCCTCCGTAAACTTTTTCTCTTTTTATGCTCTTGCCGTTCCCTCGTTGTTTGCTAAATCAGCCGCACACGCTAAGATGAGAATACCTAAAGATCGTTAAAAAGTAGCATCACCCAAGTAACCACGAGGCTATAATAGCATGTATATGTAGGGCATATGCAATACGTTTAGTGCATCATTGAAGTTGGATTAAAGCTGAGAAGGGCCCCACATCGAACTAATCCTATATCTTTTGTTATGCCATAAGACGTTGCTAAAGTAGCATTATTGCATTGGGAATGCCTCACTATATTAAAGATTACCTAATATTGGGAATTGAAGAAGATAAACGTTAAAAATTACCGATTTTTTATCGTTACTTTCTACTGAAAATTGGATATTTTTTGTAGTTTTATTTTACAAAATGCTTCAAAAAAGACAAGCAATTTTACAATTCTCGAGTAATTCATGATAAGCGCCTAAAAGCCAAATGTAAACAATGAGTTTAAACGTAAATTTCTAACAAATCTCAAAACACACTTGTGAATTGGAAACAGCATCTAGTAGAGGAATGTTTGCTCTAACATTTGATGAAGTTGAATACCGTAGGAGTCTTGGAATTCATCCGAGATCTTAGTTTAAAGTCATTGTTTACAATTAACTTCACAATTAACCGAGATCATGAAATACTGTAGAATTTATCCATTCGGATAAGTATTCTAAATTCTGCACTTAATCAGAAACAACTGTTCAAAAGTATTGCAGAAATCCATTTACGAATATTTAGATTGTTATCACGTGGTATATTTCTGCAACAATTTTGAACAAATTGCAAATAGCCTAATTGCACCTCGGGATTCACGTCGGCCCACAAGGATCCTTCGGTGCTAGACTCAAATAAAAAAAAACCAACAGTGATTGCTTTAAATATTGGGACATAGATAAACTATTTATTGAAAGTTTAGTAAGAAAATAATAACTTTTACGCTTAGAAAAATATGGCGACCGCGACAAGCCACAGGTCGTCCAAGGTCAGCTCGGATTCCGAGGGTTAACGCTGGCATTGAAAGGAAGATACGGGCGAATCCAGTGCGTTCAATGCGGAAAACGGCAAAAGTCCACAGGATCAACGACTTTGCGGCACGGAAAATCGTAAAGGACGATTTTAATTACCAACCGCATCCGGTAGCTACGAGTCGGGGGATGCAAGAAAAGCTTGAACTTCCTCAAGCAAAAAAATCCTGTAATCCTGTTCACCGACGAGAGCTTGTTTACCGTCCGTCCCGTATCAAATTTCAGAACCGATCACTATATTAGTTCACCCGGATAAAAGTGTTGAGAATCTGTCTATGTCACATTATGACATAGCAAAATTACTCGGAATTTCTCGGTCAACAGTAAGAAGCGTTTTAAAACGCTTCCTAGATCGACTGATGGTTGATCCAGCAGCAGGATATAAGTCTTTCAAGATAATTAAAACCTTGAACCGGTACAAAAACCAGAAAACCAGTGCAAAAACTCGAGCACGAAAACAATACGACATTCTGGCATAATCTGACCCTGGCAAAATTTCACTCTGTAGTAATGGACGATGAAACGTTTTAGGTGCGCCACTAAGTTCCCGCTGTTTAGCAATAGATGGCGCCAGTAGTAAGTGCTGGTCGAATGTTGTACATCTCAAGCGTCATAAACCAAGCTCAGACATATGGTAAACAAACCGCTTTGCCAAATCAGTGATTTTGGTTTAGTGTTATATATTTTGGTTGTTTGAAGATGTCTGATTTCGTGCCAAATAATCGTCATTTGCGGGAAGTGTTGATTTTCTTCTTTCATTCGAAGAAATCGGCGGCTGAAGCACATCGAGAGCTCCAAAAAGTTTACGGTGATGCTTCTCTGAGTGAAACAACGTGTCGTGATTGGTTTCGTCGCTTCAAAAACGGTGATTTCAGTGTTGATGATCGTCCGCGTGAAGGAAGGCCAAAAAACGTTGAAGACTCTGAATTGGAGGCATTGCTCGATGAGGATCCGTGTCAAACGCAAGAAGAGCTTGGTTCAGGATTAGGAGTTTCCCGCCAAGCCGTTTCTAAGCGATTGCATGCGTTGGGAATGATTCAAAACCAAGGAACTTGGGTTCCTTATGATTTGAAGCCAAGAGATGTTGAGCGTCGTTTTTTCGTCTGCGAACAACTGCTCCAGCGGCAAAAAAGGAAAAGTTTTCTACATCGCATTGTGACGGGTGACGAAAAATGGATTCATTACAGTAACCCAAAACGGAAACATTCATGGGGACTGCCCGGGCATGCTTCAACATCGTCGCCTAGGACGAATATTCACGCTGCGAAGGTTATGCTGTGTATTTGGTGGGACCAAGTTGGTGTTATTTATTATGAGCTGTTGAAACCAAACAAAACCATTACCGGGGAACGGTATCGAACTCAATTGATGCGATTGAGCCGAGCACTGCACGAAAAACGGCCACAATACGAGCACAGACACGAAAAAGTTATTCTTCAGCATGACAACGCTCGACCTCACGTTGCGAAACCGGCGAAAACCTACTTGGAAACGCCCAAATGGGAAGTCCTACCCCACCCGCCATATTCTCCTGATATTGCACCGTCCGATTATTACTTGTTCCGTTCGATGGCACATGGTCTCACTGGTCAGCAATTCCACTCATATGATGACATCTCAAAATGGCTTGATTCTTGGATAGCATCAAAAGACGAACAGTTCTATCGAAATGGTATTCACGTTCTACCAGAAAGATGGGAAAAAGTCGTAGCTAGTGATGGGCAATACTTTGAATAATTCGTTTGTAACCTTTGTTTTCAAAATAAAGTTCCTTTTTCACCAAAAAAACAGCGAGAACTTAGTTGCGCTCCTAATACGTCACAGTAGACTTCAAGCAGCTTCTTGGCCTTGAATTTTATACCGCATTACAACGTGGCAACGCCGAAAATTACTTTAAGAAGTTTGCTAAAAAGAATATGGTGTGGCAGGCTACATGTAGTTGCGAATGCAGAGCCAAGTCTTCATTACTACAGGAATGATAAATCAGCAAGTATAAGTCAAAGATTGCCTAAAGAAACGATTTGTACCTTTCATTCAAAAGTACATATGTTCTCTGTTGCTTAGGCCTGATTAGGCGTCTTATCATTAAATAAAAGTGGCTCAGGAATGTTATGTGGAAACCAACGTCAACATTGTGCCAAAGGACTGCAATAATCCAAAAACCCCAAAACTTTGACCAATCGAAAAATATTGGGCAATCGTGAAGCAAAGTCTTGGAATATCGAAAGAAACTGCAAATAATGAGAAAGATTTTGCTAATAATTTGTAAACAGCTTCCAATCAAGTGCTCGTGGGTACTGTGGAAAACCTCATGGATGAGATTAAATGTTCGAGAATTCATACAAAACAAGTCAGAATAATATTTTTGGATCACGTTTCTCTGATTCGACAATAAATTGAAATAAATTTTAACTGTGAGCTTTTCTTTAGCTAGATTTTGCTGAGCGCATACCTTAATATAGATATTAGAAAAAAATTGAATTTTTGAGCAACAATTTGTATTGTAGATTAGATTAGATGTCTTTATTAAAGAGACTTTCAGCCGGTGGCTGGTTCGTCTCTAACTTGTATTGTTTGTGTTGATTTGCATTGTGAATTTGATTAGTTATAACACTTTAGTTCAGCAGTAATTTGAACAAAATATTTTGAGCAAATGCCAATTAACTAAAGGTCCATTCGACGAACTGTCCATTTCACAGAATGTATCATTCAACCAAATGTCATTCGACGATGTGTAATTCGACTAAATGTCGAAAATTAGACGAAATATCCCAAAGCCATTAAATTTAGCAAATGAACTGCCAACCGAACCTTTCTTTTTTTCAAAATCCCAGTGATATCTCATGCATTAGTGCAAAACACCTTTTAATGTTTATTAAATAACCTTATGAAAATTAGCCTCAAGGAAACGGTTTGAATTTCACAACATTACCTTATGAAATGCTATTGTCACAACCACTTCTAAAAAATTGCTTACGGCAACCATATAAATTTCATTGTATAACCTTATGAAATTAATTGGTTAGTGCTGTGGAAGTCATCTAATGAACGCGTATGAATTCCCACGCGATACATCGCATACATATATAGTACAAAGCAGATGAACCACTGGAATCAATGAACTTATCTGTCCAAGGAGGACGTTTATGATATATGTATGACTAAACCTAATTTATGGTTTCCAGTAGTTGATTTGCTTCATCCTGTTTTAATCTTCGCATTCGAAGGGAGTATATCAGCTCGGAGATATCGGAGATAAATCATGAATCCGAATTCATCAAGTATAACCAAAACAATAATTTAGGCGCGCTTTTTACTATTTCATACATATGTCTTATGATTATTGCACACAAACAACAGTCGTGTGATTCATAAGGCCGTTTATGGAATTGATGAGAGTGACTTGAGAAAATCAGTACGATTCACTGAGAAAATCTTAGTTATACACAACGAATTCATAAGGACCGTATGGAATCAAAATACAGTGGGCTCATACAGTTTCACAAGGCAAATTTTATGAAATTCGATATGTTTTTTACATCAGTGTGGAAGTGCAGAAGAATTGTCGCCGTCTAATTAAACGAGTACCACGTAAATAAATTTCTACTCATTCCTCATGACCTACAGTGATGCCAAACGTTTGAAACTCGTAACCAAAACATTATGATTTTTTCCCATCTAGACTATAGCCCACTATGGCTACTGAGCATGCTAAAATAAGCATTTTAAGGGCTAATGCTGAAGCATTCTCGACGGTAGCCATTACCTCAAAATTTAGAATTGATATAACTCAGAATCTTTACTAGATATTGGATTTTTAATCACATCTGTTTGTATGCTAACTTGCTGTGAGCAATCTGATGTAGTTCGATTTGATGTTCATTCACTAACAATCGAGATTTATCCATTTGAAAAAGCGAGGTAAATTTGCGAGTGAGAGATGAGATAGGAAAAAATTCACGGAGCAGCAATTCATTTTAAACCATTTATTTGATTCACGTGTTAGACTCTCTACCCGGATTTCCTCTTAACTTGTCTGAGTTAACATAGTCAATACAAGATCTGTTCCACCTATGTAGCGAAAATAAATATAAAATCAGTGACTCAGTGTCAAACGTATGTAGGACCGATCTTGTAATCAATGAAGACAAAAAATTTCCGTTTTCAAAAATCTAATGTTATAAGCGAAATCTTACCCCTGTAATGACAGCGTAGATATTGTCATTAATTTCCGTGTCGCTGAAATTTCTGCCATCCTCGGTGACGCTCAGCAGTTTGTCGATCAGAATCTTTGGTTTGTGATCATCGTCCACATCATCAATTTTACTGTTGTTCTGGCATAAACCCAATGTGATTCGCCTTTCATTTACAAGCTGAACATTCAATGGATCATTTAGTACTTTAGCTCGGCATACACTTAAGCAATGAGCTACTCACTCGATTGAAAAAGTCACACACCACCTTCCTGGCATGTAGTAGTTCGTAATGGTATTTAGTCAGCCGGTACACTATATTCGGGTAGAGATAAACGCTCACCATTCTGCGAGCTGCTTCTCCGAATGCTCTAAAAAATATATTTGTTTACACATATGCTCTGATAATAGCAACCAAATCGAACTTACATATCTAGCCCGTGAACAAACTCCTCCTTGCCTTCCCGTTTGGTGATGTCACTGCCCAAAGTTGTCCCGCAAGCCATCTCCAGCGTGCAAACTGAAGTGTACTTGTGCATACTGACGGTTGTTCCGTCCGGGTTTTCGTTCAGGTTGTTCACCATTTTCCTGGCGCACTGGATGAATATAGGTATAAAATTGTTCAGAATGCGCAAATTGAAACTAGAGTTGAGACGCTTCCGGGTCGTTCGCCATAATTTATCTGAAAATGGGAAGAAGTATAAATGACACGTCTGAGAAAAATACGATCTTGCTACGAATCTTGTAATAACCTACAAATTAAACAACCTACATTTTGCAGTGAACAATCCATGTTCAAACCCAGCAAAACTATATAGGAATGGCTTTTCTAAACACACCGAGCTTTTCAAAATTTGTTGGATCAAATCCGGATGGCATGTGAATAACAACATCTTCGGACCGGCCCAAACCCTAACAAGCCGATCATGGTCGTGAAATATCTTCACCAATATAGCAAACCGCTGTACGTCGTCCTGGCCAAACATCATCGCGCCATTTCCCAACACGGGATAGTACGGTTTCAACTGCGGTAAATTATCGGCAAATTTGTACCGCCGCCTCTGCCTGAGATACAGCAGACTAAGAATTAACCCAACAATTATCCCCAGCACGATCATGTTGCCAACCATCCGAAACCTATTACCGAACTAAATTGTACCGACGCATTGTTAAGGCAGTAAGTGCTAATCAACCGATCGGAGACACCAGTTGATGGTGAGAGTTTTCACGCCCTTCAATTCAAAATGGGATGAAAACAATGCACCTCTTAGATCATTCCAACTAGGTGCGATAATCGTCATATGGTTGTACGTATTAGCAACAACTTAACTTAGCTATACTATCCTAGACGCTATTGTACCACAATCGTCGCTGATAATTGGGGTTGTACTAATTGAGCACCAATAAACACATGTGTGCCCAACATCAGCTAAGGGCAGAGCTGTAAAATAAATCAATCGAATGGGAGTCAATTTATATGACTGTTTGAAGCTGCAATTGAAAATTACATTGCAGTTACTGTAAATGATTGGTCAAGTATTTATAATGCATTGCAGCTACTTGTTCCAAATGTCTAAACAAAATGTAAATAAATTCGGTTAGGATTTTGGTGTACGTGGCTATCTTTATAACAGCCGATGATGAAAGAAAAAAACATCAAAATAGTGTGATATCAAAAATTATCCCAGTTTTTTTTTCTATTGAAGGGTCAACCAATAGGGTTGATATGTTTTTGAAAGTCCCTATCGGGCGCATTATAACTGATATCTTTGACATTCATAATAAAGTCTGTCCACGTTAAATTTCGGACACCAAAATAATAGCAGAAAAAAAAATTTACACATTATTATGATACAAGAATATATTTGCAAAAAAAATGGTGTAAGGCTCCTTAGCACGACTTTTTGCAGTGAAATTATGCTTGTCATCACGGGTGGAAACCTTTTTCACTTTGTACGCCTTCAGTCCTTGCCTCTGCTTTACATTTTGTACGTATGATTTTGACTTCCCAACTTTGCGAGCCATATTTTGCACAGAAAGATTGGGATTTTTCTCAATAATGGCTACCACCTTCTTGTCCATTTGTCGGGAGCATACTTTTCGATTTGTTCCACTTCCAACCTTCCGATCCACAGTCAAGCGCTTGTCAAATGATTTGCAAACACAAAAAACGGTACTTTTTGGTAGTTTTAGTTTTAGTTTAGTAGATCGCGTACCGATAAATTCGAATCTTGCTGCCGTTTGTACAAAATTGCATTTACGCACTGCCACTTGATTCGACGCCATATTACTGGATGTAACAAGAATGTAAATTTGTTGTAACACAAAATAAAGTGGAGAGTTTCAGCGGTCATGTAAGTGAAACGTTTCAGCGATCCGTAAAATAATTCAAAATCTATACTGAAAGAAAGGTGTCCGAAATTTAACGTGGACAGGCTTTAATTAGTCATCTGTAAGGTTTGGCATTTAATCATGAATAGTTTCAATCTTCCACAATTGGAAATTTTCCAATTATTTAATCATAATTCGAGAAGTTTTGTCGGAATTCAAAGCGCGTATCGTGGAAAACATGGTCGCCGTTCTGCTCCATCTACTCTATTGAATACAAAGCCTCAAAATCGTACGCGTACCAAACGCTCAGCAGAGAGCATAGCCACTGTTCAGGCCAGTATTGAATCAGTCAGTTTCACGCCGATCTCAGGAATTGGGACTGTCTGCGATGACTACCTGGCGTATAATGCGGTTGAATCTTGGCCTGCATCCTTATAAGATGATTCTGGCACAACAAATGAACCCCGCACACCATCAAATGCGCCGTGAGTTCGCAGATTGGGCCTTAGATTCAATTGAAAAGTATCCCGATTTTCATCGAAAAATCATCTTTTCTGAAGAAGCGCATTTTTTGCTCAGCAGTTTTGTAAACAAACAAAACTGTCGTTATTGGTGCAAGGAATATTCTCAGGTAAATTAATTCATCTCTATTACACCCGGAAAAATTACCCGTATGGTGCGGGTTATGGTAAGGAGACATCATCGGACCATTTTTTTTTTAAATGGCGAGAACCGAGCTGTTACTGTGAATGGAGATCGATAACGAGCTATGCTGACTGAGTTTTTCTTTCCGGAAAATGATGATATTGATGAAATTTCCGATCAAAGTCTAACATCATAAATAGCAATTCGAAAACTAATTATGATATCAATATCAAATTAAAATCAAAATTTGATTTAACTCTACCATTGTCGAATTTGAGATCATAGTTTGGTTTCATCTCACTGTGATCTTCCGATCACTTTTCTAGAGAAAAATAGTTTTGTTTTCGTTGTATTGATAGAACATCAAGTGGAATACTCAATTTGGTATCAACAAGATAAAATTTACAGAAAATTTACTTTTCAATTTGCTCTCAGTGATAGCAGGATAAGTTCTAAGCTTGATTTCAAGGGAATACATTTTTGCTATCATTTAACTGATTTAATATCATTTAACTTTTTAACTTTTTAACATTTAACTTAACATTTAACATTTAACTGTTAGTTCAATCCAAGATGCATTTTTGATTCATTTAATTGTGCATTATTAGTCATCTTATAACTAATTACAGTTAGTTAATTAGGCTGCACGAAGAAACTACGAACTTATGAGTTTACTCCAGCCATTAGGGTCTGTGCAGACTTCTCTGCAACCGATTTAGCTGCTTTTGTCCAATATTTTCGAAATTTTTCTATATTTGTAGCTTGTTCCTTGTATTGAGAGAGTTTTCTCTTCACCAGAGCCCAATACCGCTCGATAGGTCGCAACTCCGGGCAGTTAGGTGGATTCGCCTTTTTCGGTACAACATGGATTCCATTCACTTTATATCATTCCAAAACATCTTTGGCGTAGTGACAAGATGCCAAATCAGGCCAGAATAGCGAAGGAGCGTCATGGCTGCGTAGGAATGGCAACAATCGCTTCTGTATTCTTCACGGTATATTTCCTTGTTAACCGGTCGGTAGTGATGAAGCTTTGGCTTGCTTGATCACAGCTGCATATTGCCTGCCAATATTTTTTGGGAAACTTGGCCTTTTTCTTCATTCTGAAATGCTCCTCTACGCCGTTCCGCTGCATGGCAGTATAATAAGACATTCCGGGAAGCTACTTAAAGTCTTCCAGCACATAAGTTTCATCGTCCATAATCACGCAGGAAAACTTCGTCAAATTATCGCGACACAACTTGCAAGCCCGGGTTTTAGCCGTCACATTCTGTTTATCATTACGGTTCGGTACAGACCTTGAACGACTTCATACCTTGCCAGTGCTTAGAAGTATGCACGAAATTTGGGGACATTTTTATTTTTCTAGCCACAGTACGTACTGAAGGATCTGGTCTATTCTGCAATATTTGCTTCACCTTCGCGACCTTCTGGGGGTTTCTGAGATCCGTTTTTGTTCCGCTCAGCCTTCCTGGCTGTTGTCAAATGTGTATCGAAAGATTTAAGAATGTTATGGACAGTGTTTGCAGGAAAACCAGGCTTTTTTGCAAGTTTTCTTACTGACAGATCCAGATTTTCATTGCGACCGCACACAATTGCTTTTCGCACTTGCTCTTCTTTCCACGCCATCTTCGATCTGAAAGCTTGTAATATAGCCAGAAATTGATTTTACACAATAAACAGGCATACTTTCATCAGTCTGTGACATATTTAACGCGTTGATGAAGTATTTCCAGAGATATATGTATTTAGGGGTGTCCAGATTTTGTCGAGAACAAGCCTTATTATTTCCCATTCTCATTCATCATTTTGGCATTTTGGCATTTTGAAAGTTAATTTATTCATCATTTTTATATTCATTTTTTTTACGTTCATTCATTCATCATTTTTCCATTTTGGCAATTCATTCATCATAATTGCATTCCAAAACCATTTATCTCAAGAGCCAGTTGCAGCAAAACAAGTCACAAAGGCTTAATTTGTTTTTTCAGGCTTTCAGCATAATATTCACTTTAAAATTGCACTTCTGAACTTCAACTACTACATATATTGATAACAGACTGGCATACGGTTATAAGCAGTAAAGAATTACATTTAAATATCTTGTTTAATGGTATTATCATCAAATAGCCTTTTTTCAGAAATCATCAAACCGGGTTCTTCGACAACTCCAATTGCTATCTTTGAAATTTAACTAGAACAGTATATAGAATTTGTTTAACTATATGTCTTATTAAATAATATCTTTCATTGACATTTTAAATTTGATGTTTGAAAAGATCTATTCTGCTTTCATCTTTTTCAAGAGCTAGTAGGATTTTAATATATACCTAATTTTTATTTATTTTTTCAGTTACAATCCAGTGTATGTCAGATATATTTTGTAAGTACTTATATTGTGATCTCATATTGACATACTGTAGACGCTTTTTACATGATTAAGTAATTGAATTTGTGTCTTTAAATTCCATGTATGTCATTCAAGTTTGAAATTTGTATAAATAGATTTTTTGTCTTTTATGATATCTTTTTTTTTATGTGAGAAATGTAAGACCTTTTAAAGAACGAACAAAGTATATATATTTGAGTTTTTGATCCATTTCATATTGGATCAGCTTATAAAAGCATATGAGTCCTATACGAATAACAAGCAGTAAAATATTCGTTTGAAAGTTTTATTATTTGAATATATGATATAACATAGAGACTGGTATGCTTTTACGGTACGTTATTCAAATTCAACAACTATTTTATTAGAAACAGAAGAAATTGACTATATCTCAGCACATTCGTTAGTATAAATAAAAACTTAAATACATTTGTTAATTGAATCTAACATCTAAGATCTAAGATCTAAGTGAAATTTCCTACATTTTGTATCTGGCGGGGGCGACCCCGGCGTAGTGGTTAACATCCATACCTCTCACGCCAAAGTCACGAGTTCAAATCTCACCCCCGGACAAGTTATTAAAAACACCCAGAGTGGTGTTTCATTAACTACGACGGGAGATGAACCAGACCGAGGCTGAAAATCTCGATAATACAGAAACCAAACCAACCTACATTTTGTATCTTAATTTTTTTTTATAAATCATCATTCATGCTGAAAATTTGTATGGTTGTTCTAGGAACACTGGAAATTGGGGTTGACTGAACAAGGGTTCGTTGAGTTGCCAGTCCCTTGTCATGTGAAGACACACGATTCTGCCCGTAGTCTTCTGAAGGTTCTCATTGAGATTGACTGACCCTGCTACAGCAAGTCATCACGTAGGCTATTCTCTCGGGACAACCTGCTGAGGATAGTCCTGCAGGCATAAGTAATCCTTGCACTGATGGTGGGTTCTTATCACATCACATCACATATATAACGCGATATTACTTCTTCCCTTATTTGTTATTATTCGCATCAATCCTTGCAGACATCTGGCATCATGAATACGCCAAAGAATGGTAAGCTTAGTTTTAAATTTCAATAATTGGTATATTTTAAATAGTTTTCTTTTTGGTCTGTTCTAAATTCAAATAGTATTTTAAAAAAAAAAGGCTGCTTGAAGCAATAAACAGTATTAACGGCCCTGATGAAAAGCGAAGAAAATCAGAATACATTATTTTTGAAGAAATTCAGGATGCTGAAAGAGAAAATGCACAACGAATTTTAAAATGTTTTTAGGTAGGTCGGTGCAAAAAAGCGCAACGGAAAGTTCAGAAGTTCAACAGGGAAAATGTCGATTGGTTGGAAGAGTACTTGATATTTGACCAACCAGAAATGTCTGGCACTAGAAACATGAAAATATAGATCGCCACCAAAATAATAAAAGACTGGAAATTCCTATAATTTATTCAGATAATAAGATTTTTTTTTAAATTCATTTCTTGAAACTATAATTCATTATTTTTCATTTTTATTCGTCATAAATAATAATTTAAACATTATGTTAGGGGAATACTACGCTTTGCGATGGTGGTACTAGTTTGCTTCGGAGTACTGGGAGTTTCAATAACGTTCGAGTTTTTGCTAGCGTTATTGTGAATGAATGGTTGTCAATATTTAAAAAAATATTTACCACTCCATTGAATAATAAAGGGTAAGGGAGGAATACAGGATGCCAGACAAAGCGTAGGCTGGATGAGGGATTCGTGGTAATCTGGCCCAAATCATGGATAACAATTATACCATCCTTGATGGAAGTCGTCAGATCAAGATCAGCAAAGGTCAAATTGTCTTCCGACAATCTACAGTGAGTCAGCTAACCCTATTTTTTACAAACCACCAGACGGATATTCTAATGTGTATTGCTTACTGTTCATTTCCTGTTTCGTTGGAAGGAGATTCTCTATCCTTTCCATGGTTTTCGTATGAGTACTTCTGTTTACGGGTGCACACCCCAGTTTTTGGCCTCCATACAACGGAATAGTATACAGGTATGTACAGTTTGACCTAGCCATTGGGAGGAACGCTTATGATTAATATCTGATTCTATCTACGAAAGTGATAAACTCTGCAAAAATCTAGAACTATCCAGGACACGTTCTTGCAACTGATGGATGATATCAAGGATTGTTAATGTTCAACCACCACCCTTACGCCTCAGAAAGTAGGAGGTAAGAACGGGTCTAGGATGAAACCTACGGCGTTCTGCTCGCTAAACCTCCTCGAACCTGCCGAAAATTTGCACTCAATCTGTTACCGGAGAACTCCCGGCAGACAACACCTTTCGGGCATTATGAGGTTGACAGCACTTAGATTTCAGGTCCATGCTTATTCCAACTTTGAAAGGAAGTGCAATTGTGTCTTTCTCTTTGGTTACAAACAGAACAACTCCAACGTCTTCTGTACCAAAGAGATTTCTAGCTAATGCACAAATTTAATCAGCTGTGGTTTTTTTAATGATCCGAAACAAATATAACCAAAACTATGGTCAATCTTGCGGAACAGTCGTGTGCTACCTGTTTCGAGTAACAGGGATGGTGGTTTCTTTGAGATTGCATTAGCAGTCGTGTTTTACAGCCTCCGGCTTATAGTCGAATCTCAGAACGATGCCTACATGAACTCATATCATATCCATAAACTACCAAACTACATCGATATGAAATCCTTTATTCCCAAGATTCATGGATAGATGGTTTCACCTGAAGATATGAAGACCAAAGCTCCAAAGAATTCTTGGATAACCCAGAAAAACTTGTCTATTCAATACTTGTATCAAATTTGATCTTTGAACCTGATAGAAAACATGTTAATATAAGTAGTAGTATAGCAACCGTTCGCTAACTGGGCTAAAGGCACAGCCCAGTTAGCGGATGCTGATCGGTAATTGGGCTGACATTTCAAATGTAAATAAATTTCGAGGGGGCTTTCGATCAGATTTAGGTTGACATATTTCAATGCGCAATACATAAAGTTTTAATGCTTTATGGCGGTGGCGATGTATTTTATAGTGCACCCCATTGTGCAAAATGTTTGACTCAGTTTGTATGAGATTAAGACTCAATTTCGTACAATTTAACAATGTTTCACTCCTCCACGAACCTTATATGGCTTTTACATGCTCCTTGCTAATTTTGACAACAAAATGTCAAATGCTGATTTTTTAAGCTTATTTGCTTTTTAACTGGGTCATAGCCCAGTTAGCGAGCGCCCTGTTGAAAAGCAGCCCAGTTAAAAGGCACCCAGGTAGCGAATAGTTCCTGTACTCGACCGTAGCGTTTATAACATAAATAAGAAACAACAGCACTAAATGGAGCATGCGAAGTATTAACGCTCGTGAAACGTTACATCGAAAATCAACCGGTTCTAACGGTGTCTGATTTTTAAGATGTTAATTTTCTGGGAAAATTAAAGTAAACAAAATATATTAATTCAACAGTGCTGGTTTACTGGTTTTTGCATTGATACAATCAACCATATCATGTAACCCTGTATAGGCCAACCAAAGAGGCTTTTTAGTTATTATATTTACACTAAAAAAATCAATGTTCTAAAATCATCTAACGTCCACGACCCCTCTAATTTGCTTTAATGCGTTAGGTAAAGCACATATATTATTGATTCTTAATATTGTCGAAAAGAGCTTTCTTATTTATAACCTTCCCCTGCTAAACGTCTATCCTGTGGCTATGAAGGTAGTATGGGTTCACTGCATTTTATTCAAAAACAATAACTTTCCTTCCCACCTCCTGGATTTGTGACGACATGGCCAGGTGTATAGTATTTAAGCTATTTTTATGTATGAGGAAAATCATAACCCCAAGTTTTTATTTAACGATAACACACGAAATATATTGCAAGTTATATAATAAAATAGTACAGTTACTCACGATTTCTACAACCTCATATGCTATGCTACGTTATGCTGTGCAAGGTAGTCTCAAAGAACATGTTATAAAACTAATACTGTGAATAGTCATTTTAACTCATTTCGAAAAATTTATTTGCTGCTTACTAAATTTAGATTGATTTTAAATGTAAATAATTGAAAATAAAATTTAAAACAGTTTCATAAAGTAGAAAGCCGGTTCTAAATTCATGTTTTTCAAAATTTCCCCAGTTTCTCAAAAAATAGCTTTGTATCCAGGGGAAAGTTTCTTTACATTGAGTAACATTACATCGAGGTATGACTGTCGACCAATCGACATTTGAAATTCTTGTGCTCCATTATTCCCATTGTATTGCCCCAATTCTAACATCAAAGTCGTGAGTGCATATATTCATCACAATATTCAATTGATATTCAAAATTGAATATCATTTGAATATTTCAATGAACAATCGCTCTTACGCCTTCAACATTACAGATAGAGCTATGCAGTATTAAATAATTAATATTGTAGAATTAACCAAGCGCTACAATTTTTTCGCACACCATATTCTGAAGAGTAGCATCTGAAACGAGTTATCGGTAAAATAACCCAGTTGAGTCTAAATGACCATCAACAGCCCTGCTCAAACGTACCCTTTTCTAGTTACTTACACTTGGATGTAAACAGTCCTTGCTCGAATCCAGCAAACCCATACAGGAAAGGTTTTTCCAAGCAATCATTACTGGACAGAATCTGCTGCACCAAATCCGGATGGCACGTGAACAGCAACAGCTGAGGACCGGACCATACCTTCACCATTCGATCATGTTCGCTGAATATCTTCACTATGTTTTCGAACCGTTGGATGTCACTTTTCCCCAGTATGATATCACCATTTCCCAGCAATGGATATATCGGCTTCAATCCCGGTAAACTGTCGGCGAATTTGTACTTCCGGCGATGGCTTACGTAAAGCACACAACAGAGCATCACCACAGTCACTATTAGCACAAACATACTGATCCCGCCAACGGCTCGTGTCCGACTGTCCTTTTATAGTCTCAGAAACTCACTAAACATCAACGTTTTACTATTGCAGAATATAATTCACCAATAGCTCGTGACATAACGTGCAAGCCAATGTCACAACCAGAGCCACGCGCAGATTGCGGTCAAAATTTAGATAAAGTCAACTGCAACTATCAGCTGCCAATGCACTACTGTCAACGAACTCACTTTTTTCTCATCCAAAAACAAGAAACTCAAAATTTATTAGTTACAGTTGACTCCCTCCTCTAGCTGCAACGCCGCTGCTAAACCGTGACCGGTCCCTTCCACCAAATATCACTCTTGTGTTGCGGGTGCAAAACCGTCGAGATAACCTGTATCATTTGACGAATGACTAGGTCAAGGTTGCCTGTGTTGCCGAAATCCGCATCCACTAATGTAGCGAAAATGCAGCTCACTGATAAAATATAGTTGGAATGTATTCCTAATGGAAGATGAGCTCCAAATGCATCTATAAATATTTGCATTGTATTATGCGAGCGTGGTCACGTAGCGACGCAACAACACGTTGATTTATATACAAATCTATGCACAACCAGCACGCGCTTGGGTCAGCACTGTAAACGAGCCTCGGCTATTATTTTTTCACTATCAAACTAGACCCGGAGGGCTGCTATGTATTTCGGTCTATGCTGATACGACAACTAGTTCAGAATCGTAAGATTTCAATTTTGGATACTGCATCCGAATCCGAACGAAAAAGCTGCTTCGTTCAAGGGAACGCCCTATCAACTGACCATGAACAGTACCGAACGAAAGTATGTAACATCGGGTTTTCCCTTCCCTCAGAAAAAAAAGCTTAGTAAGCTATTGTCATTCAAGAAGTATGTGAGTGTTTACAAACTAACCCCCACCGGTCTGGCAGTGATATTATGGAAAAATGCTGTCTGTTTTATCAGAAAGTTAGCTTCACTTCTGCTCCAGCGGCCCATTTCAGAATACCTGATAGTTCATGTACACTCCGAGGTCATTTTCACTAACAATAAGCCGCACATGTTGACTCTGCCATCATCAAATGGATTATGGTTTCATAAACACACTACCAGGTTCAAAAATCAATCATTTACAATACTGGAAGATATTTAATTTTTGGAGTTATAAGATTTTATTGGTGGTCTTACCATCACCGCTATCATCTCGGTTTGTTTGGTGGAAATCAAAATTTTTACCCATTTTCTTCCGTCTTTTTCCTAGTCTTGACTTGATTTGCCTTTATTGTACCTATCTGAAATACCTCCTCTGTCCGTATGACCTGATTCTTAGCGAAGAAAAATGCTGTCTTCCTTCAGTTGGTTAGCAATTAGCTTGTCTTAGTTGGTTGAATCGAAGTCCTTTTCCGAAGCAACATTTCTCGCACAATTTGCATTAAACAAAGATAAATGCAATTGAATTAGAAGAGAACTGTTAAAAAAAGCACCGAGTCCGTCAAACAGCAAAAAAAAAAATCGTGAAGCTCACACAAACTCAACCGCTTGCTACGATCTCTCAACTATTGTCATTCAAGAAGTACCCTAAAATTCCTCAAATGTTTGCTGCCCGGCAAGTATATACTCGCTTATAATAGAGGAGTCTTCTGTGTACAAAGATGATGGTATGTATGTTTGTTAAAATATAGTCGGCAAGGTGACATCCAAACAAGAAGCTTTTTGCTAGCCTGTGCTTATTGTGTCTATTCAAACAAACGTTCACTGTCCGACAGCGATGTTATGAAAGAAATAAAGCTTGAATCGTTTCAGAAGTTAACTAGGTTAAAGTAGCTTTAGTCTGAGAGTTGAAAGGTGCAGTTTCTAGCCATTCTAGAGTTTCTAGCGAGTCACACCAAAGTCTTTTTGCACGTTAACATTACCGGTATCACATGTATAAAAAAAATTGCAAATACACTTCTAGCTTTTAGTACGCGGAACTTCAAAATTATACACAAATTTAGGTGTTTCTAGTAGGAGGCACTTATAAATTATTTCTCAGATCAATCTCACCAGTTCTAAAACGTAACTCCTAACAGAAAAAAAAACAGAACTAATAAATACACACGAAGTAATTAAACAACTTTCAAGTGCCCAGAGGGTGGCAGTTTTTATTTGGAAGGAACTAAGAGAGCCTTTCTCAAACTAATCAACAGACGCATGCGATTTTTAAGAGACTGATGGATTTCAACCGATTGATGAAGGCTGCTTTGAATTGTTCAGGCCAAATAACGTTAAAAAGCATTAAGCGTATGTTTAAATAAACTGCCTTTTCAATCATCGATAAAAAAAACGTTTTTCAAGGATTTTTTCCTGGCCTACGGCAACGAACATTTTTTTGCGTAGACAACAATTCTGCAAACTTAACTTTTTTTAAAAAAAAAAACACTGTATTAGTAGAACGATTGCAATTGGAATTTTCCTAGTTTTCCAATTTCTGCAAACCCAAATGCCAAAGTAACATCGTGTGTTAGTAGCACTTTTGTTTTGTCTTGGTTTTCCAAAACTTCATTCGAGAATCGATGAACATGTGTAAGGCCTCTCATTTCCAATGAGGTCATTAGTTTTAATAAGGACTTTCGGTTGTTCGAAAAAAAAATCTACAAAAGCTAGGTGAACAAAATGCGTAGCTTTTTCGCCATGTTGCTTTGCAATTTTGTTTTACAGATCTCCAACATTAAACTAAACCTATTTTAGCAGCGCAACACCATTTCCTCACACCGCATCGGTTGCTGCTAAAAGCGCTATCAAAATTACAGTGAGGCTCTCGGGAAGCATCGGGTGCTCAAATATAGCAGCGGGGGAGTCGGTTGGTGTTCGGAGTTGGTGAAAATCATCGTTCAGTGATTTGTTACTGTTTGTTATTACTTAAAAAACAATTCATTTAAATGAATCTATTACAATCTATCTTTTTTTTAACATTAACTGCACCTTTACCTAAATTTTATGTGAATTAATTTGTGATTATCACATATTGGACTGGACCTAGGACTGGACCCTTTCCTGAGGTCAACCCTAAACGAAACCATCACCATTCGATTTTCTGGATATTTTTACATAAGTATAGTGCAAGTGAGAGTAATATTACTGGCGCGAATCTTCAGAAACGCATGGTATATGAGTTTATGCATGTATGAGGGGAAATCGGGTAAAATGGACCACTTTCTGACATCCAATCGAAGTGAAATTTGTTCCATTAAGTTCTCCAGTTTTTTCTGCAAATTTACAGAACACCTGGGTTCAATATAGTAGCACCAAGTTTAGTTGTTGGGTAACAATTGTGGTTTGCATCCAAATTGAGGGGAGAAATGGGCAAAATGGGACACTTACTGTGGTCAACCCTAAATGAAACCAACATAATTCGATTTCCTGCATTTTTTCCCATAAGAAAAACTATTTTTAAGGACTCCTACCCTGCGCCGTCTAAATTAATGGGATTTTGGGTTCATTTTTGCCCACTGTGCATTGTACTACATGAGCACGATCAGGCGGGCATTCTTTTGCCAGTCAAGGGGATATCCTCTTCTTGCCTACCCAGAACGTGGGTACCATGGTAAAAGAATGAGTGCTTGGTTCGAAAACTATTTCACATGCCCTTCGCTCAACTTTCAAATACTTCTATTCAATTTATCAACGAAAACGACGGACGAAAACATGCGTGTAGGCATGTTTTTGAGTTCTTTCTTCGTTTTATTTATCAATTCCTCCTCAGTTTTCACAACAAAATTGTTGGACTAGATCTTACGCTTCAGGTTGGCCCAAAAATTCTCGATGGGACGCAGCTGGGGGACGTTGGGCGGGTTCGCCGAATTGGGTACCACATCGCTATTCAGCCGCTCCATCTCCTCCAACGATCGCTTCGAGTAGTGGGCCGACGCCAGATCCGATAAGAACACCACGTCTTCGCCCTTATGGTATTTCTTGATGAACGACGCAACTTCCGGCAGGCATTTCGTACTATTTCCCCGTTCACAGCCAGTCCGGAGCGAAAGAAGAGCGGCTTTAACATCCCCTTCTCGCTGATTGTCAGCCACAGCAGCACATTCTTGGGGAACTTGGTGTGTGAAATGAACTTCACCTTGGAGCTCACTTCCTTCGTGGGGGAAGTAAAATACGAAGTGCCCTGCCAGTCGTTGCCATTCAGGGTGAGATAGGTCTCATCGTCCATCACCACTACCACGTTGCGATTCGCCGGGAAAATCGAGTTGACCTTCTTATTCAGCCGCTGCCGCTGCGTCATTGCCTACAGCTCCGAAACCAGTGCACGTGATTTCCGCTTCCTGACATGTATGTTCATGTTTGCTAGGTACTGTTTCACTGTTTGGCCGGTTGAACCGACCCCCGGCCAAGCGCACGCAGCGATGTAGCCACTTTTCCCTCGGTCTTGCTCTTCAGCATCCTTTGGAGCTTCTTGTCGCTCAGGGTCGTCGGCCGTCCGGAACCGGGCTTTCTTTCGGTGCTCTGATTGTTGTCTAATAGTCTAATAGTGATGTCGATGATACTGGAACGGGCGTATCCGGCGTCCACAAAGTGCCGCACAATGATGTTCATTGAACGCGTACACTTCTGAGCGGAGTTGCTTCACTGTTTTTGTCATCACGGTTAGAGTTCGACTGATAGAGCTGTCAAATTTTGTCTGCTGACTCATGGGTTACTATGATTGATGCTGCATGTGTAGTTTTGTCAGTGCAGGTGAAGGTAAACCCATGAAAAATCGGCAATTTTTGTCAATTTTATTTTAATGCAAACGTTAATGATCAGCTATTTAAACTTCATCTGGAAGCAACCATGACGCATCAAAATCGTGCATAGACTTTATGGGACACCCTATAAGCAATCGGTAAAGATTTCTCATCACGGGAAAGATCTCGCGGATTTTAAGACATGCCAATGAAAATAAGTTTTAACTCCATGGTTCCATTCATGGTCGAACAAGGTATGAAAGGGTTCCTGGTCCGATTTAATTAACGTCCAGCTGCAGGACAACAGTTTGGGATGAAATTAATTTAATAAGCAAAGGTTTCACCGGCGTTAAACAGTTACGAAGGGTTCGAATCCATTTCAGGGATTTTATACATTCTATTTTGAACTTGGTGTAAGCTTGAGATCAGCCGAAGCTATTTCTCCCACAGTTACAGCAGTACGTAGTCCAAAAGGATTCCAGAAACAACAAGCCCATTCATTCGATGCTAGACACTCGCATCCCTTGTAGCATCCATTTTGTTGGATAATTGTGAAGAGATGTTCTCCTTTGTCCTTCAGCACGTCTGACGGAACCACTATTTTTGCATGCCTTTGTTGCAGAACCCACAACCCACTCTTTCATAGTTCGACGCTCATCTACTTCGCGTTCTCTATAGCTCTCTATTTTCGATTTGATGGCTTCCATTTTTTCTTGCTTTGAGTTCTTTGGTGATGTTATCAAAATATGTTGTTAATATACTTTTTTTAACCATTTCGGGATTAACGAGCTTCTTTCCATTGATTTAAAAAACTAAAACCTGCTTGACTAAAACTCTAATTTCAAAGGATATTCTCTTCCCGTTGATCGTTAATTGTGACAAATTTCAGCATCCTCTTTCTTAGAATAAGGCCGATGACTTTAACTAACTTTATCTCTTTCCTATTGTCAGCTGTCCTTCTCGCCATTACTAGAGCCTTTTCGATGCTGTCTACTTTGGGATCCAAGCTTTCGTTGTCAATGACACGTCGTTTTCCTCTTTCGCTCAGATCAGCAAAAGGTTTTGAGGGTCTCCCACGCTTTGCAGATGACGCCGAGGTTGAAGGAGCATCTTGTTCTTGTTCGATGACCAACAAGACTCCATTTTTACAAAATCGAGAATATGCCTCGAATCTTTCCTGTTTTCGTTGAGCTTCATTCCACTTTAGCTTGTATTTACAAGCTTGCGCTGGATCGGAGACGTTCACGTTTTTCCTCCGAATAGTATAGTTTCACAAATAAATTTAAAAGCTCTTTCAACATTCACATTATGCGTCAATTTAGAATCAAATAACGAAATTATAACTCTATTATCCATTTTTACACTTGCACTCAACCGTAGTTTATGGGATTTCAAATAATACACTGTCAGTATAAATACCACTCCTGGTAATAAATCGTACTCTAGGTACTTACCATGAGCCTCAAACATTGAGTACCTAAGCGAGTCGATGGCAGCAAGGTCCACATACACGTAGGTACGAATTTACGAATTTACGAAAATTAATAAAGCAACACCAGCAAAAATTCAGGAAACACATTATTCAAAAACAAGACAAAATAACAAAAAGAACGTAAACTTTAAACTTACATTGGAAAACATGTTAACATGAAGAAGCCCTAGTATGCGATGATAATAATACCGATTTTATTATTTATAACCAATTATAGTAGAAACTGTTTTAAACATATTTTTAATAATCTTAAATTTAAAAAAGGTTCAGCCCTTTTCAAAAAATGGTCGAAATTTTCTGTAAAGTGTTAATTTATAACTTATTTTGGTTAAACCATCGCCAGAAATTACCAAAATCGCCCAACAAAGTAAATACGTTTTCATCAACCTAAAATAATGGAATTGCACCAAAGTGGTCATATTTTTAAACCGCCTGATTTCAAAATGGCGCAAGTTTGCGCAGAGTTTTCCGTAATTCGTAATTTGTTATTATACATCCCACACTTGATTCAGAGCTGCTGGGTTATGCGGGGATATGCGGGGAAAAAAAATTGCTGATCAACAAAGTTCAAATTTCTAATTTTTTAATGTTTTTTCTTCTCTTAAAGATTTTTTTGATTTTATTTCTGAATGACAACCTATCGTATTATTATTTTTTAAAGCTAGTTTTGTTACCTTTTCAGAGAGGGAGCGGAATAGAAAAAACACGAGATAAATGAGTTATCCGTATTTTGTGGCAAAATCTTTCCCAACCTCCCTCTATCTCATACACCAAGGAGAAGTGGGCGAGAATTTTATTTTTATTTTTTATTTTACATTTAAAAAAAAATAAAAAAAAGTTTTGGTGAAGGTCACTTTTCCGATTTTCGTCCGCCTGATATCTTATAGTGCGACAGATCCATTCCTTTGATGAGAAGTAATGTATTCAGGAGTTATGGTTTAGAACCCTAATAACATACCTGAACATAAAATTAACGAACCGGAAAGAGTTTATTTCCAAATGGCGATGACGAAATGATCAGATTTTGCCAATAGTGAAACTTTCCGATTTGTTTGCAAAAGGAAAACAAATAATTAACCTCCACCACCCAGTCAATTGCAACCAGCTGTCAGCTGCAACAATAAGCGTATACGATTAACGAGTTCATACTGGATTTAACAACGGACAGTGGTCCCAAAGCAATTTAAGCCCGGGACATGGCGCCTACTACTGTCATTCAGTGATACTCACTATAGGAATGTCCAAAACCCTGTTTTTACCCTTTACTTGAATGCGTAACTTATGGTGATAAACATTAAACTATCTTAAGTTTATAAGTATAATTTCGAAGTTTATAAGTATAATTTAAGCTTCAAAAACCTGCAGTAAACTACAGTGTGTCTCACAATAGGTGTCACTTTTTTCAGTCTTGGTTTATTTCAGCTGGGTAATTTTAACAGCGGAATTTATTATACCCGTTTTGAGTGTATTTTTTTTTTGACAGCTTAAAGCTGAAGATAAATAAGGGATTCCGTTTGTTTATATTTATCAGCTACCATGGAAGCCATTCGGGAGCTAGTTTTAAAATTACATTTGCAAAAGCTTAGACCGTGTCAGATATTCAAAAGCCTTAAGCAGTTCGGAGTGAGTAAGCGTTTTGTTTTTCGTACCTTGAAACGGTTAAAGGAAACTGAAAATGTCCATATTCAACACAAAGGAGGTGCCAGACGAACTGCCAGAACGAAGAAAAACATCAAATGTGTGGGGGCCCGAATAAGACGTAATCCGGCCGTATCTGACCGTACATTGAGCAAACAATTTCAAATGTCCCCTGCTGAAATGAACAGGCTCCTCAGACATGATCTGGAATGCAAGCCGTACAAGAAACAACGAGTTCACGGGTTGACGGAGCGTCAAAAGCAAGCCAGGGCCCAAAGAAGCAGAAATCTTTTGGTTCGGCACGGTAACTGCGAGATTTTATTTTCGGATGAAAAGCTCTTCCTCCTTCAGGACAGTCATAATCAACAAAATGATCGTGTGTATGGCAAAAGTCTTGCCAATATTTCAAGAGATAAACTAGCAATAGCACGCTATGAGAATGTATCGAAAATCATGGTATGGGGCACCGTTTCACGAAAAGGAAAACTTCCTCTTCTTATCATAGAACCTAACGTAAAAATCAACACTGAATATTACATCGAGCAGGTTTTGAAGAACCATCTGCTTCCTCATGCTTCAACGCAGTATGGGAATACACCATATTGTTTCCAACGGGACATATAGGCCCTACGAAAGGGCTTACTTTAAATCAATTCAAGAAACATTTGGTTGATATTTGGGACCAAATTCCTCAGGAAATCGTGCGTTCCAGCTGCGATGGGTTTACAAAGCGTTTGCGCAAAGTATTCAAGGAAAAGGGTGAGAGATTCGAATTCAATTAATATGGTTTATTTCTATAACATGTATCTTTCAAATGAAAAATAAATGCTATGATTCGGTTGATTTGTTTTGCTGCAATACCATTTTATTTTAGTGACACCTATTGTGAGACACCCTGTATATCATTAATAAAATGTAGAGTTGTGATGCTCGAAACAATATTTATAATTTTACAATTATATCAAATCAATACCCCCAGCAACATTTTGAGAGATTTTAAAGTTTATCAACAAAAAATACACCGTCAAGTAACGAACGGAATAATTACGATGTTGCTAACGTTTGTCCGGTACTGTAAAGGTGTGAATTCAGAAATGACATTCATAGCTCATCCACCTATAGTTAGTTGAGAATATTGCTAACGACCATTTGTGTATTAATTAGAGCTTTTTCCGACACGAATCGTTGTGCTAACATGCAAGGTGGGGTATAATAATTAGTCATGGCACTGAATTTACATATTATTCTGTTTTTTTTTTTGTACTTCAATAATATAAAGCAATTCATGGATTTCTTTTATTTTGAAAATAAGAAAAGACAGCTTGTCAAAACTAAAGGCGCATTTGCCTTAAGACGTATTTCCTCCATAATAACTATCGCGTATATCGCGCTGAATATTACACACATCTGTTCTGTTAATCAAATAAAAAAAAACTGGTAAATAATTGACGTAATAGGCTGTAAGTGCGAAGTTTTATACTCAGTGAGAAGTTTGGTACAGCTCGCCTAGTGACCATAGACGACTATGAACTATGGACTGATGCAAATTTATAGATTTTCACTCCCTTTTTCTTGTATTCGAATTATAAAAAAAAACGAATAAAAATGCGAATGCGAATAAAAATATAATTTTTAGGTTGTCATTTGCAATGTTCCTTAAACTTTGCGCAGTTGTTCTTCTTGACTAAAAATGCCATTTACCAAAAGGGCCTGTGTAAAAAAAGTATATTGATGGTTAAGGAATATTATAAGACCAAAACGGTTTGTTCGTTCGGTATTGATTGGAAAACTTGAAGATAATCAATTAATCATTCTGATAAAAATGTGCAGCGTAAAATAAATTACTGTTGTAAAAAAAAACTAATTAATAGTTTCAAAATGTAATCTTTTAAAAAATCTTGATTAGGTACATTAAACCTCACAACTTGTTCTAAAAACTGAAGATTGACTGATCCACGAGAAATAAAAAACTAGATAGTATCAATATAAGAAAAAAAACTTAAACCCAAATATTTTTACAGTGTATAGTTATGGGTCCTCCCTTAGCTCAGTCGGTAAAAGCGCAGCTACAAAGCAACACCATGCTGGAGGTGGCTGGGTTCGATTCCCAGTTTGGTCTAGGAATTTTTCGTTAAGGAAAATTTCTCGACTATCTGGACATATAAAGTATGATTGTACTTGGCACACAATCATACTAATGCAAAAATGGTACTTGGCATCGAAAGCTCTCAATTAATAACTGTGCAAGTGCGTTTAGAACACTAAGTTGAGAGCAAGCAATAAGCAAATTGTGAAAGCAATAAGCTTGAAATGCTACAGAAGAAGAAGAAGTTATAAAAAAAAGTTCATCAGTCATTGATTATGTTACATTTTATTTCTCGTCGTGGCTGAGTTGCTCATTGGTTACCCGTTCTGCTTACTGAGCAGAAGGTCGTGAGTTCAATTCCAAGCCTTTCGTGAGTTCAATTTCAGGATTTAAAATAAAAAGCAATCTATTGCGCATTTATCGATGACTTCACTTACCGCAGTGAATCCATAATCTAAAAATAACAAAACAATCATTTCGTTGAAAAC
This sequence comes from Aedes koreicus, assembly GCA_024533555.2. NCBI lineage: Eukaryota > Metazoa > Arthropoda > Insecta > Diptera > Culicidae > Aedes > Aedes koreicus. Next base: position 516,137 of record JAHHFK020000808.1, on the reverse strand, counting down.
CGTAAATACTAGTCCTGTAAATAGTAATTTGGACTCAATGCAATCCATTTGCCAATGTTGTGGATGATTATTTTTTCCATTAATTTGTCTCACAATACATTGCTCTTATTTAAATATCAAATACATGAGAGTGGAATATCGGAATATTCAACTGATATTCACCATGGAATTTAATTTCAATATAACAGTCAATAAAACACATTCGATATTACAGTTAGAGTAAAACACTGTTAGACAAAGTTGCAGAATAACTCTAGAGCTACAATTTCATCAGGCACTATATTCAAAAATTTAGCTTCTGAAATTTAGTTAGGGAACGTCCATTAATTACGTCACGCAAAAATTGACTTTTTGTAACCCCCCCCCCCCCCCCCCATGTCACGTTTTTTGTATGGACCTTCAAATTTTTTTGTATGGATCGTCACGTTTTCTCGAACCCCGCCTCCCCCCTACTGCGTGACATAATTAATGGACCTTCCCTTATCGGTAAATTAATCCAACTGAGTCGACATGAATTCTACCTGCCATAATCGATCGATGGTGAAGAATTTCTCATCGGAGAATACCATGATGGTATGTTTCTTTTTTAATGCTGACACCAAACGTTTCGAGCGCTCCAGCCGTAGTTGTTTGATTCGGTCCGTTACAAGGAGGCGCTGTACTCTTGCCCTGGACGAACATTTCAAGTCATCTTTGACCAACCGTTGCATGATAGTTTTTGAAATATCGGCTTCCTTAGCCAATTTCCGGATCGATCTGATAGGATTTCGCCTCACTTTGTCTCTTACTGATCTGATGACCTCCGGTGTGCGAGCGGACCGTGGACGGCCACTTCCCGGCATCCGTGGACGTGGTCCATCAAGGAGTGAACGTTGGATACGGTAAACGGTAGCCAGGTGGCATCCCACAATTGTTGCAATTTGTTTTACGGGCTTTTGGGCGAGCAGCAAGCTAATCACAACATCCTTTGTGTACATTTTTCTCAACTTTGTTACTCGCGAACCACTGTTTTATTTACATCCTCTCAGAGTACACAGTCAGATGATTACACACACGCATTAAAACAGTAAAAATGATGTTTAAAGCTACCCAAAAATAAGTATTGAAAACTTTCGCATTTTTTATGGGACATAAATAGACGAGACAGTGAACTTCGTACGTTGAAGATGTAAACTACTCCCAAGCTATGTCTAGGTGGTTCTCTGTGCAATTACACTACTTCTGATAAGTAACGGATCAGCAACTACGAAACAAGCGGTGTTTAAATAAACAAATAAAAAAATAAATGAATAAATTGAATAAGGTATATTTTATTTCAATATTTTGTAAAGTTTGCTTTTTTTCTAATAAAGGAATGTAATAATCCTTCGATTTATTTTTGCATTATCATAAAATATGCATTAATAAAATGGACTTATCATGTTCCTGTATAAAGGGCAAAAAACGTATTGTGGGCCCTTAAGCAAATACACCTACACTTATTTATAGGGGTTTAGAGAGAACCTCCTTCCAAAAACAAGTTCGCAGAAACCACACCAAAACTCGATTCGATTCCTCAGAGTTTTACACATAAGATATGTCCCTTTTCAAGCAAAAAATACTGCGGCAATTATAGTTATCTGTAAAAACTGAAAAACAAAAATGGGGCAAAATGAGCCACTTCCCATGCTCTGCACAGGATGAAATCAGTGGCAATCGATTTATTGGCGTTTTCCTATAGAAAAGCATCAGTTGATGTATAAATACTAGCGGATTTGAAATAAGTCCGATTACAGCCTCGATTATGCCCACTGTGCACTGTGTGCCATTTGGCTAGTGTCTGATTTTACTGTTCAATCTTTGTCATTACTTTATCATAACTCACAATATCATTATATTTCACAATATTGCTTTATTGATTTTACTTCAAAGATGATTTAAACATTAATTGTTGTTTTTTGCCCATTTATCTTTAACTCCCTTTCAATTAAAACTTCCCTGTTTTCCTAAATCAGGAGCAATAACTATTATGCCAGCAAAATAAAAGCGTATCGCTGTTTAAAATCAGTATCAAGCAGCAAATAGTGACCATGGCAACAATAAATTAAAATGTATAAATGTTAGTTTTGCGTTCATGTCAAAAGAAAACCAAGAGTTGTACATTTATACGTGTTTAGCCAATTCCGAATTTAAAATTAACGTGCTTTGTAAAATATACCTCAAATTCCCACCCATCTTCCCATCCGTTAAATTGTTATTCCTATTAACCTCGAAACGGCCGCGAGTAATCGGTTCTATACCCTTAACGTTAGTTTTAAGATAATTAATGTATATAAATATGAAAACTTGGCTCTGTAAAGTTGATTCGATTGAGCCTGCACAAATAAATGATTTAAATTAAAAAAAAAAATAATAAAATGTTACATTTGTAAAATTTCAATAGATTTAACAAACTGTTTCAGGATATTTCAAATCAAGATTTTGGTGAACTACTGCCATCGCTGAAAACGAAAGAAAACGAGCCTAAGGGCGGAAGAACTCTACAACATTTCTTGCACATCAGGATCAGCCGAGTGAAGATCAATGGGATCTTCTTCCCAATGGGCGGGGGCATCCTCGTGGTAGATAGCTCGCTCTAATGACCAATTGTTCAATTTTTGAGGGAACTCCTTTTTTTTTTTCATAATTTTTATTATCCCCCCCCCCCCAAAAAACCCATTAATTAAACTTTCGTCCCCTATATTAAAAAAAAAGAAAGGTAGCCCAACCAACCAACGAAAGCGCCCCGGCCGCCCCCCCCCCCCCCCCACCCTCTGTTTGTTGTTTTGATTTTTCTTTCTCTCCATACCGATTTGTTACTGGCGGTGGCAAACAAATTAGGGAAGGTTCGGTTAAAAAGATCACCCCTCTTACGTGTAATAATTAAAACTAATTATAGTAGCGCAATAATTGAAGTTCGTCCCCTTTGATGCTATTTGTAACACATTGCCTTCGTTGGTACCGCCTTCTTTTGTGCACTAGCATCCGATGCTTTTACCTAACAGCTTTTAGCAGAACATTTTGATTCAGTCTTACGACAGTCGTTAAGCTGTGCCGTGGCTGTAGGATCGCAGTAGGCGGCGGCGAGCAGTCGCTGCCCAGAGAGGCGTTGGTGCAGTTGGCTGTTGTTGCCAATGTTCCCGTCAACCTTGCTGCGAGAAACATGGCTGCTGAAGCCTACAAGTTGGCGGGAAAAAGCCGCCCGTGACAACGAGTCAAAAATCAATCATCCCGTGAGATGAACCTAGAGAGAAAGCCCAAGTTCAATCGCGAACTGTTTCTCCCCCGTCAACTAAATCCGTCCTTTTCAGGACGACCAAATTAGTTTGCCAACTGAAGAGTTCGTTTAGATGAATTTTTCTCTTGTGCTGTTTGAAATTTCCATTACCGCGCCCCGGCTGAACATGGCATTGCTTTAAACGCCGCGTCCCGGAGTAAATGGCAAAGCGCGTTGAGCAACCAATGAACCAACAGATCCATAACTATCTTCTACGCGTTAGAGATAGTGGCCCTCCAAAAAACACCCGCCCCCCATAAACCCCCCACTTCTTCAAATAACAATTTTTTCCCCTTTCTCCCCTAAAAATAACACCCCCCCCCTGTTGTTTTTTTTCCGCTTCTCCCCTCCTTTTTCCCCCCACCCCCTTGGGCTGTACCTTTTAGTTTTTTGACGTAGGACTTACGTCTCTCTTTTCTATTCCTGTATAGGGGCGCCGTTCTAAAATTTCTGAAATCGCAAGCGTTACGCGGGTTTGGAGACTTTGAACGATAATATCTCCTCTCTGGCCTACAGACATTTTACGATAAGTATTTCATTCGAAAGGTAGAACATCAAAGCTGAATCCCGATTGATAACTAAATTCATTATATTTGTTTAAACTAATTAAAAAGTACTTTAAAGAAAAATGTTTAAATGCACAACGCTATTGGTCGAAAATGACATCATATTTGCGCCACGCTCTGATTGGTTCATACTGCCACAGTTACCGTGCCAACGAATATCAAACATGAGGGGACGACCGACCAATCATCAGTTCTCGCTGTGCATCCGCATGCGACAGACGTGTTCGGCGAGCACGTTGGTAGAAAACGCCGTCCGTGAACACAAGAAGACCAGACCAAGAAGAATCATCCACGTCACCTGCAGCTAGCCATCCGCAACGACGAGGAGCTGAACAAACTTTTCTCCGGAGTGACCATTTCACAGAGTGGTGTCCTGCAGCCCAAGAAGACTGAAGAAAATTTCAATCGCGAACCATGTTATCAACTAAAATCCGCCCTTTTCAGGACGATCAAATCAAGTTGCGAGCTAAAGAGTATGTTTGATAGAAATTTCTCTTGAGCTCATCGAAATTTTCATTACCACGCACCGGCTCAATATGGCGTTGAAAAAGCCGCGTCCCGGAGAAAATGGCCTAATCAATCGCCCACATCATCTTCGTGGTCAAGTGGTTAGCAGCGTCGCCCGTCGTTCATTGTCATGAAGTGAAGGTTCGATTCCCGCTCCAGCCTGTGGAACTTTTTGCAACACGAAAAATGTCCAGTCTCATCCACTGGGTGTTAGCCAATGTAAATTTTTATCGTAGTATTACGTACTGCCAAACACTCAGGCCGTCCTGCTGCCCAAGGAGACCGAGAAGAAAATTTCAATCGCGAACCATGTTCCCTCCGTTAAAAACTAAAACCCTGTATTTTCAGGACGAACAAATAAATTTGCCAACTAAAGAGTATGTTTGATTGAAATTTCTCTTGGGCTCATAGAATTTTCATTACCACTCACCGGCTCAACATGGCGTTGCTTGAAAAGCCGCGTTCTGGAGAAAATGAGCAAAATTTTTTATTAGTATCCATTTATAAATCTCTATTTCCCAGGTTAAAACTAGCAAGCACGTTGGATATTCAATAAACGAAATATTAACAGTTAATTTGAGCCGAACTGCAACACGGCAGACCAATTATGTGTTTCACATATTCAGTGTTGGGGGTAGGTTAGCTTCATTGTAGTTCTTGTTGTACATAGGTTCATAGTGGATTAGTTGCAGGTAGTTTTAAAGTGTGAGTTATAATTTTTCTAACCAATATTTAAAAACTCTATTGTTTTGCAGTTTCAGAAGCAAGTGTGTCTTTATCTTAACTCCCTTTGGATGGGGTTCTAAGGCCCTGACAAGGGCCGTTTTTCTGTTGCCTGAGTAGAAAAGATGCGAATTTAACCTCCGAAACGCCTGTCGCTCTAATGAAAACTAATGATTTTATTTTCACGCTGCTGTCTTGCGTAACAACTGAGGCCCGTCCCCTTTTGTGAAATTTGATTCGCATTACCTTCGTTGAGAACCCCCTTCCTGTTATGTAATGGTATATGCCATTATATAAAACAGGCCTGGCATGGCGAACAGTTATCATTCGGTCTTGGATCATCGACACGTTAAGACGTGTGTGTATCCCGCTCTTTTGATAAAAAAACGCTTTCCGAGTTTTTCCCCAAGTAACACGAAATTTGTCATTGCATACATTTGTGCTTTAATGTGACAAATTATTATGTTACCATTCCGGTGATTGAAAACCTTGTAGGGAACTACTATAGAATTGAAATAGCGTAGAAGGTGGAGCCTGCGAAACAAAATTGATGTTTGACAATGATCATAAACAAAAAAAATCTTAGACTATAGTAAAACAAATTTTTAATAGTTTTCAATAAAGTGTCCATGACCCAGGTTAGAACCTAGAACTCTAAGCTTACAAGATCAGTCTTCTTACCACTCGACCATTTCAAGACGTGAAAAATGGAATTCTAAGAATCCTGTTAAACCTCACCATTGTTATTTAAACTTTTACCATCATGATAGAAGACAATTTAACATAAAACAATTCAAGCAAAAAGTATGGTTTAATTTGAAAAGATTTATTATGTTTTGGTGATTATTCTATTACACTTTAGCTAATATTAGTTCTAGCAACTATACCGCTGCAAATAATGTTCGATCGTAAAAAGAATTGGCTACAGCAATATTTATTTCATATTTTATTTGATAGTGTATTGGATGGGTTAAGGCACGAAACAAGATAGCATTATGGAATTTAATTATTGATTAGAAAAAAAAAAAAAAAAAAAAAAAATAAATAAATATTTATTATTTATCATAAAAATAAAAAAAAAAAAATAAGAGAACAAATACAACAACAAAACAACAAAAAAAAAAATATTTTTTTTTGTTTTTGATTTTTTTTGTTTGTTTTTGTCACAAGAAAAAAAGAAGGAGGAGTGGGGTACCTACAGAACAACAAAATAACAAAAAAAAAAAAAAAAAGAAAACAAACAAGTCCTATCTTTAGAAAATTAAACACAAATAAGACAAACCAATTTGTTATATTAGTAAATCTAGACTCAAATTGCAAGACACGAACATCTTCCTGACTAAACTAGTCAAACTGAACTTTTATAGATCTACAGCTTCTACTAAAATTGTTTTTATTTATCATTCTTTATCTTATATACTAACTTACAATTTCAAGTGTTTTAGCCCAATGGGCTCTTCAGCTTTGTTTATGTGTTTATATGTTTTATGTGTTTAGTGTGTTTTATGTTACAAATTAATTTTCAGATCAGCCCTTGGGGCATTGTTTGTTAAAATTTGATAACCTACTTAGTCTACAACTACAACTACAATTTGAAAATCCTAGGGGTGGGGAACCAGATTCCGGATGATCTGGTGATCCGATGTCAGGCAGCGTGCCCTGTACCGATTGATAGACTCACTAAACCGATCGACGAGCATTTTTATCTCGGCCAGACGGTGGACCTCAGATGTTCTTGTCCTCGGAGGGGTGTTCAGGATCATCCTGAGGAACTTATTTTGAACACGCTGGAGTTTCAGGTGATGTGTTTTTGCGCAACTCTCCCAGATTGGCATGCCGTACTCGATGACTGGAAGTATGATTTGCTTGTAGACAGCAAGCTTGTTCTTCAGGGATAATGTAGACCTTCTGTTGATCAATGGGTACAGTAGCTTCAACAGAACGTTACACTTTGTGACAGTTTTGTCAACCTGCTCCCTGAAAATAAGCTTGCTGTCTATGGTGATGCCAAGATAGACAGCTGATTTGGCCCATTCCACCGTTGTGTTATTTAGACTAATTTTACAATCCTCAGGCGGAACAAGTTTGGGAGAGTTGGTGTGTGGGAATAGGATGACCTGGGTCTTCGCTGGGTTGATACAGATCTTCCATTCGGTGAAGTATTCTGACAGAACATTCAGGCTTCGCTGCAGTTTCGCTGTAAGCGCTCTTGTTACCCTACCATTGTGGACGACTGCGGTATCATCGGCGAACAACGACAGAGATCCATTTTCAGGGAGCGGGGGTATGTCCGAGGTGAATAGGTTGAACAGAAGTGGACCTAGTATACTTCCCTGCGGAACACCGGCGGAGATCTCCTGTGCATCGGAAACTGCACCTTGCAGCGAAACACGGAATGTCCTGTCCGACAGATAATTTTTAATTATCTTCACCAGGTCCCCCCCCAAGAAGAGGGGTGTATTGTTTCTCCTCCCACCCGCGCCACTTTCCCCACACATAATATCAAACCTCCTCGATATCGAGAAGTGCCATGGCACATAGGCGTAGCCAGGATTTCAAATAGGGGGGGGGGGAGTTTTTTTTTAGAGAGAGAGAGAGAGAGAGAGAGAGAGAGAGAGAGAGAGAGAGAATTACATCGTCTCCAACCAGTGGTTGAACATACTGAACAATTAACATTAACGGACACTTAACGGACAATACAACGCCCGGTGGACCAGTAGAGTAGGGTCATTTTCATGTTCCGACAGATGGAGCGGGAATGGAGCCCCATTTATGTGACATTACGCCTGAATGCGGGTGGATTATCTTCTCTACTCTCACCCAAAGTATTTGACAATACCCGTCCGTTTCCCTTTCTTGCAACAAGATTAAACAATTCTAGGCTTGTTCTGGAATAAAAAAAAACGATTTTAAAAACTTTCGATTTTTCCCATGTTTTTAAATCAAACCACATTGAATGCCAAACATTTAACGGGTCATGTTGGATTTTTGTATAGAATAACCACTGAATTTGTTTGCAGTTTGTACTGAAAATGTACTTTTCATCCGCGACCCTCTCACCCAAAGCAACACAGAAGAAACACCGTTTTTTACTCACCATGCTCACACCGTTTGAATAGATTATATTTTTTTAATGGTTGTTCAAATAATAAGTGATTAGCTTTTAACAAACATACATTTTGAGTTTTGGTGGTTTATAGCTTATGGTTTGTGTCTCCTTTGCTCACCTTTAGTATAATTATTTTATCTGATATTTTCTAAACAGGAACATCAAACATAACCTTTTAAAACGACGTAAGTAACAAATGTAAGCAAGCTGTGTTTTTTGTGCTGAATTGTTGCTACTTGCATTCTCAACACACGAGTAGTTAGTAAATAATTTAAGAAATTTTATTCATCAATGACGAAAAGAAATTCATATGCGTTCCAACAGCTATTCCTCAATATTTTAAAAATAATTTATATACACATCTGCATCTGCGTTTTGAAATTTGAACCGATTTATCTGATATGATCCAACTGAAACACGTTCTGTCGAAACACGGTATATGTAGCAATCATGTGTATCTGAGTAGTATGAAACCAAAACGGTGTATCATTGAATTACATTAAAATTGTTGTTCACATTCGAGAAATACAACCATTTTGTATTTTTTCTATTCGTGGTTATTTCAGCTGCATGAAAAAAAATTCGTTTTGTTTTGTTTGCTTGTTTTTTTTTTAATTACATGCTGGAAAATATTATACTTACTTTTGAAAAACTTTCGAATGTCCATTTATGGTACTTCTGGATAAAATGAATCAAATAACTGCTTTAGACTGCTTATAATTAAAAAAAAACCGTATGTATTTTACCCGGTGATTCGTTTTGTTATGAAGGTTCTTCTGTTTATAAACCCGCGCAGAACCATCGCTTATTCTTCCGGTCTTCCTCTAAACTCTCCACCGATTGCTTGTCGATCTGCCAAACTTGGAAGACATCTGCATGGAGTTATCTCAAATTATAATAATCCGTCCAATCTATCACAAAACGTTGCGATTGGTTGAGCGGACTGGAGATAATGAAATTCACTTGTATAAGGCCAAGTCTCTCCCGGTTGGTATTAAACCGATGAGCATGGATATCAATAGAAACATAAAGTTTCCAGAAGGCACAAAATGCATCTACGGACTCTTATTTTTACGAAATCCCTCAATTTCAATTTTTAATGGATTAGCATAGATTGTTCATTAGACACTTCAACTTGATTGATACAGTTATTAGTTACAGCAGTGCAATTGATTGTAGAATACAGTAGTAAAAATTGTAAGTTACGAAAAAAGAGTTTGGTTCGAGCATCGGCTGTGAAAGGTTGTGTCGATGCTTTATTACGCACTATTTTCCCATCGAGTATGGCGCGTTTCGTGTTGTTTCGGTTATCTATAATTCGGTGTAACGAGTGATCGTGTGAGCACAGTAAGAGAAGAACAAAGCGTCTCTCAAGCGTAAATAAAATTAACCTAGTTTTCAAAACGGAAAACCACCATCACACTTTGTGAGTGGCTCCAATAGCATCCTTATTATTGGTTTAACTCGGATCAAATCGGATTTCCAGCATTACTAAAAAATCACCTTGTTTTTTCAATGAAAAACCACCATTACACTTTGTGTGTGGCCCCAATAGCATCCTTACTGTTGGTATTAATCGGTTCAAATCGATACTAATATAAAAAATATATTTCACTAAGCGAAGCGTGAACTCAGCTAATCGTTTACCAAAACGAACCCTGCTGCCACCCAATCTTGTCATCCAAAATCCCAGTGATTTCTCGTGGAAGTGCGGCGGTGGTCTCGGCTTCCAATAAAACGTCCAAATAAACGTTAACGCATTCCTACCCTTTCCTTATTTGACCTGCATTCGGGCGAGGCCAGCGCCGGTATTGCCTTAGTTTGGGATCACCAGTTTTACACATTGAGCATGTTTGCATCATCTGTTGATCTTCTGAGTAATAACAGCTGAACTGAGTAACGGAATAACAACTTCGGGCGGTCAATCATGCTCATTATCCTGCTCATGCTCATAAAAACGGATAAATTATTTGAATAGGATAAGACAACTGCAACTTCTCGCCCTGACTAGCTTGCTGTTCTGCTTCTCACACGCTGACTGAAACTGTAAGATATGATCAACATATATTCTCAATAATATGAAACTACAGTACCCTAAAATGGGGAAAGCGGGGTAACGGGGCGGTTTGACCCATGCCATGAATAGTTAAAATAAATATTTTTCGTTGATACTTTTTCTAACTATCAACTGTGTTTCTTAATCTAGTATTATTTGGCTTCTGAAAGCTATAGCATAGGTTTGAATATTCAGTTTTTTGATTAACCTAGAACTGAACATTGAGCATAGCTTCTTCAACTTTCAGCTAGCGGGGAAAAAAATCAATCAATGCTTATCTAATAGCTAACATTACAGATTAAGAGATATTTCCCTAGTAGCACATTTGTTTCAACCCAGTAAAGGTGACTGCTCTGTGACTCAATTAAGTCACAATAGAGCTGCTGAAACCAGTTTTGACTGTTGTGTGCTGCTTGGGGTTTTTAGATACTTTAGGCTACATAGGTTGGGTTCTAGGTTAAAGGAAAAATATTGTAATAAAATTGTTACTCGTTACTATTTAAAAACTATTATATAATTACAACTTTTTTCTCATGGATGTCAATTTTTTACGCTTTTTTGCTACAACTTTTTACAAAATCGAGGCAACTTCGCGTAATTTGGCTTTTTTATTTAGGCAAAGGAGCAATCTGACAAACATCCCAAGCATCACAAAATCGTCATATTTGGTTACAGTGACTTGATTGTGACTTAATTGAGTAGTATTGGAGTAACATCAACTGTATTGCAACAAGTTACCTTGCAACCTTCTAGAGATAAAAAATAAATAATAATATATTGAAACAAATAATAAAATTCTAAAAATAAAATCAAAACTTAGGGGGGGGCAACGGGCCCCCCCCCCCCCCCCCCCCCCCCCCCCCCCTCTCCCCCCCCACCCAACAAAAAAAAAATATTATAACAATTTTTCTTTTTTTTTTTTTTTCCTTTTGCTTTTCCTTACTTTGTTGAAAATTATTCTCATTATATATTTGTGGACGAAAAAATGCTTTACAATTCCAAAAGAAAAATTGAACGTGTGCGTGAGGTTGTGCGCAGTGATATTTAGTTGATGAGTAAGAGATGTGTGTCCCGAAAGTCAGATGGCTCACCAAAATATAATACACCAATTACGAAATCAGGGTACGAACTGTGAACGACAGCGCGGCGGCTCTTGATGGCAACCAATTAGCCACTTTGACAAGGTAAGAGATGGGGAATAGAAACCCTACAGTTAGTTCACTTGGCGAGGAATTCAGGGTACAGAAATGAAGCAAATGGACATATTTTCTACCAAGCTATGTGCAACCTATCGCTAACAAACTTGCATGGCATGGCATTGTTTATTTCATAAAACGCTTTGTCGATGATCAGTGAGAAAAAACATAGAACACTTGACGGCGGCAATACAAGAGTGGCCAATAGCGTTGCGGCATTTTGTGATATCGACTCATCCATATTGTATATTGATATGTTGGTGATGATTGAATAAGGATCCTACAGCGATAAATTTGTTTCGAGTTATTTTTGCTTACCAGTCGCTTGCACACACTTGCATGGCTTCATTTGTACCATAAAACGCTTTGTGGATCAAAATGGGCAAAATTGCCATTTCTGAATCATGCGGATTTCTCAAGATATGATTAAAAAACTGCAATTGCATTTTTTGCCACCTTCTCAACTTTTGGGTGTATGTTCAATCTTCAGTCCGTACAATCTCGAGTTGAAGACGGTGTAAATGCCTATTTTTATCGTAGTATCACGTCACGCCAAACACTCAGGCTGTCCTGCACCCCAAGAAAACTGATAAGAACATTTCAATCGCGAACCATGTTCCCTCCGTAAACACAGGATCCATTTCACACTTACAAGCACGTTGGACATTTTAGCGCCAACATTTGATTAGGGCGAATCTGCTTTTGTAAACAAACACTTTGTCTGCTAATTTATCGGAAGTTGAATACAATTCCTTCAAATTGAATATATCAGCGGATAGAGATAAAGCTCCTCTTCCTTAAAGAGTGCTTAATTTGTATTTGTGACCTTTTGTTCAAGAGCAAATCCACATAAACAAAAAAAAAAAAAAAGGAACTATAATTGTAGCGCTTGAATTAACAAAAAAAACATCATTAAAAAAAAATTCCACCCGAACTGCAGTTTCTATACTTTTCCGTGAAGAACCAATAGCGGAAAAAGAACCGGAGCCTCACACACCAATAGCATAGGCTTTCATGGTTCTATAGACTGAATAGAATATAGGGTATGTGTCCCTTGACTCAGCCTAAGATGCAACAATCGATTACATTTTTTACTATAACTCATAAAATACTTGAGCTGGAAGCGATATTCAACTAGTTATACACTTGCTTAGATATGTTCAATATGCCATTTGGTAGTATGTATCACGAAAAGTTACACAACTCATTTTATAAAGTCAGAAACCTTCGAGGGATATGGATGTAATGTCGGTCTATAAGCGCCAAATTGGGTCTATTCGTGGATGTACGTTCGTCCCATTCGACAGATTTGTTATTAAATGTTGTCTCCGCACGATTTTTTTTTTCTGATTTTCTGATTCAATGCGTTTCCAGCTGTATTCGCTCTACCCAACAAACAATTTCATAAATCAAACTATACTAAAACTGCTAAGAAACACTTAAGTGATTTTTACATATGATTTAGCGACCATTTGATAATCAAAACATTATAATTCACTCTACACAGATTTTGTTCTCATAGTTTGTGTTAAGATGACCCATATGGAAAACTTTCAACCGAAACTCAGACATTTTTATTGTAAATTTTACCAATAACAACATTTTTACTACGCTTTCCAAATAACAGGCCATAGTTGGGAACGTGCAAAAAAAATATGTTCCTAACATTGGGTCTATGGTTTTCTTGTTAAATCATCGTTATTTTACCTATGTGACCTGTTAGTTTATAACGTGTGACTATTTTCTGTACATCTTGGCTGTATTATTCGGTTTATAGGTTCAATTTCTGCAAATTAAGATCATTCGAAGATCGTGTAGATAATCTGTTCAGCTTAACCAGTAAAGTCATATTGTCTAAAAAGTTGAGGAAATCGAAAATTACGTGAAAGTGAACAACTATTAATTGATCAATTATGTCTCAATTGCTTTGAAATAAATCGGTCATCCTAATAGGAATATAATTTTGTTGATTATCGGCGAATTAATGACATTTTTGGTACATAGGCCGAATCAAGGAGCTAGGCTGACATTACATCCCGTTACCCTAAAATAAATAAAATATACATTACATCACCAACCAACACACCCCACTTACCTAATACGATACCCACTCTCCTTTCTCAATTTCATCCCGACAAAATAGTTTCCCCCCCCCCCCCCTCCCCCCCCCCACACAAGACAAAAAAAAAATCATTTAAAACACATCAAACAAAACCAAACCCGCCCCACCCCCCTCCTTTTTCTTTTTCCCGAGTCCCCCCCCCCCCCCCCCAACATTTTTTTATACGCCGCCCCCCCCCCCCCCCCACCACCATCCCCCTATTTTTTCCCACCCCCCCTCCCCCACACACACACAAAAACCACAAAAAAAAAAATTTATGTTTGTTTATTTTTTTTTTTTGCACTAATACTATCATACTGACTCGCCCCATGATCCATTCTTTTTCGGTCATTGGGAGAGAGAGACACACCCGACCCCAGGTTTAAAACCGAAAACGACATTAGTTTCCGTGCTACAATGGGTGGTAGTACATATCATACACCATCATACATCATATAATAATAAAATGCAGCTATTTGTCTCTTCATCTTTTGCGGTTTTTTATGATTGTAACGCTGAAAGGGTGAAAATTTCAAAAGTCTGTTATTGGTTGTTGTACCAACATATTTGTTGATACAATAAAAGAAAATTGAAAGCAAAATAGCAAAGAAAATTTAAGCTAACAATGAGGCGAAACAAATTTCATTTTCATACTTGTCATACTTTCATAATTTCTTTTTTTTTTTCCCTTCGACTCAGTTTTTCTACTTAATTATTAACTAAACAATTCGTATAATTCGGTTTTTAAAAATACTCCTGGACGGAAACTTAACAAATCTACTGGACCTATAAATGATACTTTATGTATGTGAAACAGGAAATGAATGACCACGAACAATATTAGTTTTTGAATCCTCGCATTATTTTTTGATGAAGAATGAAAAAGTTTCCTTGAGTAGAACAATTGTTTTTTAATTGTGCTGGCAAACAAATTGATGAGTAATTGGTAATAATATTTGTAAATGTTTTGTAACCAAATTATTTCTTTGAGAGTTTGTTATCGATTCAATTTCGATTCAATAAAAACACTGAAAGATGTATCAACTTGTCTGTTCCGAAAAATTCTTCTTCATTCAATTTCTTACAGACAAGTGGACATAATTTCAAAAAACGAAAATAATCAAATATGTTTAAAATTTCAAACCAATGCTCCCGGGTGCGCTACTGACACTTTGTCGAATGAATTCATCAAATCTTTTGCGATATTCTTTCTATCTATTTACTTAGACCAACCGCACCAATACGGTAATATCGGTAAATTGTTACCCAGTTTGACAACTCTACACCGCACCGGTGGTTGGTAACCGGGTTGGAAAATGACAATTTGCTCGCTCGGTGAGCAGCCGGTTCGTAAATTTGACAACCCGACCCAACCGAGCCGAGCGTTGCTATTTGAAGAAAAATAAGCAAAACATGTTGAAACTTTAAAACAACATCCTCATCTGGAAGACTTTCATGTCAATTCGAGTGTTTCCGATTTGTTTTTAAAGTGTTATTTGCTAATTTCACATTTAAATATTGTGATATGTTGTGAAAAAATGAGTGCATCAAAACCCCGTGGAAGGAATGGGACACAACAAGAGAACGAAGTGCTTTGTAGGGCTTGACTGGATGTTTCCCAGGATCTAATCTTTGGGACAAACCAAAACTTCGAAAACCTGTACGAAAGAGTATACGAAGTATACACTGCACGAAATATTTAGCGAAACGAAACCGGTGCAAGAATAAATTTGAGTCTTATGCCTTGTTCAGGCTACAGAGTTATAACATGTTATAACGAGAAAATAAGAAGAATGATTAGTAATTTCGAGTCGAGTATTAGTACACGACACTGAAGAAGTCTGCACATTGTAGACGAAATACGCGTATCTGTCAAGATAAGCAATAAAGGTAGTTGGAATTAAATGGAAATTACTAATCATTCTTCTTATTTTCTAGTTACAGGTATTCCACTAAACATCTCATACTCTCCATAATTCATGTTATAACGGTTGTCAAATAATTTCATCAAGAAATTCGTCATCAAGATAGGCTTATAACATGTTATAACTGCTCAGTCTGGCCAGCGTTTTATTATGTTACCTTATTATGAACGACCGGTGCGAAAGTGTCTGGCTAAATCATAATAGGAACGCTCTCTGTCATCAAACTATAACCCAGATACGAACCCACCGGTGGGGATGGTCGTATGCATCACATAACATCAGAGTAAAAGTTCTCCAGCTCCTAAGGTAGATCCAAGATACTTTCGACACGCTACATACCATCGATATGTCCAAAGCCAACATTTTATTCATCTATTTTAAGTAGAACTACCCACATAATCCATCATATCACACTCATTGCTGATATGTCTAGAGGAATGCTCTATTTCAACCCAAAACTGGTTATATACATTTTAAAGCTTCTGCTCAACCATCAAATTTTTACTTTTCAATAGTCTGCAAAAAATATTGCCTTTGCTTAGACTATAGTCTATAGAGTGCATAAATACTACAATGCACTCTAACTGGAAAGCACCCATTAGCAGAATTATACACATTTCGGAATAAAGTGTGATTACTCATAAATAGCCAAAAATAAAAGCCCATTAGAGAGTAACGTGTATCAATTATAAACGCTTTTATGTATAACATATATTCATAAGGGAACATCCATTAATTATGTCACCCCAAAAAGGTGACTGTTTAGACCCCCTCCCCTTGTAACGTTTTTTGCATGGACCTTCAAAATGGGTTGTATGGATTGTCACGTTTTTTCAAACCTCCCTCCCCGCTCACTGCGTTACAATTTAATGGACCTTCCCCTTATAGGTTTTTTTTCGATTAATGAGAAACCTACTTAATTTCAAAATAGGTGAAATTGTTCCCATTAATTGGTTCTTTCCAGGTTAAAGTGTGGTAGCCATGATCCATATACACTACACGGTTGTTTGCAAAAACCCATTCATGGGTAAAAAACACCCATTTTCAAATAGCATGCCTATCTGTCATAAAAGGGGGTAACTTCTCAATCATGCAATGGGTAAAAAAATACCCATTAGAGGAAAACTCGTACAATTAAAAATAGGGTATATTTTCACACATTAATGGGTGAAAAAACAGTTCAAAACCCAAGCGTATCCGAAGCATCAGCGCTGCTTGTTTAAGTTTTTTAATTTTATAAAAACTAATATAATATATGAAACTATACACTCTCGGAGCAACGCAAGTAAGAAAAATAATATTTTTTGTATAGAGGTAATCTTAAGCTTCAAAATTATGCTTCCAGATCGTCGATTGTAAAACGTTATCAATCGTTTTGTGTGCACGGAACATTAAGGAGCTTGTAAAGAAGTCGAATCCATAATTATACCAGAAAAGGCTATGAGTAAAAACAAGTATAAGTGTTTAATTTTTTTACTTTTTGCATTTATTGATTGATAACCATAAATATGATAAGATTACAATCTACCAAACTGTTACATAATCTATATGCAAAAATGAGTAATTTTTTACCCATTTTGGCTTCTTTGAAATGGGTGAATAAATACCCAATTTGTCTTCTTTGCAATGGGTGAAAAAATAGCCATTTTGTAGCATAAACTGTTTTTACCCATTAATGGGTAAATCGGGTTTACCCATTGGATGGGGTGAGGCACTTCTAGCGAAAATGGGTGTTTTCTTACCCATTAATGGGTTTTTGCAAACGACCATGTAGGTTATTTTTTTACACGAGGGGGTTCCACTTTTACTACACAGAAAAAAATAATTAATTTTAACAAGCGCGTAAAGTATCCCCTCGAATAATTCCAAGCCAAAGGAGGCGTAAACAACGAAACTGTTTGCAATCTTCCATGCGTCATACAACAATATTTGCTTTCATACAACAGGCTAGATTCAGGCGTTATCTGGCTTAAATTTAAATGAAATATCCCATTATTGTCTGCCTAACCTAGCATTCACTCAGACAAATAATCTTAAGAATTTCATAAGGTTCAACTTATGAACGATGCTTTAAATTTCATAAGGTTAACTTATGAATGAATATTTTACACGACGTTGTTGTTGTAAGCCTTTAGGTTTTTTTTATTTTAAAGTGTTGATATATACTAGTGGTCAGGTCACTGGACCCATAACATCAACGTTCATGGTTCGAATCCAGGTTCTTCCATATTTTTATTTTTTCAACATCATTATATTTCATAAAGTAAATTGATGAAATTCATAACGATTTCTCCAAGAAATCCCCAACATATTCTACTTTATTTCTTGTAGCAAATAATAATAATGCAATCTTATGAATATCGAAAGTTTATTTCGATGAGTGTTCCCTTTATGTGCATTAGATAACGCAGAAAATTCTATTTTTTTTATCTGTGTATGATACCGCGTAAAAAAAATACTAAATAGAGTAGATCAATTCACATGCATAAACATGTTAAATTGCTTCGATTTTGTTTGCATGTG
This sequence comes from Aedes koreicus, assembly GCA_024533555.2. Classification (NCBI taxonomy): domain Eukaryota; kingdom Metazoa; phylum Arthropoda; class Insecta; order Diptera; family Culicidae; genus Aedes; species Aedes koreicus. Next base: position 498,136 of record JAHHFK020000808.1, on the reverse strand, counting down.
TTACCTTTTCATGCAATGGTCAAAAAACGGTTTCTAAAATTTTTAGTATTTACACCATAAATTGTGAATTTTTGGAAAAACTGATATATGATTATTTTTGCCCAAAACGAAAAATGTGAATCGAATTAACAGGATAAATTGTTCCATTTAAAGTTATCGCCGAAAACAAACCGCGTAAAAAAAAACGTGTAAAAAACACCTTAGTGTATACAGTGCGTGACATTCCAATAAGCGCACAGACGTTTATCTAAAATATTTGAACGAAAATGAATGAAATTCAATCTAATTAATCTTCACAGAAAAAAGAAACATTGAAATTTCTGCGTTATCTAATGCACATAAAGGGAATTCTAGATTTGTCAGAAAATAATGGAACATTTCATGTAATGTTAAGCCAGATACCGCCTGAATCTAGCATGTTGTATGAAAGATTGCGAACATTGTTGTATAGTGCATGAAAAATTGCAAACAATTTCGTTGTTTACGCCTCCTTTGGCTTAGAATTACACGAGCAAAATTTTACGCGCTTATTAAAATTCATTATTTTTTTTCTGTGTTGTTGTTCTTTATTGCAATAATCAATTGCGATCAATAATCACGTTTTGTTTACTTCTCGGATCGCCACTAACTCGTGTTTTGCTACCAGTATTTAATAAGATTTGTTGTGTCACATTTAGTGTCGTTTAACTTTTGATTCCAAATATCAAATTGTGAAAAGATTGTGTATACACTTGCCGTGCGATTCACTGCTTGTGCTCTAGTTACACTTTTCCGCCTACCGTAGTTTTGTTTGTTGTGCCGAAGTTTGTGTGGTCGGAAAACTCCTTTTATGACTATATTTTACATTTCGATATGTATACGTCAAGTGACTAGTTTTTATACACTAATGAAGAGTACTTTCTACGCCTTTTCAAGTATGTCAACAGCAACAAAAAAATGCGTAAAAAGTAGGCACCGCTGAGAAAAGAAAATTAACTCTGCCCGTGACTTGATGCTGACGCCATTTTCAAAAAATCATTTATTTTGTGAGCATCGTATTTCAGTTACGGAATTGTTTTAGGCTGTTGCAGTATAGAAAATGGAGGAAATATCCAATACGTTGGATACAGACGATTTTGCAAAGTTGACAGGTAATCTCAATATTTGCTTTGGTCAGTAATAACAAATGTTTAACACTGTATGAAACAAAACAGGTCTTCCATGCCCTGTGGCCGGATGCCGGATACATTATTAGGGACGAATCATTAAGCTTGGGACCGAGCTTTGAGCCGATATGCTTATACTGCCTGAGCAAAAAAAAATTATATTCATTTTCTTCGTGACTATCCAGCTTCTGCTAAAGAGTAAAATAAATAGTTCCAGAACGTCTGTTAATCAACTCTGTAACAAAATGCGTGAGTAAATTTTTGTATGTAATTTTTTTTTTTACTAATAAACATGACTGTGTAATTTATTAATTTCTTTTTCACTTTCTAATTTGAATTTCGGAATTGAGCCGTTTTCAGCCATACTCGAGCAATATTGATTTTATTAAATGCGTAAAAAGTACACATCTGTTATGTTCTCAAAAGGAGTAAAAAGTATGCATATTTTACTTTTCAAACGGAGTAAAAAGTATGCATTTTACACTTTTCAAAAGGAGTAAAAAGTATGCACATATTGACGTACATTCAGTTTACGCAAAAGGGAGTAAAGTAATATACTCCTTTTAGGCGTAGTCCCAGTTTCACCTCGATAAGCATACTTTATAGTCAGAATAGCGTAAATTAAGATACCGAGTGTGGTGTTGCCAAGGTGATCAAAACTCATGCTCCTCGGGGGGGTGTTTTGTCTTATTCCGGTGGTGTGGGTGTTTTCCCGTGTTTCCCGCGGTTGACCCTCACCTAAATGTCCCTCTTGGCCTCCTGCGGGCCCGGCCACCGCTGCTCGAGTTGTTAGCCTTTTTCATCCCTTACTGTTGTGCGTCCGATCTCGACGCAGTGATGAGAAATCACCAAGTTTTCTGGTTCTGTCCGTCATGCACAACGCTAATGAAGGATATGCGCTTCCGTAATACTACACGTGCTGCTTATGATGCTGGTCAGGAACTCGCATAGCGATTCCTTGATGAAATTGAAGTCTTAAATCATGGACGAATTGAAGGCCGAGATCCGGACAAATTTCGCAAAGTTGATCAACTCTAGCTCGTGTACTCCGAAATCATACAAACGCGGTGGTATCGACCCGAGATTAACTAGAAGTCGGAGGCTGTTTAGCACGGTTGCCAATTCAATCCCGAATAAGCAAACGCCTTTGTTGCTCGGAACAGGAAGTACGCTCTCTCCTTCAATCGCTATTGCTACTGTCACGACAGCTCAACCAAAGCCATGGCTATATCTGTCTCGAATTGAGTGTAAACCGTAACCTGCTTAGCAATATTGTGTTGTTGTCACTTATTAAGTGATAACAAATTTCCTAAAGAAAGGTGAAAAATATGGTATCCGGATTACATGCTCAACTCCAAAATTTCCAATCGAGAACCGAACCGTATCATACAGTATGGTTGGTCTGAAATGTTCAATGCCTAGGAAATAAAGGAGGAATTTATCTTTGACAACTAAGAGACGTGTTGTTCAATTTTTGCGAGGATCTGGACAACTGGCTTAGAATTGAAAAAAAAAGCCAAAAAACCTAACCTCACCCGAAACAAATTCCTGCGAAATTTCCAAGCAGCACATGGATTGGAAGGCCGAATGGGATGAAGTGAATTTTTCCGACGAAAAAAAGTCGACGAAAATTGCCACACATTCTACCAGAATGAAAGTGTTCTCATTGCATTTACTGGGGATATCAGGAAAAATAACTTCCTCTTACGCCAAAGTCACCAGTTCGAATCTCACCCCCGAACAAGTTAATGAAATATCCAAAGTGGTTGAGTGACTACGACGGGAGATGAACCAGCCCGAGACTGAAAATCTCGATAATGAAGGAACAAAAAAAAAAAACTTCATCTTTGCATAAGATAATGCTGCTACTCACGTGAGCGACTGGGGGTGTTCCTGGTGTGGTGGTTAACATCAATACCTCTCCCGCCACGAGTTCGAATCTCGATAATCAAGAGAAAAAAAGAAGCCTAGCATAGCTTACAGTTTATGAACTGGCCAGCTCGTAGTCCGGACCTGAATCCTATTGAGAACCTATGGGGGATCCTGGTGGGACGGGTTTACGATGATGGACGGCAGTTTAGACAATTCGTGAGCTACAAACTTACGTAAGAGACGAGTGCCCGAAAATTCCATCGGAAAAGTTGGGAAATATCCTTGACTCAAGGCCAAAACGGATTTATGAAAACAATTCTGAAAATGGCAAACCATCCAAACACTAATTTTTGTTATTTCTTGATTTGAATTGGTTTTCAAAATAAAATTTGATTAGCGTTGTAGGAATTTCTACGTAAAAACGGTATAAAAAGGAAGCGCAGAGAAAAGCAAACAAAACTTTTCAGGTTATGTGCTAGGCTTTTTATTGATAAACATTGACATGACAGTTAGCGCACAACTGCAGCGCCACCTAGCAGGAGCATAACGACATACATTTGAAATGTCGGTTTAAAGTATTACACAAGTAGCAGACCGAAGATGAACGTCTGTTATCTGTGGGTATACGTGGGACCTCACTTCACTATAGTCACTAGATTCATAGTCTGGCGCAGACAAAAACGGGAACTGTCACTTGGCGGAGCCAATCGAACATTACTCGAGTAATTAATTATAAGGGCCGGAAAGCAATGATTTTAAACGTTGATTTCTCTCGTATCATTAGAATTTTTCGATGTTCAGATACACCATATGATAGAACAGACATTCTTCCACCAGATGCTGCTTCCAATATGTTGGAGTGTTCTGAGTTTTGAGAGATAACGGAATTGAAAGTCATTGTTTACAAATGGCTTTCCGGCCCTTATCATAAATTACACGTGTAATGTACGATTGGCTCCGCCAAGTGACAATCAAAATTTTGTCTCCGCCAGACTATGAATCTAGTGACTATACACTTCACTATTGTCAAAATGACAACATTGCCCAGGCTACGCCAACCAGCGTCTCCATGTTTCAGCTGGCAGTCTTTTGTGGTCATATGACTCATACGAACTCAAGCACAACCAGAAATCTGCCATCGTGGGGGCATTTCATCTCAAAAACAGAAATTTTCAAGACAAAGTGCCAAACAAAAATCCAGTGCTAAATACAGGGTCCGGTAGTTGTACAAAAAGATTTTGCAAAAACCGTATGCGTGTTTTCTGATGCACAATGAAACGTATATAAAAGAGGATTCCAAGACGCTTCAAATACCGTAATTTGTGGTGAGGATATCAGTGACTACGAGCAGTCAAATCAAGTGGAAAAAACAAATCGGTCAAACGGTACAGTTATGGTGGGAGTGTTTGCAGAATTGGTCACTTACACCGTATGAGAAGCAAAGTGTCACCCTTTTGTTTTGGCCAGATTTATTATCAGTACACTACGCCATCACTATCATCAAATTAAAAAAGTTCCATAAAATACAGTAAATTTCGTTGAGAAGCATGTCGATCTACCTAACTGGCCACAGCCTCGTTCTATTGGGCGATACTGAGCTAACGTCAATCGTTTCTTTAAAAGGGGTGGTAAGGTATCTTAAATCATGCCAGACTTCAAGAAGAGTTGTGTTGTTGAAACCGGAATGTGTGATAAAACTACTGTCCAAAATCTCATGGAAGGAGTCAAATCTAATTTGAGAGAAGTTTACTTAAAATCATTGTTTCCATTTTCATTATTTTGTATTTCATTATACATACACTTCTCAAATTTTTGGTTAAAGTTTTTTTTTTCGAATAAGTCATGATTTGACATTTGATTCTGCGGAAATTTAGGCCTTCCGCATCACTTTGCTCACATTGAACTGAAGTCCTATGCTACAGTGGGTTTCCGCTTGGTAATTTGCACCAAATGCTCGAACGGCAACTTCAGGGTCAAATCGTGCTTGAACCGGATATCTTCCTGCTTAATTTTGGTGCTGAATTTGAAATTCCTCACCAAGTGTACCATCACCGTCTTCATACTGAACGATGCGTAGCGCCAACCTGAAAGAAAGGAAAAACGGTATGATCGAATAAAATCTAGTATTAACGACCCAAGTTTATGCTAACCTAAACAGATCCGGTTGCCTCCACTGAACGGAACGAATGCAAACGGGTGTCTGCTCTTGACCCGCTCCTCAGAGAAATTTTCCGGATTGAATTGAGTGGCTTCCGGTCCCCAAATGTCCTGCCTCCGGTGCAGCGCGTACAAGCTCAAGCCGAAAATGTTACCTGGAGGCACGTTGACCCCGTCGATTTCTATTTCGGCAGTGTTTTCCCGAGCAATGACCGGCACAACCGTCCAGTGGCGTTGAACTTCATTGAGGAACATTTCCAAGAAGGTGAGCTGCTTGAGATAATCGATGCTAAGTTTAACATCCCCGTTGGCACCGGTGGGCAAGTATTGATTGATTTCGGCGTACAGTCGCTCCTGAATTTCCGGATAAAACGACAGGAACAGGCAAGCGTGGGCTGTCACTAGACCCGTGGTGTCGACGGCCTATGAAGTAATAACACAACCGTATATAAGCTCACTCCAACCAAATTTATGATACTTGTGAACATCGAAATCTTGTAGATCTGAGATTTAAACAAGCAACAACATTCCGATCAGTGAAGACATTTTATAACATTCTATTTTTTAGCAAATTGCCTCCATTATCCGCCCTCCCTTCCTTTACGACGCTTAAAACCTATGCATACCGCCCTTCTGGACGGTAGACAAGTGTCTTACCCCCGTGATGACGGCGTACACATTGTCGGTGATTTGCTGCTGATTGAATGTATTCCCTTCCTGGGAGCCACTAAGGAGCTGATCGACCAAAATTTTCGGCTTATGACAATCCTCCTCGTCTTGCTGGGATTCATTATTGTTGCTTTGTTGCGTCAGGTATTGCATTCGCTCAATCACCAGCTGTCAAAAGTAGAACAATGATAGAATTAGTAGCACCGGAAAAAATAATCAATTTTAACAGCCGTGTAAAATTTCCCCTCGTTTAATTCCAAGCCAAAGGAGGCGTAAACAACGAAATTGTTTGCAATCTTCCATATAACAGGCTAGAATCAGGCGTGAGCTGTCTTAAATTTACATGAAACATATTATTATTCTCTGCCAAATCTAGCTTTCCCTTTATGTGCATTAGATAACGCAGAAAACTAAATGTTTCTTTCTATCTATGAGGATAATGAGTTTTAGTTTCGTAGCAAAGGTCGCTGGAACGACCTCACATAGATCATATTTTTGCCGATGGTGAGAGGGCTTAGCGCAATTAATTACATGAGTACTTCGTGCTAATACTGGGGCATGGGAGGGAATATCGGGGCACACGATTGAAGCAGACTCAAAGGGGAGAGTGGGAGTGCCAACTCCCCATTCCTAAGTTTTTTTTTTATAGAAAGCGGGTTTCGTTGCCATCCATTGGGGCATCCTTCTGTTAGATAGCTCGATTTTTTTACCTGTTGTTCAATGTTGTTTTTGGAAGGAGGTTCTTTATATTCCCGTGGATACGTATAAGTGCACAGCTCGAAAAAGCAGTGTGAATCTCTGTTCAATATCATTCTCTCCTCCAAAAACCTCCACATGCCAAATTTGGTTCCATATGCTTGATTAGTTTTCGAGTTATGCAGAAATTTGTTTTTCATTTGTATGGGAGCCCCCCTCTTACAGAAAGCGGAGGGTTCTCAAACCACCATAGGAACATTTCATGCCTTCAAAACCTCTACTTGCCAAATTTGGTTCCATTTACTTGATTAGTTCTCGAGTTATGCAGAAATTTCAGTTTCATTTGTATGAGCGCCCCCCCCCCCTTCTAGAGAGAGGAGGGGTCTCGAACCACCATAGAAACATTATTTGCTTCCAGAAAACTACAGATACCAAATTTGGCTCCATTTGCTTGATTAGTTCTTGAGTTATGCAGAAACTTCTGTTTCATTTTCATGGGAGCCTCCCCTTCCAGAAAAGGGAGGGGTCTCAAACCACCATTGAAACATTTCTTGCTTCTAAAAACTATCACATGCTAAATTTGGTTTTCTTTGTTTGATCAGTTCTCTAGTTACGCAGAAATATGTGTCTCATTTATAAGGGAGCCAGACAGACAGACAGACAGACAGACAGACAGACAGACAGACAGACAGACAGACAGACAGACAGACAGACAGACAGACAGACAGACAGACAGACAGACAGACAGACAGACAGACAGACAGACAGACAGACAGACAGACAGACAGACAGACAGACAGACAGACAGACAGACAGACAGACAGACAGACAGACAGACAGACAGACAGACAGACAGACAGACAGACAGACAGACAGACAGACAGACAGACAGACAGACAGACAGACAGACAGACAGACAGACAGACAGACAGACAGACAGACAGACAGACAGACAGACAGACAGACAGACAGACAGACAGACAGACAGACAGACAGACAGACAGACAGACAGACAGACAGACAGACAGACAGACAGACAGACAGACAGACAGACAGACAGACAGACAGACAGACAGACAGACAGACAGACAGACAGACAGACAGACAGACAGACAGACAGACAGACAGACAGACAGACAGACAGACAGACAGACAGACAGACAGACAGACAGACAGACAGACAGACAGACAGACAGACAGACAGACAGACAGACAGACAGACAGACAGACAGACAGACAGACAGACAGACAGACAGACAGACAGACAGACAGACAGACAGACAGACAGACAGACAGACAGACAGACAGACAGACAGACAGACAGACAGACAGACAGACAGACAGACAGACAGACAGACAGACAGACAGACAGACAGACAGACAGACAGACAGACAGACAGACAGACAGACAGACAGACAGACAGACAGACAGACAGACAGACAGACAGACAGACAGACAGACAGACAGACAGACAGACAGACAGACAGACAGACAGACAGACAGACAGACAGACAGACAGACGATATGGATGTAAAGTAGGACTATAAGCAACAAATTGGGTCTATTTGTGGATGCAACTTTGTCCCATTCGATAGATTTTTTTCTGATTTCTGACAGCTGTATTCGCTCTACCCAACAAACAATTTCCCAAAACAAACTATAATAAACGGCTAAGAAACACTTAAATGATGCTCACATATGATTTATCGGCTATTCGATAATGAATACATTATAATTCACTCTACACAGATTTTGTTCCTTTGGTTTGTCATTGTTATTTTACCTATGTAAACAATTAGTTTATAGCGTGTGACTATTTTCTGCATATCTTGACTACATTACTCGGTTTTAAGGTTCAATTTAGCCAAATTCAGATCATTCAAAGATCATGTAGATAATCTGTTCAGCTTATCCAGTTAAGTCATGGTGTCTAAAAAGTTAAGGAAATTGAAAATTACGCGGAAGTGTACAACTATAAATTGATTAATAATGTCTCAATTGCTTCCAAATAAATCGGTCATCCTGCTAGCAACATGATTCTGTAGATTATCGCCGAATTAATAACATTTTTGGTACATAAGGCTTTTTAATATTTTTCTTTTCTCCCCTCTCCCCCCCTTCCCCCCCCCCCCCCTTTTTCCCCCTTATTTTTTTTTTTCCCCCCCTACTTCTTAAACAAACAACACAACACCCAAAAAAGAAAAAAAAATAAAAAAATTTTATAGAAAAATTCAATATGGTCCTCCTCCTCGGCCACCCAACCACCAAAAATGCCCCAAAACACCCAAACGCCCCGTCACCAACCGGAAAAAGAAAAAAATAACAACAATTCTAAACCCTAACCCCAACCCCCGGAGCGGAACTGCCCCCCCCAAACTCCGTGGTAAAATTTTGAAGACGATTAAGAGGAATCCCAATCTGTCGGACCGTGATTTGGCCAGAAAATTCGGTGCTGCCCATAGTACCGTGAGGAGAACTCGACTCCGGGAAGGAATCAAGTCGTATCGAGCTAGCAAACAGCCAAATCGGACCATAAAACAAAATAGTGTGGCCAAAATCCGTGCTCGGAAGCTATACGACCAGGTGCTGACCAAGTTCGACGGGTGTCTTCTGATGGACGATGCAACCTATGTCAAGGCTGACTTCGGGCAAATCCCAGGTCAAAAATTTTACTTGGCAACGGCTCGGGGGGAGTTCCAGCCAAATTTAAATTTGTTTTTGCCGACAAATTTGCACGAAAATTCAGGATTTGGCAGGGCATTTGCAGCTGTGGCAAAAAAACGAAAGTTTTCGTTACAAATAAGACGATGACGTCGGAACTATACCAAAAAGAGTGTCTCCAAAAACGAATTTTGCCGTTCATTCGATCCCACGACCATCCCGTAATGTTTTGGCCAGATTTGGCAAGCTGTCATTACAGCAAAGTCGTTCAAGAATGGTATGCAGAGAAAGGGGTCCAGGTTGTTCCGAAAAACTTTAACCCACCCAACTGCCCCCAGTTCCGCCCTAGAAATACTGGGCAATCATGAAGAGGAGACTCAAGGCAAAGGGAAAGGTTGTCAAAGACATCAATCAGATGAAGACCTGGTTGAATAAGATAGCTAAAACGATGGACGAAGAAGGTGTGCGCCGCCTAATGAGCCGTGTTACAGGAAAAATTCGAGAATTCCTTCGAAACCGTGACGAATAATTTCATCCGTATTTTTTCTTAAAAGTATGAAAAAACGCTACATTTGTATAGAAAAAGATCTTGAATTCAATAATAAATAACTGAAATACAGGCAATTGTTTTTGTTCCAATTCTATCTGAAGCAAGCTTTAGGCCGAATGAAGGAGCTATGCTAACATTACATTCCGTTGCCCTACTTTTGTTCTTTTGTATTCTTTTGTACAAACTTGGGGCACATTCTGTTGATCGGAAAGATGTTTTGAATCGAATTTAGAACGCTAAATTAGCATCAAACCGGTAGGAGCCTCAACCAACTTCTTGTCATCTATGAGGGCGGCGGTGAGTCGATGGCGTCACGTTAAGCAGATAACATATCATCATTCTCCTTCCTTTTCCTCGTTATGGATAAGATGGGCGTGGCTGGCAATGACAATTTTCATTCTTATCCTCTAATAGGACAGCTATGCATTTCCAAATAACTTTCCATAAGCCATTGGAGTAAGAATAATAAAGTTAATCACATGACAGCTTCCAGTATGTAATCTACGAAATATTTTAGGCTTTTGCAATTGGAAATAAAAGCTCAAAAATAAATTGTTTTCAATATGTTTTCGTAGTCACATTTCATTACAATGTATTGATTTTTTTATTTATAAAACAGTCCGGTATTCTTCGTAATTTACCAAAAGTTCATTTTGTGTTTTTCACCGGTTTACATATTTGCATTGAAGGCTGAGTTTATGATTATCTGTAATCTAAAACCCTCGAGCCGGCAGTGGTTATATGATAGAAATCTGTTGCAGCTATCCTTGAAGTGACCTTGAAGTGATCCATTGAAACCAGCTTTAATCCGGGACCTAGAAAGTGTTAGCTCTATTACAGATTCGGCGAACCGATTCAGAAAGTCTTGAGAGTCACGCCCATTCCGAGGTTACTTTCACATACATTAATCACCACAAACATTACCGATATCAGCTGGATAAAGGTACTGCAACACACTTTCAGATTTGTAAACTGAAAGTTGCACGTGTGAAAAATGGATTTTGTAATATATTTATAAACAGATAGACCGCATTCGGAAGAAAACTAGCTTGTTCAGTCGTCAAAAAGGCCTACTTTTCGAGTTTATCTTTGAAATTTAGGAAAGTGATGTAGTGAGTATTAAAGTAAAGGGCGATACGGTCAAAATTTGGTCAATATCAACTTGACGTATTTCTTTCAATTTTGCATTTAAAAAACCTGAATACCCCTCATTTTGAAGGTGTGTGTGTGTGTGTAGAATGTTGCTCCTATTTTGATTTTGGAATTCACTCTTCAGTTGTCAAAATGCCGTCCTAGCAAGAAGAGCAGCGTATCAAAATTTTGCTCGCGCATCGCAAAAATCCGAGCTACTCGCACGCAAAGTTGGCAAAATCGCTAAAAGTTGCCAAATCAATCGTTACAAATGTAATTAAAGTGTTTGGGGAACGTTTGTCGACAGCCAGGAAGTCTGGATCGGGGGGAAATCGAAAACCGGAAGCCGCTGAGACGACAAAGAGAGTTGCCGGTAGTTTCAAGCGAAACCCTAACCTATCTCTCCGAGATGACGCAAATAAGCTGGGTGTATCGTCTACAACCGTGCATCGAGCCAAAAAACGAGCCGGACTATCGACTTACAAGAAGGTGGTGACTCCAAATCGCGATGATAAACAAAATACGACGGCCAAAGCGCGATCCCGGAGGCTGTACACGACGATGCTGACGAAGTTTGACTGCGTGGTAATGGACGACGAAACCTACGTCAAAGCCGACTACAAGCAGCTTCCTGGACAGGAGTTTTATACGGCAAAAGGAAGGGGAAAGGTAGCAGATATTTTCAAGCAAACGAAACTGTCAAAGTTCGCAAAGAAATATCTGGTTTGGCAAGCCATCTGTACCTGTGGCTTGAAAAGCAGCATTTTCATAGCTTCCGGGACTGTCAACCAAGATATTTACGTGAAAGAGTGTTTGAATAAACGTCTACTGCCTTTCCTGAAGAAACACGGTTGTTCCGTACTGTTTTGGCCGGATTTGGCATCTTGCCATTACGGTAAAAAGGCCATGGAGTGGTACGCCGCCAACAACGTGCAGGTGGTTCCCAAGGACAAGAACCCTCCCAACACGCCAGAGCTCCGCCCAATGAGAAATACTGGGCTATTGTCAAGCGGAACCTAAAGAAGACCAAAAAAACTGCTAAGGACGAGCAGCAGTTCAAGGCAACCTGGCTTTCTGCGGCGAAGAAGGTGGACAAGGTGGCTGTACAAAATCTGATGGCAGGGGTCAAGCGTAAGGCTCGGCAATTCGGATTTGGAAAAGCGGAAGCCTAACTGAATATTTTTCCTGAATTTTATACTAATTGAACTTGAAAAAGAAACTTAATTTGATTTTTTAAATAAACGATTTCACCGATTTACACGCGTTTTCCCTTGACCAAATTTTGACCGTATCACCCTTTAGTGAAAAATTACTCCAAAGTTCCATCTATGTGGTTTTGTGTGCAATTACACTAATTCTGATCAGTGACGGAGGAGCAACTACAAGGATTTTTTTGAATCACCTTAGCATAAATGTTCTACAGTTGTTGGTATACTTTCCGAAAGTTCTTTAACAAGATTACGTTATAGCACACACTCACCTTAGAGAAAAAATCACAAACAACCTTCCTGGCATCCATTAGTTCTTTGTAATACCTTGTCATCCTGAATACGATGTCGGGATACAAGTGAACACTCATCATTCTCCTCGCCGCCCCATTGAATGCTCTGTAACGAATTCACCACACACACACACTTTATTAATCCTCCGCACACAATTCTCTCCAATCGTTGAGCTCACTCACTTATCCAATCCTTGCTCGAACTCCTTTTTACCTGCCCTCTGCAGTACGTCGCTTCCCAGCGTGGTTCCACAGGCCATCTCCAGCGTACAAAGTGCCGTGTACTTGTGGATATCGACAGTTTCCCCATCAACGCACTCACTCAAACGAGCCACCAGTTTTTCGGCACATTTTCCGAATATCGGAACAAACCCGTGGATGATCCGTTGGTTAAAACTCGAATTTAACCGCTTTCGCGTCCCTCTCCAAATGTGATCTGCAATAAACGGCAGTTAAAAGAAAGACGCTTTTGATCACATTCACTTGCACTCGTCTTCCTTTCTCTATCGGGCAACATACACTTGGCTGTAAAGAGTCCTTGTTCGAACCCGGCAAATCGGTATAGAAACGGTTTCTCCAAACACTGTGGGCTGGTCAAAATCTGGTGGATTATATCCGGATGACTCGTCACTAGTAAAAGCTTTGGTCCAGCCCAAACCTTCATAATGCGATCCGAAGCAACGCACACATCTCTTATAATTTCGAACCGTTCGATATCATTTTTCCCTATCATAATAGGAGCGTTGCCAACCAAAGGATACACCGGTTGCAGGCATGGCCATTTGTCTGCGAATCGATGTCGAGTACGGTGGATCCAATACAGAATCACACCGGCGAAGGAAGCCAACGCTGGCAAAATCAGTGACCATTCCATTCCAGTTTCGAGTTTTTGCCCTCCGACCAACTGTTCCGACTAAAGTATCTCGACTGACTGGCAAGCCATCTGCGAAATGAAAATGAAAAGTATCTGCTGAGACTGTTGGTGCTAATTGGTTTGGGTGAGCTCGGTGTTCGTGTGGTGTAGGGCATTTTTCCAGGCACACTTCGTTTTAAGCACTTTCATCTTTATTAATGTCTTTGTAGAGAAATTCTGATTTTGTTGAGGTCCTTCTGATTATCAGATTGCATTAAAAAAATGCTGGCGAAAACAATTGCAGAGTAAATCGTCAAGCCAAGTGTATTTTTCATTCGAGATACACAGTTCTTGAAGGTGTTTTTACACCGTTCAATAAGCTCGGATAACAAGGGTCACTGATCTGATCAATTTAAAATCTTCAAAAGATTTCAAATGATTTCCAAAGATCGGGCCGCTGATCGGGCAATCTTGGTAAAACAACAAGACATTTTTTTCAGTGTTTCTAAATTGTAAATAAAAATGAAACAAAAGCAACCCATTTCACAAAAAAACTCAAGTCCTTTGATCTCTGTATTGATGTAATATTATGATTATTATGATTACATATTAAGATCAATATATTATAATAATTATTAATTATATTATTAATATAAAAATATATATTTCAGGATAAATATGTTATGTAAAGTAATGTAAACACACTCGAAACCCACCCCCACCACCTACCACCCAAATTAAATATCCCCCCCCCACCCCCCCCCCCCCCCCCAAAACTCAACCCCCCAAAAAACGACCGACTATCACTTACAAGAAGGTAGTGACTCCAAATCGCGATGATAAACAAAATAAGACGGCCAAAGCGCGATCCCGGAGGCTGTACACGACGATGCTGACGAAGTTTGACTGCGTGGTAATGGACGACGAAACCTACGTCAAAGCCGACTACAAGCAGCTTCCGGGACAGGAGTTTTATGCGACAAAAGGAAGGGGAAAGGTAGCAGATATTTTCAAGCACACGAAACTGTCAAAGTTCGCAAAGAAATATCTGGTTTGGCAAGCCATCTGTACCTGTGGCTTGAAAAGCAGCATTTTCATAGCTTCCGGGACTGTCAACCAAGAAACTTACGTGAAAGAGTGTTTGAATAAACGTCTGCTGCCTGTCCTGAAGAAACACGGTTGTTCCGTACTGTTTTGGCCGGATTTGGCATCTTGCCATTACGGTAAAAAGGCCATGGAGTGGTACGCCGCCAACAACGTGCAGGTGGTTCCCAAGGACAAGAACCCTCCCAACACGCCAGAGCTCCGCCCAATTGAGAAATACTGGGCTATTGTCAAGCGGAACCTAAAGAAGACCAAAAAAACTGCTAAGGACGAGCAGCAGTTCAAGGCAAACTGGCTTTCTGCGGCGAAGAAGGTGGACAAGGTGGCTGTACAAAATCTGATGGCAGGGGTCAAGCGTAAGGCCCGGCAATTCGGATTTGGAAAAGCGGAAGCCTAACTGAATATTTTTCCTGAATTTTATACTAATTGAACTTGAAAAAGAAATTTAATTTGATTTTTTAAATAAACGATTTCACAGATTTACACGCGTTTTCCCTTGACCAAATTTTGACCGTATCACCCTTTATGCTAGGCATGAAACATGAGTAAGTATGATTTTTCTTAGAACTATGATCCGGAACTGGATAAATGGACCTAGATTCAACCAATCCATGCAAAACGACTGGGTGTTGGCGTTACAGTAGTCAACAGGTTACTGTAGACCATTGGAGGATTCGACAGCACGGAAAGAGTACCGACTGAAGAATGTTATCATCCTGAACATAATGAATGGTCAATTATACAGGCGATGAAGTATGGTCGTTCCGGATCAGAAGTCACAGCTCTGTATCAGCAGTTGGAGTAGTTTGAGCGGTACGATTTGGAACTACTGACATGGGAACTAGTTGCACAAATCAACATCGCCTTGCCTTTGACGGTTTTGGATGAGAATTTGTTTTCCATGGGAGGACACGATGGACAGACCTTTTTAGCACCTTTATTTCGTAAAGCACTTGGTTAACTTTTTCTCAGACTAACGGAGGCGACACAGTTTTTCTAACCATGACATCCTCGGCGAGTGATCTCCAATTGCAGGCAAACATTTTTCACCCAGTCATCTGTACAGATGTTTTCATGGACGAACGGCGACTAACAGCTGCAAATCTTGAGATGGCCATGTATTATGAATTGGTGCATAAGCACGGAATACTCCAGTTGGTACATACAGAGTTGCAACGGTTACTGGTTCGAGGAGTTCACGCTGCTATGGCAGACGCGAAATGTCTTTCGTAAAACAGTTCTCGGTGCCATCGACGAGGACGAGAAGAAACGGGATTTGGTGTTCGTTGCACGGTTGAACGCTTTGGAAATTCCACAAAATTTTAAACGGTATTTGCGATACCGGTGAGTGTTATGGGTAAGGTGTATATTTGTGTTGTTAGTTTTCGATTGTTAAGCAAGAAATTATGAATGAGCTGAAGCATGAATTGCGACTTAATTTCGCTGCACTGATCAACTCTAACTCATTGACACCCAGGTCTTCGATACAAATTGATAGTGCTAATGTTTCTGTACGTCGTCGACTATTTAGAAAATCTGAAGTGACAAAACCTCCTCAACAACCTTTGATGTGTAGTTCAGCTGAGTCATTGTCCCCATCGCTTGGAAATCGCGCATTAGAAAGCATATTGGAGACCTCTTCTCAGTTTGACTCAGTCCTGCCTCATGCTGTCATCGGTCATCGGAGCCGTCGCGGTCCTGATGTCGCTTCTGCTGAAGAGGTTCTCCAGCCACTTTTTCCAGGCAAGTACGCATTTTCAAACAACATGTCTCTGCCTATTCAGCTTCCGTGTTCTAGCGCCACTGCGAACTCTATCGCACCACTAAATAATCGCTGCGAGAATGTAACTGTTTATTCTCGGTATGCTTCACTGATAGAACCTACTAACAACCAGATGTTAGTTTCGGAGCCTGGAATTATTTCATATTTACCAGAACGCGCTGCCTGTTGCCTCATGGGAGACTTCCAGCCACTCGACCCAGTCGCGCCAGATGTTTCCTGCCAGCAACTTAGTCCTGCTTCCAGCCATCAGATTCGTTCTGGTCCTGAGGTCGAGTCCGGTGATGGGGTCTCCCAACCCTTATTTACAGGCAAGTACATATCTTCATGCAACATTTCTGTGCCTGATCAGCTTTCGTGTTGCAGCATCACCTCAGAATCCCCCGCTCCAACAAATGACTTTCACATCTCCCAGCCTGTTTTAGGCGGTTCGACCGTTCATCCGACGCAATGCAGAGGCATCTCTTCCTCCGACTTCTCGCCGCAACTTCGCATCTACTATCAAAATGTTCGTGGACTTCGAACGCAGATCGACGATTTCTATCTCGCAGTGCATGATGTGGAGTATGATGTGATAATACTATCAGAGACGTGGCTCGACGATTGTATTCTATCGACTCAACTGTTTGGAAATTCATTCACAGTTTTTCGGACAGATCGAAATCCATTGAATAGTAGAAAGCGTCGTGGTGGAGGTGTTTTGATAGCAGTATCGTCTAGATTATGCTGTTGTGTCGACTCAGTCCCAACTAGCGTGGCTTTGGAACAGCTATGGGTAAAAATTAAATTGCAAATGTGTTCCATGAGTATTGGAGTAGTATACCTTCCTCCTGACCGTAGAGATGACCTTACTCTAATAACGCTGCATAGTGAATCTATTAGTTCTGTTTTGGCATGCTTGAAACCGTGTGATATGGCGCTTCAGTTTGGAGACTATAATCATCCCAACATGTGTTGGACGGCTTCAGAGGATGGCGGGCTTAACATTGATGCCAGCTCATCACGATTTTCGACTTCGGATGGTGTTTTGTATGATGCTTTTTATTTTAATGGTCTGACACAAATTAACTCAATTAAGAATTCCAATTCTCGTATTCTTGACTTGATATTGGTGAACGATACAGCTTTATCCAGTTGCAGCATTTCTGAAGCGCTTGATGTATTTGTATATCCAGACAAGGCACATCCTCCCATTGACGTTGCTGTTTCATTGCCTCTACCCGTGAGATTTGAGCAATCAAATGTCAATCCGCGGCTTGATTTCCGTCGTGTCGATTATAACCTGTTGAATGAAGCGCTCTCTGTGATTGATTGGCAATTTTTGGATGGCGGTCGAAATATAGATGAAATCGTTGAGTCTTTCAACTCTGAGATTCGTCGTGTTATCGACGCGTATGTGCCACTTCAACGTCCTGCATTGAAACCTCCATGGACAAACAACCATCTTCGCAGATTAAAACGATATCGCCGTGCAGCTCTTCGCAAATATAAGAGAAATCGTTCACATCACTTGAAACGTCGCTTCGTTCTGGCTAGTAATAACTACATGAGATATAATCGCTTCATGTATGCCCGCTACATTGATCGTACACGGACAAATTTACGTTTGCAACCAAAGCGCTTTTGGTCATTTGTTCGGTCGAAACGCAAAAACAATGGATTACCTTCGACTTTGTATCTCAATGATCGTTCTTCTAGCACCAATGCCATCAAGTGTGAGTTATTTGCTGATCACTTTAAAGGTGCTTTCTCGAACATGCCGATTTCTTCCTCGAATCTATATGAAGCTCTCCGTGAAATACCATCCGACAGGTTTGAATTTGGAATGAGATGAGGATCACTTGTATCGAGTACTGTGCCTACCTGCAGAAACTGTTGGATTTATTTGCGGATTTGAGTAAACGGAACCTCCTGGAGCTGTGTGTAACGAAGTGCAACACTATTTCGTTTACTAGAAAACGTCAACCGATCATTTTTCGCTACCGTCTTAATGGACAAATTTTAGAACGGCTGGAAAAGGTTAGAGACCTTGGTGTGATTTTGGACTCCCAGCTTAACTTCCGAATTCATATTGACGACGTGATTTCGAAAGCGAACAGACAGCTCGGCTTCATATTAAAGCTTACCGATGGTTTCACTGATCCTCTGTGTTTTAAATCACTGTACTGTGCTCTGGTGCGCTCGATTCTGGAATCTGCTGTTTTAGTTAGGTGTCCGTTCAACATTATGTGGGTTAACCGTATTGAGTCGATCCAAAGAAAGTTTGTGCGCCTAGCTCTTCGTCATCTACCATGGCGTGATCGTCTTAACCTGCCGCCATACGAACATCGCTGCATGCTATTGGGAATTGAAACCCTGGAGAAAAGGAGGACTGACATGCAAGCGGTTTTTTGTTGCCAAGGTCCTAGCCGGAGATGTCGATGTACCTGCTATTCTTGCGGATATTAATATATACGTACCAGAACGCTCCCTTCGTCGGCGTAACTTTTTGCATCTGGCAACCCGCAATACTAGATACGGCCAATATGACCCAATACGCTTCATGGCGTCTCGTTCAACAATGTTTCAAATCATTTCGATTTTCACGTCCCTGCTGCCGTTCTGCAACGTTATCTTAGGAACTCGACTTAAAAGGCGATGGGCTTATGGACCGAGAAGATTTATGATCACTGGATGTTAAACGACAATTGAACAAACGACTGATTTTCACTTTTTTATCATCTTGACCTGTTTTTGTAACTAGCAATCGATGTATCTACACTATATTTTGTAGTGTAGTTATTTTGCTCTTCCTTCATTATTATATTTATGTCAATGTTTGATTTGTATTTTATGTTATATATATTTTAGAAAAAGACAGGGTTTTTATGCCAATTTGAGCCCCCTCCGTCTCAAATTGTCTTTTCCCTGTCCATCTTCGTTAAGACAACAGTGTCAGATGGAGTATTGATAATAATAAATAAATAGATTGTCAATTTGATGTTAATTTAATAAGTTATATTCTATATATTTTGCTATAGATCTGCATGTACGCCGGCCATCCTCAAGTTCTTTGAGTAGGGGCTGAATGCATGGATCAAATTATGCAATCTGAAAAATTGCAAAGTTGCTTGAACCAAAATGAAAATTTCATTGAACATTTCTTCAGTCTTAGAATGTTCTCCAATATTTTCTCAAAACAGTAAACAGCTTCTGCCACCGACGCTGCACTTTGCAACCGAGGGATATTTATATTAGGTTCAGGAATGCTGTCCCTTGTTGGCGCCCACATCCGGTCATTTTGCACACTGTGCGATTGCTGCAGCACAAAGAGTTTCTCGTCCGAAAAAAAAAACAAATCCCTGATCAGCGTGCCGAGACAGGATCATCTTGGCTCGATCCAACCGCTTTTTGCTGGTAGCTTCCGAAACGCCATGGACCTTACGTTTTTTGTAAGGCTTATAACCAAGGTGCTTGCTGAATATGGTGTGAGCGGTCCAGATGAAAACGTTGAGATCAGCAGTCGTTTCCAGATTGAGCGGTTCTTTTTGCGCCGAATCCACTCCCTCACGATCATGATGACCCGTGGCGTTCTCGCCGAACGCGGTCAACCGTTTCGGATAGAGTCCCTCGTCAAGCTCAACTGTTTTGCCAAAAGTAAAATAATTAACTATACATCTTTCACATAGTTGAAAGCTGCTTTTTAACAAAATACCATGTCTATTACAGTAATAAAACCCTTATAAATTAGAACAAAAGCTAAAAGGCAGTAGGATTGTTACTTGGATAGCTATCTTGATTCGTGCACAAATGTCGGTCTTGGTTCCGCCGTCTGACGCTAATGACATCCAACGATTTAGTCTTGTTGACATTGATGGTCAGATCCACCGCAGATGAGCTTTCGGTGAGCTAACTCTGCCTATCAGAGCGCTGTTGCGTTAACAGAACAACGTCATCAGCGAATTTGAAGTCGTTGAGGTGCTCCAGAGTGATAGGCACCCAAAGCAGCCCACGGTTCGGTACACGGTCAATAGCATCTCTCATGGTCTCGTCGATTACGATGAAGAACAGTAGGGGTGATACTATACATCCTCACAACTTCCTTCCTTACCTACTTCCTGAAAGGCTATCTAATCTTTTCCTCCTTTGCCCGTTTAAAAATAGGAAGATTTGACATGTTGGCCAAGGCCATCTTATGATTGTACGTCCTAGGATTACGAGTTCGATATTGTACTCAGAACAGCAGTAGGCTGCCGTTCTAGATTTTACTCCTCCAACTTTCTTCCACATTTCCTTGTTAGCATATCCTTAGTTGACTTATAAATCGCTAACTTCTATATGTAATTTTATATGCAAGGTTAGATCAAAAACCATATTGCTTGATGGTTTTTTGATCATTGCTTTCATTTAGAAATTTCAGTAAGTCATTGCCCTAGACTGTCGGTCGGTTCGTTTGATTATCTCAAGTGTGTCGTGCTTGTTATCATCAATTCAAAATGGGCAAATCCGCGAATAGCCTCTCAACAGGCGGTTGAACTGGTCTAGCTGGTGATTTGCCTACAGTGGCCTACCAACTTAGGGCGAAAAAAAAACTGACGATTACTACCTGCCACTAAATCAAAAATACACGGGAAAAATCCGTGAACGGCAGCCATGAATTCGAAAACAAGCAAAAATACACCGTGAACTGAATCACGTAATCGGGAACCAGTTCACGTTTTTAGGTAAAAAATAAATTGTGATGAACCAAAATGAGTCGCCGCAACCCTGCTTTCGAACACAGAAAAAGATGTTGAGAAGTTCAGACGGGCAACAGTCTTTTGAAATATAAAATTAAAATTCTTTTTTAGTACTAACTTTAAAAAGATCAAGATTTTTAACAACACTTTTATACGCTCTTTCAAGTGTTGCAAAAACTACATCAGTCCGTGATATGGATAGAATTAGGTCTGCCTGGTTTCGAGTCACAAAACAGTCTCCACTATGTTTCATGTTTCCATCTACTAGCAACCATCATAGGTAGTCGATCGCTTACGAACTTATCGCCCGAAGCTCGGTGGAGTTTGACGTTCATTTGAACATCGAATACATGGAATGCGCAGGGTGCGCGTAAGGTATAACAAACACATCATTGCCAATCAGGAAAAACTTAGTTTACTACCCCTCAATATATAACACCTGGCAAAATGGACATTGTAATACGAAAGCCTCAGTCGAGGCCAGAGTTGTTTGAGCAGCAGGCAATCATCCAGAAGGATCGCTTAAAGGTGCTGGTGAAAAACATCTTTTCACGCCATCCATTATGATCACATAATGGATGACGAGTCTTACTTGACGCTGGACGGCAACTACTGACCGGGTACTTTACGTTCCCCATCAAGGAGGTAAGCGTTGACTTCAAACACATCACCCACACCAAGTTCCCGAAGAAGGTCCTTGGCAGACGAACAGCGAGAAGGGAATGTCCAAGCCGCTGTTCTTTCCTTTGGAGCTTACGGTGAACAGAAAGGTATACAATACGCAGTGGCTGCCGGAAGTTGCCGCCTTCATCAAGAAGTATCACGCGAAAGGGTATGTGGTATTTTGACCCGACCTGATTCCATTATGTCTAGAGATCGCTGGAGGAGATGGACCGGCTGAAGATTAATGTTGAACCGAAGTGCGCCAACCACCACCGTCCACCAGCTGTGACCGGTAGAAATGTTTTGGCCAACTTCAAACGGAGAATTTATCCTAATAATTTTATGGCCAAATCAGAGGAACGGCCACAAAAGAGCTGAAGAATATGCCTACATATATCTTTTCATCGGACATGGCTAAGGTTCCGGGTTTTTGTAAGAGGCATATTAAACGAATGATCGAATGAAGCTTTGTTCCACTGAATTATCGTTTGTAGTTCTTTTTTTTTATCGCCATCCGAAATTACTCAATTTTTTTACTGTATACGTTATACCACACGTGTTATAGAGAAGAAACGAACGTGGCAACAAACATATGAGCTCCTTATTGTCCACGCAGTCACAAGTCTAACGAAAACGTACTGTTATGCGAACGACAGCACCAGCGCATCGGCAGTGAGCCGAACTGCTTTTAGGCTCTAAAGGGTGTACCGTTTAAAATCCACACACACTCAAATTGCTCTAACTTTTGATTGATTTTGGGTAAACTAAATTGACACTTTGCGTAGACATATTTCAATGTGTACTGTTTACACTCTGTGCGTTGATTTTATCAGGTGCGCAAAAGTTATCAAAATAGCAACGAGTACCTTGAGAATAAGGATCTGGTCGCATCGTGCCATCGGAAATCGCGAATTCCACAGTGTCTGGTATCATAAAACGGTTCTAAGAACGTCTGACTGTTGATCGGAAGCAAAGATCCGAAAAAAAGCCGTCAGGTCAACGAAAACGATGGGGCCTTCAAACGCCTCAGTTCGAGATGTGGCTAAAAAGTTGCATGTGAGCAAGACTTTCATGCAGAATACCAAAACTCAAGCTGGACTAAGTACTTTTAAGGTTCAGAAGTCCCCAAAACGTGACGAAAAGCAGAATACTGTCGCAAAAAGCCGTACCCAGAAGTGTTACAACCAGAAGTTAACGAAACCACACTGCTGCGTAATGGATGACGAGACATATGTGAAGACGGACTTCAACCAGATTCCAGGAAACCTGTATGTGACTGCCAAGGATAAGTGTGATGTTCCCGAGAACCTCCGGACACAGAAGATGTCGAAAGCGGAGTACACCTTTCGTTACCGCAAGCACCATGAATGGACAGGTGTATTTGAAAGAGTGTCTCCAAAAGTGGCTTCTCCCTCTCCTGAAGGGTCACGACGATCCGCCGATCAACTGGCCGGATTTATCATCATGCTACTACTTGAAGGACGTGCTAGAGTGGCATGAGACGAATGATGTCGATTTCGCGCCGAAAGATCTGAACCCCCCCAAATACTCCGGAACTGCGCCCAATAGAAAAATACTGGGCCATTATGAAGGAGTACCTTCTAAAACGACCAAAAGTGGTGAAGAATGTAGAAACAATGAAGAAAGCATGGTTTAATATCCAAAAAATTGTCGATTCTGAGGTCGTGCAGAACCTCATGGCTGGAGTTAAGGCTAAGGTTCGCGCATTGGGATATAAAGGCAAAATAAACTAAATGAATGATGCCAAAACTAACTTTTATTGTTTCTTCTTACTCTCTGAAAATTTTGTGATAATCGGATAAAAAATAGATTTTTGAGAATGAATTTTGTGTGCGTATAACGGTACATCCTTTGCGAGTATTGTTACTAATGAGCATCCGAGGCTGTCCTAGGTGAATAAAAAAAAAATACACGATTAAGCACACAACGTGGGGTGCCGCATGACATTCTCTCCGTGAGCTGTCATGAGAAAAAGTAGGCGACAGTCACCAGAGTACTGTTACGAGACTGTACATTTGGTAAGGCTGCTCACACGTAATAATATGTAAAGCTGCTTTTGTATGAAACATGATGGCCTCAGTATTAATTTTTAAGAGATCTGAATCCAATTTCGAAGCTAATGCAGAAATTCCACTGGACAGAACAGCGAAAAAGCAGGCATCGGCCGGCAACTTTTTACCGACGAACTGGGGATCGGCTTTGTAGTATTGGTTAAAAGCCATCAACGTGTTTGTTTGGCTTCCGATCGGTGGGAGAATGTGGAAGCTGAGGATCAAGGCCCGTTTCTTTAACTACGCATCATCAACGTGCACGTTGTTGGTAAGTTTGTGTACGGCGGTTACTTGTAGCGAGACGAACAGCCTGTATGCCGAATCGAACAACGTCTAACAATATTTATTCTCTGTGCAGTTTAGGTGATTTCAAGTATCCAGGACACATCTAACATACACGGACATATTTGAGGCCAAACCCAATATTTCGAAACATCACCAAAAGTAGAATATGACATGGAGTAATCAGTAACCTCTATTCAATGATCTGGTCAAGCAAGATGGAAATGAGTATGTACTTACAGTAACTGCAACCTGCGGTTGATGGTTTAAGAAAAACTGGGGCAATTCGTATTGCCCCCATCAAAAGCGAATTTATAAATAAAGCAGCAGAGCAAAACTGCAACTGTCGGAGCGGAAGTGCAGTTTCGAGAGCGAACATAACCTCAACAATGCATGAAATGCATAAGAGATAAACGGCCTCTAACACATGTACTTGTGCGTTGCACTCTAGTGTACTGTTCCGAGATTAATGCAGCTGTGCTGCAACAGTCAAGGTGATTTCTTTCTGAATAATTTCGGTGGGCACGTGATTTTAAATTTAAACTTAACCTACTTCAGGCCGTTTCTCGTTTACTATCAGTGTCAGTTTCAACAGCAGTCAAATGAAAGGTACTTAAAAGTTAATCAGTTTCTGTGTTTTTTCACTGTTGCGCAACCAGGAGCCAGATCGCATAAGTAGATAAATGTATAAAACTACATTCAGTTTTCTCACTCGTTCTTGTTATGGTTTATGATAGGTTTGTTTTGTCATTTTAGGATAAAATAAGAGTTTAAAATCGCCACAATTCCACTTTTTGCTTCATTAAAAGAATTTAAACAAAATACAGTATTTTATGCAGGGTAATAATACTTATAAGCAACTTAATTTCAAGTTTCTTTCTAACTACTAAATCTTAACCAAAAATGCATAATAAGTGTACGAGCTTTCAGCGTACGATGGATATTTCAGTTCAAACTAAAATTTGCCCTAAAAGAGGGCAGTATCGAAAAAAGATCTATCGAACACAATTCAAATCTTAAATTGCCAACAATGAATTCGAATCTTTCTTTTTCAAACTGGTTTGTTTTTGAGCAATTATGTTTCTCCAATTGAAAATCTCCTAAAAAGTTACTGTGAAACTGTTCGTCTCTGAAAATAAGTAGATGATATTTGTCCTAAATGCTAGAATTCAATAAATATATGAATATATTTCGATATAATCTTTCTCCTGTTTGTTTAGGTATGTTTCAATCCCATACAGAGAGCGTTGAAAGAAATGCAAAACTGAAACAAACCTCCCAATAAGGTTAAAGGAAATATAATGTGAACCCGTTCTTGGTGATAGGATTTCTTCGGTTAAATGCTACCCCTTTTTTCTTCCACACTTCCTCCACTATCTACAGCAAAACTGATCGTACCGATGAAAAACTAGAGAGCAAACAACCATTCTGGAATGATGAATCGGTAGCTTCGGTGTATCGTGTAAAATTTCGTATCCTAATTCGCGCGCGCACTTACTTATTCTCGAATTCGTAGTCATTCAATCAAGGCAACTGCGGATACTTTCCGTGTCAAACGTATCAATCTGTTTCAACTACAGCGCACTAACCATCGGAGGTGAGCTGGAGCTTTGCGGTTGCAGTTCCGGTTCCTCCAGGTCCTCAACCACAATTGCTCCACGTTCTACGTTCACCATCGAGCTCATAATGCTACTGCTGCTAGTGCTGATGCTGCCGCTGCTACTCCCAATGCCACCTTCGAGCAGCATCTCAGCCGCGGCGGCAATCTTCGCAGTGGACGCTGAAGTCGGAGAATCTGTGGTAACCATCTTCCGTACAACTTCACCCTTTTCGCTATTGCTAATCTTATTGCTAGTGGTCTTAACATTACTAATACTGCTGCTGCTGCTCGTGCTGGTAATGCCATCGCCGCTGCCACTCAAGGCAGAACCGGTTCCATCGCTCGGACCCACCACGCTATTGACACGGCTGATGCTCGCACCGAGGCCACTGTTGACGCTTACGTACTGATAGATGAAGTTGCGATCGTAGCTGCGTACCATTTTGTACGACTTGCTCAACAGGAAACGGGTGATATTCTGCACGTACTCGTCCACATCGATGATCATTTCATCCTCCTCGTAGTAGTGCACCAGATGGATGGAGATAACCTTGACGTGAACCCGGTCGAACGGAATGGTTTGGAGGATCTAGAATGAAACGAGTTGGAATTTAAGAAGGTTGATGAAATTGAAGAACAGCACAGATTTGATTGTATGAAACTCAAAGGAAAAAGAAGACATGAGAAAGGTAAACACTGGTACAAAAATTTACATTAAAAAAACAAAAAAAAAAAAACAAATCATTGACGGGACCAGAAAGATTGAAAACAGAAAATCGTAAAATTTCATTTGGGGCAATTCATAAACCACGTAGACTTTTCTGGAGGGGAGGGGGGGGGGGGGGTTTGACCAAAGTCTACGCTCCATACAAAATTTCAAAAAAAAATTATGGAGAAAAGTCTACGAGGGGGAGGGGGGTTTGAGATTTTCAAAAATGAGTCTACGTGGTTTATGAACAGGCCCTTTCGCAAACGAACGAACTTAACTAAGTCGGTAAAGATGCAATACCAAGGCAACACCACATGAGCAGGATCAAGCGCGCATGTTTTTGCCTGTGAGGGTGGCGGATTCGTTCGTGCCGTCACCTACCCTGCATTGGGGATGTGAGGCAAAGAATGCGTCCTTGGTTCGAGTACTACTATAACCAAGCCCTTCGCTCAATTTTCAATATTTCTATTCAATTTTCACAACCTGCCATACACTGACGGAACTATCTCTTCATATCTTTCAGTTCTAGCAAACATTACTGTCCACTCTTGGGGCCTCATGGTGATGAGTGAACATCTCCTTCTACATCATTCAAGCTAGTTCTCCGCTTCTACTTAACATTAATGAACCAAAGTTTGTTATATATAGTGACGTGGGCCAACTCGAACCAGGGACTTCCCGTCGACTCTAGTTGACAATCTCTACAACGATTCAACGCGCACGGATTACGAAGCTGATCCATAGGAGCTGGTAAACAAAAGAGACTTCTTCTTTACGGAAGCTTTTGCTTCACCAAACTGACGGACAGCGCGCTTTGCTGATAATCCCGTAAACCGCCTAAGGACGACAAGGAAAGCAAGCTTGTTAGCAAAGAAACAAAGAACGTAAGAGATCGTAGTCGAATTTCACATTCTCCCTAATGGATATTGCGCGATGCAAGAATATCCGGATAAGGTTTCAGGCAGTCGAAGTACCGTATCAAGCCAATTATCGGCCTACCGGAACATGCTTTATTGGTGAGATCCATTAATAATAAATTCGAGTCTCCTTGATATTAGCTAAAACGATGTTGGGAAAATTGTGTAGGGCCATTAGGCCGAATGAAACAGTATTCCGAAAGCCCATTGGGTAATTAGACCGAATTTAGGAAAGTAGATGATTGAACTTAATATTTCAATAAATCTTTGCTAATGAACTTTCATGGGAGATTATTCTGTCTTTAAAACATGAGCAATTCTTACTCATTTCAATACTTTCAATTCACTATACATTATATTCCACAATACATGTCATGTGGAAGATTAGTATTTCATGAAATCTTCTAGACATGAAACTTATGACTTAACATGACTTAACACATGCAGCATCTAGCAGATCCTTTTTATTTCAAATCTTTCACTCTAGGGGGCGACCTCGGCGTAGTGGTTAACAGTCACGAGTACGAATCTCACGTTACGAAAATATCCAAAAGAGGTATTTGAGAGACTGGAAATGAGCCAGCCCGAGGCTAAAAATCTCGATAATCAAGAAACAAAAAAAAACTTTCAATCTGCCAGAATGCCTTGTGGAAGAATAAATTTAGTATTTCTGAAATCTTTCTTTTTTGAAACATGGAAGATTTCTTTTTCTTTGAACTATAAGCTATTCTTTCTAATTTGAAAACTCGCAATATGAGAATAACTTGATATCTTTGGGATATGAAACAATCGAATTTTCATGGGAGATTCTCCTTATGGTTCAAGAGCGGTTCTTTCGAATTTCAAAATTTTCAATTGGCTAACATGTCTTTTTGAAAATTGAACATAGGTATTATCGTAAACTTTGGGACAAAAAGTCAATAAATTGTCATGAGCATTTTTTCCGTCTTTCAATCATAAGCAGTTTTGTATTTAGTTTCAAACTTTTAGATCAGCGAAAATCATCGTTCAAGTTTAGTCATCTTTGAAATAAGAACAGAAAGCGATTCCAAGCCAACAGAAACAATTAAATGATTTTGCAGTTACTCAGCCAGCTTAGTGACCGATAAGGCCTAATAACCCATTCGACCTAATGGCGTTCGACATTGATTCGGATTTCATTGCATGCATACATGCGTTTCATTGGGAAAACAAAGTAATTTTTTAGTAAGTCGATTTGAACCGATACAAACCAACAGTAAGGATGCTGTTGGGGCCACTCACCAAGTGTGATGGTGGTTTTGATGTTGGATGGACTACTCACTGCACATTTTAGTAATCATAAATGATGAATGGATGGAAACCAAGCCAAACTTTGATGTTCCCTTTGAAGTGATTGAATCCAATCGCAGTATTGGAAAGAAGGCGATTCTTAACCTCGTTCAGGATCACTCTTATTTATCACTGATGGATCAAATCAACATGTCAATCCAAAAGGATATTTGACTCACAGTTTTCCTGGAAGAAATACATGCTATTTTAAAATAAAACCTGTCCACGTTACATTTCGAACACTTTTCATTCAGTGTAGATTTTGAATTATTTCACGGATCGCTGAAAAGTTTCACTTATATGACAGCTAAGACTCTCCATTTTATTTCATGTTACAACATGTTTACATTCTTTATATATTCAGTAAAATGGCGTCGGATCAAGTGGAAGTGCGCAAACTCATTTTGTACGAACGCAAGCAAAAACCGAATTTATCGGTACGCGATCTTGCCAAGAAACTAAATAAAGACTGTATTCGATGAAATTTGGACACACGCAATTGTTCGTAACTTTTTAGCGTGTGGGTAAAAATTATTGAAATTTTAACTGAATGTATTTCATTGTGTTGTGTCAATTGTGTAATGAGTTTCGTGAAAATCGGTCGAGTGATTTCAGTGATGGCTTCGAATGAAGAAATAGTGCGCCAACAAATTTTGGGCACTCACTTCGAAAACCCAAACGCTTCTCATCGATGGATCGGAAAACAGCTCGGAATCGCACATTCAACCGTATCTCATGTGATCAAAACGTTCAAGGACCGTAAGACAACCAAGCGGAAAAATGGTAGTGGCAAAAAACGTGGCACATCAAATCCGGAGAAGGCCAGGATGGTATTGAACCAATTTAAGCGTTATCCCAACATTTCGATCAGGGATGTTGCGAAAAAGGCGAAAGTTTCAGTTTGTTTTGTGCAGAAAACAATGAAACGTTCTGGATTACATGTGTACAAGGTCCAGAAGGCACCGAACCGGAGCGATAAACAGAACTCGGTGGCCAAAACTCGTGCAAGAAAACTGTACAGGGAGTGGCTCACAAAACCGTTCTGCATTGTGATGGACGATGAGACCTACATTAAAGCCGACACCAAACAAATGCCAGGACAGGAACACTACGTCGCCACCTCTAAGTTGGCCGTTCCGGAGAGTGTACGGAAGAAGAAACTGTCGAAATTCGCCAAAAAATTCCTTGTCTGGCAAGCGATCTGCGGATGTGGCAAAATGAGTCAGCCCTTCATCACCTCTGGGACCGTCAACGGACAAATCTACAAGGACGAATGCCTCCAAAAACGACTTCTGCCCTTCTTGAGATCTCACGATGGCCCGACACTGTTTTGGCCGGATTTGGCATCTTGCCACTATGCCCGGCCCGTCTTAGACTGGTACAAAGATAATAATGTAGTTTTTGTACCAAAAGACGTCAACCCTCCAACACTCCGGAACTTCGCCCAATTGAAAAATTTTGGGCAATCATGAAGGCAAAGCTCGTTAAAACTCCAAAACTGATAGAAAATGAACTTGAACTAAAGAAAGTGTGGTTAAAAGTAAGTAAGCAAGTCGGTCCTATCATTGCCCAAAATTTGATGAAAGGGGTCAAGGCAAAGGTGCGGGCATTTGGGTTGGGAGAAGAGGTTCAATAAACCAATGATGTCAAAACTTAACCATTTAGTAGTACTTTATTTCCAGAAAGTTTGAAAAGAATCGGGCTCAAGGAAAATTTTTGGTGACCTATTTTGTGTGTCCAAATTTCATCGAATACAGTCTTTTTCTTTAAAAGAGGGCAAGAAGCCTTCACATGTAAATCATTAAGACTTGTAAGCTGCAGTGCAAGCAGAAACCCAACCTTATGTAACATCTTTGTAATTTTTTTAGATTTGTGCCTTCAGTGGCGATGCAAATCGGCCATGATGACCGTCATTTTTGTATTCCAGCAGCCTGCACCTTAATTGTTGTTGTTTGTGTTGTCATTTTATAAAATACGAAGTGCCCTGCCAGTCGTTGCCATCCTGGGTGAGATAGGTCTCGTCGTCCATCACCACCGCCACGTCGCGATTCGCCGGGAAAATTGAGTTGATCCAATTATTCAGCCGCTGCCGCTGCGTCATTGCCTGCAGCTCGAAACCAGTGGCCGCGACTTCCGCGTCCTGACATGTATGTTCATGTTCGCCGGGTACTTTTTCACTGTTTGGCCGGTTGAACCGACCTGCAGACCAAGCGCGAGCACTAGTGTAACCCTTTTCCCTCCATCCTCCTCTTCAGCATCCTTTGAAGCTTCTTGTCGCTCAGGCTCGTCGTCCGTTCGGAATCGGGTTTTCTATCGATGCTTCTGATTGTTGTCTAATAGTGCCAAGATGTTGTAGTTGCTGGAACGGGCGTATCCGGCGGCCACAGGAGTGCCGCACAATGTCCGTTTTCGACGCGGCGGGATGCGCACCGTTCTTTGAACGCGCACACTTCTAAACTGAGTTGCTTCACTGTTTTTTGCCATCACGGTTAGAGTTCGACTGATAGAGCGGTCAAATTTTTGTCTGCTAACTCATGGGTTACCTATGATTGATGCTGCATGGGTAGTTTCGTCAGTTCGGGTGAAGGTTAACCCATGAAAAATCGGCAATTATTGTCCATTTTTTAAATGCAAACATAAGCTGAACCCGGTGCGAACGTTGCTACGCTTACAACTAAATGAAGGAAAATTCAATGGAACTGGTGCGTTTATGCTTATTTTTCAGAATAAGTTCTTTTTTCTTGACTAAGAAGAGGTTCAAACTTCTATCAGAACATGCTTTTTACCGGGAGAAATACACATTTTTTGTTTTAGTTGCCTGAATAATTCTCAAGTTTGGTTGAAATTTGTGTTTCATTTATATAAAGCCCCACCACCCTGAGGAATAACGCTCGCATGCCAAATTTGGTTCCATTTTCTAGATTATTTCTCGAGTTATGAAAAAAAAAATTTGTTGCATTTGTATGTGAGACCCCTCCCCCCCCCCTTTTCTCTCAGCGAGGGGAGGGGGCCTCAATATGGTGGTCATTGAAACATTTTTAGCCTTCAAAAGCCTCCAAATTCTAAATTTAAGTTTCATTTGCTTGATTAGTTCTCGAGTTATGCAGAAATTTGTATTTCATTTACATGGGGAGCCTCCGGTTTCAGAGAGGGTTGAGGTCTCAAACTACCATAGAAACTAGTGTATGTTTGCTGTTACTTACTATCATATGCAATGAAAGGCATTTCGGGACAGTGTAGATGAATTTTATTTGTTTTTGAAAATCTCAGATGCCAAAATCGAAGCCGATGAGCAAATCAATTCATTATTCTTCTATAACTACTCGTTTCTTGATAGTCATTAGAGTTTGAGTTTTCAGGGCAGCTTTTTTCACATCGCAAGTGATCATCACAGTTCAAAAAGTCATCTTCAATTCAACCAAAATGATTATTTTGAATAGCGTCAATCTGAGAATACTGCCCTCTATTATCATAATTACAACTTGCAGTAATTGTAACCTATCGATCTGCGCCTAAAAAATTACTCATCATGTTCTACATCAAAAGAAACAAATGTTGTTTCTTCATTTGAAACTCAAAATCATCCCCACTTAGATGAAATTGAATATTAATTAATATTGACAACATCACAGGCGATATCAATCGACGAATGAACAAAATCAAAGAACGACTTCGAACCTCAGCGGTTGCTCTGGTCACGAGAATACTGTCATTTCAAAATTCAAATTCATGAAGATAGTTGGTTTGTCCGATCGAGTCTTTCCTCATCTAACAAATTTTCCTTTCTCCCCACCCCCCCCCCTTGTTCTTTTCTTATTTCCTGCTCTGTTTTATTGGGACCCCTCCGGGCCATCCCCTTCCCGGCCACTCTTTCATTTAATTCCCGCCTGTTCCCCCCAGGGCACCACACACAAATTCATGTTTATATATATAGATAAATAGATAGATATACACTAAGGTCTTTTTTACACGGGGGATACGTTCCTCTTTTACTATGAAAGCGCGTAAAAAAGACTTAATAGAGTTGATCAATTCACTTGAATAAACATTTTAAATTGCTTCGATTTTGTTTGCATATGTTACCTTTTCGTGCAATGGTCCAAATATAGTTTTTAAAATTTTGAGTATTTACTAAAATATTGTGATTTTTTGTAAAACTGCCATAACTTTTTGCCCAAAACGAAAAATGTGATTTCAATAAGGTCGATAAATTGTTCAATTCTGGAATTATCGCCGAAAACAAACCGTATACAAAAATACCGTGTAAAAAAATATCTTAGTGTACATATAGATGGAAAGTGGTCCACAAATATAAACCTATATCTTAGTCAAAATTATATTAAACCTACTCTCTACAGATATAACCGTCCACACACTATTTCATGGTAATTTTCACTCAGTAAAGCTTTGAAAAGAATTATCGATTCCACTATTCGTCCCCTATCGGGTGGCTTTGCACTCAACATTAATGACAATGCTTTTTACCACCCTCAAAAACGACATCCGTCAGGGTGACGGAAATCGTCATTTATTGCGGTTGCATTCGATTATAGGAATTAACCTTCTACCTGTAGTTCCTGTCCCTGACAGCCGAGGCTGAGCAAATCAATCGAGGTCCTATTCACAGCCAACATGAGCGTGTACACCGGGAAACACTTGACACGTGGGTGGAACCACTCAGTTTCCTCGTCTAGCACGCTGTTGATTCGAACTTCGCTGTCGTCATCGTGGTGGAGCGTAACCTACGGTAAAGGATAAAAGGGTGAGGCCAATAGCTTAAAACCTCAGACAAACAAATCGTGTGTCAATCAATCATTCCGTTTCATCGCGACGGTACTAACCTCCTTGGGATAGGTGTTGGGCGATAAACAAGCATGAATCACCTGTACGTTGGGACGGAATGCGTTTTGTTTGCGGAGTGAAAAGTACTTTCGAGGATCGGGTTCCACCAGGTAACCTCCCCAGTTCATTGTTTCTGCTAGCCACGGTGCCGTCATCATGGAATCGCTGATTCCGGTTAGCGACTGGAAGAACGTTCCGAAGCGTTTCTTACCCAACAGGTCCGAAATGAAGTGTGCCATCTCCGGAGTCAGTTCGTGACGATTGGTAAAATTCAGATGCTCCATCGGAATGTTGGCGTTGCGCATGAAGGTCATAGGGTACTTCTTCATGTGAATGTCTCGAACGTACTTCACCAGCGCAGGGTTATCCTGAGGGACGCCCATTAGGTCATAATCGCGAGACATGTTCAACCGGAACTGTTGGTGTCGAATTTCTGCAAAAAAAAGAGGAAAGAAAAGGATTTACCATCAAGTCAGTAGTCTCCACCCAAGCACAATTAGCACTCAACAAAATTATTTATTATGGGCAAAATATTTCGAACGTATTATTTATTCAGTGAATTAAATGGTTGTATAATCCAGTGATAATCATTTGACACAAAAATTCTAATGGATTTTTAACGAGAGCAAAAGGAAAGTGTGTTTTTTCAGTTGCAGCGTCAAGGAAATGTACTTTTTTTTTTCACTGTGAAAATGGCGACTGTGCACGTGTATTAACGATTTGTAACATATATTAGAAATTTAGTTGGTTATTTGCATGAAAAGCTGCATAATTTGTTAGAAAGAGGTTTGTGAATATTTTATCTGATGAATCACTTATGATGAACTTATGATTTATTCCATTTTACCAACTTTTTGCAACGTTTTATATTGGGCGGAAATTAGCTCCACACAAAAGAAGGGCTAGTTTTCACCCAACTTTCAAACAATATTCGAAAGACGATGTGGGAAAAGCTTTTAATGCTGCAGGCTGTGGCTTATTAATAAGAATGGCTACAATGCGGTTTTGGATTCCGTAAAAAACACTGTGAGACAAAGTACGTAGATAGTATAAAACCTCAAACAGTGCTAACCAACGCCGCCGAGCTCAGAATCACGAAATGGTTCACGTGTGTTGTCTGTGCCGGCTTTTCCGTTACCTTGAAGCAGCTTCGAATAAGCATCGCACAATATATCAAGTTTCGAACACGAGACTCCCCAGTTAACAACGGAATCAACGGGAAAAAGTCAACGTTATTCATGGAACGACATCCGCAATTTTAGAAACGCAAATCGAAAGTTCTAGCAAAATATCGAGCGACTGTAACCGAAGAGAAAACACGCAAATGGTTCGGTTATGTAGAGCATATCCTGAATGAAGATTGTTTCAGAGAGTTGTTGTACTGTCCTGATCGCATATTTAATCTTGTTGAGTCGGCATTTGAAGTGTCAGGAATTGGAGCCGCTGCACCGCATTCAAGAAACGCGGTAGTTCTATCAAAAGCTAAACACATCTCCCAAGGGATTTGTGCCACGTGACGAAATGTGTAGGGATAAGGATGGGGCATACTGTCGGATGGACGTGAGGTAATGAGGCGATTGATAGGTGAAAGTAGACCAAGACAGTGGAAGAAATTACTACGTCAACACGGCGGAAGATTAGAACGAACCAGCTCCCACGCTGGGAGAAGTAAATGTTGCTTTCCAACAGCAAGAATAACAAGACGGCAGACAAGGATGGTATCAGAGTTGAACTCATCAAGATGTGCCTGGAGAGGCTGTCCATTTGTTTGAATATGCTGATAGCCTTAATCTGGAAAGCTGAACTGAACCATCTACAAGAAGGTCGAAAAGTAGGAGTGTGAGAACTATGGAGCGATCACAATCCTAAAGTGATTCACTCACTCCAAGCCATCCCCTCACTGGCGCACACTTTCACTCTGTCTATTTACCACCGAATAAAAGAGCACTTTGCATTATCTGCGGTGAGTTATGGTTGTATCCTCTGTGAAGGTACAAATCTAACGCGCTGGTGTAACATTAGTGCGAAATGCCATCTCTGATGCCACCTACAAAGCGCTATCCCAGATCATCTTCCGTCGTCTATCACCATCAGTTGATGAGTTCGAGAAAAAAGTTACCACTCCGTTCGGGCGGTCAACAGCGGACCAGATCTTCATTCGGCAAATCCTACGAAAATGCCGTAAATAGCAGGTCCCGACGTATCACCTGTCCAACATTGCTCAACATTGCGCTGGGAGGTGGCATGCGATGAGCCAGGCTCAACAGCTGAAGTACGATTTTCACTAACTCCAGTCAATTTGCTTGTTTCGTGGATGATATGAATGTTGTCGGTAGAAACCTTGTAACGGTGGCAGAACTGCAAACCCGCCTGAACGCGAAGCAAAAAAAAGTCAGATTGATGGTGAATGTGTCGAAAACAAAGTACAGGTTAGCAGAAAGGACCGGCCTAGGAAGCACCGTTGCGATAGACGGGGATACCTTCGAAGTGGAATGCATCTACCTCGGAAACTTGCTTACGGTAGACAACGACAACAGCCGTGAAATCCGAAGACGCATAATCAGAGGAAGTGGTGCCTACTATGGGTTCCAGACGAACTTTGGATCAAAATCGATTCACCCTAGCAGCACAAACTTGACCAGCTTGATAACTTGCCAAAAATCTTCCTGTTAGCGGCGATAGACGGCCGAAGATAATCAGCGAAGGCACTTTGAAGACCATGTTGAGAATAGTTATCTCTCGGTAGGATGTACATTCTAACTTGTCACCCTTTTTGTTTATTGGGCATATAACCCTTTTTTTCCACTCCTCCGGTAGCTGTCCCAAATCCTGACAATTCGCCACTTATCCGCGCCCATTTTTTAAAGTTTCGCTCCGATACTATCCTTCCTAGCTGCCTTGTTGTTCTGTAGATGGCATCCTTAACTTCGCTTATCGTGGAAGTTGGCACATCTTCCTCGTCCGCCGTTCCGATGAAGCCATTTCTCGCGTTAAGTTTCTTGTAGAACTTTTGCGTTTCTTGAGAACGATACAGCTGCTCCACTTCTTCGCACTTTTTATGCCGGAAAATTTTGACGAGTTCCTTGCTGCGGTATCATCGGCCGCGCAGCCTTCTTCTCGTCTAATCCCGTCTGACACTCCTCGTCGAACCAGTCCGTAGATTTCAATCCAAAAACCCAATGGCACCTTCTGCTGCGTTGTTAACTGCTGCTTTGACACTACTCTAGCAGTCCTTAAGAAGGGCTTCGGTCAGCTCTCCATTATCGACCAACGCTGCTGCTAGGCTACCTTTTCTTTTCATTCCAAATTTTTCCCCCCCCAACTTTTCCCCCCCCCACCCAAATTTTCCCTTAACTTTTTTTTCTTTTTTTCTTTCAAAGGAGCTTCAGAAATAATACTACTATCCATATCTTACACGAAACGATGAGCCTGAGGCCGTTTTCATTCGTACAGTAGCGCTCAAAAGTCATTTGACAAACAGTATTTACGTTATCATTATACTCAATTTAAACTTTTTCCGGAAAATCTCAAAGTAGTGCAAGTATAAATAAAAAACAAAGACGGTGGAGTGTATTTCAACAATATTCAATGTTTATTTGTTTTTGAAACAAAAAATAACATATTTCATCGAGTTCAAAAGTGATTTGACAAATGAGAAAAACAAAGAAAAGTCAACATATTGCACAAAATGA
The DNA here is from genome assembly GCA_024533555.2 of Aedes koreicus. Classification (NCBI taxonomy): domain Eukaryota; kingdom Metazoa; phylum Arthropoda; class Insecta; order Diptera; family Culicidae; genus Aedes; species Aedes koreicus. The sequence goes on along the minus strand of JAHHFK020000808.1, from coordinate 461,210 downwards.
TATCATTTTCAGTAATCGCAGGATGGCTGACATCAGTACTTAGTAGCAAAGCCTCGTGATTGCATTACAGCCCGACATCTGCGTGGCATCGATGCCACAAGATTAGTAATACGGTGCGGTGGTATTTTATTCCATTCCTCCTGGAGGGCCTCGTAAAAAGTCGTCAAATTAGAGTAGTTTCGGGTTCGTACACGTCTTTCGAGCTCTTCCCACAAGTGTTCAATGGGATTCAGATCAGGACTTTGACTTGGCCACTCCATAACCTTGATTTTTGCTTTATTAAAATATTCCTTCAGCAGTTTCGAACGATGCTTCGGGTCGTTATCCTGTTGGAAAGTCCATTTCTTCGGCATTTTCTTTCGTGCAAATGGCAACATGTGATTTTTCAATATATCTCGATATACCAGTTGGTCCATGATGCCGTTGATACGTACCAATGGACCAACGCCTTTTTGGGAGAAACAACCCCATACCATCACATTACCGCCGCCATGCTTAACAGTCGGAACTTGGTACCGAACATCGTTTCTGCGGTTGACAGGTCTGCGCACATACTTAATCCCGTCGGAGGAAAACAAATTGAATTTGCTTTCGTCGCTCCAGAGTACTTTCGACCAATCTTCCTGAGTCCAATGTTGGTGAGCCAAAGCAAAGGCAACCCTAGCCTTTCTGTTTTTCTCAGAAATGAGTGGTTTCTTACTCGGCCGACGACCATGCAATCCACCATCAGTCAAGCGACGCTTGACGGTTGAATTGTGAATTTTTATACCGTGGTGTTCGGCCAAATCCTTGTTGATATCCGTAGCAGTTCTTCTGGGATCAGCTTTCGACATCATTGCTATCAAACGATCTTGCCTCTCAGTGGTAACTTTTGGTCGACCTGGCCTCGGGGAACTTCCGACGTAGCCTCTTTCCTTGTTTTTCTTGTTCCAGAAGCTCACTAATTGACGAGAAATGCAAAAATCCCGTGCAACTTGAGCTTGTGAGCGTCCTTCTTCCAAACATTTCAGCACGCCCTCCCTGAGCGCGAGCGGGTATTCAGATCGTTTGGTTTGATCCATTTTCGCTATTTGAACATTCATTTAGTGATATAATAGTGAAATATTATGTTAAACTTTAAACTTACCACGAATAAGCACTTTGTCAAATGACTTTTGAGCTGTGGAATTACACCAAAACAGGGTTAAACCCTCTGATCCAAACGGAAATGCGCAACCGATTATACCAAACGAATGGAGAACCATAACAAAACAAACAAACGTCAGATCGGTTGCGGTTGGCAGTGTTGCCGTTTTTATTTTTCAAAAAAATTGAATGTCAAATCACTTTTGAGCGCTACTGTATGCTGATGTGTGCTGAATTTTCCTAAAACCGGTCTCAATTCTTCCTCCTGGCCGACCACGGCATTGAGACCATCGATAACGGACGGCGTCGATTATGTAGAGGTAAGCGTGATTGCCTTTCACCCCAATCGTTCTGGTATCAATTCCAGTCGGCGCCGTTCTAAGACGAAATATTAAAGTCATTGGTCCCGCCCCATGAGTTGAAGGGTTCGATGTATAGATTCTTGGTCTGGCGTGACGAACCAACCTCCGATAACGATTTTGATGTCATTGCTTGGGCAGCTGCCGTATTCTCGTTTAAGCTGTACGTAAAAAAGCGTCCATATCGAAATCGTCACTTCCTATGAGTGGACTGTGCACTTTGAATATACTGACATTGAAGAAACGGCCTTTGATTACACAAGTCGACAAAATAGAAACTTTTTTCACTCCCATCGGCATTTTTTATTGATTTTTATAGATTTTACCAAATGTGATCTCATATTTGCTGTAATATGTTTGATTTTTGAGAGAAATGAGTTTTCAATTCACAAAAATACTTATATTTATGAACAATGGGTTTACCTACCAGCCATATTTCATGTTTGCACAGCTTTTTGTATGTTGGGATTGGGTTTTATAGAATGGACTTCCTGAATCCATTCGAGCTTGAAGATTTTTGCTAGCACGTATACTTGAAGAGTAAAACCGTGAAAATGAAAATTCTGTATTTCTGTTGTGAAGAGTTGGATTTTGGATCCGCACTTTGAATGTTGATTGAGGCTGCATAGCCGAAACAAGTCTATAAATTTCATAAAAATTTGGTGTTACTATTCTGAAAAGTTGAATTTTGAAGCTGCGCTTTGAATGTTTGGCTTGGATTTTATAGACCATCCCAGAAAGAAAGGACACACTTACATTTTATTAAAAAATATGTGTATTTTTATTTATTTCAACATTTATTTTTACGTATGGTTTCTCTACATTGTTTATCAACAGTTTATGAAAGATTTTTGATGACTTTTTCATGTATAAGCATATTCTCGATTGTTTCCTTACTTCTCCTAACGTTCTTCATAAGGTTCTGTAAAGATTGATTAGCAACGATTTTAGACGCCCTTTTCCAATCACTTTTGAACTTTTCCACTGTATCAGCTGGCTAAACATGTCTAGCCCAAAATCGTTCGATGGGACGAATTTCAGGGCAATTTGGGGCAATTTGTGCTTAGGAACAATTATCACGTCCCTATTTGTACCAGTCCATGGTCAACTTAGCGTAATGACCCGAAGCAAGGTTGGGCCAGAATATTACAGGATTGTCATGTTGGCGGATCAGCGGCAACAGGTACTTTACCAGCTTCGATTGACTTAAATATCTGCATTCATTGCTCCATTTACGATGTACGACTTCGTAAATTTACCGCAAGAGTAAAGTGCCTGCTAGACCATCGCCTTTTGCCAAATTTTTCAGTGTCAACTGAGGTGTCCGCCGTGACAACATCATCATCTTTATCTGTCGTGTAATATTGCGATCCCGGCAATTCTTTATAGTCCAACTTTGGATACGATTCATCGTCTATCATGAAGCACTACTTATTCTTGGCGAAAACTGTGTCATACAGTTTCCACGCCCTTAGTTTCACGCTGGCTGCTTGTGTAGAACTTCTTTTGGCTGCTTCTGCTTCTTGTACGTCTTCAGTTTCATCTCTCTTTAGCTCGTTAAAAGTTGGACTTTGAGGTGTTCAGCTCTTTGGCCAAATCGCGAACTGAGGCATCTTTTGCCTAAGAAAAAGCTCGTTCGATTTTGCTGTCCAATTTGGGGTTCGACGCTCCTTTTTATCGACCACTTCGTGGCAGATCCACAGGGGAATACTCCTCCCCGAACTTCCGGATCGCAATTCACACCAACGTTTTTCAGTTGCGCCAACTTTCTTAGTGATAATCCTGGAATAGTGCTCCAAATGTGCACGATGGCAAGGCATTTTTAAACAGGAAGCCTTTCCTATCTCTCGAAATGCGCGTGAAACGTTGCTGTCAGTTGTGTTTGGTTTGACGTTTGGATGTAAACAATGAGATGGAGCCGACAGACTACCCGAATAAAACTGTTTGTTCAAATGGCAGCGTTAGAAAAGTGTGCCCTTATTTTCTGGGATAGTCTATATGGAATGGACCTCCCTGACTCACGGTTTTGTTTTGGTCAGTCAGTCAGTCAGTCAGTCAGTCAGTCAGTCAGTCAGTCAGTCAGTCAGTCAGTCAGTCAGTCAGTCAGTCAGTCAGTCAGTCAGTCAGTCAGTCAGTCAGTCAGTCAGTCAGTCAGTCAGTCAGTCAGTCAGTCAGTCAGTCAGTCAGTCAATCAGTCAGTCAGTTTCGATCGAAACAGGAATGTTCATAAAGATTTGTAGTTTTGTGAATAAAAACCGATTTTACACATGAATCATACCCGTTAGTAACAATCTATGAGCACCAATTGATTCAGGGGGGTCCATTTTCATGGAAATTCGTATTTTTGTGAATAATAACCCAATGTTTCTCTCACCAATGTAACAGGTTAGGGGGTGAACACTGCCGACTAGTGTTATCAATTTGCACATTCTGTTGTCGAGTTATAAAGGTTAGAAAAGAGAAACGAAATAAGTATTGAACATTGAGTCACACGAACATTGAACATACGTCAGCCGTTAGAATTGATCATCCGAAGTGAAGAATAGTTAAGAGATCAACAAGGACATGAAGCAATCTATTTCACAATTACCTAATTTTCCTATTCATTAATTTATTTCCACGTAATAGTTCACAACAATATCATATCATTTCATTTTCATTTGGAAGCACAAGTCAGTCCAAAGCCGATGATGAAGGAAGGATAATGGCGAACTAGTTTATTCAGACCACATGAACTCAATGGGAAAGAAAAGGGATAGGTTATGGTGGGTTGTTAGACGTTTTGGTCCGGTAAAAAATACTGCAAAAAGAAGACTAAAATCGGTTAATCACAATTCCGCACTACAATAAAATATGGCATATCCCGAAAAGAGAGAGTAAGATCGGGGATTTTTGAATCACACTTTATATAAAGTCATTATTTTGATCTTTCTGCAATAATCCAAGAAACTACTAAAATAAAAATGGTTCAAAAGTGAAGTTTGAAGCTTACAGACACGTTATATTTTACTGTCGCGATTGTTTTAGTTGTGAGTCTAGATAATTATTTTTATGATGTTAATTCAAGAGACTATTAAAGCAAAACTAACAGATATAGAGAAGAATTATTTTATGCCCTCAAGCGGACCCTCCGCGTCCTACTCTTTTCAAAAAAAAAACCTTAGCCTTTAATTCTTTGTCAGCGTCTGTCTTAAGTAACACTTTTCGATGACCTTTCTTCAATTTGAAAGATTTGATCCCTAGGTTAATAATATCAGCGGATGGATAGTCATGAAGAAAATGAATATATTTTTTTTGCTCAAGAAGTACTAGCAAACCGGTCTATAACTCACACTAACACACCCTTAAATATTCTGTCAAAATAACATAGCAAATCAAAACAAAAACAAAGATACTAGTACCGAAAGGTACTGAAAAGCGCAAGAGTGTATTGCAAGGTGCAGATTATGAGGTGTACTTCGGACCTAGGGGTTCTACAACAGTGAACCAATTTCAAATCACTAGTTTCATATTGATTGTTGATAATATGTTGTTAGAGTTAGTGCTTTGATCACGGCTGTCTTATAGAACACACATTTAAATTATAATATATATTTGAATGTAGAGTTTTCTGCACCTGAAACATCATGACATATTATAAGTTGCTCACACATATAATCAAAACACCCACCCTTTTTGATAATGAAGCGAACAATAGGATTATTAATGATACCAACTGTATAGGCATATTTGATGTTTAATGAACGACAATAAGAGAATGAACAACAATGAAAGAATTGTCAAGCAAATGGAAAGTGCACTTTTTGTCATTTCCCTAAATTATCAGGTATTTGTAGATTGTTCCTAGCTTCGTCTAAGAGTGAATTGAGGCTAAACCTGCCAGTATCACACCTCTTGCAGTGCCTTCAAATAAACGTACTACGACGTGGCAATTAAAGAAAGCAGAGTGTGATACTATCACTGCTGATCAAGTTCTTGATCTCCAATGACGGCCTTTTGCATGAGATAAGCCCTCACACCTATGACAAGGTGACAACCATGATCATCGAAAGGGAATAATTCACATATCTACAGAAATAAAACTATCCTGTTCCAGTATCAGCTTTATGGACAGTAAACTATTGTCAACTCTTCACTGTCACAACTACGAGTAATCATTGAAAGTACTTGCAAATGAGTCAGGAAATTTTAGCAAATGACAAGAGCTCTCTTCTACTCTCAATGAGCCACGAAAAAATTTGGCACAAAAGCGCCCTCACGTACCTCATCAAATTTATTTTTGTCATATAAACAACTCCTAAATGTAGATTCTAATTTTTTGCCAAATATTCAAACGTGACAATTTGATGCCTTGATGGTAGTATACCATCCAGTATACCAGATTAAGCTAGAAAGATCACTACACACAGTAGGTGAACAGAAAAAATTTAAGTTATCGTGAAAAATTTCACCGCTAAATACCATTCACCTTGAACTCATTAACCTGTCCGATCTGACATGCCGTTGAAAAATCAGTTAATACACGGCGTTGGTATCGATCCATTGTGTTGTTGTAGTGTCTCGCGTGCCACCGTGACCACGTATTTTCGAATTACATGTGCCATGTCATTTCACCTGACCACCTGATCCACAACTTGCTGATTGAATCTTGAAACGGAACGACAGCACCAGAGATGATTTCACTGTGCATGCATGAGGGGTTTTTTTTCGCCCTAACAGCATCCGTTGCGGACAGCGTGGAACAAAAAATTCAATCAGTTCTGGTAAATTTTCCAATGTGTCAGATTTGCCTCGTCTTTTCTCATTCAATAAAACCATACACGTTCTCGTTCGAGTCTCGGCCCAGGGATTTCCTTCAAGTCTGCAGACTCATTCCGGACTAATCAGAGGGCTCGCGACGGGTGTCTAATTAACCAAAGGGCAGAACTAACACTTGTTGTTCTTTTGACGCCCGTCTACAGTAAGGAATCTTCATATAGACGGGCTGTACTCCAAATAATCAGTTCTAACCACCAACGTCCGGAGCGAACCATTCGTACACATTCGTAATCCATAGGGCCCAATCCAACGCCCTGGGTACGCATTATGTGCTGTAGCAGTCGAAACGAATACCATGGAGGAACGCAGTGGCTGGCTTGACTTCAGGGTAAAAAATAGGGAGCTGCGGTGAAAATTACACCCAGAATTTGACCCGGATAAGCACAAGGTGGAAAGCATAACAACACCAAAAACAACCTCTCAGAGGGCTCCGAAATAGACGCCCGGCAGCCGACGACGTAGGTACAGGGGGGGAATTAAAAAAAACCACAGAACATATAATTTTATAACTGGAGGATGCGGTATTTAAATTAATTTATTAGGCTTCTTCCCTCCTCTTTCTCTCTGTCTTACGATATCGATGTAATGGGTACTGCGGGCCGACGAAAGGCGAACGATATCACCCAACAGGTATCGCTCTAGTTTATCCATCACACTCATTGGTTGTTGAAGCCTGGTTGGCTGGTTTCCAAAGATAGTACAAAATTTAAATAGACAGAAGATGCCTTCCAAGTACTCAGAATAAGGTAGAAGATAGAAAAGCTAAGCCAGATTTGACATTAGGTAGCACGGTTTATATTCAAAACTTATTCAAATTGTATCACCTTATATATCCCTGAGCTTCCAGAAAATTCAAAGAATGATTCAATGCCAACATGACTTTCGCGGTCAATTTCGCTCGAGCAAAACGTCACACGTCACAAAACGTCGTTTCTTCTATCGCCTGTTATATTCAGTTTGAAGGCCTTATATTTAACATCCGAGCAATCCGCCAATAAAGTCATTGTTTAAATAAGCAAATTCGCCCTAATGGAAAGTTGACGCTAAATTATCTAACGGCGCTCCACAGTGAATCTGATCGGTTGTCAACGGATTTTCGCGACGTCGTTGATCCCAATGTACATCCGGACGTGAAACACTTCTCCATGCTTATGCAAATGTTCTAGGTGTGTGAAATGGACTCTCCGATTCGACCACCCCGGGCTCCACAACGTGGCTCGACACATCCCCACAGAAAAACAAAACCTAAAACCGACAAAGCGTATTACGTATAGAGTCGCTTATTTTTTGTTTTGTGTTTTCTTCTTCTAGCCTTTGCCTTTGCTCACATTCCTACCTACTTAAAACACTGTATTCGAAAATGTGACCGGCGACTTCGTTTATGCCGAGGCGGTGGCAACGATTGTCGGTTTTTATACCTCCTTCCGGTTCAGTTTAAAGTTACTCACTCATGATATTCCGCTTACGAAAGTTCTTTGTGTGTTTTGCACTTTTTAGTTTTTTCATTATTTTGCTTCTCGAGTTTGCAGTTTGGCTTCACGTTGCTGACCAATGTACGGAACTGAGGGCAGTGCTCTTGCTTGGTGTTTTTGTACAGGCAAACGAATGGCCTTTGTTACGCTGACTGTAAATTTGATGAATGACGGGCGAGTGACTTATAAGTTGATTAATTGTAAACGTAGTCAAAAGGCTTAATTTATCACTGATCAATGCACTACTATTAATGATAATTTTCATTTAAGAGGCCACTAACCATCAGCAGAATCATCAAGATCCTCGAGAAGTTTTTTTTGTTCCATATCGAAGCAATCATCATGAAAATGTTTGACTGCATTCTGCTACATAAAGGCTGACTAAAAGTAAATTGGTGCTCACAAAAAGACCTTTAATTCGTGATTCAATATGTTTAAAAAGTCCACTAATGGTTGCTTTACAGTACTTCTATTCAAACTTCAAAGTTACAGCATTAGATGGTTACATTTCTCCAGTTCGAACGAAATCTCGAACCTTCCTCTTGAAACCCATCAGCTCCCTTACAGTGGAAAAGGACACGGAATCAGCGCATTTCTTCCATTTTGTCCGCATTTGCTGGATGTTCATGACTGCCCCGCCGCTTCATCGAAGTCGCTGCTTTGAAATTTCCCAGTATTTTTCGATTGGTCGAAATATCGGACAGTTCGGAGGATTCATTAGCTTGGGGACAAAATCGATCTTGTTGCCAACATGCCACTCCAGAACCACCTTGAGTAGTGGCAGCTGGCCAAATCGGGCCAAAAGATGGCTTTGTTGAGGATGTGACGAATGGTTCCGTTTTCAAGCCACAACTGCCAATCGCTTGTCAAATCATGGCCTTCTTCGCAAACTTGAGTCTTGCCGGTACATCCCCACGTCCAGCCGCGATGTAAAACTGTTGACCGAGAAGCTGCTTCAAATCGAGTTTGACGTATGTTTCGTCATCGATCAAATAGCACCCCTTGTGTTTCGTCAAAACAACAGCCTTGCACGCTTTTTGGCCATGGAATTCTGCTTCATGTGCCGGTTAGGATGTTTACTGGCTTTGTACGACTTGTATCCTTCCCTGGCAAGGATGTTCCGCACCGTTTGAAAGTTAGTGTTGTACCTTCTGGCCACATCTCGGATCGAAAGACCGGGGTTGGCTTTAACGCACCTCCACCCCTTGCTGTGCAGCTGACGACACCTGGTTCCAGTTATTTCGTAGGTCCGCTGATTTCTTTCCACACTCAGGGTTTCCTTGTATGTTTTGAGCACTCGAAAAACTGTTGTTTTAGGCATCTTCAGCACGATAGCCAGCTTGGAACGGACCACTCCGGGGTTTCCATATGTTTGTGCACAATATTTTTCCTTCTTCCAAGTTCCATTTGACGATATTTCTGACCACGATCGACTACTTTGATCAAACTTGCACCAGTTGTTCTCTATAGAAGTGTAAACAAACCACTGTCAAAGATTTTCGATTCCCAACACTAGAGGCACGCAAGGGGCGTACCAATTTACTTTTAGGCAGCCTTTATTGAACGAAAAAACTATTTGTTTTTTCAAGCGTATCGATTTGAATAATCTAGGGATCACCATAATCATAATCAGCCGCGTAACGCCGTCAAAAATAATTAATTAGTCAGTCCCATGTCCGGAACGTGATGCGCATTGAAAAAAAGATTCCCCTAATGTTTCTACTAACCAAAAGCTGTTAGGGCCTGTTCATAAACCACGTTGACTCATTTTTGAAAATCTCAGCCCCCCCCCCCCCCCCCCCTCGTTGACTTTTCTCCATACAATTTTTTGAAAATTTGTATGGAGCGTAGACTTTGGACAGATCCCCCCTCCCCCAGAAAAGTCTATGTGGTTTATGAAAAGCCCCTTAGAAACTAAGTTTAAAATGTAGTCCCACTGCCACAGTGCATTATGGTCGAAAACGCAAAATATCTGGATAAAAATCGATAACTCAAAACTTTAAGCACCAGATATTCTATGGCTTTGAGCGAGATTGTCTAGAAGAAAAGATCTATCTTTTAGATTTTCAATGATATAAGATATTTTTTAAAGGAAAATTTAAATTATACAATGAAATAATAAAAATATAAATAACAAAATTTAACCAAAGATATCCTTCTTACAGTTGAACAAATACCCAAAGTATCCTAGTTGCGAAACCAGCTTTAGAGCAGTCTTAGTTTATTAGGGTGACCAAGAAAAATTACCCCCCGCATCAGAGGACCACTTGTATTCTATGCCACCCAAACCGCTCAACATTAACCCATTTACAAATCTGGTTGAAGTTTGTATGGGAAAGATCCTCAAAATGTATGGACTATGGAGAAAGACCACGGTTTTAGTTTTTTTTTTCCGCTAGGTGGCGTTGTTAGTGCCCAACAAATTTAAAAATATTATTTCTCCACAACCTAACTAAACCCACCAAGATTTATTAATTTAACAAAAAAAAACATTACTTTTTAATTTTTGATTTATTTAATTTTTTATTTTTCCGCTCTTTTTTTTTTTCTCCCGCCCCCCCCTTTCCCGTCTCTGATGTTTTCCTACCCCGTTTTTTTTTAATATTTTTTTTTTTTCTCCCTCTTCCCCCTTATTTTTTTTTTTTCCAAAAAGTTATACTTGATGAAAGCCGCGAACCGAAAATTAATTCTGGAAACCCACTTTGAAAATCACATGCGGGATAGGCAAGGTAGCTGGGGTAGCTTGGTAAAAGATTATGCGCCCGATTGTATACTACCTTCATATGCCTTCCGCTCGTTTTCAACTTGTATCTTTCAATTTTCATAACCTGCCGTTACTCTAAACGGAACTATCAATGCTTTCTCTTCAATTCTCTTAGTTCTAGCAATAAATTACTGTCCACTCCTAGAGCCTCTCATGTTGATGGGAAATTATCTGCTTCTGACAAATTTCATCATTAGCAAAAAAAAACAATAATATAAATATAACATAATAAATAATATAACATTATTACAACTACACACCTAAACAAAAACCCCTCAATCTTATTTTTTTTTTGTTTTTCCCTCCCACATTTACCTTTTTCCAACTACCAAAATAGACAAATATACTATTTACCATCTACCATAAAACAAAATTATTACCAAAAAAAACCCGATAACAAAGAACCCCCCAAAAAAAAAAAAAACACAACACACCCTACTAATAACTTTTTCTCCCCCCTCACCCACACCCATCCCTCCCTTTCCTTTTTCCTTTTTTTACTATCTTTACCCTTAGCGTTGATAACTATAAACTAACAATCTCCTTTATACTTTTAACAATATGTCAGATGGTAAAAGGTCAAATAACAATATGCTGAATAGGCGGTTAAGTTAGGTTACCATAAAAATATGGACAATTTTCACGAACAAAATTTTTGCATGTACTGTATGCCAAAAAGTTGGTATATAATCCAGACCAAGTGCAGACAATAAAAAACCTTTCAATGACAATATGGCATACATTAACAATATGTGTTAATGTAGAGGTTGTATGGTGAAAATGAGATCAACTATTCGATAACAATAACATAAAATGTGATAATATATCTTACATTCGAAATATAGTCTTTGACTATATAGCAAACCGTAGTTTTTCGTTATGCGGGTGACCGCCCCCCCTTTTTCACAAGTGTCACAATCACACAAGATCTCTGAAAACTCATACTTGACGGAACTTGGACACTTACAATGCCACCTACCGGTAAAAAAACTGAAACCGTAGTCTTTCTCCATACTTTAACGAGTAAATAATGACCTATTTGGCTCAAATTTGAACCAAAGACTAAGGGTGGGATTGAAAACAAGTGGCTTCATGATGCGCAGGATACATAAAAAAAATCAAAATTGCACCCTAAAGTATTATACATACTTTACAAATAGTAAAATATGGGTCATTCCATCTAAAGTGTCCACACCTCTTGTAGTAGACCTTCTCGGATTCGGACAAGCGACTAAAGACTGTATTCGATGAAATTTGGACACACACAATTGTTCGTAACTTTTTAGCGTGTGGGTAAAAATTATTGAAATTTTAACTGAATGTTTTTCATTGTGTTGTGTCAATTGTGTAATGAGTTTCGTGAAAATCGGTCGAGTGATTTCAGTGATGGCTTCGAATGAAGAAATAGTGCGCCAACAAATTTTGGGCACTCACTTCGAAAACCCAAACGCTTCTCATCGATGGATCGGAAAACAGCTCGGAATCGCACATTCAACCGTATCTCATGTGATCAAAACGTTCAAGGACCGTAAGACAACCAAGCGGAAAAATGGTAGTGGCAAAAAACGTGGCACATCAAATCCGGAGAAGGCCAGGATGGTATTGAACCAATTTAAGCGTTATCCCAACATTTCGATCAGGGATGTTGCGAAAAAGGCGAAAGTTTCAGTTTGTGTTGTGCAGAAAACAATGAAACGTTCTGGATTACATGTGTACAAGGTCCAGAAGGCACCGAACCGGAGCGATAAACAGAACTCGGTGGCCAAAACTCGTGCAAGAAAACTGTACAGGGAGTGGCTCACAAAACCGTTCTGCATTGTGATGGACGATGAGACCTACATTAAAGCCGACACCAAACAAATGCCAGGACAGGAACACTACGTCGCCACCTCTAAGTTGGCCGTTCCGGAGAGTGTACGGAAGAAGAAACTGTCGAAATTCGCCAAAAAATTCCTTGTCTGGCAAGCGATCTGCGGATGTGGCAAATGAGTCAGCCCTTCATCACCTCTGGGACCGTCAACGGACAAATCTACAAGGACGAATGCCTCCAAAAACGACTTCTGCCCTTCTTGAGATCTCACGATGGCCCGACACTGTTTTGGCCGGATTTGGCATCTTGCCACTATGCCCGGCCCGTCTTAGACTGGTACAAAGATAATAATGTAGTTTTTGTACCAAAAGACGTCAACCCTCCAAACACTCCGGAACTTCGCCCAATTGAAAAATTTTGGGCAATCATGAAGGCAAAGCTCGTTAAAACTCCAAAACTGATAGAAAATGAACTTGAACTAAAGAAAGTGTGGTTAAAAGTAAGTAAGCAAGTCGGTCCTATCATTGCCCAAAATTTGATGAAAGGGGTCAAGGCAAAGGTGCGGGCATTTGGGTTGGGAGAAGAGGTTCAATAAACCAATGATGTCAAAACTTAACCATTTAGTAGTACTTTATTTCCAGAAAGTTTGAAAAGAATCGGGTTCAAGGAAAATTTTTGGTCACCTATTTTGTGTGTCCAAATTTCATCGAATACAGTCTTTAATTGTAAAAGTCCCAGTTTTTGTGTTGGTTGTACTGATCCTCGTTCCGTAGGACCACCCCCTTTTTTACCTTTTTGAAAAAAATGTCTTGTTTTTCCATTGGTTATACTTTCGTAACTTTTGAGTCTAAAACAATTTTATGACAGGTTTTTGAAAAATAATCCTAAAAAGATATTATTTTTGGAAAGCAGTGTTCCCTAGTATGATATTTTTGTATCCAAAATATTAACTTGCATTTTTCGTCACAGATATATAATTTGATTTGAAAAATTCGGATTCTATCATGTTACTCAGAGTTTTTTCATAGAAAACATCTCGAGATCTTTTGAGCAGTTTCTGGTGTGAAGTATTTCGAGGCAAGCAAGTCCTTATTTATCAGTTTTTGTCATGAACATATATTTCCTATTGCCTACATCTTTTAAAATTTTTTATGTTTGATTCGCATGTAATCCTGAAAAAAAATTACTTTTTACGGGTGGCAGTGTTGCCAAGCACTTTTTTTTTTAACTTAAATGACTATACGGCAATTTTCATCAAACGAGTATAGTTTGAATTCAATAATTCCAATTCCATTGGGTTTTTTAAACTATATTACATAGAAAACACGGAAACCTCAAGGTATTCTGGTCATTTGCCGAGGCAGATTTGGAAGAATGGCTCTGAATATTTTAAGCTTAAACGTTTTCGAAACGAGTACGTTTTCAAAGGAACTTGCCTGTTTTTGTAAACCAAGATTCAAACAAAAAATGTCAGAAACTTGAACAATTCCACGCAAACTAACGCCACTAGCTGTTGTTATGAATGTAGAATAAAACATCCTTTATAATAGTTTTAGTGTGCATTGACAAGCTAGTGCATTTTCAAGCATGTTTTTCGAGATCTACTAGCATTAGCATAAGAACAAATAAATGTGGACGTGCATTTAGAACACTAAGTTGAGAGCAAGCAATAAGCTAATTGTGAAAGCAATACGCTTGAAATGCTAAAGAGAAAAAATGGTGGTCATTCGAGTACTGTAGACATCCATCTATTAGGATCTATCTCTGATTCTGGTCGATGGAAGTGATACACTTTCAAACCATCGAGAGCAATCCTGGTCACGTTCTTGCAACTGGTGGCTATAGGAAGGATTGTTTGTCAGCGGTGGTAAATTACCTTTTTTGATATTATTTCCATAACAGGGAGAGGTAGTTCTTTGAATACCAGTACCAGGTGGTTACCCACCGATTGCCTGTCGATCTGTCAAATTTGGAAGACGTCTACATTGAGTTATATAAGTTGCGACATACATAGATTTATGTCGCTTAGAATGTCGTTGATTGTTGGTTTATTACTTCATACATATGATGCTTACGAACAACCCATAACCAAAGATTACCAATTAATTGCGGTTCTAAACTGATTCAAACTGTTGGCAAATACAGGGCGACAATTTTCTCTTTCTGTTTTCTCTTCCTTCGCGATCGCTTGAACTGCACCTATAAACTGTTGGGGGTGTGCGAGCCTCCCCCTTTCGATTGTTTTGCGAAAAATGTACATTTGCCACCACTGTTCTTAGGTCAACACTTGCTTAAGAAAGATGCAGAGAACTCTACGACTCCTTATGAGTGCCGCGCAGGAAGATTGGAGTGTGTTCGTAGTAGAGAGGGGTGGACGGGTCTGGAATATAAACCATGAAGTTCTACTCGCTGAGGTTCACTGAACCACCGAACCCGTCATAGATATCGACGTTTGAATCTATATTTACAAAACCAAAAGAACTATTGAAAATGCATTCGAGTAACTTTTCTATTTTCTCAAAAAAAAAAAGCCTGCGGAATATGACTTGAATAATGTTCTAGAATAAGATTATAGCCTTTTAATTTTTCAGTAATTTATGAATGCTTTGGTTTATTTTTCACATCAAAATTAATCTGGATTTGAAAAAATCTGGAAAACTTGTAGAAGCACTGTGATATTTATTTCTCTAAGATTTCTCACAAACAAAAAGTTAACTGTAGGTAAGTTCATAGAAAGTTCGTTCGACTGACCTGGAGCATACGTGTATTATTTTGCATACATGATTTGCATACATGCATACAAAATAAAGTGCCCACCTCATCATTTTTTGTATTTCCCTCATTAATTTGGTTCGAATTGAAAGTAAACACACTGTAGTCTTAAATATGTAAATCAAACATCACACTGATGTGTTATTTCTTTTAATTCTTTTAATGGTTCACCTATGTTTACTTTTAGTTAAAGAAAAATAAAATAAATTTGTACTGAGAGGCGAACAATGACAAAAAATAGTACCCACTTCGTTTTGGCTCCAGAAATGATAAATTAAAGTAAAAGAAAAGCATTTTAATAATTAACGTGTCTTCCTTGGCTTCCGGGTCCTGGTACAGGCGCTTCGTTATGCACTCCATCAGGTTTTTTAGGTGCTGTGGATCGCGAGATGTAGACTGAGGTCATTCAAAGCTCAGAAGAGACCTCGCCATGATGATAAAGGGATAAAAGCGAAAAGGATGATGATCTGATTCATCTCAACCGGGAATATTCCCAGTAAAATCTACCATAAAAAAAAGAGTGCCTTCAGAAACGCCTATTGCCACTTCTTAAACAGCATTCTCAAAAACAGTGCTGCAAAAGTCATTTCGTGCAATTGAATAAATTAACCGATAACTTTTGATAAAATGATAAAATTGTAGCTCTTGACAAACTCTACAACTTTATCGAACAGTGCATTGTCCTAACTGGTATATAGAAAGTGTTATATTCACTGTTATATTTAAATGATATTTAAATTAAATTCACTGATGAATATCATTTGAATATTCATTGAATATTGTGCTCTCACGTCTTAGATTTTTAAGTTAGAACAATAGATTGTAAACCAAATTTATGAAAATAATCAAGCACAATAATTATTTCATACGTGCTTTTGTGAAAATCAGCTTCTGGAACGAGATGTTGGCAAATTTAGCACATTGGGTCGACATGACTATTTACAGCATTCTCAAAACTCCTTGTTTTGTCCCGATGTGGCATCTTACCACTACTCAACACGATGAAAATCCTCCAAACTTCCCAGAGCTCCGACCCATCGTGAAATTTTGGACAATAATGAAATCTGATTGTCGGAAAATGGGAGGCTAAATAGACGAACCGCCCTCCGGCTGAAAGTCTCTCTAATACAGAAACCAAACCAAATGGGAGGAAAGTCAAACTTGCTTCAAAACTTCAAGCAGAAGTGGCCAAATCTTACAAAACCAGAAGAGAGAAGCTTGTCTAAACCTTGATGGCAGGAGTCAAGTCAAAGGTCCGAAAGTTTAGGCGTGAGGGTGACACTTAAAACTATTATTGAAAAAGTGCAAAGGAACATAAATGAGGAAATAAATGTTGAGAAAAAGATTTGTTTGGATTTCTGTTAAACTTATAACGTTCGTGTGATGATACAAAATTTATTTCCGGTCACACTTTAAAACTCTTTTTTGTTTTTTAGTATTCCCTAAGTAAAACTTTTAGAGAATAAGAAAAGATAAAAATAAGATATCAAAAAAAAACTACACTTAAATTTGGTCCAAAAATATGAGAGAAATTAAAAAATAAGGTATAAGGTGATTTTATTTCGCC
The DNA here is from genome assembly GCA_024533555.2 of Aedes koreicus. Taxonomy (NCBI): domain Eukaryota; kingdom Metazoa; phylum Arthropoda; class Insecta; order Diptera; family Culicidae; genus Aedes; species Aedes koreicus. The sequence continues at coordinate 444,523 of JAHHFK020000808.1, read as the reverse complement.
TATCATTGTAAGCCCTGGGCTGCCCTGAAGCATAAGCGTATCACAATACGGTTGGTTGATTTTGAATGGCAAAGACATCCTTGAATTAAGAATTGCTTCTAGGAACTCATATTTGAGTGGCAGGTCATGCTCTGAAGTATAGAGCAAATAAGAAGAAATTAGATAATTTAAAGAAAAAAGCTAAATCGTTCCTCGTCGCACAAAGCAATTTTTCTGTGTTACCTAATGCATACATGTGAAATGCTATTCTTGGCATAAATTTATCCCATGAAAATCTAAGCCAGATATCGCCTAGATCAGTTCTGTTGAGTGTAAGATTGCAAAGAACTCCGATTGTTAAGGCCCATTATGTATCATTTTCTGTTGCGAGTTTTACAATTATGCGAAAGGTAAATTTGAAAACTCACACTTGTTTTTACGTGACACATTTTTATTTTCGTAAAATGACCTCTAGTCTCTAGTAAAGCAAGTTGAAGTCCTAGTCAAAATTCATACCAACCTACTTAACATCCGTTAAAATCCCTACCCTGTTTTCCATGTGTACAACTGAAATTCAATCTATGTGTCATAACCCTCTCCAAAATTATCTTGCTCATAAAGAGTTGAACCATCACAGCAATGGAAAAAATGGTGCTGAGCGGTGCGTTGCAAATCGTCCCCAATATACGAAGGTCATCACATCCCTCCCGACGAAACTGCCGCATCAAGCACAAACAATATTCCGACAGGTTGCTCTACTCTACTGTGGCTCCCCAACCCGGTTTGACGACCTCGAAGGCACGTCAATAAACCATACAGTGGATGAGCAACGAATAAAACAAAACCGCAGCTCTAGGGCCAAGGAGAAACCCAAAGTATCAAAAAGCCTCGCTCGCATAATCTGGCTGTGGTTTGGGCCTCTGACCCTTTGCCGAACTTCTTCCCCACCTGAATTTGTAACCGTTAAGCTGTATGAGCACTCAAGAAGCGTTTAGTAGCAAAGGAGGTCGAATTTTCGAGGTCTCCACCAAACTCCGGCTAAAATGGGAAAGCCCTGAGGCAAATTGTGGCAGGTTCGTATGAATAACAGAAAACAACAACCTTAAAAGAAGAAACGAAGCATCAACCAAAACCGTCGACAACCTGATGAAGGGAAAGATAAAATGGTTAACACCGGTAGTGGATTATTTTACAACTCTCCCGTCGCCATAGTCGTCACCACACTGCCACAACGTTGTATCCGTTTGTTACTTTCGTTCAGGAGCTGTGGGCATGTATTTTTTTTTCGATTATACAGTTAACCTTCTTCTGGCCACGGACCTGCATGAAACTTGAATGCCTATCAAAATGACAGTAGATTTCGTCCAGAATTCGTATAGCAACACACCTCAAAGGGAGTGCATTGAATGAATCTATGCAATTCGAGTGACAATTGCATTGGTCTGTTTGTTTAACACTGTACATTCGAGTTTCGAATGATTGTTTTAAGTTAGATTCGCCGTCAGGTGATTTTACATGACTATAATCCAAAGTAAGGATGATACTCGCATTAAATATTTGTTCGTGTTGAATACAGTGACGAAAAATACAAAAAGACTAAATTTCCGTACGAAATATCATCACAAAAGTCTCATATGTGTTTCATTTTCCTGGGAATCAATTGAGTTGAAATTTTGACAATAGTTCAAGAATAGACCTTAACCTTAATCTTAAGTTAGAATGATAATGCAAAATCAGGTATAAGCTGCACAGAGCAATCACAACTGAGCTAATTGCAATTTTTATGGCGCACTCTACAAGCCCACCATAAACCATATAATATTACATGGGCAGTATAGTGCTAGCAAAAATGCTATTTAATTATTGTATTATGGTCTCTGCATGTTTTCAAATATTTAACAGAGGAAGAAAATTTATAGAGGACTCCACTCCAAGATAAATAAAATGCCCACCCAATAAAAATAAACCAACAAAACAAACCAACCTTCCCCCAAAAAAAAAAAAAACATTCACTAACTTACTGATGAAAATTCCTTCATTTATCGAAAATACGAATTTCATGCAAAGCAACCAAAACATACAAACCAAAAATAAAATACCACACAAAAAAATAAACAACATAATGCGCCAAAACACTTTAATACACCAAACCACAACAAACACAAAAAAAGACAACATGATTAAAATTTTAAGGGTGTAAAATTTTAAGTTACACTACCGGGTAATGAAATATAAATGCGCGATTGTATTCTATCGCCAGTACAGCTCACAGTCAACGATTATAATAACTTATTATAAAGGGTGATACGGTCAAAATTTGGTCAAGGGAAAACGCGTGTAAATCGGTGAAATCGTTTATTTAAAAAATCAAATTAAATTTCTTTTTCAAGTTCAATTAGTATAAAATTCAGGAAAAATATTCAGTTAGGCTTCCGCTTTTCCAAATCCGAATTGCCGGGCCTTACGCTTGACCCCTGCCATCAGATTTTGTACAGCCACCTTGTCCACCTTCTTCGCCGCAGAAAGCCAGGTTGCCTTGAACTGCTGCTCGTTCTTAGCAGTTTTTTTGGTCTTCTTTAGGTTCCGCTTGACAATAGCCCAGTATTTCTCAATTGGGCGGAGCTCTGGCGTGTTGGGAGGGTTCTTGTCCTTGGGAACCACCTGCACGTTGTTGGCGGCGTACCACTCCATGGCCTTTTTACCGTAATGGCAAGATGCCAAATCCGGCCAAAACAGTACGGAACAACCGTGTTTCTTCAGGAAAGGCAGCAGACGTTTATTCAAACACTCTTTCACGTAAATTTCTTGGTTGACAGTCCCGGAAGCTATGAAAATGCTGCTTTTCAAGCCACAGGTACAGATGGCTTGCCAAACCAGATAATTCTTTGCGAACTTTGACAGTTTCGTGTGCTTGAAAATATCTGCTACCTTTCCCCTTCCTTTTGCCGTATAAAACTCCTGTCCCGGAAGCTGCTTGTAGTCAGCTTTGACGTAGGTTTCGTCGTCCATTACCACGCAGTCAAACTTCGTCAGCATCGTCGTGTACAGCCTCCGGGATCGCGCTTTGGCCGTCGTATTTTGTTTATCATCGCGATTTGGAGTCACTACCTTCTTGTAAGTCGATAGTCCGGCTCGTTTTTTGGCTCGATGCACGGTTGTAGACGATACACCCAGCTTATTTGCGGCATCTCGGAGAGATAGGTTAGGGTTTCGCTTGAAACTACCGGCAACTCTCTTTGTCGTCTCAGCGGCTTCCGGTTTTCGATTTCCCCCCGATCCAGACTTCCTGGCTGTCGACAAACGTTCCCCAAACACTTTAATTACATTTGTAACGGTTGATTTGGCAACTTTTAGCGATTTTGCCAACCTTGCGTCCGAGTAGCTCGGATTTTCGCGATGCGCGAGCGAAATTTTGATACGCTGCTCTTCTTGCTTGGACGGCATGTTGACAACTGAAGAGTGAATTCCAAAATCAAAATAGGAGCAACATTCTACACACACACACCTTCAAAATGAGGGGTGTTCAGGTTTTTTAAATGCAAAATTGAAAGAAATACGTCAAGTTGATATTGACCAAATTTTGACCGTATCGTCCTTTACACAGATAGAAAGAAACATTTAATTTTCTGCGTTATCTAATGCACATAAAGGGAATGCTAGATTTGACATAAACTAATGGGATCTTTCATGTAAATTAAAGCCAGATATTGCTGAAATTAGGTCTGCTGAATAGAAGATTGCAAAAAAGGTTGTATGCTGTATGAAAGTTGGCAAACAATTACGTTGTTTACGCTTACTTTGGCTTCGAATTAAACGTGGGGAAATTTTACACGTCTGTTTAAATTCATTATTGTTTTCTGTGTATAATATTAGAATATAATTACGCACGTCTTCAAATTGACGATAGCAGAAATCTTCGTTGGAATATTATTTTTAAGGAAGCAATGGACAATTATGCAGTGAAATAGTAAATGCTCTCTGTAGTAATACTTATAAGATTTGTAAATTCTAGATCCATTTTTGTAAATATTAAAAATTCATAAACATGTCTATAGATGTGGATGAAATTTACGTCATGGCATAAAAAATTAAGTGTTTGGTTTGCGGTTCCTGTTAATCTGAAAGAGGATGTAAATTTAAGTCTTCCCAGTCGCTAAGTGTGCATGTATTCGATGTGCATAGCGCTACAACCCTTTGAAAATGCATTTCAGTATTTTTACATAAGGTTTGTGTAAATTTGAGATAGCGCAAATAATTCATTTCTGAGAAATTCTTTTCTTATAAAAATTAATACTACGTAAGCATGATACCCTAAACACTAAAAGTATTCCCAGTAGTTTAAATGATGCCCTTAACACATCGGTGTGCAAAATAACCATACATATTTTAGTAGAGTTATGACTCTTAAGAGAAGCCTCTCGATATCACAAAAGCATCCTGTTGAAAGAGTTCAATATTCAAGAAGACTGAGTTCAGCAAAAGCCTACATGAACAATGGTCTATAAAGTCAATGAAAACACACAATTGCGCACTGATGCGGGGTCCAGTCGCATTAACATTCCTAAATTCCCAAAAAAAACTTATTTGATAAAAATGACTTAACGCTACGTTAGCTATTTGTGGAGCGTTTCTACAAGGTTTCCTAAAAATTAGAAAGGGATTAAGTTAAAAAAGGGAGTCGGTAAATGCTTGGCTCGAGAAGTTATTTGTTAAAGCAGTAAAATTTTATCGAATAGCAGAACTTGGTGAGACCATTCCAATTATCGAAACATGTTCAATCTCATTTTTCTCGGAGATCTTGAAGAACAGATTTCTAAATATTGTCAAATTTTGGACTTCCTGAAGTAAAAACTGCTTGACTAAGTATTCCATTATATTACAAAAAGAATACAAGGTGCGGCAGAAAATAATGCGAAAATGTTCAAACTTGAGTTTTGGGTTGATTCGTGTAGCTAGTGACTAATTTCTGTCGAAAGTGTATTTGTTTATGTTTACTTTCAAGTGGTGCATCCGAACATTCTATTTGTTTTATTGCAAATTCGTCAAAATTTTCGCGAAAGAAGTGATCACCAGTTTGTTGCTCGCCCAGAAGAAGCGGAAAGAGATTGCCAAGGTGGTAGGGTGCCATTTGGCATCAGTTTACCGCATAAAAAAGTCCCTGCAGGATGGTCCTAAGCAGCAGAAGCCAGGAGGCGGACGTCCGCGCTTTGCACGTACGCCGAACGTGATATAATCGGTCTGTACAAAAATTTCTCGCAACCCGGTGCGTTCCATAAGAAAACTTGCAAAGGAAGCCAATGTTTCGGAGAAATCCATGCGGAGAATCATCAAAGAAGACTTGCATGCATCTTCCAGAGCCAGAGTGAAACGCCACTTGATTACGGACCGGGTCAAGGAACTACGAGTGACTCGTTCCAAGAGATTGCTTTCCTTGTTGAAGAAGGAAAAAATGATAATCCTGTTCTCCGACGAAAAGATTTTCAGCATCGATGCTGTGGCCAACAGCCACACGGACCGGTTCATTTCACGGCAGAAAATGGAGAACGTTCCGGAAAAAGTGAAATTCAAATTTCAAACCAAACATCCGGCTGGTGTCATGATGTTTGGCTTGGTGGCGTCCAACGGTTTGAAAATGCCGCTTGTTTTCATTGATGCTGGAGTTAAAATCAATACCGAAGTGTATATCGGTATTTTAAAGGACCAAGTGCTTCCCTTGGTGAAGGCCAACTTCTCCGAGGACCAAAACGTTGTCCTACAGCAGGATGGAGCGCCGTGTCTTACGTCCAATCGAACCAAACAATGGTTGAACGATAACATGAAGTTTTGGCCGAAGGATTTGTGCCCCCCTAGCAGTCCAGATCTTAATCCGTTGGATTATTCGATTTGGGCATATGTTGAAGCACGAGCCTGAAAAACGTCACACCCTATTGTGAAAACTCTGTAGCCATAACACGCACATGGCAGTCAATGAATTAGTTGAAAATGGGATTTGAAAGAAATAGAACAAAATTTCGCATTATTTTCTGCCGCACCCTGTAGGTGTTTCAACCCGTTGGTTCTTGCCTACAGATTAATGCGAACATTGGAAATTAAAGAAAACGGCAACTTCACGTTCTTATTACATGGCTTTTTCACAATGAGAGCAGAAATCTTCGTTGGCCTATTATTTTTTAAGGAGTAATCATTAGATTTATAAATTCTTGATACGTTTTTGAAAATATTAAAAATCTATAAAAATAAGTGTTGTGGTTGACGTTTACGTCATTGCATGTAAAATTATGCGTTCAGTTTTCGGTTTCTGTAAATTTGAAAGAGGATGTAAATTTAAATCCTCCAACCGCTTCGTTTACGTGCATCTAAAAAATCTAACTTTACATGAACTTTCAGTCTTTTTGCATTAGGTTTATGCAAATTGGAGATAGCTCAAGTAATTCCTGACAGAAATAATTAGATTTCACAGTGGGTAGAGGAATTCTCTGGGAAACCCTTCACACTGGTTTAAGTGATGCCTTGAACACATCGATGTGCAAAATAACCATACATACTTTAGTAGAGTTTAAGACAGGCCTCTCAAGATCAAAAATGCATTCTATTTAATGAGTTTAATCTTCAAAAAGACAGAATCCCACAAAAACCCACATGAACAATACTCCACAAAGTCAATGAAAACAGGAAATTGTGCACTGATGCGTCATGCAAAAGAATATGGTTTTTGCGGCATTTAGTCGCAATAACTATTCTAAGCCTATAGTATTTGACAAAAATAACTTAACGCCACGTTAGTTATTAGTATAGCGTTTAGTTGTAGTTTCCTAGAATTTAGAATGGGATAAAGTTAAAAAAGGAAGTCCGTAAAAACTTGGCTCAAGAAGTACACATGGAACATGTTTGTTGAAACAGTGAAATTTTATCGAATAGCAGAGCTTGGTGAGACCATTCCAATTATCGAAACATGTTCAATCTCATTTTCCTCAGAGTTCTTGAAGAACAGATTTCTAAATATTATCAAATTTCGGAGTTCGGGTGGCAGTTAAAACTGCTTGATCAAGTGCTCCATTATTTTATCATTAGGCGTTTCATCCGGTTGATGCATTCCTACAGGTAATCAACAGATGAATTATTACATTAGAAAATAAAGAAAATGGCAACGTTCTGATTTTACGGTTCTTTCGCGAAAGTAAACGCGTGTTGGTTGTGGCATGTGAAGATAATGTTTTTCCATGTTTAAAAGGAATTTACAAGTTTTGTGAAACAACCGAATACGGATACATACGACTGATCATATAAAACTTCCTTGATGTTCCATGATCAGATTGAAAAGGCGATCGAGACGTCACTGACTTTTAACATTCTGGACATTTGTGGAAATCCAGTTTGCTATATTTACAATAGGGAAAAAACCATTTTTAACGCCTAATTTAATATATTAACATCACTTAGTCTTTTGGATTCTATATAACATCAATTATTCTTTTAACTTATATTTTGACAATGCTTCTATTACAAAGCAATCCCGTTGCATTAGATTTTTGACCAGATAACTTTAGGTTTCTTTATTAGAGAAACCTTTAGTAGTGACCTTCCAAAGGGGGAGAGTTCTCGAACCACAATAGAAAAAAAATCCTGCCTCTTGTTAAGAAAGCATCGTTGCATTTTGGTGGATGATGAAACGTATTGCAAACTGAACACAACTACGCTACCGGGGCCGCAGTTTTAAAATACGGTTTTTGGGGAGAACGCACCTGATGACAAAAGAACGATCGGGATGTAGAAGTTCGGCAAAAAATTTCTTTTGTGGCAGGTTATTTGCTCATGTGCCAAAACAAGTTTGCCATTTTTCTCCACTGAGACTGTCAACGGTGAAGCTTATTGCAAGGTGAATTGCTTATTGCATAAAAAAGCGTCTTGTTCCGTCTTGATCACAACGTCCCCCCGCTGTTCTGGACGCTCGCTACGCTTCTGCTACGCTGGATTTGATGAAGAGCACTGTATCAATTTTGTGCAGTAAGAGGATAATCCACCAAATTGTCCTGAATTGCGTCCGATCGAGCGCTACTGGGCAATAGTCAAGCGGCACCTTCGAGAGGAGCTAGCCGAAAGGTATCGCAGAGAACTGTGGAAAGGCTAATGAAGGGTATTCGTCTAAAAATGCTACAGATTCATCTAGGATCTTTTGATGAAAATTATATTTTTTCCGTAATATAGAGACAACAGTGATTATTACACATAAACCCCTTTTTGAATTTGATTACTAATAAATAAAACATCTGCAAAACAATGTGTCCTCTTTATAAAATGAACAGTCCTTACTATCGCGGCACGCTGACCATGAGTTCATTTTTTCTGATGAGAAATTGTTTCTCCTAAATCAGCCTCACAACGCCCAAAATGGTTGGGTCTGGGCAGCAGCTAAGGAAACCTACCGTACCTCGATTACTAAGAGCAGCTTGGCAGTGATGGTTTGGGGCGCAATTTGCATTGCAAATTACCGTTAATTTCGCCGTTTATTATAAAACGTGAAAATTACGCCGTTTATTATAAAACGGAAGTTTTGGAGAAAATTGGTGCTCCCAACCTACGACAGCGCTATGGAGAAGATCATTATGTATTTTAGCTAGATGACGTACCAGCTCACACGGCTAATATTGTTCAACTCTGGTGTGGGGATAATTTGAAGGATTTCTTGGCGAAGAATGAATGGCCTCCCAGCTCTCATTGGTCCTAAAGCTCGATTCAAAGTAAATCTGGACGCACGGTTCAATACACCACCGCGTCCCTGGTGATTGGAACAAAAAACCATTTGACAGGCATTTGTTGATGTTTCATTGACGAAGAAATTGGTCAAAGGTTTTTCTCGATTGATCGACGCATCTCGAAATTACGGATCATGGAACTTGAGAAAAGAAAATTAATTGTGCACAAACATCTAGAGAATACTTCGTGGTCTGCCTCAAAAATAGCAAAAGTGTTAAAATTACCAAAGTCAAAGGTGTGTCTTGCAATGAAACGTTACAAGGATACTTTGAGTGTGGATAGAGCACAGCGCATCTATCATAAAAGTGGCACTAGGGACAAAGAGTTGAGGAGAAAGGTGTTGAGGGGGACAAAGAGCTGAGGAAAAAGGTGTTGCGTAACACCCTTTCAAGAGAAGGATATAAGTCTTTTTGTGCCAGTAAACATCCAAATCGCTCCCTGAAACTAAATTTAGTGGCTAAAAAGCAAGCACGATTTCTATACGAACGAGTTTTGACGAAATTTGATGGCTGTATTTTAATGGATGACGAAATATATGTCCAAATGGATTATAAACAAATCCCCAGACGAAAATTTTACCTGGCAACTGGTCGTGGGGATGTCCCTTCCGGGTATAAATTTGTAATTGCTGATAAGTTTGCTTTCAAACTAATGATTTGGCAAGGAATCTGCAGTTGTGGCCTTAAAACCATGGTTTTCATCGCATCTCACACAATGACGTCGAAGGTTTACATTAAAGAGTATCTGAAAAAGCGGATTTTACCCTTCATTCGGCAACACAAGACCTACGTTATATTTTGGCCGGATCTAGCCAGCTGCCACTACTCTAAGGAGGTACTATAATGGTATGCTGCAAACAATGTTAATTTCGTCGCCAAAGAGATTAATCTTCCGAATTGCCCTGAGTTCAGACCGATCGAAAAATATTGGGCAATTGTCAAGCGAAAACTTCGAGGATGCGGTAAAGAAGTGACAAATGCACAACAAATGCGATTAAAGTGGAATAAGTTCACCGGTACAGTGTTACCAGCGACTCTGCAGATCATGATGGCATCGATCACAAGTAAAATACGACAGTTCGTTCGAAACGGTGAAATGTAATAACTTGTTGTATATCGTTTGAAAGCTGAATAAATAGCCTTTTGTTTGACTTCTTGACCAACCGTGTATGTTGTTTAATTCTTGAGTTATGATCACTTGAATGCGTCCAAATTTACTTTGAATCGGGCTTAATATGCTATCCAAACTTAAGGACTACAAAATCTGTTTGTGACCAATTCAAGGTAGTTAGACAGAATCAGTACGTGCCGCCAATGACAGTTTCGAAAAACGTTTGAGGTTGGTAAAGACAGTTCAAGGAGGAGTCATTCCGAAACATTTGCTGTAACTTTCCATAAAATATACAGTATGTAAAAAAAAAAGTTAATCCACCCCTACCGACAAATCGCAATTTTCCTTTTTTTTTCGGTTGAAAAGTGAGCTGTTGACATGACATTTTTCTTCCTTTGGAAAACTATGGTGCGATCAATGAAACGATAGAAAAAAAATCGCAAAAAAAGGGTATCCACATGAATATAGTTAATAATATTTCAGAGTGTATTACGCGGTACCTGTCACTTTATCGAATGGAAACATTGAAAACAGTGCACTTTCCGTCGTTAGGTGCATTTGTATAACAAAGTTTAAGTTATTTCGCTTAAAAATGCCTAAAAACCCACAAATTTCGTTAAGTGTCCGAAAATTGATAATATTTAGAACATCATAAGTCCGGTAAAAGCTATAGTACAATTGCTGATATTGTACTAGTTCGTAAAGATACGGTTGCTAAAATAGTTCAGATGTTTAAAAAATGCGGTTCCATGATCCCAGCGGCACGATCACGGCGTCCATCGAAGACAAGTCCTCGGATTGACAGGGCTATCGTAAACAAAATTAGGCAAAACCGAGGCTTATCAGCTCCCAAAGTAGCAAAACTAATGGAAAATTAGTTTTCAATTCATGTGACACCTCAAAAAGTGCGAAATCGGCTTCATGGACATTGTCTTAAGGGCAGAGTGGCTCTTAAGAAGCTATGGTTATCCGCGAAAAACATTACAAAACGGCTTAAGTGCGCACAAGAGCACATTTCATGGACAATTAATGACTGTAAGAAGATCATATGGTCAGATAAGACTGAAATAATGCTATTTGAGTCTGAAGGTATCACAAGAAAATGGCAGAAGACCGGTGAAAGCTTGAAAAAGGAGTGTAAGACATGGTGGAATTAAATTCTTGCAACATCATTAATTGTCAAATAACTCAGCCAGATTTTTCACGGTCTATACAGGAAGGGTCATGATTTGGTGCTCGATGACATTCTGGTGTTGAAGAGCTTGAATTCATTGACGGAATAATGGTAAAGAAAGTTTATCTGGACATACTGAAGCGAAAACTTCCAGCAACTGTCCGAAAACTGAAAACAGTCACCTGACCTTAACCCAAAAGAACATCTGTGGTCTATTTTGAAAATTAAAGTTCAAGAACAACATCCAACAAGCAATTCAGCAATAACGACAAGTAATTGCAACTGAATGGGACAAAATCACACCACAAACGACTGCTAAGCTTGTTGAATAAATGCCACGAAGATGTCAAGCTGTTATTGAAGGGTGGTCACACAAAATATTGAACAATGTTATATTATTATTTAGTTATGAAGTGAATAAACTTTTTTTTGCGAATGTTTTTCTATCGTTTTATTGCTCATACCATAGTTTTTCAAAGGAGGAAAAATATCATGTGAACTTAATGGCAAAATGACAAGCACTTAAAATTGAATAAATCATATAAAAACGTTCACAGAAACAACTTACTTTTCAACTGAATAACAGGAAAATTGCGAATTGGCGGTACGGGTGGATAAAGTTTTTTTACATGGTGTATCAAGAAAATCAAAATATAACGCCTGCGTTAATTCAATGCATTTTGAAAGTGAATCCGAATTTATTGATCATCATATAGATAAAATTTTACCATTCGGCTAAACGAATGTCTACCCAACTAATGTTAAGTTTTAGTAATGAATTTGTTGAAAATAAAGGAAATGCATCCTACAAATCGAAAAAAAAGGTAGTTGGGTTGCGTGCTATTTTTGAAATACATAGCAAAAATTAGAGTCGGCTAAATGAATGTCTACCACTGTACCAGAGGAACGACAAATTTGAATCCATATCTCAAATAACTCAGTAACTTATTTGAATTGGTCACAAAATGTTCCTAATAATTAATCTCACTAGATTTCATTCCTGCCTTGTATGACTGAGCACTACAGTCATACCTCGATCTATTGTGTTTAAATGTTTTTGATACTTTATATCGAAGTTACGTAACATTGAAGCAGTCCTTTTTTTTTTGAACCGCTTAAAAAGCATCGAAATGTTTGATTAACACACTTAAAATCAATCTAAAGGTATTTCAGTCATTCTCATATACATTTATTGGCAAAAGAAAGTGCCCACCGAATTACTCTTTCAACTTCTTTAAACAACTTTATGGATAAACAAATAAAAACATCGAAATATTTTCAGGAGTTTTGTTTATTATGTTCATTCAAATAACACTGAGAAAAACGAGGAATAAATTACTAATCGTACACACAGCCAAAATATCATGTAAATTTCTGTCCCCTGACCGACACATGCAAGCGTCCTTTAGTACATAAGAATGAGTTGAAAAAGGTGAGAAAAAAAATTTAATCAAACACATCTTTCGCAGAATTGCGTATGTATCAGTTTCAGGAGACATAAATTTACACGAAATCTTTCTTTACGTTCCCCGAATTTTTACAAACATGAATTACGTCACTTGTCGAATTTATAATTTCTAAGTGTGTATAATTGTGTTATGTTTAAAAAAAATCATTGACAAAACAAACTGCCCACGCCTTTAACTTTCCTATCGAAGATCTATCGAACGTGTTATCAAATAGTTGTTCGAAATAGTTGTTTTTTGTTAGTAACTCCGGTTCTATAAACGCGGACATCGAGAGTGGCCCACAAATTCTCGATGGGATTCAAATACGAGCTTTTTCTCACAGAATGTTGATGTATGAGTCTGCAGTCATAATCCCATCGATTTCCAGTCCAAGCAAAACATACCTTCCCCCCAAAACCTATAACGTTGTCTCTCCCATGCTTAATCGTGCTATGAATATGTTGTTCCTGAAGCTCCTCTCCTGGTGTGCCCCATACACAGACAAGCTTTTTCTTATTGAAAAGTTCAAACTCGGACTCAGCAGTACACGTTCTTTCAGTACTCTATGGGCTTGTCTGCATGTTCCAGAGCAAACTTTAGCCATTTGGCTTTATTAGTTTTGCTGATGAATGGAAACTTCCAGGCAAGCTTGTTTTTCAAACCGTGTTCTGCGATTCTTCGGCGGATTGTTCGATCGGTTATTAGTGGCTGAAGGGTTTCCTGTATCTCCCTGATAGTAGATTTAAAGTTTTTCTTAACTTCCTGCACGATTTTTGGTGTCCATTCTTGAATCCGTTTGCCGTTTCCTGCCTCTACCGTCACTGATCCAAATGTTATGTACTTTAACCAAATGTCTCCGAAAGCTGCTTTGCTGAAACTGTACTTTCCTACGATAACCCGCTGTGATTCACCATTTTCCACATCTCGAACCACCAGTTTTCGGATGCTTAATGGAATTGATTTTGAAAGCACTGCGTTTTCCATGATTTCAATGAAAGTTATATCAAAACAACGTAAACGTATTACAAAAGCACAACCAATAACATGTTTTGAATCCAAATGTCAAAACTCAACAAATCGAGGGGTCTCCTGATGAGCATGCCCAAGACTTACAAGGTTTTTATAAATGGGCACTTTTTTATTTCACACCAAATGGAGCTAACCTCTACAACAAGTTTTTTTTTGTAAAATCGAGGTTTGCTTGTATAAAATTCTAGGGAATGTTTTCAATAAAGTATGATGATTTACATTTTAAACATATATCAAGTGTTTCATTTGTGCAGTTGAAGTTTTAGGAAGTGTTTCTTGAAATCATGAAGGATGGGCACTTTATTATGCCGATGACTGTTTATTAATGTTCTCGTTTATTACAAAAAAAAAATTAGATTAGATTTTATGCGTATTTTTTAGGTTATTAGATTTTATGCGTATTTTTTAAGTTGAAGAAAACATTTATTTATAGATTGTTTATAATTTCAACTATTCTGATGCACTATTTCATTTGTTGTATTTTTTTACGTTAAGAACTCAGCTCAGCTCATTTGTAGATGTTTTTACATTAAGAACTCAGCTTATAGTGTACATAAAAGACTCCAATGTATGGTGCAAGAACAGAAAGTTTCGCTATTTCGAGTTATGTTGTGTCGAGACTACGTTATATCGAGATTTGACTGTGTTTTCATCATCAAATTAGAGCAAATCTTTCTTTCGTAGTCCCCGCTAATGTTAATGCACACGCGTTAGCTCTGCATTTCTTTCATAAATTATCTTCACCACCTCCTGAGCATAGTGTACCCAGATTCCTGACCGTGTACCCCATTTACAAGACCATTAATATGTTTTATCGTTCCGACGTGATCGATTTCAGTAAATCACGAAACGCGTGCAAACAGAAAAGCTACTCAGCAGCAGCAGCAGCAAGGCCATTTAGAAAACACAAGGCACTGGACCCGAACGGAAAAGCGGATCCATGGGGTTATAAATTGTTAATTTATGGAAATTGTTCCTCCGGTATCGGACCACGAAACTATTCCTACAGCCATCGCAAACAATTTGTGGAAGCCGGGGGTTAACAAACTAAGCGCTTGTAAGATGGCTTCCAAATCACATAATTTTCGATCGCGCCGCACCGCCCTGGATCCATGGTCGATGGCGATGGAGGTTGTTTAACCTTGCCGGTCATTAGCGGATCACGCTCAACTATCCCCCACGCCGTCCCCTTTGTTGGAAAAAGCCAGCTGAAAGAGGACTAGGAGATGGGAAAAATCTTATTGAATTTGAATGCCCGACCTTGCTCACAGCACCGCTTTTTCAAAATCGTTGGCGCGGCTTTCTACAGCGACCGCGGACACTTACTTACTTTTGGACACTTACTTTACTTCGGCAAAATTACTTCGACCCCGACTGAAGTTAGGTGGATTTATGAAAAGAAAGTCGTTCAATTGGTTTTGCAATTGAAAATTGTGTGGTGTTAATTTATGATGGTGAATTCTGAATTGATTTACCATCATGAAACTTTATGTTGCCGAGATAAAAAATATCCTAAAGTATATTCACTAAATTGTTTAAGTGAACTTGTTGTGAATTTCTTCAAGTGAATGCTTGTTTTTTTTTCTATTTTTTCCCCATCTAATTCTAACGTTACATAATTTCAAATGCTTCAACCACGGAACAACTGAAACGCCATACATTGTTCCTTAAAAATCCATTAGTCACTCGAACGTCTATTGTGATCGCGTGGGTACAACAAACGTCCAATAATTGGGTTCCGTCTTGTACAACGACACCGGACGTACTGAGATAGCTATGTACCGCTTTGTATTCCAATGGACCATTATGCCGCATTGCATTTGCCAACGACGACGACACCCGCCAAGCCATCGATCGAATTTCACTGAGACTGCAGCAGAGCACGACCAGCTCGCTAGCTCGGTTGCCAGAAATAATGCAGCTACCTTTCCTACTGATACACTGTAGGAAACGGGTGAAGGGCGAATGCGGGAAAGTGGGGGGAAAGGAGGTCAGTTTCTACATTTTATTGGCCCGAGCGAGAACTGATTTGAATAATGACCACATCCGGTCGCGTCGCGGTCACACGACGACGACCACGGCGATACGCTATTGTTATGTCGTCGTTCGCCGGTAAGGAGGATAAATATTACCTTCGTCTTCTTGTTCCATTATGGTGGAAAGCGGGTCTTGCATTACTGTAAGAATGTCACCGATTGTAACGTGCAATCACTTTGAGGAGGTACCAAATTATCAAAATTGTAGGGAATAAATTCCCACGGGTTGGGCTTGTCACCAGCGAAAGAAGGACGGAATCAATAAAATGACGATGAGAAGACTTTGTCAACTTTTGTTAAGTTTGGGAGTGCTAGTTGGGGGTCAGAAAAAGGTATGAATGGAGATAAAATACAGAGGTGTGCGGATTGAGGTGTCGGGGGATCAATCGCTTTGACGTTTAATGAATTAAGATCTAATAATTTAATTCCAAAAATATGAAGCGAATATAAATCACACCTAGGAGTTGCATGAACACTTAGAGTTTGTATCATTTAATGGTGACGCGATCTGTAATGTAACTGTAAAGTATACAAACTTTCATATTGATGAATGAAACTAATCCATGAGTGATGTAGAAACTGAGATTTGTGTCCCCACAATATCGAGAATCTGACTGTCGTATTTAATTCCATATCATTATCAAGCGGGTATTGATAGACTTCACAAATGGCTACTAAAGGCCGTTCACACTAAAATCCGGACAAAGTATTTATCCTGTTTCTTAGTCATATCACTACGAAATGGAATGAAACTTGTTATGTACATAACCAATACATAGACAAACGTGAATCACACACATTGTTTACAAAAGCGCATTCTGTATTCAAGATGACGCCGTCTGAACTGGCACGCAGGAGATCTATCTTGCACAAATTTTGGAAAATCCCAATTCTACTGTTCGATTCATTGCAAAATCGTTAAATTTGCCAATGTTGCAGATGTGATTAAATGTTATAAAGAGGGTATTACTGTCGAAAGGAAAGCTGGAAGTGGTAGTGAACATGGACAAAGCAACACAAGGAAGGAGAAAAGAGTCTTTGCTGCTTTTCAGGCAAACCCGAAGGTGTCAACCCGGACAATTGCGAAAAAAGTGCAAATGTCAACCGGTTTTGTGCAATAAGTGAAGTTTAAAGCTGGATTGAGATCATTCAAAGGTCAAACATACCCAGATCGTAACGCAAAGCAACAAAAATCGGTAAAAACACGCTCCAGAAAGCTTTATGAACAACTTCTCAAAAAATTCCATTGTGTTGTCATGGATGACGAAACATACTGCTACAAAAAATCAAATATCTCTCGGGAACAGAATTTTACACTGCAACTAGCCGGAAAGATGCCCCTGAATATCTGAAACGGAAGTATAAAACCAAATTCCCTGAAAAATATCTGGTCTGGCAAGCAATATGTTCCTGTGGGCTAAAATCTCAGATTTTCGTAACCACAGATACCGTAAACGCTGAGATTTACCGGCAAGAATGCCTCAAAAAGCGGCTCTTACCTTTCCTGAGAAAACATGCGATGCGACTCAATCCTTGTTTTGGCTAGATTTAGCCAGCTGTCGTTACGCTAAAGATACAATCACTTGGTATGAACAAAATAACGTTATTTACGTTCCCAAGGATTGTAATCCACCAAATTGTCCACAGCTCCGCCCGATTGAAACATACTGGTCAATGGCCAAGGGAAACCTCATAAAGCTTGGTGGAGAGGTATTAACTATCCAAGACTTTTGTTCTAAGTGGCTTACTGCTTCGAAGAAAATTGACAAGGACACCGTGCAAAGAATGATGAAAGGAGTGAATAAGAAAGTGCACGCAACAGCTTATGGAAATAAATCCATATAAATCTATATGCAGTTGTGTTGAGTATCACATTTATCTATAAAATGAAATAAATAATATGAATCAAAAACATGCTGTTGTTTTTCTAAAATATGTTTTGTATGTCCGGATTCTGGTGAGAACGGCCTTTATTATGGCGGTCCGCCCTTCAAATTTTTGAATCTCCAGAACCATAGATATTACATGCATGAAATTTGTATCATTTGTTAGCTGAGGGTTCATTCGATAACGCAATTAAACACACATTGACCGATAATTCCAAGTACAGAATAGACGGCGATGCAACGAGCGAAGAATTTACCACAAAAACAATTGCTTCAATCACCATCCGGCTACTCTCTTTTGTGGCATTATTCTCTCCGTATGCCGTGCTCTGTTTCTTAACCTCCGTGCAAACGCCTTCGGCATTCTACTTAACCAAATTAAATCCCCTTCTCCCCAGTTATTTAAAAGGTTCCTTCATGTCGTGACTCAAAGAAATGGAACAAAATCTGACCAATACGGCACTACACGGTCACGAGGAAAACTACCGTGCTAAGGTCATTTCTCCGGGAAAATTGCTCTCAAGGAACAATATGCGGAATGGATCAAAAGAAAGTTTCGAAAGAATTTGAAGAATGTTTTAATAGCACCAACCTGTCGTGTCCATATAGATGATCAGTATGCTCAGAACCGTCGCGAACGAGATGATGCAAAGTGCCACCGGAAGCAGCTGCCGGAAGGGAGACGGTCCTATCGGGGACGTTTTAGCGGGTAATTTTGCTCCACTGGTCAGCGTTGAAGGTGCCGAACCACCTCCGTTGTTAGCCAACAGTCCCGCATTTCCGCCGGTTACCGACGACGTGTACGGATGCAGCTGAGGTAGATGGACATGCTGTTGGAGGTGACCGTTGAGGTACTGTGTGTGTTGTTGCTGTTGTTGCTGATGATGGTGATGAATATGATGTATATGCTGATGTTGCTGCTTGTGGTTTGCGTCCGGGATCGTGCCGGCAATGTTTGGGATCTGCTGGTGGGCTGCGTCCTCCGGCGTACCTCCGCTCTGCTGTTGACCTCCTCCTTGTGTCATTGTGTCCTTCTGCTTCGGGGCCTTTATCCTCATTCCATAACTGTAACGCGAGAAGAGAGAAGATCGAAATATTAGAATTCGGCACATGGTCGGGATGACGATGGGATATCAGATTACAAACTACTGTTACACGCAGTTGGATTCTCGAATTTTGACAGAAACCCTTTCGAGCTACTTGATACATGTGCCGGAGAACCTTCCTCTTATAAAAATATTCCGTTTCGCATTGCTCTTCCTTCTTCAGTCAGCAGAGTGACAAAGGAGAAGCCCTTCATTATTCATGCAGATGTCCTCTTGTTCACCGCTCGGTAAAGTACCCTCTTCATCTATTGGAGCATCACCAACGACAATGGCGATGACGATCGATCTATGCCTCCAACTCGGGCTGACAAAAGCGAAAGATAGTGAGAGATGTGATGCACCATGAACACATGATGCATGCACAAGACAGATGACACTAATGAATGGTAACGGGACAAAAGGATGCTATTAGCAGAGTGTATTTTACCTAATAAGTACCTTTGCTCAGTGACAGAGGGTCCAAGGGATATAAGTACGAGTACGAGAACTACCTAACCTATATGGGCTCTCAATGGGAAGATTGATGAATACGATGTGGATGGCATCATTGTCATGGTGTTATTTGTTGGTGTACAGTCAACTCTTCGTTTTTCGATTTTGTTATGGATTGTAGGAAGATAAGAAAGAGGAAATTTCGTGACAGAAGTTTTCCGGGTATTTTAGTGCATAACAGAATCTCGAGTTAGGACGAGTTGTCTGTAGATAACTACAGCTTTGGATGGTGATGGAAGATTGATGGCTGATAATGGTTAATGGCAATCGTCCGATGCTTAGCCTCGCTAATGGTTCAATCTTTGCGATGATGTTTATTTTTATAATGATGGAGCTTTACTTGAAAATAAATCATGCAATTAATTGCAGAAGAAAGTTTTTTTTAAGTGGCAGCGAAGTACGCTAGTTGCAATAATCCAAAAATGGTCGTCACTATGGTTGTTTTGTCCTACTATTTTTTTTACTACACGCGAGATGTAAGATACACTTTTGCAACGCTGCCCCATGTGCGAGGGCGGGTCAATAAGTCTATGACTTTTTTTTAAATGAAATACAATTTTTTGGATAAAGTAATTTTATTTTCCAGCATAGTCTTAGTTCTATACATTTTGTCCAACGTCTCGAACTTTTTTCTTGGCCAAATGCGGTCTTTCATCAAATCCCCATCGAACCGCCCCAATAAGCTTTTTTTTGTAGGTATCAGTGGTAGCAGGCCCTTGCTTTTAATCTGCAATGGACCCATTTATTAGTCGAATTTGCTTCCATGAGCCTCTGTTTGAAAACAACAAATAAACGTGTCTAGGCTAAGGTGCCCATTTCGTCACTATTTTTATCGTGATGACTCAAATAGTTTTAATAAAATAGATTCGCTTTCATGTATAGAGTATGTTTTTGCCCATGTCGAGTTTTCATCGTGTACTGGGGGAGGTAGCTCATCAAATCTTCCAGTCCGACTCTAAGCATATTGCTATGAGGTACCAGGTGGTTATACACCGATTGCCTGTCGATCTGCCAAATTTGGAAGTTATCTCAAATTATAATAATCCGTCCACTATATCACTATATGCGATTGGTTAAGCGGATTGGAGATAATGAAATCATTGGGTATATGACCAAGTCTCCGCCGGTTGGTGCTAAAACGATGAGCTTGGAAATCAATAGAAACATAAAGTTGCCAGAAGGCAAAAAATGCTTCTAAGGCCGTTTTCAACGGTCACGGTCTATTCTAAATTTTGACAATTGAATAGACCAAACGAAATTTTCCATTTTCACCGGTGCGTTCTAAATTTCATTTTCGAACAGTTTCGACGTAAAAAAAAAATAAAACTGCCATACGCTTTGTTTTATTTTGTGCCGAATTTAGAACGGAATCCAGCGCGTTCCAAATTTGTTTTAGCAGTTGAATAAAACGGTGTAAAACAACAACAAGGGCAAAGTGCACAACCACGTCAATCGCTCGCTCGTTTTTCGGAAAGTCTGTTTTCAGCGGTGTACGTTTTTAAAATATTATCTACAGTATAACTGACTTAGCTCAAGTTCTCCTTTCTTCCTAAAGCTCATTGAACTTTATCATAGTTTTTTTTAACTTTGCTGAAGTTCTGCTTGCATTGGTGGAATTCTGAGAACTATACTGAAGTTCTTTGAACTGTGCTGATGTTTTGAGAAATATGTAAGTTCAAAATTTGCAAAAAATCGAACTTTGCAGCAGTATTCGTAGTTAGAAGAATTTCTGCGAACTATCATGGGAAGTTCATTGATGATTGATGAAGTTTTCAGAACATGGCTAAGTCTTACGATCATTAAGAGTAAGTTGAAAAGGAAGGGACAACTTTTGGCGGAAGTGATCAATTCCTATGATTATTTTTTACAGTATATATTTATACATACCTAAGCACATATTATTACTGCTATAACAGGTTGTAAAAACAAGCCTAATGTGCTTTCACAGCTTTGTTTATTTTTATCATGCATGATTTTTGCACTAAGACACAAATTGAGCGAGATGAAGCGCTATAACCTTGGCAAATTAACTAGAAAATGAGAAGAAAGATTAGTAATTTGCATTCAATTACAACCACCTTTATTGCTTATCTTGACAGATACGCGTATTTCGTCTACAATAAGCAGACTTCTCCAGTGTCGTGTACTTATAGTCGAGTATTAGTACATGACACTAAAGAAGTCTACAAATTGTATACGAAAAACGCGTATCTGTCAAGATAAGCAATAAAGGTATTTGGGATTATATAGAAATTACTAATCTTTCTTCTAATTTTCTAGTTACAGGTCTTTCTTTCTTAGCGATTCAAGCTTATTGCTTTCGCAATTTGCTTATTGCTTGCTCTCAACTTAGTGTTCTAAATGCACTTTCACAGTTGTTATTATTTAGGAGCTTTCGATGCAAGGTACAATATTTGCATTAGTATGATTGTGTGGCAAGTACCATCATACCCTATGCCCAGGGAGTCAAGAAATTTTCCTTAACGAAAAATTCCTAGACCAGACCGGGAATCGAACCCAGCCATCTCCAGCATGGTGTTGCTTTGTAGCCGCGCCTTTACCGACTGAGCTAAGGGAGGACCCTCACAGGTATTCACCTAAAAAACTCACACTCACTCAGGATTCTTGGCAAATTATTGCCAGACTATTGTTTCAAATGCCAAAAGTCCACCCACAGGCAAAAAGAGCATCAACTAATCTTTCTAGCATCCATGCTCCCAACGATAAAATACAAATAATCACATTATTTAACTCTACATGGAACCGTTTGGTACGGGAGGTCCACGTTTTCTTCCTTTCCTTAATTTTTAGAAGTAGAGCGATTTCAGACACTCTTTCTGGAATTGCTCTATTTCTTGTCCTCTCTGCGACACATGCTACGCCGGTGACAAGAAAAATGATGCATTCAAGAAGTCGTCATTTCCCAGGAGGTTTTCAAGAATTGGCTGCGTTAATGTGAGATTAGATAAGATTAGATTTTATAATGCATGATTTTAGTTACAAATATGTTTTACACGTTGCTTGAGTCTTCCCCAAAAAGTTGTATTTCCCAAATATTGAGTTTCGTGCACTAGGGAAGCATATAAAGACTAGTAAGAGAGATGCTTTAGAAAATCCCAGTCACAAGTATAATTTTTCGAAGTAGGGTACGGGACGGGTTTTAAGCAGTTTAGTCAGCTCCTGAGATATTTGATGAAGCTGTATGTATTCTATAATGAGAACTGCCAATATTTAGACATTAATCCCTCTGCTTACGTCTGGTCTACCGGAACATACCTTCAGCAACAAGCATTAGGCTCAGAAAATGTCATAGCCATGGAA
Organism: Aedes koreicus; assembly: GCA_024533555.2. Lineage (NCBI taxonomy): Eukaryota > Metazoa > Arthropoda > Insecta > Diptera > Culicidae > Aedes > Aedes koreicus. Next base: position 422,188 of record JAHHFK020000808.1, on the reverse strand, counting down.
TAAAGTTCCCAATTGCAGGGACTTCTTAAACGCATGCGGATTGCTTTCCGATTAAAAAAATGTTTTCTTCAGCTCCTCAATCGGTACATAAACTAACAATATTGTATGAGTGCGATTCTGTGCATGTGTGCGAAGGCGAAATGAAATAGGCCGGTTGACGAGTTGCTGCAAACGTCAATTTCCTCAACCCGCTCCTTCGTTTTACCCAACCGCTCTCGAAAACAATCAACCAAAACATGTCGATTGCTACGACCACAAACTCGTCTCCTAGCAGGTTATGAGACAAACGTACACGACCAAACTTTTAGTTTGTCATTGATCTTTAGATTGGCAATGTGTATTTCTTATTTCATTTACTCTCACGCAAATGTTAGCCAAAACGACTGTGACGACAAACAGGATGCTTCGTTTAAAAACAAACAAATGCAAGAGACAGCAGGCTTCACGTTACATTACCGGTGCGCTATATCCATGGTTAACAAAGAAGAGAGGAAACATGGGCTCTCTCAAAAGCAACAGTGATGCCATAGCTGCAGCTCAACAGCGAAGCATTATTTTTCGTTGGGTACTATTGGACAGCTGCAAAACATATTTTTTATTGCAAATGATAGTGCCAGATGATGGACAATATAATAATAAGCATAGATCAACCTCCAATGACTGGAAGAAACATGAAATAAATAGCGATTTCAGATTATCTAAATATGTAATAAATTTAACTCAATGTTCAACATCACATTCTGGCAACAAGCCTAGTTGTGGGAGAGAGCTGATGAAGACATGCTCTCCGGTACACGCGCTGCAAATGCAAAATACACAAATGCAACATTTGAGCGTACTTCTTCAGCAGGTCAGAAACTGATGGTTTCTAGATGATGTATTTTAAATCTTCAAAATGACAGTAATAAATTGGTAATCAATCATGTTTCATACATCGAATCATTGGCCCAATAGATAAAGCTTATGATTGTATCATTAAAAATGCAATAATTTGGAATATGTAGGAGTTATAGACCTATTTCCTAACAACTGATTAAAATAGTGACCCCTGATTAAGCCGTTCCCTACCCTACTTGAAGCATTTCAACTAGCACCACAATGAATTATGGAGACTGTGAGCTGTTTAGTGGAATACCTGTAACTAGAAAATAAGAAGAATGATTAGTAATTTCCATTTAATTCCAACTACCTTTATTGCTTATCTTGACAAGATCTCGTGTCAAGATAAGCAATAAAGGTAGTTGGAATTAAATGGAAATTACTAATCATTCTTCTTATTTTCTAGTTAGCACCACAAGATTGCACTTCTTGGGGTAAATTGAAATAAGAACACAAGAGAAAGAGTGACACAAGTGCTAAGCTAAAAAATTCCAAACATTCGCACCTTGCGCAATCAGCTCAAAGGCCTAAAAAAGGCTGGTGATACTGATGCGACCTTTTAGGGGTTGCGCGAGCTTGAGTGCGGAATATTTGAGATTTTTCAGCTCGGAAAAACGTGTATCACTGTATCTGCTGAGAGTTACTTCAAGAATCGGATGTTGGTTTACGATACAGTTATGGGGCAGACAACGTTGATGATCATCGATAAATCAAATTGTTTTCCTAAAGAAAAACCACCATCACATTTTGTTAGTGGCCCCAATAGCATCCTTACTGTTGGTTTAAATCGGTGGAGAGGTGTTCTCGGCTTCCAATATAGCGAGTATCACGTCAACATATTTCTCCCCTTTCCTTATTTGACCTACATTCGGGCGGGTCCGGCGCCGGTATTGCCTTAGTTAGGGATCACCAGTTTTTCCACATTGAGGATGTATGTTAGCCTCAAGCATCATCTGTTGGTTCTCTGTGTAATAACAGCTTATCTGGCAATAACGGAGTAGCAACCTCGGCGGTCAATCATGCTCATGCTCATGTTGAGTTTCGCCAGTGTACTGTGTATTTTCATGTCTTGTCTTATTCATATTAATGTGTATGTGTTTATGGTCTGTTAATGTGTTTGATACAGTGTTTCTATTTTTTTCATCAATTAATGTGTATTTATTTATAACGGTCCTATAAATTTCATATTAAATCAAAATCAATTTCAGTTAAGTCAAGTTTTCTCACTGAGCAATCTGAACTCGTTGATTACTACTGCAATATTGTTAGTTATGAAGTTAGTTATCTATTTGTCTCGTGTATATTGTTGTCTCACTGAATTGTAGGCTCTTTGACTAGTTCTGATTCTAAGCTGTTTGGATGAGTCAGCGGTAAGCGTTTGAAGGTGGGATTGATTTAGTTATTAATTGCCTGTTTTGCTCCGCGTTTTGAGAGCACTTACCACGTCTCAAGAGTCTGAAAACCATTTGCGGGATCCAACCGTGTGTATTTTTGTATTTGAAGAGCTTATTTCAATTATGCAGATCCAGAATTTTGTTTTTTCTTAGATTAGCTTAGCTTATCTTAGACTTTCTGAACGTATCAATGGTTGCTACTCCGTGATTTATCAGAATCTGTGATATTGCACAATGAATCAACTGCATGGCGCTGGGAGTAACCGACCATTCTCACTGTACACGTTTCAGTGATTCATTTTCTTTAATAATCATTAACGGTGCCGGCCACGTCCTTGCAATTAGGTGGAAATAGAGAAGGAATGTTAATGTGACCTTCGCTGTTTAGGGACCGTTTTTTCCTTTACAACGAATTTTCGTCTCTCTGACTCTGACCTAACTAACCTGAGATTAATAAGAAAACAATGACCCTATGATAAAGAATATGATTAACGAGACCACTGTTACCAATACAAACTACATGAAAAAGTCTATTGTACTGCTTCAAATGGTGCTTCCTAAACTGGCCCTAAGCGTCCTATTTATAGTATACATGCTTGTCTTCGTCAGTCTTAAGTAACACTTTTCTGTGACTATGTGCTTCATTTCGAACAACCATATTTACCATGATCAAAACATTCACCCTTTTCGAAAATTTTGCAATTACTTTCACTTATTATACCATGAGCAAACAAGTTTTTTTTTTGGTTATTCATTCCATAAAACAAATCGATAAACAACAACATAGGTTGCCACGAAAAGTGTACTATTTGTCGTTTACCTTAGATTGTAAGTAAGAAGTCTATGAGTAAATTACGGCATCTCGCGCAAGCAGTGTTGGAAATATTATTTTCAAAAAACGTTCACTCTTTCCTCATTGCAAAGATATATCTTCGAGGAACTTCGCACTCAATGTTCGCGAACGAAATACAATCCCAAGTTCATAAAAGCGCAGTTTCTACATCTCACAACATTCAAGATCCGATCCAATCAAATATCTCCTCGGCTTTGTTCTTTTTCTCTAGCGAGTATGTGTAGGCGATGTTCACGCGAGTTTTGATGTTTGTTTTTAAGTATTGTGCCACCGCAAAGTTCGAGTGGTAGGAAACGTCTGCTGGAATGGCGTGATGCATTGAGGACAAATTCAACCCAACCTCACCGGCCATACAGTTAGAATCGACCATTCATCAGGCTGAAGAGAGTGTATAGATTTATGCGATATCTTTCTGTCTAAATTCCATTTCTATGAAATGCGCAGTGTGTTTTTCAAGAACGAATGTGGTGTAGAGATATAGAGAGAGAAAAATGATCCGATATTTTTCGTATCCTCACGTCGATAACTCGAATAGAAAAAGTTCACGATATTTCATTCTCTCATTCCAGAGGGTTCACTCAAGAAACGTTGGCGTGTGAAACTAGCAACGGGAAGTTCCCAGGTGAAAACGTAGTGCACGATGAATTGATATTTTGGTGAGAATTCCATCACTGCGCGCCAGTATCACACATGATGTCAGTGCCTTGATATAAACGTTGTACGACGTGGCAGCGAAATAAATTAGCAGAATATGTGATACTTCCACTACTAGTCAAATGATTGGTCTCACATGCAGGTCTAAAGCATGAGATAAGCCCTCTCACTATCACTCGTACCTTGCAGTCGGACATTTGCCGCGACGAGGAGTTGAATGAACTACTATCCGGAGTGAACATAGCACATGATGTTGTCAGGCATGGAATGGTTCATACAGTATGAGTTTGACTCGTTTGTCGGTAACTCATATCATAAGCTAAATTTAAAAATATGATGTATCATGAACTTGTAGAGCATGCATGTTTTTATTATACAATTTTGTCTCAGAGTGCAATGTTAAAAGATTGTACTCGAAAAAATGCAACAGATACAAATGATCACCAAAAATTCTGGCTAAGTTCTGGCGAGCTAGGTGGATTTACTTACTTCTGCACAAAATCAACATCGTTGGCTTCGTACTTTCACTCCATCACCAGTTGCGCGTAATGGCACGATGCCAGATCCGGCCAAAACAGAGTGTCACTTTCGTGGAACCTGAGGAAGGGCAGCAGGCGCTTCTGGAGACATTCTTCTTTATATATTTGGCCGTTGATGGTTCCGGTTGTTATGTACGGCTTGCTGGATATCCGGAACCCACAGATCACCTGCCACACCACGTACTTTTTGGAAAATTTGTTGGCCTTCTTCCGGAACTACTGCGAAACATCCAGGAGGGACTTGCCGACGAAAAACTCCAGGCCGGGGATCTGCTTGGCGTTCGCTTTAATGTACGTCTCGTCGTCCATTACAATGCATTTCGACTGTACCAACCACTCGCTGTACAGCTTCCTGGCGCGGGATTGGGCCATCGTATTCTGTTTATCGGTTCAGTTAGGCGCTTTCCTTATCCTGAAGACATGAAGTCCGGCCCTTCATCAAGTTTTACCCATGCAGTAAAAAGTTATACACAAAAGAAAGTGTTGCATTTTTTTTTTCGAGTACAATCTTTAAAAGATTTGTAATGAATTCAAGAACAATCCCATTACGCTCTTTCTGGATTATTATGATAACTAATAAGAATGATGAGAAAACAGCTTTCTAATAGTTGCACGTGAACACTAAGTAGAGCTATACTTTGTAGTTTTTTTTAAAGGGTATATTCGACAAAAATGGCACACACCGATTATCGGATTTTCTAGAATGAAAAACTACTAATGAGCTATGATTTACAAAATTTGTTTTATTCAATTTCATCTCCTAACCCATGCTCGCTCCTTCCTTTTCACTCCACCTATCAAATTTTGTACAACCGATGTTCCCTTTGTTTTTGTTGTTTTCGCCCAAATTTTCTTCAACTCCAGCCTTGTTTTAATAGTTTTGGGATGTTTTAGAAGTTCCGTCTTCATAGTTGCCCAGAACTTTTCAATTGGGCTAAGTTTAAAGGGTGTCCACAGTTAAATTGCATCACTTACAATAAGCTGTAACATTTCGCCCTTTGGGTTGATTTCAACGAATTTTGGGTGAAATGACCTCAGCGTGTATTGTTTACACTGCGTGAGTTTCATTGTGAAATGTGTCGTAGTTTCGAAAATGGAGTCGAAGGAACAGCAAGTGCGCGAGAACATTTTGCACACGCACCTCGACAACCCACTTCTTTCGCACCGAGCCATCGGAAAGATGTTGAAAATTCACCAGTCTACAGTGTCTCGTGTCATAAAACGTTTCGGGGAACGTTTAACTGTCGATCGGAAGAAGGTGAGTGGTAGAAAAAGTGTTCCGTACTGTGTGAAGGATCACAAGCGAGTGGTTGCTGCCTTTAAACGCAAACCCAACTGTTCCGTTCGGGATGTCGCGAAAAAGCTGCACTTGACCAAAAGTTTCGTGCAGAAAGCCAAGAAACGAGCCGGGCTCCGTTCATTCAAAGTTCAGAAAGCTCCAAACCGCAATGAAAAACAGAATAGGACAGCTAAAACACGTGCGCGTAAGCTGTACACACAAATGTTGACGAAACCACACTGCTGCATCATGGACGATGAAACACACGTAAAAGCGGACTTTAAACAAATTCCCGGCAACCAGTATGTGACTGCGAAAGACAAGTTCGATGTTCCAGAGTCTCTCAGGAAACAGCAAGTGTCAAAGTTCCCCAAGAAATTCATGATTTGGCAGGGGATTTGTTCGTGTGGTAAACGGAGCAAGCCTTTCGTGACAACTTCAACTGTAAATGGTCAAGTATACATGAATGAATGCCTGAAAAAACGACTGCTTCCGTTTCTCAAAACACACAACGTTCCTACAATTTTTTGGCCGGACCTAGCCTCTTGTCACTACTCCAAGGATGTTCTGGAGTGGTACAAGACGAATGGTGTCAATTTCGTGCCGAAGGATCTTAATCCCCCAAACTCTCCAGAGTTGCGGCCAATTGAAAAATATTGGGCTATAATGAAGCACGAACTTCGTAAGCATCCTAAAGTTGTCACTACAGAACAGGAAATGTTGAAGTCATGGTTGAAAGCGGAAAAAAAATGTCGGTTCAAGCGTTGTACAAAATCTTATGCGTGGTATTAAGAAGAAAGTTCGGGCTTTTGGATTTGGTAAAGAAATACAGTGAAATAAAAATACCTAAACCAAGATTATACATTGTATTTTATTCCCTGAATATTTCATGACAATCGGTTGAGAGACTTGTTTTTGAGGACGAGTTTAAAGTGATGCAATTTAACTGTGGACACCCTTTATACAATGAACACATTAAGCCATCGACTTGGAAGTAACAAAAAATCACCATAGGAACTTCCTATCTTAGCTGCTTTTCACCTTTCGTCATTAAAGCTAGCAAGTACGGACACAAAAAGCAAACATCACTTCCTTCCGGATTTCTTCCGATTGTTCCACTTTTTTACCAGCTCCGTTCGTGTTTTTCTCCAAAAAAAAATTCGTCAGCGCTTACTTCCCTATCGTTATTTCTTCATGAACTTCCAACAGAAGAGCACACATTTACCACACGTCTATTTTCTGTGGTTGTTGTTACGTATCAGTCATTCAGTCAGTTGGATCTACTTCCTCACCTGAGGTGCACTTCCTCATTCACCCACCGCACACACGATTGACCTTTTTGTTCCGGTTTCTACACTTTCTTCCTTCTTCGCTCACATGCATGGGCTTGAGCTATTCTTGCCACACCGCGCCATGCCACGCGAGAATCGAATTTCAATGTTTTCGCTGCCACCCGAGCCTGCGTTGAGAAGGAGGAAGGCACTTTGTGCAACCGGACAAATTTGTTACGTTCCTATCCGAGCTGTTTTTTAGATATTTTTTTTTCTTTATCCTCCTTTGTACATATATGCCTCTACCGTAAATTCAACGGGAGTTGGGTCAAATGCAGTGATTCCTTATAAATTGGTACCTTTCCAACTAAAGTTATGACTGCTTGTATGCTGAAATCATTAAAAATAAATGAAATAGCGCACAACTTTTCTTGGCAACTGCATGAATCAGAGGGTTTTACGAAGGAATTTTGTTTATGTTTTATGACCTTTTTTTATTTTTGTCAAATGTCCTCTGTGATCTGAGCTAAGTGGTGGCGATGCTTCTCTGGAGCAAAACAGGTGTATTCCCCATATGTTTTCACTCGCAGGAAAACTGCGATTAGTAATGATCTATATAATAGCTTTTAGTCACTTCTCCGCACGTCGTGTCCGATTTTATGCCTTTGGCAGTTTCTCACTGCAAAACCTGAAATCTCCAGACGAAAGGGGAACAGCTGATTTTCAGCGCACTTTAGTACCCTTTTCTCGCACCTTCCAAGCCGAGTCATGATGCCACGGAGAGAAAGAGAAAGATAGATCTTTCTTCATCTTCAGCTACAGCTGCAGCTGCAGCAGAGTTTGATCTATCCTTTCCAGTATTTAGAGCAGATGCATAGTGCATTTCGAACAAGATTCCTACGCATTCTCACAGGTTTTCACTCACGCGACACAGAGAGTTGTCTCTCCGTACTCTGATGGGAAGTAAACGGTTTTATAAATTGTCCCGCCGTTAGTGGAAAGTTGTCGCCATTGGAAACTGTGTTCATGATCTGTTACAATAAGTGAAACCGCACATAAGTGGCACGAATTTCATAAACATCGATTTTTCTAATTATTTCAAAACCTTCCAAACGAAAGCCAAAACTACTCATTCCTTCTCAAAATATTGTTGTTCTTTTCAAAAAGTTTGTTATTTTCCTATCACGACGCCGTTCATGCATTGTTGTTTTTTCCAACTCCTAATTCTAATGAACCGTCGACGCGCGGCCAAATCAACCAAAAGACCAAGAAGGTCTATACCACAGCAAATTCGAAACCTTCGGCTACTGTTTGGAGCGCGTAACACGGTTTGATCGTGCGTATCATGCGTACATCCGCGCGCACCCTCGCTCGTCCATTCTCTCGCCCATGGTTGGAGCAATTCGTTTGTTGATCCGTTTCGAAATAACAACAGTTGAAAAAAGAAAACATACATTGCAGCCCGCGATGAAGTTGAGAGGGTGCCCCCCATAATCTCAGCTGGTGGTGCTTCATTCATCTCCATCTAAACTACACTATACAAGACGGTACTCAAACGCCAAACTTCCTTGTCTAATTATTTTTCTCGATTTTCTATGTGCCTTCCATGGCTTTTTCCTCGTCCCTCTTACCGACCCTACACGACCACCATCGAGCTACATATGCTGTAGCAGAGAAGTATTGGAGTTGTTGTTCGCATCTCGTACGAAACGGATCAGTTCTCGCGATTCAATTTTCCTCCAGACGTGTTAAATAGATTTAAGATCAATCGCTGTTTCCCAAAAACATTTCACACACGAGTTTTGTTCTCGCGAGTTCCGTGACGACGGCTATGATGATGAAGGGGGTTCGATCGGTGATGGTGGAAAGAGATGGGAAGTAAACAGTTGTTGTTTGGAGGGATGTTTGGATGGTAGATTTTCACGTTTGTGTTCTAGTCGTTCTGTTTCGCTGGATGTGAGATTGGAACACGTGATCCTCAGCGTGCTAAGCGCGATTGCAAGGCAACACGTGGTGTCGGGTAATTTACCGAAAACCACGTTCGCAAGAATGAACATTTGTTAATAATAAAACCAATCCTTAATGTACTTTAAATATCAAATAAATTCACTTTGTTTTTAATTATATGAGAGATAGTCCACGGGTTTTGATCAATGCGATTCTATGTACTTTACAAAAAACGTTTTGAGAAGAATGTCCTGAGACAAATAGAAGAGTAGTTGCTGAGAAACACTCCAAACTCTTAGCGTCACAGACATTTTGCGAACTCATCGAGCTGTGTCACTTGGCCTCGGCCTGGTTTTGAGGTTTTTAAAGCGATCGCTATACCCTTCTCCGTAATAAAGATAAAATCAACCCGTTGAATGATCGTGCAAATTCGTCAATTACCTATTCTATGTACTAACACTCTCTTCGTTGGCCGTCGATGGGCAGCAGGTAAAAAGTGCGTAAAGGAAATTATTAACGTTATAATTCGAAGCGTTGAACCTTAATGAAAATACGCGTACGATGGAGATCATACCTCGGGCCTCATCCACAGAACGTCCGCTCTGAAGGCAGCGACGGACCCAATCCATGTGATGAGATCCGAGCGGAAGGGCTTATGTTTGTAATTAGCGCTCGCGAACGTGTTCTTCTAAAGGTGCCCGGTTCTTACGTCAATTTTTTCCACCGTCGCCGGCATAGTCGCCGTCGCCTCATTGGAATTGATCTTGTTGCGGCGGCAGCCCCGCGCTATGTTTGTGCCTCTTTCACTTGGAACCATTGTGGCGCGCGCACGATGGGGACTCCCGCCAGTCCGGGGCCTATCGTCGACAATGTAGAACGCACTTCAGAGCAGCGGATCGGGGAATCTGGCCCCGCCATTTTTTCCGGATGTAAGTGGTTGAAAATGAGAAGAACTTCAAGCGAGAACCGGATTCCGGTGGATGTTGTTATGTCCAGCACCGCCAATGGATGAAGATGGGGCGCGACAGTTATAATGGTTGTTTTCGTCGTCGTTGCCGTCTCAGTGATCTTGTACCCGGATCATACAACGACGCGTCATGATTCTCTCTGATAAGTAGGTTTACTCCAGGCGCCGTCTGTGTGCAGTGGAATGGAGTAATGTTATTTTGTAATTATGCTCATTCTTCGGGAGAAATGCAGCTTGGTCCATGAAGTATGTTGTGATGCGACCCAGAAACTAGAGAAAGGCCAGATAAACCCATAAGACAGATGATTCGTTAATGTTCCCTTCGATAATCTTATGTCGGTATTATCGATCAAATCATTGCATCTCATGAAATAGTTCAATGCTAAACTAAACTTACATGAACAAATAAATCCGTTCTGAAATTGCTGAAATGAAAACCAAAACAGATTTTCGTTTCGATTCAAGACTTAGTTCCCAAAAAGATCGAGTCCATACATCAAATTCCAAAGAAATGTATCTCAGATTCACGAACTTAGTAAACGCTCGCATTTTTGGTGTCGTAATGCTATTAGAAGTACAAAGTAAAATCATGATTTCGTAATTTCACGATTTAATAGGTGCGAATAAGTTCCTATGATCGAAAATTGAGGTCATATGCAAAGCTACCTTGTCTGTTTTTGAAGCAGTCTATCAATAAATTCCAAAAGTAACAGGTGTACTTGAGGTGATGGAAGCAAACTCGTCAGATAATAGGAACCTCCGACAATTCAACACGACAGTTCCTTCCTTCTCCGAAGAGCGTTTCCAGCCGAAATGACCTGGAAATGTGGAAAATTATTTTCGATATTTTTTTATTTGAATGAAACTTTGCATACGCGTTTGGCTTAGGAGACTGAGCATTTTCCGCGCTAACATAGATTTTTGTGACTCAAGAGTCAGTTTTAAAAAGGGCGTAAGCATTTTGAATAGCACTTCAATTAATAATTTATAGCTCGAAAACCTTTGGTTGTACAAAAAAAACTGTCTAAGAACAAGTTGTGACCCTATGTGTGAAGGTTGTGAAAAAAATATACACTGAGAAAAAAAAAAAAAATTCGGAAAAAAAAATCGACAATTAACATGAAAATTTAAATATCTCAAAAAACGATTTTTTTTTTTTTTTTTTTTTTTTGACTGTAAAAATTTGAAGTTATTACGCAAATTTAAGCGAAGATTTCAGGATGGAGAAATGTCAGGGAAAAAAAAGTTTCTAGAACATCAACTTTCGGTGCATTTCTCAAAATTTTAATATTTGCGGGAATAAACGTATTCTGATTATATAATCTGATTTTTGAAGTATTTTAAAAAAAATTTAAGCTTCCTGATGATGACCTTCGTAAGAGCATCCGTTCTCGAGATATTTGCGATTTAATTTTATCATACTCGAATAATTTTCGAAAATACGACCTTTTCATAAGTTTTTCTAGATTCTCCAACAACAAGAGTTGGTTTTTCGAAATGTATAATAAATTTTACGCTACTCTCTCTTTGACCGCAAGATGATTGAATGAACGGTTCAAATAAAACAGATTATAAACTATAGAGGATGCATAGCGCTACTGTTCGTCTTGTTCTCACACGCGAACATGCCGGGTACATAACTGTCAAATCGCATACTTTTCACGTTGAAAGTTATGTCCCTGGCCTACTAAAACCAGGAAAAGATATTTTGCCAACGACGTCAGCGCTATGGGTCCTCTACAGTTTATAATCTGTTTTGTTCAAATGTTGGACCAACTTACCGCCTGCCTGAATTTTAGGTAGCATCAAAGGCTCTCAGTAGCTTGAAAAACTCGTCCGTTGGGTAGCCCGCTGCTGGGTATTGCCGATAGTATACCTAGAAATCTAAAACTACCTGTACTTGGTATATAAATTCGTTCCACTTCTCGGAAAGCATCAGTAACAAATTTGTTTTGAGTGTTTAATAATAATTTCAAAATGGAATTCAATAAGGTGAAGTGTTGCAAACCCTTTCCTAAAACACGGTGCTCGGTAAAGCTTCGTAAATTAAACGAAAACATTATTCAAGGGCTAATATTAATGAACTGCCGAATTCCGTTGGATACGTCTTTATCAATCTGTGATTCGTGTCGATTACATTTAAACAAAGTGAAACACGCAGAAACTGAGTATGATATCGATGAGCAACCACACAACCCCGTTCCGGAGCTTCAACCATCTACATCAAGGTACGCTATGGAGGAAATACCTTCGGCTACATCCATCACATCATCTTCTCAAGAAAGCTTGCAACAGGAATTTTCCAGAGCGCATAATATCGAGTTGTTTAACAAAGGTATAGCTGGAATCAACGTTTCACCGGTATCATCATCAAAACTGAAGCAGGTTCACTATCCTCGGAGAAAATATTTGAATATTACTGACGGTTTAAACAAATAACAAATAATAACAAATGCAAAAGAATTATATGATTGGGCCAATCAGAAAAATAATGATTGCTTAACGAAAATGTCATTTTGTTATGTATCTTATGAAGACTATGAACAGGGAGTTACAGAATGGAGCAATATCTTTCAGCAAACTAAAATGATTACTGGTACACAAAAATATCACTCTTTTGTTCCGCGTTCAGATCATCAGATAGAGGCAAAATTGTTTTCAAATGATGTAGCATCAAGCCTTCATAGTATATATAAACATGTAAAATGAAAGGGAACTTCTCTAAACTAATCTAAATGTAGAAACAATATATGTACTTTAGTATGCGCATAATAAATTGGAAATACAAGTAAACTAAAATATAAGAAAAGTTTTTTCAATTACAGCATTTTACCATTTTCCCCTATTTCTTATGCTGTTTATAGAATCGTCTTGCTGGCTAAGAGTGAGTTGTGGGAAACTAAACGCATATTTCGAAAAAGGTATTTTTGTGATGCTGGAGAACCGCGAATAATTTATGAAAAGGCCGTATTTTCTGCTGGAAATATACTGCAACATCGAAACACGTTTATTTTGGCAAATAGTTGAGATTTTAAAAATGCTTTAAAAGTTGACCTTAGAGACACTTTTTTCACTTCAGATCTCTCCACCCTGAAGTTTTCTCCAAAACTGACGTTAGAGCTTCAAGTTTTTACACACAATGTATAAAGTATACAATAAGAAGCAAAATAGGCATATGTTAAACGAAAATTTTAAAAATACTGTTTGAACCATTTTACCCCATATCTTTTGAACCGTTCATCCAATCGTCTTGCTGTCAAAGAGAGAGTTGTAGGAAACTTAACAAACATTTCGAAAAACGTTTTGTGGTTACTGGAGAAACGCGAATAATTTATGAAAAGGTCGTATTTTCGAATATTATTCGAATATGATAAAATTAAATCGGAAATATCTCGAGAACGGATGCTCTTACGAAGATCATCATCAGGAAGCTGAAAAATTTTAAAATACTTCAAAAATCAGATTATATCATCAGAATACGTTTATTCTCGCAAATATTAAAATTTTGAGAAATACACCAAAAGTTGATGTTCTAGAAACTTTTTTTCTGACATTTCTCCATCCTGAAATCTTCGTTTAAAATTTGCGTAATAACTTCAAATTTTCACAGTCAAAAAATAAAAAAAAATCAAAAAAAATTTGTTTTTTGAGATATTTAAATTTTAATGTTAATTTTTGATTTTTTTTTCCGAATTTTTTTTTTTCAGTGTATATTTTTTTTCACAACCTTCACACATAGGGCCACAACTTGTTCTTAGACAGTTTTTTTTTACAACCAAAGGTTTTCGAGCTACAAATTATTAATTGAAGTGCTATTCAAAATGCTTACGCCCTTTTTAAAACTGACTCTTGAGTCCAAAAATTTTTTGCATCAGTGGAAAAAACTTACTTTCGTGGGTAAAACGTGTGTACAAATTTTCAATTAAATCGGAGACACTCGAAGTTGGTCGGTAGGTCATTTCGGCTGGAAACGCTCCAAAAACCACAACCCACCAAACGAAGAAAAAAAGACGAAAAAAAAAAATATATTAATAAGAAGCAGGACCACACGCACGAGAAAAAACCCTGGAAACGTTTTAAAGAAAACCCCAAACCCCCCCCAAAAAGTTGAATCAGTCCAAATCTTTCGTTCAGAGAGCCAAGGACTGCATACGTACAAAGTGCAGAAGGCTCCAAATCGTGACGAACGGCAAAATACGGTGGGAAAGTCACGGGCCAGCAAACTGTACACCCATATTACGTCAAGGCGAACTTCCGGCAGCTTCCGGGGCTACTGTTCTTCACCGTCCAGCACAAGTTTGATGTTCCGGAGGAAGTAAGGAAGCAGAAACTTTCAAAGATTTCCTAGAAATACCTCAAGGAGTGTCTACAGAAGCGTCCGCTTCCTCTATTGAAGCAACACGAGGGCCCTACGATCTTCTGGCCAGATTCAGCTTGCCACGATTCAAATGATGTCCTGGAGTGGTACGAAGCTAACGGGGTCACTTTCGAACCCAAGAACAACAAGATTTTTTTTTTTTTGGAACATTTTAGCTTCACGTCACAATAATAATAAGAGTTTATTGTCTTACCAGTTTGGAGATAATCTATCAATAAAATTCCTTTTGCATTTCAAAAAACTGCACACTTAGAAATTATGAATTTTACACGAGACGTAATTCATGTTTGTAAAACAAAGATTTCGTGTAAAATTATATCTCCTGGAACTGACACATACGCAAATCGACAAAAGATGTGTTTGATTGAATTAATTTTCTCAGGACGCTAACACTTCCTAGGCCGATTTCTGGACAAGAGCTCGCTTCGGAGCCGAAGTGCTTGTTTCACACCACTCCTTAGCCTCTTGTTTTGATCCAGAATCATGGTGGTAGACCCAAGTCTCATCCATAGTGATGAATCGATGCTGAAAATCCTTTTAATCTTTTAGAAATTGCTCCAAATGTTGCTCAGAAAGTCGCATTCGAACGTGTGTTTGTTGCCTTGTTAGCATATGCGGCACCCATTGTGCACACAGTTTTTTGAAACCCGAAACTTCAGCCAAAATATGCCATGTTGTTCCATGTGAGATGCCTAGGGCCGGTTCATAAACCACGTAGACTCATTTCTGAAAATCTCAGACCCCCCCTCCCCCTCGTAGGCTTTTCTCCATACAATTTTTTGAAATTTTGTATGGAGCGTAGACTTTGGTCAAACTTGTAAATTAAAAATTAATTGACAAATCGAAATGAGATTTCGAGTGCGTTCTCATGAAAGATGAAATATTAAAATGGGTTAGAAATTTTGATTTTTCTACTGCTCCATAAAAACAAAACTTTTTGACTAACCTAGTAGGAGCTCTTCGACATGAAGATGTTTCCACAACATCTTTACCTAAGTTTCTCTCAAATACAGATTTCATTAAAATAGAGCCTTGAAACTCAAGAAGACTGCATTAGCGGACGAAATATTGACGATGTCTGAAAACTTTACCTTGGAAAACTTAATCACTTTACTTTGTTCATAGGCGTTATTCAAAAGTTTTTAAACTGATTAGTGGGTCTTCATTCAAAAGAGGTCAGAAACATCAAAAAGTAAATCACTACAGCACTAGTTTAGAGCGTTTTTGATAAGCACAAGGAAATTGTAACCCATGCGGATACGTCGAAATGTGAGATTGGAAAAATGTGGAAAAAGAGTTATGCAAGTAACACTCTTTGCGTGTAAAATGTACCACCACTACTGCCATGGACATTTCACTTTTAAATCGGGTTTTATTATGAATATAACGATCAAAATGCTTAAACTTGACGCACTTGACGCAGGCATTTGAAAACCCTGAACACCTCTTATGTCGTATCAAAATCTTGCTCACGCAACGCATAAATCCGTACTTCTCGCTAGCAAACTAAGCTAAATCGTTATAAGAGGCAAAATAAACTGTCACAAACATAACAAATGTGTTCGGGGAACGTTTGTCGACAGTCAGGAAGCCTGGATCGAGGAAAAATTAAAAGCCAGAAGCAGGTACGACATACAGAGTGGCCAGCAAATTCAAGTGCAACCCCAACCCTCCGCCCGAGATGTCACAAACAAGCTGGGAGTGTCATCTACAACCGAGCATCGAACAAAAAAAAAGAACGAAACGGATTGTAATTTTATAAGAAGGATTCCAAATCGTGACGATAGGTAAAACAAGAAATCAGAAACACGATCCCAGAAGCTGTACACGACGATTCTCACGAAGTTCGATTACGTGGTAACGGACAGTGATACCTGAAGACTTCAAATAGTTTTATAAAAAGTTTGAAGTTTAAAGAAGATTAAAGGTGGAAGACATTTTCAAGCATATGAAACTGTCCAAGTTCGCTAAGAAATATCTGGTTATCTGTACCTGTGGCTTGGAACCGGGATCGTCAACCAGCAAATTTACTAGACAAGTGTTTGAAAAAAATGTCGGCTGCCATTCTTGAAGCAATACGATTGTACTGTGTTATTTTGGCCGGATTTGGCATCCTACCATTACGGAAAAAGGCCATATTGAGTGGAATGCAACCAACAACTTATAGGAGGTGAATAAGGACAAGCACCCTACCAACACGCCAGAACTTAGCCCAATGCTGCTGCATGGGAGATAGGTTGTCCTTCAAGATGAGAAAAACAGGTCATGATTTCATTTTGTGTTATGTTTTTGTGTTGTGTTTTTGTGTTATGAATATACACCATGAACAATATTCATGATATCATGAACTTTTTTTCCGCCGCAATGAAATCATGATTTGATCGGATTAAAACCATGAGCTGAATTCCTGATACTGAAAACTTTATTCATGAATCTGGCAAATCTAGTTTATCGACTCTAAATGTAAACAAAAAAAATCCACCATCGCGATTCAAACCTGGTATTGATATGAAGAGCAGTGAGAGGACCTGGTGGATGTACTTACTACGCTATTGTAATTCTTGAATAGATTCTTGATTAATGAAGATGATTACAAAACTTTAGATTAGAGGCAAAGCAACTCTTCCAAAGTTCATGACTCGCATCTGTCATTTCATTCCTGAAACCACGAACAAGAGACATGAAGTCATAAAATAAGATAAGAGTTAGTTTCAAGATGTTTTATTCATAAAAACAGAAATGGATTTGTTTCCGTGTGGAAGCGAGAAGCAGTTCAAGTCAATTAATCACTCATTCTTTGTTTTATCAAATATGGATCGTTATAACCTTTATGTTTGGGTTTTTATAAACTTTGCCTTGAAGATCGAAGCTTCGAATATTTTATTAACTCATTTCAACTACAACTACTGCAACAATCGATTCTATGAGAATGGATTGATTAGAAAAGTCTAACTTGACTAAATTAGCATTGAATTTCGTTCAATCCTTGATAAACCAAAAGTTAGAATAAACTACTGTAAATGACACAAAAAATATCGTATACAGATCGCATGAACGTATAGCAGCTTGGTAACACCTGTCGGGACCTGGCAAACAGGCAGGCACACACTACACAGGCTTCCACTACGGTCTACCTACTTTGTTATCGTTCAACGAAAATCTATGCCCATTCTCTCATTCTCACTTTGCTGGAACCTTCTGGTTCTGGCTTTCTGTTTCTGATGTTCTGATGTGGATTCAGCTTGAAAATTCACTTACCCTCCTCTGTTCGACGCTAATGATCATCATCGCACGTATGGCGCGCCGAGCCTGGCTTTGTTATACATATTCTGTTGTAGAGGATAGTGGAGAAAAATCGAGGACCATATGGTGCAACATCGTCCGCCGTGGTTGAAGCATCGAAGCTTTGGAAGATCCGAACTACAACAACAAAAACAACGACGACGACGAAAAAGTAGTCTTTGAAGAAGAATTACATGAACGGCGAAAAGGGAATCGAGAAATAAACATTGTAGTACGCGCGGTTCCGAGCGTAAAATGTGTTTCTCTTATTCCTTTACATTTGAGTGTATCAACACAACACTAAAAACAACACCAGCAGAAAGAATATGAAAAAAAAGATGAAGAAATGAGAACACAATCCGAGAACGAAGGTAGCCCAGCTACTGCTGTTGCTGCCGCTATCCTACTCCATATGCATAATGTCGTCGAGAGAACGGCGGGGACAACGCGCCGATATTGGTCAACCCAAAGGGGAAGCCTAATTTGTGTTGAAAGGTTGTTGCTCGGGAGGAGAAATTCGATAAAAATAAATGCTATGAAAATGAGATGATGTTTTCGGAATAAACAACGTCGTACTGGAAGCATAAAGAACCAGAGAGATGTGGGAGAAAGTTGAACATCGCCCTGGATGACATACCGAACTTTACTGCCTATGTGGATTGGTGGACACGAGAAAATACGGAGGTTTGATCGGACCGCTTGAAAATTGTATGTTCTGCAAGTTTACTGAATTGATAATGCCAACATCTATGTCTAGTAATTAAGATGAAAGTTTATAGAATCCACGTAAGAGCGGTGCCACAGCAGATTTGCATTTGCCGCTTTAAATGAGCACGCATCTTAAAAACCCATGAAGATGTGCGAAGCAATAATAACGTTTTTCACTGCATTGCCATTTCTCGCTTGAAATGTTTGTGGTTACTGAAATACATGCCTTAAAATTTTCGAAGTTGTGATGCTAACCAATTTTTCGATTGGACGAAAGTTTGGACAAATTGGTTCTGCTTATCCATGACATCCCGGCTGTAATGGTCAGAACTTCACCGGACCGTCGTTCGAATGAATGGCAAAATTCGCATCCGAAGACACTCCTCCTTGTATACCTGTCATAGTCAATAGAGTGATAAAAACCTTCGTTTTCTATCCATAACTGCAGATGCCTTGCCTGATCATCAACTTACGAGTGTGTATAGACAAATTTGAATTTACCTGGAGCATCCACTAATGTGGGCCCTTCCTTAGCTCAGTCGGTAAAGGCGTAGCTACAAAGCATCACCAGGTTGGAGGTGGCTGGGTTCGATTCCCGATCTGGTCTAGGAATTCTTCGTTCAGGAAAATTTCTCGACTCCCTGGGCATAGGGCATGATTGTACTAGCCAAACAATCATACTAATGCAAAAATGGTACCTGGCATCAAAAGCTATCAATTAATAACTGTGGAAGTGCATTTAGAACACTAAGTTGAGAGCAAGCTATAAGCAAATTGTGAAAGCAATAAGCTTGAAATGCTAAGAAAGAAGAAGATCCACCAATGCGTTTGGTAAGGTAAAATGTGTGTCCCAGGAGTTGTCCAAAATCCAGTTGAACATCGTCATCGTATTTTTTTTCACCGTCCATCAAAATGCATCCGTTGTATTTCTTCAGAATCAGCTCGTACAGCACTCTTGCGCGGCGTTTGGCAACCAGGTTTTAGGTTATGTTGGAGTGCTTGCTGACATGGTACGACTGGAAACCTTCACGCCGACAGATTCGTTGAAATGTACTGTACGGCGCAGAGAACATTTTCGCCAAATCACGCAAGAAGATGCTAGGGTTGTTCCGGATTGTCCTACGGACTTTCATTCGTAGCTTACGGTCGTATTTTCCACTTCTACGGTAGTTTTGGTTTGTGCGATCCAGCGATAGTGTTTCCTAGTAACGTTTCAGCACGGTGTTTACAGTCGATTTTGGGAATTTAAAATATTTTCCGATCATTCCTTCTGATCAAGAGACCTACCGGATCATTGCGCTGTCATTGACTTCACGTTACAGCTACTAGAGGCGTCGCAGTTATTAAAAAGAAGCGGTCAAATACTATACTGAGTTGTATCAAGCCTTATGTTCGAAAAAAAAACCAAAACAAGTTTTCCACAGTTAATATGACCTCCACTTGCTTTAATGAACAACATTATCGCTTTGGTATGCTATCTACCAAGTTTTTAAGGCGCTGATTTGAATCCCAAGCATGCAAAATATGTTTTATGGGTTGGTCTCCATACGTTTATCGAGGATAGCCCAAAGATTCGCATTCATATTGGAATTCTGAGGTGGCCATTCAATCGGTTTTAAGGAGTGTATCGAATATAAGCTATCCACATACATTTGCGTTGTACGCATGTATTTGTGATGGTTTTTTATGCTCTGAACACTGCATGCTGTGCGTTTGACTGTCAGCTTTCTTTTGTTTACTTGTTTGTGCGGTTCAAATTCTGCGTTTTCAAAATGTCGCGTATTGAAAAGGAAGTGAAAATTAAGGTTCTGGACACATGGCTAAGTGAGAAGGGTATTACTATGCGAAAATTGGCGAAGCGGTTTGGAATTCATCATGCGAGTGTTAAAACTATCATTAATAAGTTTGGGGAACACTATTCTTTGGATGAGCTACCAGGAAGAGGCAGAAAACCCGGTTCTTCCAACCCGAAACTGGAGCAGAAAGTGGTATCTCTAATCATGAAGAACAAATCAATGTCAATACGTGAT
The DNA here is from genome assembly GCA_024533555.2 of Aedes koreicus. Taxonomy (NCBI): domain Eukaryota; kingdom Metazoa; phylum Arthropoda; class Insecta; order Diptera; family Culicidae; genus Aedes; species Aedes koreicus. The sequence goes on along the minus strand of JAHHFK020000808.1, from coordinate 402,007 downwards.
TTGGCCAAAAAAGCAGGAACGAGTGTCGGAATGATCCAGCGTATCAAAAGGCGAAACCACCTGAAGACCTACAAGAAGCAGAAAATCTTGAAACAAAATGCAGAACAGAAGAAGCGAGCAGCAACAAGGGCCCGGAAATTGTATTCGCGTCTTTTGCAGCGTCCGGATGCATGCGTTTTGATGGACGATGAGACCTATGTAAAGGAGGACTCAAAAACCCTTCCAAGTCCACAATACTTTACTGCCGTCGTTGGGGAGGATGTGAGCGATGCGGACAGGTCGATTCAAGTGGAGAAATTCGGTCGAAAGGTACTGGTATGGCAAGCAATATGTTCCTGTGGTTTGAAGTCAACCATTTTTTACACTACCGGAACTATAAATGCGGAAATCTATCGATCTGAGTGTCTCCAGAAGAGATTGTTGCCTTTATATAAGAAGCATAGTACACCTTCACTGTTTTGGCCGGATTTAGCGTTGGCTCACTATGCCAAAACCACTCTCAATAGGCTTGCGGAAAAGGGTATAGATTTCGTTGAGAAAAATATCAATCCACCAAATTGCCCTCAGCTTCGACCCATCGAACGTTACTGGGCAATCGTGAAGAGGGTCTTCAAGAAGACTGGTAAGGCAGCTGGGAACATGTAGGAGTTCAAAAAAAAATTGGGCTCAAGCGTCCAAAAAATGCGATGCAACACTTGTCCGGAACTTGATGAAGAGCATTCAATCCAAAGTTCGAAAATTCGTGAAGGAATAACTTAAATTTCATCTGGTCTTCATTATGTTCAAGTTTAACCTCGTACAATAAAGGATCAATTTTTTTGTATGAATAAAATATCGGTTTTCAACATAATTTGAAAGAAAGTTTGTGGATAGCTTATTTTCGATACACTCCTTATGCGACAGGAATGGAAGAAAGCAAGTGTTTTCTTTGCTGTATGCTAAGGAGAGTTATCCTGCTGAAACGTGTAGTTATTTTCCAGTCCGTTTCCAGCATCGACTTTTTCAAATTTTCACACAGAATATCGATATACTCATCTGTAATCATAATACCATTGATTCGGGCCAGATTCCCTTCTGCGAATTAGAAGAAACCACCCCAAACCAGGAGAAACTTCTTGTTAAACAGCTCGAACTTTGATTCATCCGACCAGACAACACGTTTCTAAAACTCCAGCGGCTTATTAATATGATTCCTTGCGAACATTTGTCGTTTTGCATTGTTGGCATTGCTGATAAACGCTAGCTTCCGAGCAAAATGGCTCTTCAAACCATGTTCAACAATGTGTCGTCGAATGGTTCGATCATAAATCGACAGATTTAACCTTTCATTCACTGCTCGAATGGTGATAGGTGGATCTTTTTTTATCTCACGAATTATTTTGAAGTCTGCTTGTGCACTACTTATGCGTCCAGATCGATCAGCAACACTTTCATGCAATTTATACTTCAAATTAATCTTCTAGTGCAGGGTTACTCCCATATTTTTCGGGCATTTTGCGATGGGATTCGTTTCTTTGACAATCACACACGATGAGATTCCGGATTTGCAGGGGAATTTTCTTTCCACCCATTTTTGCTGCCCCAAAATACTTCTGTTGAGTTCAGAGTTCAACAGTAGACTCTCGTGACAGATATAAACATTGAAATGTCAAAACCATGAAATGCGAGGGATGTGACAATGTTACTTGGATGACTTAATATTTTCACTGGTGAATTTTTTCAAATCTGCCCGGCATCTGAGCATCCTTTTGAATGTCATTTACAGTGGACTGAAACTGATATATTTGTCAATGAAGTCTTACGAAATCCAATAAAAACCTGATAATGTACTTAAAACATGTTTTAGAAACAAAATAGACAAAATATCCATGATAAATAGACATTAACCCTCTAACAGCCAAAAATAAGAACATATATTTTTCTTCGTAATACTAATACTTATTCCTTGTAATCAAAGGCGTAAAAACTATTTCGGGTATTTTTGTAGGCACAAAAGAATGTAGCAATTACGACATTTGACTTGCGTTTCCGATTTGCATCACGGAGTCCAGAAACGACGTGTGTGATGTGTGGAAAAAAGTCTTAACATTTATGAATTTTCCAGTAGTATGTTGCCCGAAGTCAACAATGTCCTCTATTAGAATCGATGCGTAGAAAATTTCCAATCTACTGGTGCATTTTTTTTGAAAATCTTTGGAGAAACGAATGAGATGTTACCTCTCAAAACCTGATCACTTTACGTGACGGTTGCAATTCATTTTTTTTTAATTGTACACACTTGGAAAATTTTACAGTATTCGGTAATTTTATACCGAACTTTCAACAGCTGAACGTTCGGTAATCCGAATTACCAGATTTCGATGAAATTTTAAAGTATTCCGGTAAAAAAATTACCGTAACTTGTAAAGTTTTACCGAAATCCGTTAAATCAGATTACCGAACGTTCAGCTGATGAAAGTTCGGTAAAAAATTACCGAATACTGTAAAATTTTCTAAGTGTGTACCCCCGTGTAGAAAACAAATTTTTGATAATCCCACAGCTACATTCACCGCTGCCCCCAAATCAAGAGTACCTGGTAATACCACGTTGTCATCAGCTTTACAGTAAACCTAAAAGAAGTACGAAAACCCATAGGAATCAGACAAAACAAATAGCTCGTTCGTATGTCGAGTAGTCGACTTCATTTCTGTTCATCTACGCAAATATGTGAGTGGAACTGATGTGAATTTTTCGTTGAAATAATCAATGATTAGCCTGATTTTGAACAATCGATCATGTTTCTCTTAAGTCTTCGGAGGATCGTTGAAATGTAAATATCAGCAAATCTCATCAATTTTTTTTCCGGATCATGGCATTCTGAATAAGTGAGAATGCGAACTCACTCCAATATGACCTCAAACTCGGGTATGGAGGATGATAAGAATCCCAACAAAATTTCTCATTTCAAACACTATTGTGGAGCCTCATGAAGTTTTTTTGCTTTGCATGGAGGTTGGTCTGAGTCGTCATGTATTCCCGAATCCCATCGTCAGAATATGAAAAACATTTGTACGGTGTGTCCAAATCGTTAAACTGTTTCAACTCAGGATTGTCAAACAGAAGATCCGACTCGGGTACGAAAAGATTCCTTATGAACCATTTTGTGTTTTTGAATTCAGCAGACTTAGGATCGATTTTGTCCGCAGATTCAGTGAACGTTCCGGATCTGACGAATAATCCACGGTCATTTGACGCTTCTTCGAGCTTCCCTTTTCTACTGGTATTTTTCTTGCTTTGTATGGATGGTGGCGATGAAAAAAGTTCTACAATTTCAGGGTTATTATAATAATCATCATCACTTTCAAGGTTGTCTCTTGGATCTTCCTCCTCGAAGTCAACATCCAGAGAATCAAGTAAATCCTGGGCCTGCCAGTCCCTCAGCAAAACCAAATTGCCACTTCAACGTCTTTGGAAATGAATATGAAAACATATAAGTTTGTGCTGTGTCCCAAGAGATTTAAACCACAGAATAGATTACGAAAATCGACTGGAAAAGTTGGAAAATTTGGGAAATCCAATTTAATTTAGGAGACCGCACCACGCTTGCGGGTCTGTAATTGAGAAACTGCACAAATCCTTAGTCAACTTTTTCTCTTAATATGAAGTTAAGAAGTTGTATAATAATCCTCATATTTCCTACTAAGGACACCGAGTGCATATTGTTCAGCATGTTAAAAAAATCATGCTTGGAATTGTGAGTATGTTTCTCAACATTTTGAACAAATTTCACTACACATTACTTCCCTCAGATTTTTTGAGTATCTTACTAAGTATTCCTAGCTCATCTTGTTCAAATTTAAAAAAGAGACATGTTTTGAATATGAACCGAGTAAGATTTTTATGCTGATATCTGCAATTTGAATGAATGCTTAAATATCCTAAGTAAACTTGATCGAATTTTTTTTTAAATCCGCATTCTGAGCGAATTTTATATGACATTCCGAGAGAATCTGACAGAATTTAGTCGAGATTTTTATTGAATCACGTACAATGTTTGTACACAATGATCAAGATTTAGAGTGTACCTTTTTTTTAGCATGAGATAATGTTGTTTGGAATTTTAAGCGTACCTTACTAAAAGATCTGTCCAAATCCTACTTGAAATTCTAACTTCAACATGCTAAAATTTGGTTGTGATTCTTACTGGGTATTTCAAATACTGCCACTCCGTGGTTTATGGTCTTTTGTATATTTTTATCGGCAAGTTTCTCTCCAGGTTTTGTCCAGGCTCGTGCACGCTGTTCATGTCCAAAGAGTACAAATTTGCTCTCATCATTCCAAAGAACTTTCTATCAAGATCAAGATCAATGGAATGCAAAGTGAAGTTGATATTTTCTCGAATCACACTACTGGTAGCGAACGAGTTTTTAGTCGTATCTCGAGAAATTCGGCGATCATCACTGGTTGTAGTCTTCCTCTTTCTTCCTCTGCCAGTTCGATCTGTCACGCTTCCAAGTTCTTGATACTTCTTGTATATTTTTCATACTCCAGCCTCACTAACTTATTTTTTCGAGCAGTTTCTCTGTTCGAGAAACCTTCTTGGCGGTTATAACGAGAAGTTAACGGATATCTACGAACATTTGATTTTTTCCCCATTTTAACAAGCTAAAACACGCACCAATAAGAAAATAAAAATCAATAACAAACAAATTGTTTTGACGTTTCTCTGCAGTTTGAAGGGAAGGTTCACTCGCAAATAACGGTGGTGTGCAGTTGTGTTCTTAGTATTGCGTACTTTGTTTTGTTTCTATTAAAACTATCCAAGAGTTTGAACAAAATATGTATCCCGACTGGGAAAATGAGTGAATATATGTTTGATTATTATATAGTTTTTGAGAAAAAAAATTCAATCTGGAATGCTTCTGACTTGTTTCAATTAGGCAAAATGACGAATAGCAGCTGCAAATAGGGCTTCTTGCGTAATGCTTATCCTGCATTGATAAATAGTTCTCTTATTCTGCAAACGACAACAAAATTTATCCTTCGAGTTACTAGAAGCATAGACATCGAAGAAAAATAGGAAAGCATTCGAGGTTTTCGCGTACACAAGGATGCAGATTATACTCGCTGTGAAATTTAAATCATGTATGACGCAGATACAAGCACGAAACTTTCGGTTCATGCATCTACAAAGACGAGCTCCACCAAGTTTACAATCGAGTTGAATTTAACACGGCAGACTTTTATGGGCAGGTTATTTAGTGCAAATGGAAAAATAAAAACTGAAACAATCATATTCAGGGGACAGCGGCCGGTATGGTGTAGTCATTAGCTGCACGCTGTGGAAGCGCATATGGTGTTGACGCCGTATGCCACCTCGTACCTTTTTATTCATTATCAATTTTTAAACAAAATCTTTAATCGGTCAAGTTCAATCACAAATACTTATATTTTAAAATCCGTAGGTATCTACCAGGGGGTAAATCACTCGGCCACCATGTGCTAATACCCTCAAAAATACAATTCGCCACACTTGAAACAAAATTGCCACCACATGAAAGATAAATTAATTTCTGGCAACACTTACACCAATCGATTGTTTTTTTTTCTCACTGTTTTGTTTCCCTCTCGCTTGCACTGATGTGATTTAAACGATGCATAGGTGTGCGTGTATTAAATGTCAAAAAGGGCCATGGTTGCCAATAAGCATAATTTTTCGATTGTAGTATTGCCAGATAAGTTGAAACACAGAACGTGGCAGAGCGACTAACCGTCTGGTATCTACGATCACTTTTGAAGCATTTTTATTTGCTCCTCAGAGCACGCTGCATCCCTCTGGGCAACGACCAAAAGCTTCATTTTCTTTGCTTCAAGCTTCGTTGCTGTTCTTTCTGCTGTTCTTTCTGCTGCTCTCTTCATTCCCGCTTCTTTTTCTTGCAAATACCCTTCGCTTTTTGTGCTGTCAGCGACCCCAGTATTTGGCACTTGTGTTATGTCATCATAGACAATTGTCTGAGTTACGAAACTCTTTTTAGTTTGGTTCACCACCAGATACTTTCCATTTATTGAAAATCCTCACTCCATCGTCGCATTTTCGTGCGACAGGATCAGCAACTTTTTATCAAATGTTGTCAAATTTGGCAACTCCTTCTTGGAATGATCAATCAGGTCTAGCCAAAATTTGTCCAAACGCTGTTCTTTTCTCTGGATTTTGGCAAGCAACGTCTTTGAAGACGGCATCAAACACAGCTGCCCAAATGCTTCTTTCACTTTGTTAGCAACTGCAGCGCTCGAATGATCATTACAGGGCTGGAAAATGTCATTTTCAATGAAAATTGACCTATGAATTTGACCGGAATACGTCTGAAAATCTCATCGGGTGCGAAAACAATGATAGAGATTTTCTTCTAAGACTCATCAATTTTTTCGTCATGACAGCACTTGACAGTTTATTGGTCATCGCTATTACATGCACATTTATTGATGTTATTGTTAGTTTCATCACAAAACTTCAAATAAAATGTCCACTCTGTCGATTACATTCCATTACTCGGCTAATTTCATGTAGACTTGTTAGAAATTTGTGAAACAAAATCGTATGAGATAAAATCTCCTGACTGCATGATGGTGTGAGAATGACAAGAGAACACATGATAGTTCGTTTCTTCTCGTGATAGTGAGATGGCCTGTTTTTTCATTGTCACATGACGGCCGTGAGATTTACCAGCTCTGGATCATTATCTACGAACGTTTCCAGACACAGCTTCATACTATCATACTCAATACTGATTTGGAGGTTAGTACGCCGAACGTTGATTTCCCGCAGATGACCTTTTCATTTCTCGTGGCTGGCGAAGGCAACTCGGCCCTCTGATTCTCGTTTATGAACTACTGCTACTGCAGAGTGAAAGAGTAAGCAATATATCTATCTCTGTTTGACACGCGGAAAAAAATCCGTACCCAGATCCGTGAACTGCATTCATGAATTCGAGAACAAGCAAAACTACGCCGTGAACTGAATCACGCAATCATAAACTTAATAACGTTTGAAAGGAAAAATCCTGAAAACATGAACTAGTCCGTAGTCCGTTTTCATTTTCGGGAACGCTTTTTTTGTCTGCGCTGTGTGCGCCTCTATTCGCGCACGGAACAGCGAATTCCTACTGAGAAAATGTCAGGCTCATAGGCCGTCGGACTGAAAAAAAGGCACGGGCCCGACGGTCGGTCCAACGAGCCTCGCGTTTCTCAGTGTGTTGGTGGAGCGAATGGCATAATTAATCAAAAACGGCAAAAGTGTTATGAGAGCTAACACACACTGAACATCAAGTTTGCTGGAAATGAACACAGATTCTACTCAAATCATCAATTTGAGAAAGGTGTGAGCAATGTTCCTGTCATATGAAAAAAATTCCCGATGGATTTTGAAATTCCCGACTTTTTCCCGCATTTTTCCCGATGATTATGGATTCCCGCATTTCCCGATTTTCCCGAGTCTGTGGCCACCCTGACATTATGTCTGGCAATCGAGCCTACTTTGGACTCCGAAGGACGCCAAGATCGAAAAAAGTTCACCGAACTACAAAGTTGACCATCTACAAGACATCAATTAGACCGGTAGTCCTCCACGACCACGAAACATGGACATTGCTCGTGAAGGACCAACCAAATCCACAAACCAACACAACAGGAAAACACCTATCTCACATCGCTCAAATCGGTCAACAACGGTGGGCTGGGCAGGTCATAGAATGTCGGACGACAGCTCATTCAAAATTATTCTCGATAAAGATCCGACGAGCACAAGAGAAGAGGATCAAGAGAAGGCGACCTACGGACTCTTTGCCGACGGCGAGGCTGGCGAAGTGGACCGTATAGAATGGAGACGACTTCTGTATACAGCAGTTGGCACCCCGGCGTCCGGCGGATTGGTAAGGTAAGTAACCTGAAAAGACTAGAATATCGATAAGAACGATCTATACTATCTGAAAGAACCAGTTTTGTATGTTCTGCCTAGTGTGCAAAAGTACGGAATTTTAAAGGTTCAGAAGGAAGACTAGAAGAAAGAAAACTGGAAGGTCACAGGAAGATTTGGCAGAAGCTTGAGGCGGTTGAAAATTAAAAGACCTTTGGAAGAAGTTCATATGCCTTCGAAAGCAAGTTCATAAGACTTCAAACGGGAAATAGGGGAAAGCCCTATGGACAGAATACGTTTAAGGGGAATCAAATTGGCATCAAGTGTAAGCATCAGTGGCGCATCTTGGGTTTTAAGACTGACTGTAAACTTGCTGTGTTTATAAACTTATATATTTAAAGAAGCTATACTGAGCGAATTTCGTTTCATGACGAGAGTACGCGTGAACAAATTTGATGAACTTGGTTGGGAAGCCGGTAGATTGATTTTTGATGAACAACAAATGTCCGTGCAGTGCACCTAATGCACATATGAATAAGATGCAACTGAGAGTTCTATGGGGCTTCGGATAGCGTAGTCGGTACACGCACGGTCTACCAAGCCGGACGCGGCCCCGATTCCCGACCGGTCTAGACATTTTTCTGGTAGGAAAATTTCTCGACTTCCCTGGACATAGAGTATAATTGTGCTTGCCACACAATATACAAATTCATGCATTGGAGTTGGCAAAGAAAGCTCTCAATTTTTAAAGTGCGCTTAGCACACTAAGTTGAGAAGCAGGCAAAAGCTCGTTTAATGAGCGTCAAAAAAGCCAGGAAGACGAAGAGAGTTCTATGGACTGCTCGAATCTTCTGTACCTATGTATCAAGTAGCTTTTAAAAGAATGTGTAACTAGGAGACTTGTTGAATTCTCGGACGCACCACAGATCACCTGTAAATTGTAAAAGAAAAAATAAACAAACTTCAAATTTTGAATGAGTCCAGACAGCTTGAAAGGATACCAAAAAAATCTAGATACATACTTACATCTTCATTGTTATTCAAAAAGCTGAATCATGAATGTTCTTTAATGTTTATTGTTTTTTTTTTTAACTTTTCAAATTTTGAGATATTTTCTTAAATTTTCGGTTAAAATCATAAATAAAAAGAAAGCTATTGGCTATTCTTGCAAATGCTGTAGACCGGTGTTAAATCAACAGTTGAAGTTATTGCACTGTCACATAAAAATACCATTGGGACCATATCCGCCTTCACTTCAGCAATTCGTTACGATAGAAAAACAAATAAATTTGCAAGAGTAAGAAAACGTAACAAACGTTTTATATCGGACTGAACAATCCTTATACCTAAAGCTTAAAGTTTCCCGCGTTGGAAAACAAGAATGTCCCTCTGTAATTAATCGAAGTTATGTACAGATTTAGTTATTCGACTAAAATTGTCTATCATCTTTAGAATTAATTAATCAATGAAAACAACAAAAACTCACAAGCTGAAGATTCCCATCTTGATCGCTGCTTTCGAGTAGTTTCGTTTCGACGGTTAAAAGTTCGTTGATTGATCTCTCCGCTCCTTTCCTGAGGCAGCTACAACTGCTACTGTTAGATTGCAGCAATCAAAATGCGTTGTGAACGGATACGATACGTATTTGGAAATAATAAACAAATCACTCGCAAGCAAACGAACAGTTTCACTCTCACTAGTCGTACTGCATTCGAGACGCGATGCTCAATAAGTAAACAGCCCTCTGCCGCTCTGCTAACACGTTGCTCTGCCTTGCCCAAGGCAAATAATTCCTGTGATCTCTCAATAACAACCACTCTGCTATACTCTTCCACCGTCGTCCGTGATCTGTGCTCGTCACCACGTCGTAGTTCGTAGGTGTCTTTCGACCAACTTCTCAATGAATGAATCGATCACGATCAACGATCGTCGCGCACTTAGGTACTTATAGTACACGTAGAACTCTACAACCTACAACCATTCACTTTCCGACAACCACGGAGACCTTACGTAACGTTACGTGACTCACACCTGGGCTGCAACTGCTGCACAAATGCATGGCACGTCTATCGATAAATCGAAAATTTCCATCAAATTTTCACTCCTTTCAGAGCTGTTAATCCGCCGACTGTGCGGCAAGCCACTACCACTTCGTGTACGTTCGCCTACAAAGGCACTTCACTTTTCTTCAATGACCCAGTAAAAAAAGAACGCTGCTGCTGCCAGTGAACCACTCTCCTACCGTTTATCAATTATAAAATTTTGTGAGAAATCACTTTCAATCATGTAAATTCATCGAACAAACTGCCCGAACCTCACGCAAACTTAATTCGAAGAAATCCAGCCAAAATTTGAGTGAGCAGAAAATGTTCTACCGATATATTAAGGGGTCCCTCCAGGAACACCAACCGACCGGACCAACGACGACAACGATGACGAAAATTACGAGCGCGCGTCTCAACTCGACGGAAGTAGAAGTGCTACTAAAGTCTGTAACGTTGGAGAAAATACGACGAGCAGAAAAGAGAACAGTGCACGCGAGTTCCTTTTTCAAGCGACACTCTTCGATCTCACTTAAAATTAAGGCAAACCTTCCCCGCGATGGCAAGTTGCAAGAGACGACGACGCATCTAATACAGGGGTGTTTGTGTGGATGTTTGCTGGTGTAGTTTTTGTCCAGTGTAGAATAGAATGGATGTGCCCGGTCGGTTGAGGATGATGATGAAGCGGCGGGTAATGAATTAAGGAGAATCGAGAGACAGACAACTCACACTGTGAGTGAGTATGGCGAATGGATGGCCAAAGAGAAGGACGTAAAAAACGAAAACAGACGACACGAGAAAAGACCGCAATAAATTGAGACCCAAGAAATCGAGGTGCCCCAGCCGGGGATCGATGGAGCATGCCGCTAATGGATGAATGGATTGACGAACGAAAATTACGGCACGAATGAATGATTTTTGCTCTAAGGCTATTCATACTCGAAACACCTATGCAAATTCAATGCTATACAATGCACATGATTTCTTTTTCATTTCAAGATTGAATTATTAAGAAAATAAGGCGGGTAGCATTTGTGAAAAAAATTCAGGTACATTTAGTAATGTATATCTTACCTAAGATCAACCTAAGTAATTTCATCAATCTCAGCTAACATTAAGGTTTAATTTATTTTGGTGCATTTTTGATAAATTCGAAAGCAGTGTTTATTTCAGTGTCATTTCAGATTTCAAAAGCTGCATTGTAGAAAACTGCATTTGAAATTGTAAAAAAATAAGCTAGGTCAAGTGAGGCTTAAGGTGACTGCTGATAAAATTCACAAATAGTCTTTATCATTGCCGATTTCGCATGCTAAGCCATAACGTATGAATTAAAAAAATTGACAGATGTTAGCCCTTTTTCAGGCGATTACCATGATGCCACCTGGTGTTGAAACCACTTATGCCCTCGAATTGTAGCGACCCTATTGTTTACAGAAAAAAAATGACAGATTGATTTGCACCATTAATGCGAAAATAGTCCAGCAACTAAGCAGTTTATTTGTTCATCCCGGCAAATGGCAAATCATGCACGAATATGGATTTCCAGAAAAACTGACGCGGTTGATCAAAGCAACGATAGATCAAGTGATGTGTGTCGTCCGAGTATCAGGGACGCTCTCGAGTCCCTTCGAATCTCGGAGAGGGTTACGGCAAGGTGATGGATTGTCGTGTTTGTTGTTTAACATTGCATTGGAGGGTGTGATTCGAAGAGCTGGGATAGACACGAGTGGCACGATCTTCAGGAAGTCTGTCCAACTATTTGGCTTCGCCGACGACGTTGATATCGTAGCACGTAACTTTGAGACGATGGCGGAAACGTACATCAGACTTAAGGCTGAAGCTGGTAGGATTGGGCTTGTGATTAATGCGTTAAAAACAAAATACATGAAGGGAAGAGGCTCACGAGAAGACAATGTTAGCCTCCTAGCACGAGTTCAGATCGACGGTGATGAAATCGAGGTAGTAGACGAATTTGTGTATCTGGGCTCATTGGTGACCGTCGATAACGACACCAGCAGAGAAATACAAAGGCGCATTATCGCTGGCAATCGTGCCTACTTTGGACTCCGAAGGACGCTAAGATCGAACAAAGTTCGCCGAACCACAAAGTTGACCATCTACAAGACATTAATTAGACCAGTAGTCCTCTACGGCCACGAAACATGGACATTGCTAGTGGAGGACCAACGCGCCCTTGGAGTCTTTGAACGGAAGGTGCTGCGTACGATCTACGGTGGAGTGCAGATGGAAGACGGAACGTGGAGGAGGCGAATGAACCACGAATTGCACCAGTTGCTGGGAGAACCTCATATCGTACACATCGCAAAAATCGGTCGACTACGATCGGCTGGGCATGCCGTATGAATGTCGGACGACATCCCTGTGAAAATGGTTCTCGAAAACGAACCGACAGGTACAAGAAGAAGAGGCGCGCAACGAGCAAGGTGGATCGATCAAGTAGAAGGCGACCTGCGGACCCTCCGCAGACAGCGAGGCTGGCGAGGAACAGCCATAGACCGATTACAATGGAAACAACTTCTGTGTACAGCAGAGGCCACACCGGCCTTAGTCTGATTGGTAAGGTAAGTTGTTCATCTCGGAGCGAAAAAATGGAATATCCGGAGGAATTTCGAGTCCGCCGGATAAAGGGTGTACGGAATCAAATTGCGACACACACAAATAGTCGGCAAAGTTCGCCCGTTCAACCAATCATCTTCAAACATTCAGGGAGTAAAATAAAACATGTTATGTATATTTTCCCATGTTTGTTTTATTCAATTTTAATTGCATATCCAAATGCACGAACCTTCTTCTTTACACTACTCATAAGGTCCTGTGCAACATTTGGACTAACTTTTTTTTTGCGTGGCAATCCATTTTTTCTTCATATCTTCCTCCGATTTAACTTCCTTAGCATGCTTCCAAAGTGCCTGCTTCATGATGGCCCAGTACTTTTCAATTAGCCGCATTTCCAGTGCGTTCGGGGGGTTGAGATGCTTCGGCACGAAATTGATCTCCTTAGCCTTGTACCACTCCAAAACCTCTTTCGAGTAATGGCACGAGGCTAAATCCGGCCAGAAAATCGTAGGACCATCGTGTGACCTCAGAAGAGGAAGTAGAGGCTTTTGGAGGCATTGCTTTAGGCACACCTGCCCATTGACCGTTCTAGTTGTCACGAATGGGGTGCTCCACTTTCCACACGAGCAAATTGCTGGCCAAATCATATATTTTTTGGCAAACTTTGACTTCTTCTGCTTGCTAACGTCCTCAGGGGCATCGAATTTATGGTGAGCAGTGAAAAACTGGAGCCCCGGAAGCTGCTGGAAGTCTGTTTTTACATACGTCTCATCATCCATAACGAAGCAATGTGGTTTCGTCATCATCTGGGTGTAGAGCTTCCGTGCACGTGTTTTACCTACCGTATTCTGCCGTTCATCGCGATTAGGCGCCTTTTGGACTTTGTACGTGTGATGTCCTTCACGTTTTTTCGCATCTTGCACGAAAGTTTTGGTTGGATTCAGTTTCTTCGCCACATCTCGAACTGAACTATTGGGATTCCTCTGGAAAACTTGTGATTCCTCTTGAAAGCTTGTGATCCTTAACACTATACGGAGATCCATTTTTGCCACTTTTTTCTTTCCGATCGATAGTCAAACGTACGTGGTACTGATTTAAAACACGAGGCACCGTAGAATGTACCATTCCCAGCTTCCTGCTGATGGCACGATGAGAAAGATCCGGATTTTCGAGGTACGTGCGCAAAATTTCTTTGCGCCGCTGCTGTTCTTCCGACTCCATCTTCGCAACGATTGCACATCTGCTAGTGAAACTTACACAGCGTAATCAAATACACATTGAACTAATTCCACCCAAAATTTCAATGAAAAATACCCAACGGGTAAAAAGTTACAGCCATTTAAAAGTGGTGCAATTTGATTCCGTAAAACCTTTACACCCCCCCAAACCACCAAACCCCTCCGCCCCCCCCCCAGTGGCGCGCCCGAACCCACCAGAAGCTGATCTAACACAAACACGCCCCCTCATCCACGCCTTGGGCCGAGAGATTGGTGAAACCGGCCATACAGTGAAGAAGTACCTGGACAAGATGGAAATTGTTATGCGGAAGCATCAGTCGAGGCCGGAAGTTGCCACGTTCATCAAGAAGTTTAACGCGTATCGATGTCGAAAATATCTTTGAAAAGGCGCAGTTTTCTTTCTTTAGCATTTCAAGCTTATTGCTTTCACTAATAGCTTTTTGCTTGTCCTCAACTTAGTGTTCTTCCTCAGTTATTAATTGAGAACTTTCGATGCCAGGTACCATTGTTGCATTAGTATTATTGTGTGGCAAGTACATGCCCAGGAAGTCGAGAAATTTTCCTTAACGAAAAATTCCTAGACCAGACCGGGAATCGAACCCAGCCACCTCCAGCATGGTGTTGCTTTGTAGCTGTGCTTTTACCGACTGAGCTAAGGGGGGACCCTTAGGCTCGATTGTGTTTAGGTAAATAGAGTTGGAGTTGGAAGTTTAGTCGACTAAGCCAAAACAAAGCTGGAATCAGAGGTGAATCAGATTTCTCCTCGACATCCTCTCTTTTAAGAGTATCAATAGTGAAGACCTTATTCAGTTCATTTATTTGAAAGGTTCAATCCGATTAGAGTCTTTATCTACAATAATCCAGACATCTCAAAACTTAAGTAAAACACAAATTTCGCCTAGTATTTAAATTTTAGTTGTTTATTGAAGATTCACGGGATATGATTTAACAATTCACGTAGTCAAAACATAGTTATTGGGTATTTGCATAAAACTTTGCGCCTTACTCCATGCATTAGGTTTTATACAGACTCTTCTTTCCAGAAAACTTCCACTTCATTAGAGCCCAATATCTCTCGATTGGTCGTGACACTGGACAATTTGGCCGATTTGCTGTTTTTCGTATGATATTTACTTGATTTACTTCGTTCCACTCCATCACAGTTTTAGCGTGCAATATTTCAAAAGTTACAGTGATTTCAAGGTGTCCGGATTAATGTGAATACAGACCTTAATCTGGTTTTGGAGAATCAACTTACTGTTAAAACAAACTCAGCTTGGATTATTATTTCGGCTACGTCACGAAAGGTAATTTAATGCACCAGGCGCACCTTAAAAACATCAGTATAAGAGGTGGCGTAACACTCAATAGGCTTGTGTAGAGACTAACAGCAATAGAAATTCTACGGTTACCTAAACATAGATGGCAAAAAAGGAAACGGTGAGGTTGATCCCTAATAAATTTCGTATGGTTATTTTTCTTAACGACCTATTTGGTGTATCATCCAAACCATTAAAGAAATGGTTGGAGGATTTGTGATATCGTTCGTTTACGGTAATTTTTTATCAGCCTAGTTATAGGGAAATGCTTTGTAAACCCCTGTAGATTTGGACACCACTGCCCTGCTAAGGAAACAGGTGTTAACAACACATTTCCAGGGTCGATTTTGGTGATTCGGAAAAACTCCAACCTCGTAAGAGAAATTTTAACCCCTTTACCATGCGTTTTCAGTGGCGGATGTATAAATGAAAAATATTACATATAATCTATCGCTTTGTTATTTTGTTTGTCAGTGTTACGTTCACAAGTTTAATAAGGGCTGATTAAAAATAAATTGGTAAAACGTTTATAGTGCTGGGAATCGAAAATCTTTGGCAGTGGTTTGTTCACACTTCTATAGAGAACAATTGGTGCAAGTAGTCAAAATAGTCGATCGCGTTTAGAAATAACGTCAAATGGAACCCGAAAGAAAAAATATACTGTGCACAAACACCTGGAAAATCCGGAGAGGTCCGTCTCCAAGTTGGCTAAAGTACTGAAGATGTCGGAAACAAAAATTTGTCTACTGCTCAAAACCTACAAGGAAACCCTGAGTGTGGAAAGGAATAAGCGGACCTACGAAAAAACAGGAACCAGGGATCGTCAGCAGCGCACCAAGGTGTTGAGGTGCGTTAAATCCAACTTTCCAATCTTTCGATCCTAGATGTGGCCAGAAGGTTTGAACGCCAACTTTCAAACGGTGCGGAAAATCCTTGCCAGGGAAGGATACAACTCGTACCAAAACAGTCAACATCCGAACCGGCACATGAAGCAGAATTGCGTGGCCAAAAGGCGTGCAAGGCTCTTGTACAACCGTGGTTTGACGAAACACATAGGCTGCATTTTGATGGATGAAACATACGTCAAACTCGATTTTAAGCAGCTTCAGGGTCAAAAATTTTACACCACGAATGGGCGTGGGGATGTGCCGGGAAGATTCAAGTTCGTGTTTGCCGACAAGTTCGCGAAGTAGGCCATGATTTGCAGTTGTGGCCTGAAAACGGAACCATTCGTCACATCCTCGACGATGAAATCCTAAATTTACATCGAAGCATGCCTGAAAAAGCGTGTATTGCCGTTCATCCGCAGGAATAGGAACAAAGTTATCTTTTGACCCGATTTGACCAGCTGCCACTACTCCAAGGTGGTTCTGGAGTGGTTTGCTGCCAACAAGATCGATTTTGTTCCCAAGCTAATGAATCCTCCGAACTGTCCGGAATTTCGACCAATCGAAAAATACTGGGCAATTTCAAAGCAGCGATTTCGACGAAGCGGCGGGGCAGTCACGGACATCTAGCAAATGCGGGAAAATGTGTCCGTTTCCACTGTTCGGGCGCTGATTGGCTCCATCAAGAGGAAGGTTTGAGATTTCGTTTGAACTGGAGAAATGTAAACATCTAATGTTGTAACTTTGAAGTTTTGATAAAAGTACTGTAAAGCAACCATTAATAGACTTTTTTAAATTATTGAGTCACTTATAACAAGTCTTTTTGTGCGTACCAATTTACTTTTACCCAGCCTTTAACACGATTCGTAATTTCGCCAGTCTTTTCTAGTTTAGTCTTCCGAAACAGTTTTATCGAACCAAAAATAAGAAGTTATTTTATTGTTTCTTGTTTGTTAGAATGATATAACTTAACTGCTTTTGAAGCATTTCACCAGCCGTGCGAGGATCATGTCATCCATAGAGACGCCGTTGTAACTGCCTTAAAAGGTGTTACATTTTCAAGTGTGCTTTCCACTTTCTCTCAATCATGTTCATCTTCACTGTTTTGTATGGTGCCGTTTCGTCGTTTTATTTGTTTGTTTTGTCAGTGTGTTTTCTTCAGTCTTTTGTAGTTTAGTTAATAGATGTCTAGTTCTTATGTGCTCTGAAACTCATCGATGCATACCTCGTCTTACCACCTATCTCTTTGTCCGCCTTAGTCTTCTGCGTTATTCAGTTAAATTCTAAAGTTCTATTGTAGAAAAGTTTGCGCTTACTAGTCCATTCATTGGCGCCTTTTTATTTGTCTAATACTAATCTCTAAGTCGTTTAATCGCTTCAAAGTCTTACATGCATGTGAAGCCTAACAATAATTATTTGAGTTTTGATCAGCTATAAGATTCACGTTTCGGTGGCAAAGTAAAGCCTCATTATGCCTATTCCCATTCTATTATTATAAAATTATAGAGAATGAAGCCGTTGAAAGATTGTGTGTATACCATTGTTATAATACGTGGTATTTTTATAATCGCATTTTGAAATGAGAAATAACAAAATAAAAATGGCGCCACGTTCCTAGTTTTAATAAAACTTCTACTCAGTGAATCCAACAGTCATTCAGACAGACATTCCCTACAAATGTTAATAATCTTGAACAAATTGTCTATCAATATAAACCTGTCTAGCTAGAGCTACAGCTCATCATGTCAGGGAACGCATAAGAAAGGTGTTGCAGCCAAGAGGAAAACTCACATCAATATCACTGAGGAAAGAGCCCCACCAGACTGCACCAGCATTCAAGCCTCCCAGACAGGACATCTGTAAAATCAGGGCATCAATGCCAGATATGTGACGCGGCATTAAGTAAAAATAGTAATGATGTGATATCACCACGTCAGAATATGTCTTTGGTTGCCATCTCAGTGCTAATGACGGAGGCCCACCCATCGCGACCAGATCACATATCCGAGGGGAGGGTTTTTCTCTGAATGTCGTTATCAACTATTTATTACAAATATGTTCTAAAGCCCGATTCAAAGTAAATTTGGACGCATTCAAGTGATCTTAACTCAAGAATTAAACAACATGCACGATTGATCAAAACGCCAAACAAAGAGGTATTTATTCAGCTTTCAAATAATATACAACAAGTTATTACATTTCACCGTTTCGAATGAACTGTCGCACTTTACTTGTGATCGATGCCATCATGATCTGCACAGTCGCTGGTGACACTGTACCGGCCAACTTATTCCACTTTAAACGCATTTGTTATGCATTTGTCACTTCTTTACCGCATCCTCGAAGTTTTCGCTTGACAATTGCCCAATATTTTTCGATCGGTCTGAACTCTGGGCAATTCGGAGGATTAATCTCTTTGGCGACGAAATTAACATTGTTTGCAGCATACCATTCTAGTACCTCCTTAGAGTAGTGGCAGCTGGCTAGATCCGGCCAAAACATAACGTTAGTCTTGTGTTGCCGAATGAAGGGTAAATCCGCCTTTTCAGACACTCTTTAATGTAAACCTTCGACGTCATTGTGTTAGATGTGATGAAAATCTTGGTTTTAAGGCCACAACTGCAGACTCCTTGTCAAATCATTAGTTTCCAAGCAAACTTATCAGCAAAAACAAATTTATACCTGGAAGGGACATCCCCACGACAAGTTGCCAGGTAAAATTTTTGTCCGGGGATTTGTTTATAATCCATTTTGACATATGTTTCGTTATCCATTAAAATACAGCCATCAAATTTCGTCAAAACTCGTTCGTATAGTGATCGTGCTCGCTTTTTGGCGCTTTTCTCTGAGATATTCTGCTTTACTGATATCTTGTACCGTACCGTGCAGTCGAAGAAACTAGATTTTGTTGCGTGTGTCAAAAGTGGGAACGAAACAAGATCCAATAATTCAATATTTCAGGATGAGGACATATTCGACGAATTACTGACGTTTTGCTTCGAAACAGCTGGCATTTCAAATGATCGTCGGCATGAATACACTATATATTATAATGTGTATTTTTCTTTGCTGCAACGCATACTGAAGGAAACAGATGTTCGTGTTAAAGACCTCCATCATTTCAGTTATTCGGCCTTGTTAGATTGCTCAAAATTCGAATCTTATGATAAAACATTTTCCAAAGATCAAGCCGATGGTTTTTGTAATTGATTCAAGTCGAATGCTAAAATGAAGCTCGTAAATGAGCCTTAAGTTTTTTACACTAAAGACGATTTTAAAGGAAAAAGTGTTTCAGAAATCGTTCCATTTAACACCATTTTCAGAAATGTTTAAACTTGGAAAGCAAATTTGGTGTCTTCCAAGCACTACTGCCTCTGATAAAAGAAGTTTTCGGTCATGAGGAGAGTAAAATCATATATTAGAAACACGATGGGCGAAGAGCGGCTCAAATGGCTCATGCTAATGTCTGAATGGCTTATGCTAACGTGAGAAGCTTTTACTAGATATGTAAAAAAGAGTATATTTTTATGATATGGTAATATATAAGTCTGTAAATCGAAGTGACAGACGAAATGCATTAATGTATAAATAAAGCTAAGAATAAGTTAAATAAACTATGGTAACATTTGTATACGTTCTTCAAGTAACTACGACGCAGAAATCTATATAAGGGATAGCTTCTTACTGACAAAAAATGATCATTTATCTACTCTTGGTGTAGAAGAGGCACACGACGCCTCCGAGGCGAACGCTATTTTGGCCGGGTTGTGCTCCGGTATCCTGACGACATGCCCAGGCCAGGAATACAGGAAAGACCATGGCCTTGTCTTAATCCCCTCCTACATTTGGATGATTCTAACAGTGCGCCTTATGCTCGAACACTACGTTTCACCACAGAGAACAGACATTGATGTCCATATACCTTTTCTTGAAAAACGTGTGTAAAAGTTAATAGGGGCAGCCGGTATAAGAAGCAAGTGCAGAGAAAAACAAACAAAAAATTTCAGGTTATGTGCGATGTGTTTTGGTGATAAACATTTACATGACATTTATCGCACAACTGCAGCGCCGCCTACCAGGAGCATAACGACATACATTTGAAATGTCGGTTAAAAGTTTTACACAAGTTGCAGACCGAAGATGAACGTCTGTTATCTGTGGTTTCACTCCATTCTTCGTAGCCTGGAACAGTTTTATAAGCTCCAATGGGAAGTCGTTTCCGTGCATGATTTGCCATAACTCCGCCAGAACTGTCAAATCATATGCGGCTTTGAAGTCAAGAAAAGAATATGGGTTGTGGCCTGATACTCACGACATTTCTGGGGAATTTGTCGCAACGTAAAGATTTGGTCGGTAGTTGATCAGCGGTCCGTGAGTCCGGTCTGGTAGCTACCAACGAAACTGTTTGCTTACGGCAATAGGCGACGAAACAGTTTTTGAGAAAGGATTTTGTAAGCACCATTAATGATCGTGATCGCTCTGTAGTTCTCACAGTACAACTTGTAGCCCCCAGTACAACTTGTAGTCAAGATTGGACAAATCACTCGGTCCTTCCATTCCCCTGGTAGTAGTTGTTCGATATCCCAAATCTTGACAATTACTCGGTGTATAAATCTTATCAGTTTCACAGATCAAACCAGCCTTGATTTTTTTCGTTAGCTGTTAGCTTTGTTTTTCGTTAGCTGTTTGGTGGCCTCCTTAACGTTATTCCTAGTTGGACCTGGTACTTCATCGTCGTTTGCTGTAACTGCGAATTCCTCTGGTTCGGCTGCTTGTTCATCTGCGTCACTCAGATGTTCATCCAAGTGCTGCCCCATCTTTCGATCACCTCACACTCATCCGTCAGAAGCCTACCATCGCTGCTTCTACACATCTCGGCACGCGGTACAAACCCTTTGTGTGAAGCCTTTAGCTTTTTGTAGAACTTGCATGTTTCTTGTGAGCGGTAGAGCAGCTTCATCTCCTCTCTCTTCCAGGCGGCACTTGTTTGCGTATGGTATTTGTGCAGTCCTCAAATTATCAAATCATTAAATTTTCAATTATCAAATTATTCGGAAATATGTAAAGCATTAATATGTAACATTTCTTCCAGATTTGTTTTCTCGTTCTGAACACTAAACATTTTGTCGAGAGTTTTGATGATAAAAAAAATCGTTCGATTTCATAAATCTTCGGCGAAGGTATGCTTCATAAACATCTTGATCAGGTCTTATGGAATATCTTATGCAAATCTACAAATATCAATTGCAAAAAGCAATCGAAGTTTGACTCTGACTGGTACTTTTTATGAAATGTTACCCGTTTTTCTTCCGTCAACTCGAGGTTTTCACAACACCATAAAATGAATCCGCGATTTTTGCGAGTTGTATAAATTGAAAGCAAGAAACCGCGACAAATCTGCGAAATACAAGGAATCCGCGAGAATCCTATACAAATAATCGCTGTCGAAACTTACTCTGTTCATCTATCACATAACACTTCAATCAACTTTGAAACAAAAGTCATCCATGGTGTTGTTAAATTGATCCATCAATTTCAGTCTGACCTGGTTGCCGTTTGTGTTCCATTTCTGCTTCAATTGGAGTTTTATTTTCTCAGGGCATGCCCAATTGCTTTCAGAAGGGAGAGAATCGACGGAACTGCGTTAAAGTGTACATTATCACGATTGCGACCACCTCGAGATATGTGGATCGTTAGGTTTCGTTATCCAACGAAAAATGACACCAACAACGGCTCATGCGCCGCTCTTCTTGGCAATTAAGCTTGATTAGGTTGAATTAGTGGCGTATATATCTGTTTTGGATGGGTCTGCGTAAAGTGCAACTGCAAGCAGCTGCTGATGAAGTGGACCAATAATGAACGAAATAATCAAGACAGCATTACAAAGGAAATTAAAATTTATAATCTTTTGGATCTTTGAAATTTTTCGAAAGGTTGACAATACTTGATCTGGTTGATAATATGGTCAGTTGCTACTGAAGCAAATCCGAAGCTACCTTTAAGATAAATTTCATAAATCTTAAAAGTTAATCAATCAAACAAACATCAATGTGCAGGGATATTCGAGCCGATTAAGCAAAACTTTCACATTAACCCGCTTTCTCAGACGGTTTGTTTGTCTGTTATGAACTTTTAAAACTTTGTTAAAAATTCAACACCTTTTCTTGTGAAATTACGTTGACCCATTATTAATGCAATGGAATTAATGAGATACGGCGGGAGCGCTTATTTGTGTTCAAAACACAGGAGGTAAACATTCATAAAATTCACTCTTTAAGATTTATACCTTTTCTCAATCTATGGGTGGCGCCCCTGCTCCCTAAGGATAACACGTGTCGGTAAAGAAGTTTGGGGAAGGCTGTCTAAAGATATCATGATGCAACTCTTGAACTAACGTATCGTAGGTAACTTTAAGAACACAGTTAAATTTGCCATTTTTTTCTCGATTCTTACTCCACACTATGTTGAGAGCAGGCAATAGGGAATTGCTATGAATCGTAGAACTTAACCACACCTTTTGACTTCTGGTTGCCGATGGTTCGCATGGGCTGAATATATCACTTCAGAAAGATATTATAAAAGTTTTATTTACTTTGTCAAAGAAAGTTTCTTAAGGAAAACATGATGAGATATGATATTTTATAGACAGTTTGTCTCATATGTACATGTAAACAAACTACCAGTGAATGTCAAACCGTTGAACAAGAATTCATCGCATTTATTAAGCTAAAAGCTAATTGCGATAAGCAATAAGCTTGAAATGCCAAGAAAAAAGAAAACGGGATGTTCAGAGTGGTTTGTAATTCCACTCACCCGGATTAGAACTCGAGATCGGTGGGCACATGCAAATTCAAAAAGGGTCCCTTTCGGACATTTAAACAAGAAATGTTCACTTCTCCCATGCACGACTAACAGGTGATACATTTCGTGGTAATGGGTCATTCGCGTAGAATATCATAATGGGTCAATCGGCAAAGCTGCTTTTGGCATGTAGCAGGGTGCTTTGCCAATTCCGGTGTAAATAAACTCCATATTGTTATGCTATGGCACGTTTCTATCGATACTACTACTACTACACTACTATCATCATCATCATCATCAACATCAATCAACATAAACGTGAAAGAAAACAAATCACACGAATACCAACTCCCCGTTGTTAACCGAACTCCAGCGGTGTGCGTCTCATAACATGTTGAGCACAAAAGTGCAATATCAATACTTATACACCACCGCGAATCGTGTGGCCGTCGTAGCCACAGACAAGTCAGTGTACTACGATCAGACTGTACTCCATAATAGAACAATGACAGCTCACGGAATTTTTTATTGACTCGTTATAAACAAGCAAAAATGTTAGGCTCATATGACACATAATAACCTACATTTATGTTTCATCCAGGATATTGTGCTAATTAATCAAGACTTACCTCGAAATCTGATGAAATTCCAATTGAACAGGATTCAAATTATCCTTGCGTTGCAGTGTCCTTTCTTTGAAAAGATTCGACTAGACCCTGACCTGTCAATGTTAAAGTCCAAGCCGTGTGCCGTGACGCGAATGAAGCTCCGGTCAATTACCTCCTATACCAAAGGTAATTAATTTTGCTACGATGCTTAAAAAATGTGTACAACCACTAATGACTGCCTAATCCGAGAGATTCTCATACAATACAAGCAACGAACCTTGCCGTTTTAATCCGAGATGTGCAACAAAACGATATCTACAGGACGCACTACTAATCTTTTAGCTTTATTCGACGCTGAACATCGATAATTATCTTCACTTTTCACTTGTCTGATACCCTAGGAACCTTGTTTTCACTGAAAGCACCGAATAAAAATCACAATTTCGCGTTTTCTACTACTCTTCGGTGTTCCTGTTTTGTGCAATAAATATGTGGCAACGAAGAACCAAAATAGGACCACCGAATGAAGGAACTTTGTGCGTGTTCTTCAGGGCTGCACGCGAATAAATTTCGAGGAAAGAACAATCATTGAGCACTTATCACTTCACTCCACTATTCCATAGAAAGCCAAATCCATTGCCCAAAACCACCACCAAGTTGACCAAGACCTTCGCCAAACTACTGTTGAAAAGCGCTGGAGACTGAGCGATGCATCTTCTCATGGTCATGGATTGGAGATATTGGGCATCTCGTTCTCGCTCACCCGCACAGCAATTTCGATATTCTCACACACGATGCCAACACGGGACGGATGGATAGGGATGAGACGAGCCCGTTTTGTTTATTGTTCCATTCTCTATACTGCTACGGGTTTCTTCGCCACACCGCAGTTGGCTACGCTACTCATCTGCAATGATAGTGATGACGACGACGATGATGATGATGATGATAAACTGCTAGTGGGACAAACTATACTCTCTCGCTCTTTTTCTTACCATTTCTCAATTTACGCTCGATCTCAACTACCGTAAGTTGATGATGTTTTGGAACATTATTATTATTACTATTTATCTTTATTTAGGAGCCTTTCAGCCACAGCTGATTCGGCTCCACTTGAAGCATAAATAAATAGGGGGGACCAGAAGGGGCCCCTTTGTGAATTTAGGGTCCTGAAAAGGCTCCCCTACGGAGTGGTTCATATAGGAGTTTTAATGAACTACAAGCTATTACAGAGTATTAATGGCATACGCTGAAGCATTCTCGACGGCCATAACCTCAAAATTTAGAATTTATATTACTCAGAATCTGTACTAGATATTGGATATTTAATCACATCAGCTTGTATGCTTACTTGCTGGGAGCAATCTGATGTAGTTTGATTAGATGTTCATTCACTAACAATCGAGATTTATCAATTTGAAATAGCGAGGTAAATTTGCGAGAGAGAGAGAGAGAGAGAGAGATAAAAGAAAAGAGAAAAAATACACGGAGCAGCAATTAAACTTAAGGTGAATCGCTGCTCAATGTTATTTTTCCTATCTTTTATCTCGCTCTCGCAAACCTACCTCGCTATTTCAAATTGATAAATCTCGATTGTTAGTGAATGAACATCGAATCGAAGTCTATCAGATTGATCACATCAAGTAAGCATACAAACTGATGTGATTAAATTTTCAATATTTAGTACAGATTCTGAGTGGTATCAATTCTAAATGTTGAGGTAATGGCTGCCGCCAAGAACGCTTCAGCATAAGCCCTTAAGAGTTTGTTTTAGCGTTGTCCTTTTCGTGCATAGCGGTAGTCATCAGTCTGTCGGTTGGTGTTTGTGATCGGAGAAGGTCCTTTTCGTGCGTGGGTCTGGTATCGTGTTGACTGTTGGTTGCTGTCAGTGTTATCGTTATCAGAAAAAGAAGGGTCCAGTGTGGGTAGCAAAGTTCAATAATTTGGTCGGTAGTACTTGGTGACTTCATTGATCTATATCCGGTTGTATAGATCTGCACCTTTGAGGAAGCATATTAATGGCATCCTCACAGAGAGCGTCTCTTATACTGCCAGGGATGCCCCAAAGTTGGCGTTGGCTCTCATACTGGGGGCAGTAACAGATAAAATGCTCCGCTACATATTGGGCAGTTAATGTGTACGGTACATATTGGGCAGTTAATGTGGAACGGCCCGTTGCCGGACAGGTGGTTAGAGGCCTTGGTGTGCCCTGAACGTAGCCGCGAAATAATACGCTGATTCCGGTGATCGTGGGTGTCCCTCCACTGGCGAGTATCCCCCTTGATTTTCTTAATAAAATGAGTGCGTGACTGGGCCCATTTCCTGGAGCATGCGTTGCGTGTTCTTGTGTGTTCTTGATCCATTTTTTGGTATCGTCACCGGGTTACAAGTCTACCCATCCTGCCCATGGAGGCTAGCTTATCTGCCTCAATATTACCTAGGATGCCACTGTGTCCCGGAATCCAAGAGACAGTTGTCCCTGGGGGCGTGTCGCATTGTTGCCTGGATCCATGGGCGGGATGGGTTCTCTGATTCGAGAGCCACCACAACGCTGGCTGAGTCTGTGAGAAAGAGAAGAGGCCGATTGGTTGGTATGGTTGTCGCGATACTTACAACTAAGGTGTTTTGGAACATTAGCAGTTATTTCATTCTTGACCACGTCTTACGGCAACAAATAAATCTCATAGATTTACAGTTGAATGTATCGTTACCATACAATATTATATATAGCATGTACAATAACTATACAGGGTGAGTGGCAATTCTAGTCAGTAAAGTAAATGTTCATAATAATGAGAAGCATGAATGAATTTTAATTTTCAATGTTTTTCCTGTTTGATTTATCTTTAACATTTGTCCTAATTTAGTTCAATTCAAAGCTTTCTCCCTTTGCCTTAATTGCCAGCCTCATGCATTGTTGGAAAGCGTTACAGCTGGCACGTACGATATCTTGAGGCATGTTATTCCATATATTCACCAAATGTTTCTTAAAAGTTTACACGGTAAGTCCTTTGGTATTCCCCAGTTTGTCCAGCATGTAGCTCCATGCATAGAAGACGACAAAATTCAAATCAGAAGAAGAGGCAGGCCATTCTTTCAATGAAATAAAATCCGGAAAATTGTCCTCATACCAAGCCTGTCTAACTTTTACCTGGTGGGTCAGTGCAGAGTCTTGTTGGAAGCAATATAGTGCATTCTTGTAGTGTTTCTTGACGAAGGGAAGCAAATGGGTCTTCAACACATTATCGATGTAATATTTACTGTTGACACGATGAGACGTTTAAGCAAAAACAAAATTAATCGATAACTTTGTGTAAATGTTTAAATCGCTAGCAACCCAAGTAACCACAAGCATTATATTATTGCACTTATTCAACCCAAAATCAACATCATTAATGCAGGATCGCATTTATTCGACACCATTAATGCGGGATCGCATTAATTCAACAGTTGTCAAGTAATGAAGCGTTAGATTAGATTTAAGAATGTAGTGATGCATTACCAATGCAATAATGCTACTTTAGCAATGTCTTATGGCATTACAAAAGATATCCAGCATTTTACGCGCACCTATGGCCGACGTAATTAGGCTCGCTTTCTGGTTGGGAACAGATGATTTGAAGTTTTGCTTGTTCCGTTTGATGTATAAACGATCAATTTTGACCGTTTGCAGCTCAGACGTATAAGCCAAACGTCAAATCATATGTTCCCTACCAGAAAGTTCGTCAGGTTACGGCAGCCATGAGTGCTCGTAAAATGCTGGATAGCATTAGTTCGATAAAGTGGGGCCCTTTTCAGCATTATTCCAACTTCAATGATGCACTAGACGTAATGCATATGCACTATATATGCATGCTATTATAGCGTCGTGGTTACTTGGGAATCGCTAGCGTTAGCAATGGTTTGTTCACTAACGCCGCGTAGTTCATTTAGCGGCACCTCGACTAAGCACGACTGATGTGGCGAAGTTGCGGCAAAGCATGTTAAAATATCATGCTGACGTTCGCCACACGTCACCCGTTATTGACACGATGTTTTGATGTGCAATGAGATGCCACATAGCGCAAAAAAAACTGACAGATTTGCTATTAGCTAGATGCTTATTGTTATTTGGCGATTTGTTTTAAATTGACGGTTATGGAATTTTACTCACGCTGAGATTCAAGCTTGAATGGCTGTGCTGTTGATTTTAACACCAAGTTCAATGAACAGCAATGGAACCTTTAAAGTTTTGGAGAAACTTTCCCAAACCATCACCCTTGAAACATTCTGCAACCTTTGCACAGCTTTCCATCTCCATAACCATCAAGAAGAATATCAAAAAGATTAGCTGCATACACCTGATCATTGTTTTAAATCAATATGTGATACCACCGGATCATTGTGCTGGCTGTGGTGATCCTGAAGCAGGAACATTTTTTCGTCAGAAAACAGAATTCCACAATCACCGTTCCGCTTGAGTAGCGTCCGACATCTTTCGACTCTTGCAATCTTCTGCTTTTCAGTCTTTTGTATAGATTCAGTCCAAGGTCGTCTTTCAAAACACTTCTGATCGTTGACTGCGACATTACCAGTGTTTTGGCCATCTTTCGGAAGACTTACCAGGATTCCGCTGAATTCACTCTCTCACTCGTATTTTCCAAGAATCGGTTTCTTAGTAGCGTAGCGTTTGATGGTGCGAAAGATGATTCTTGCGTTTATTCCGAGCAATTACAATTTATTTAAAATAGTACTTCGCAGAAACATCTCTTCGTGCCGTCGCCATGTAGAATTTTTGGCCAGGAAGCTGTCCGGAATCCATTTTGACGTAGGTTTCATCGTCGATGAGCAGGCATCCTTGGTACTTCGTCAAAACTTGCTGGTACAATTTCCGAGCACTAGTTTTGGTGACGAAACTTTGCTTCAACGTTCTGTTTGGTTGCTTGCTGGCTCGATAAGAACGATATCCTCCTCACAAACGAATTCTTCGAACGGTACTGCGATACGATACGTACTTTGTGCGCTTTCATTATCTGATAGACTAGGGTTTGCTCTGACGGTTCTCAACACCTTCTGGTTCAGCTTGCGGTCATATGTTCCACTATGACGCTTACCTTGAGGCACTCGATCCACGCGTTTTCGCTCCCTTAAACATTTGAGCACATCATACACGGTTGATTTGGCGATTTTCAACGTGTTTGCGATTTTTATTGCAGACCACGTTGCATTATCAACGAGGGTGTGCAGAATTTTTTCTCTCCCCTCGGCTTTCATCTGGAATAACATATGACTCACTGCACGAAACACCGTGAAATTTATACCACAGAAATTGGGCGCCTAGGTTAACAAACCGCTGTAAAAGAATTCTTGCAGCGGTCACTTTCCGTGCCACTGCAACACAATAAGTGATTCCGGATTCTAACTGGTCATCAAGGATAATATAATATAGAAAAGGATTTCTTACCGTCCGATCTATATGCTATCATGTTTAAGGAAATTGTTAGAAAAAATGATCCTATCAAGACTTGACCGTTGGGTTGAATCAAACAACCTACTATCAAATACGCAATTTGGTTTCCGAAAGAGCAAAGGAACAAACGATTGTTTAGCGTTGCTTTCATCTGATATACAACTGGCCTTTGCACACAAGGAGCAATTGGCTTCAGTATTTCTGGATATTAAGGGCGCATTTGATTCAGTTTCCATAGATATACTGGCAGATAGTCTGCACAGTAGTGGATTACCAGGAATTTTAAACAACTTTTTGTATAATTTACTGTCAGAAAAACAAATGACCTTCAATCTAGGTCAACTGACAACTTCCAGAATTAGCTACATGGGCTTACCCCAAGGCTCATGTTTAAGTCCCTTGCTTTATAATTTTTATGTTAAAGATATTGATAACTGCTTGGAAAATAGATGCACGCTAAGACAACTTGCAGACGATGCTGTGATCTCCTTTAGAGGTCCACGTGCGGAAATCTTGCAAAGACCATTGCAAAATTCCCTAGATAATCTGTCCATCTGGGCCAGAAATTTGGGGATCGAGTTTTCACCGCATAAAACCGAATTGGTAGTGTTTACTAGAAAGCGGTTCCCTGCCCAACTGCGTCTCAAGCTGTTGGGAAGAGACATTACCCAATCTTTGACCTTTAAATACCTTGGAGTCATGTTTGATTCAAAATGCACTTGGAGTAATCACTTTGCGTATTTAAAATAGAAATGTCAACAGAGGATCAATTTTCTAAGATCAATTTCCGGGACATGGTGGGGTGCTCACCCGGAAGACCTCATTAAACTCTATAAAACAACTATTCTTTCAGTTCTCGAATATGGCTCTTTTTGCTTCCTCTCGGCAAGAAACAGCCACCTCATCAAATTGGAACGCATTCAATATCGTTGTCTACGTATTGCCCTTGGCTGTATGCATTCAACGCATAATATGAGCCTAGAGGTTCTGGCAGGAGTAAAACCCTTACAGTACCGCTTCTGGGAGCTCTCATCTAGAATACTGATCAAGTGTGGAATCAGTAACAACCTTGTGATTGAAAACTTCGAAGAAATGCTCGAAATGAGCTGGCAGCAATCAATTTCGCATTGGGGATAATTTCCCACATGCCCATAGACCATTATTTCATCTTCTCGGATAGTCTCAGTTCTATTGAGGCCCTCCAATCGATGAAAACAGTTAAGCACTCATCTTACTTTCTTTCAAAAATAAGGGAGCAGATGTGTGCGTTGGTCGAAAGATCATTTAGAATTACCTTTGCATGCGTCCCCTCACATTGCTCAATTCCAGGCAATGAGAAGGCGGACTCTCTAGCAAAGGTGGGCGCACAAGAAGGCGAGATTTTTGAAAGAAGAATTTCACATGATGAATTTTTCCCATTAGTACGTCAGAGTTCTCTTCAAAGTTGGCAAAACGATTGGACAAGTAATTCTCTTGGGCGGTGGTTACATTCCATTATTCCAAATGTTTCGTCGAGATCGTGGTTCAAAGGTCTGGATGTAAGTCGCGGTTCCATTCGTGTGATGTCAAGACTTATGTCCAACCACTACTCGCTAGACGCACATCTCTACAGAATTAACCTCGTCGATAGCAATGTATGTAGGTGCGGAACCGGTTATGATGACATCGATCACGCAGTTTGGCATTGCCCGGGTAATGATGCCTCCAGAGCACGACTATTGGATACCCTTGTGGCCCGAGGTAGACAACCCTTCCGCGAAGTAAGAGATGTTTTGGGAGTGCGTGATCTTCCCTACATGCAAGCGATAAACGAATTCCTTTGTTTGTCTGATCTAAGAGTGTAATGTCATCACCCCCTCCCTTTCACTCTAGTAAATTCCCTGCCATTGTGTCCCAGTTATATTATCCTTTTGTTTCCGTGCTACTTGTACCTGCCCAGCAAGCTGTGGTCACCCATCTGCAGCTTAGTTCCTGTAAGGGACTACAGAGACCGAGGATTTGGTAGATGTCGCAACCATGAGCAGCAACAAATACCTGAAATAAGTTACCTGCCTAGCCCCTTCCAAACAATAATGTGACCCATTAACCTCGAGCTAGCCACGAGTAATTGGCACCCCACTTTACTTAAATCGAAAAAGAAAAATTGTTAACTACAATATTGAATATCGGCTCCGCAAAGTGTTACACACGCCTGAGCCTAATAAATAAACGAACTGATTAAAAAAAGACTAACCCTCCTTCTAACTATACCTTCTCCTTTTAAAACCTTAAAAGAGAAAATGTACATGCAAATACCATATCTTGTTTAAATCTCTGATATAATCCAAGACCGACCAACATTCAGAATATTGAAGAAAGCATAAGCAGTTTAAATAAGTGGGGCTTATTACGGTTGTCACCTTCACTATCACTTTCACTTCACTTACACATCACCTCACTTTTTTTAGGCTATTACTGGTATCACCGTGATAAAAAATGAGCTCCGTGAGGTGGATCGATAGTGAAGTGCAAATCGTAGTAGCCCTCAGAAAATATATGGTTTGCGTCACTTTTTTCGGTGGCGTGTTCATTCGAATCGTCACTTCGGGTGAACTCTTTCATATTTTTTCACTTGGGTGACATTCGTAATAAGGTTTTTTGTTTTCTCTTCGCTTCACCGTGAAGTGAAAACCGCAATAAGCCCCAGTATAAAAAGAACATCCTCACCATGTCTGCTACACACGCCTGTGTCACTTTTCCTAGGCAACCTCACTCGTTGATGGTCCGCTTAGGGGAAGCCAATATTTGCAGATCCGGTTTACTTGCTGGCCAATTTACCAGAGGATACCTCAGGAAACTATCTAAAAGTTATAGGTTCTCTCATCGCAATCATATTATTTCACACATGCTCTTTAACCGTACGGCAAATCAAAGCAAAATATCATAACTAACAGACGATACTAAACTGAACTAATAGAAGACTTTTTTTCGGTTGCGAGGCGGAGTACTGCAAACATAAGAAACGGGACAAAAACCCGTAAACGAAATGTGAGCTGCAACACAATTATAATAAGGACTGTATAGAAAATAAGTTATCCATATATTTTTCTTTCAAATGATATAAAAAAAATTATGCTTTATTCAAACAAATGGATTATTTTATATTGTACAGGATTGAACATGAACATTTGGAAGACTGGATGAAATTGATATTGTTCTTTCACTAATTTGCAAATTTTTAATCAAACACTTTTCATCAAGTTCCGGACAAGTGTTTCATCACATTTTCAAACGCCGTAGCCCGGCGTATTCTCAGCTGCTTTACCAGTCTTTTTGAAGACCCTCTTCACAATCGCCCAATAGCGTTCGATGGGCCGAAGCTGGGGGCAATTTGGCAGATTGATGTCTTTCTCAACGAAATCTATA
Organism: Aedes koreicus; assembly: GCA_024533555.2. Taxonomy (NCBI): domain Eukaryota; kingdom Metazoa; phylum Arthropoda; class Insecta; order Diptera; family Culicidae; genus Aedes; species Aedes koreicus. The sequence continues at coordinate 369,789 of JAHHFK020000808.1, read as the reverse complement.
TCCTTATCCGTGAGCCAAAATAGAGTTGTTTAGGCGTAATGCGCCGAGGCTAAACCCGGCCAAAACAATGGAGGTGTACTATTCTTCTGATATAAAGGCAGCAACCACTTCTGCAGACATTCAGATCTATAGATTTCCGCATTGTTTGTTTCGGTTGTGAAAAATGGTAGACTTCATACCCCAGGAACATATTGCTTGCCATACCAGCACTTTTCGTCCAAACTTCTCCGCTTGAATCGACCTGTCTGCAACGCTTACATCCTCCGCTACGACGGCAGTGTAATATTGTGGACCCTGAAGGGGTTTTGAGTCCTCTTACATGCAACCGGTCGCTGCAAAACTCCCGAATACCATTTCCGGGCCCTTGTTGCTGCGCGTTGCTTCTGTTCTGCACTTTATTTGGCGATTTTCTGCTACTTGTAGGTTTTCAGGTTGTTTCTTGATACGTTGAATCATTCTGCCTCTGGTTCCCGCTTTATTGGCCAAATCGCGTATCGACATTGATTTACACAACACAACATATGCGACAGATGTTATGTGTAAGGGCTTCCAAACGGATACAATTTATACTAACTTATCTTCAGCTTTCGATAAGATCAACCATCGAATTGCATAAGCGAAACTTGAGAGACTGGGAGCTCTTATTGGTATACAACGTGCATTCAATCGAGTGCCATCTGGGTTTGACTTTCACCTGCCTCGCCAAAGAATTAGAACATAGTTTTTGAATATTCTTAGGAACTAACGTTAGGACTACATGGTGTCTGTTGATAATAAAAAATAAATAGAAATATATAGATTTGTTCTTCCGAGTTAGAGCTACCACTTTCGCATCCAATTTAGGGTGGGAAGATCCGGGTTGTCTGCCTCTTCCTGGCAGTTCATCCAAAGAAAAGTGTTCCCCAAACTTGGTTATGATGGCTTTTACACTCGTGTGATGAATTCCAAAGCGCTTCGTCGCATAGTTACACCCTTTCCACGTAGCTATCTATCAAAAACCTTAATTTTCACGTCTTTTTCAATGCGCGACATTTAAAAAACGAGGAATTTAAATCGTGCAAACAAGTAAACAAACGAAAGAAAACAGTGAAACGCATAGCATGCTATGATGAACATATTAAAACCATCACAAACACACGCGTACAACGCAAATGTACGATAGCTTATTTTTTTTAATACATTTCTTACGGCACTTGGAAGATAGAAGAATGTCATGTTCTTCTAAATCGATATCACATATAAAATTGGATTTCGTGAAAACGATGCAGCAAAAGAAAAGCACGTCACAGTCGAAGCACGGGACACATTGTTTGGAGATTTCGGATCCAGCAACACTGAAACGTAAACGTCAATTCCTTTCTCGTTTTGATCTTGCTCTCATTGAAATGTCGGTTTTATTTGTCACCATCAACATCCGTATTCATAGCACATGGTTCACTTTTAACTGCTACTCACTGCCATCTCCTAATCTCTCTAAACTATTGTGATGACTTTCTTATCCAGTTTTCTGTTATCTTAATTACATACTGCTTTATTGTGTTTTATTTTTGCTGATGTTTTTTCATTGTAGTATTAGGTCAGAATTGTATCGCTATTTTTAAACCTTGTTTTTCTTTGTCTGTGTATTTCTGGGTTTAATAGATACTTGTGGAATAAATGATTGCGTTTAGCTATTACAGTTTATGTTCGCGTTTGTGTGTATGTGTGTGTATGTGTGAGTGAATGTTTTATCACACCTGCTTTTATTTCATATGCTTCTCAAGTGAATATTGCATGAGGCCCTCTTCTGGGCACTAGATTAACCAAACATTCAACGATTTCACGGTTTTGGTTGTATGTATTGCATTTATTCAACAATCAATTATTAGCTTTGTACCTTGAAACAAATATGCTTATTACTGATTTTTTTTTCTTGCTTTCTCTCACTGCTATTTTAGCACAATTTTTAACATCAATTTTCAACTATAGAGATAATTTTCTGCTAATATTTAATTGCCAACTCAGTTTAGAAACTCAGTTGCGGGTTAAGTGAAAACAGGTTTCAAAATGTTTTTAATTTTTTTTATTTTTTCTGTTTTTACTGTTTTTAGTATTCAGAGAATAATAATGTTTGTTTTCACTTCCCTCACAAAATAAAATTGTTATCTGCAAATAGCTTGTGTTCTGTTTGCTGACCACGTTTTTATGTTGTTTGCTCTCTCATCTCTATATATAAATATATGAATAGTATCTCAAAAATATATAGAATTTCATATTGTGTATGCTTTCATTTTTGTTTCATGTGTTGTCAAGATGATTAATTACAATCAATGTTCACTGGTGTACAGTTGATGTCATTTACAACATGTAAGTGTTTTGCTTTATTATTATATTTTTACTGTGTGCTATTCTTCCAAAAAGATTACCCTTACACCTATGGTTCTAGTTTGTAATCATTTTTTTTTTTTTTCATTATTGTTTTTTACTATTCATTATTTTTTCAGATACATTTTTATATACTGATCACAGTTAACTATAAGATATAATAGGTATAATAATTTTATCGATAACTTAGTGGAAATCGAGACCAGCAGAAAGATACAAAAACTTGTTTTCCTACGAATCTACGGATTTATTAATGTGAGTGTGTTTGTGTGTGTATGCTTTTGATTCTGTAGTACTCTGGCTTAAAATGTGACAAATATTACATTAATTAAAACCTAAAACTCGTTAAACAATAGTACATGTGTTGTTGTTTTTTTATTAACTTTTTCTTTTCCGCAAATCACATTGGGAATTCACAAACGTAACATTTACCTTCTTCCTTATCAAATAACGTTGAAGCGTATTTTTGAGTGTAATTATTCTTTTCATAAAAGAAATTTTATTTGTCGTTGATAAAACTAAAAACAAGATCTTACATCGAAGGAATATCGTGATCCGGTTGTTCAACCGGAGCCAGCTCGCAGTAAGCGATTGTTTTTTTTTTTAACAAAATACTATAGATAGCCTCTGGTAAGAGAAAGTTTTGATGGCTTGCTTTAAAGTCAATGCTCAGGGCAACAGAGTGTACTGAACTGACGGACAGAGGTTAGGGAAAACAAATTTACTTGTAAAATCTACGGATGTGACCTTGTACTATATTGATTTGTATGTGTGTGACTGTTATCCACTACTAAAAGCAATGAAACTCTGTTTCAATATTAAAATAATCTTATTGGATGCGTTTTTAAACAAATATTGTAATCAGTTCGGTGTTGAAAACTATAAACTAAGTAGGAAAACTATTGCTACTTTTGATTGTTTGAATTCTGTACTGGAGAATTCGATTTCTGTGAGTTTGTGCTCTAAAATAATATGTTAACTGCTAAACACATTACTCATATTCTCTTCACTGAAAGCGTCTTAAGGTTGATTTAATGTTTAGCACTGTTAGAAACTATAACTCTACTGCATAAGCAGACAGACACTAGTTCAGAATTTTTATTTCAATGTGTTTGTAGGAGTAGGCAATATGCTTTGCTTTACCGTTTTTGCGATCAGTAAGAAACGTTTATTAGAAACGATAGTAAATAGTATTCAAGCGGAAATAACAAATTTGTAACAATTTAGATATACATAGACTGATAAAGGTAATATCTTAATGCATATAAATATAGTAAAATTGCATAGTAAACAGTAAATAAGATAACAGCACCAAAAGATAAAAGTAAATAGATTAAAAGATTTTTAAAAGTTATGTTGAAAGCTTGGAAGAACAGTGTAAAAACAAATAAGCGTGTCAATGATGAATAAGATCGCCTTTGCGATACGTTGGTTTGCACTTAAATGGCTGTTTTCAACTGTCAGTTGGTTTGCTTTACGAACATTTACGAGTTTGTTCGTTCCTAATAAAATTAAACGACGGGCAGAGCGTCCTGAGTTTCAGCAGCAAAACTTTTGACTGAGTCTCAGAAAATTCAAATACCAAAATAACAGACTATTGGAATCATGGCAATAACAATAAATGTGTTTTTCTCACTCAACTTTTCTAAAGAACCTAAGTAACAATGAGAGATTTCCTCCTCCGCTGTCTTTTATTAATTACGGCGCTGTTAGAAAACTTTCTAAGGGTTTGTTACTATAGATCGAAAGGTATGGCATGGCCCACTTAATGATAGAACAAACTCTTTTGCTTATTATAGCGCTCCTAGGGGTCGTTTTTGGAAGCTTTTATCGTCTATTTGTGGACAATAACAATAACAGGGTATTTTTTCAGTTCATACTATAAAACCCACGTTTTAGAGACAGTCACCATTCAAGAGGAGCGTAGAAATGGTCCGCGTCCAAGCTGACTCAAGTGTTGAATTTTCCTAGAAACACCGTATGGCAAGTGCTGAAAACGTACAGGGAAAACTTTAAGACGACTCGGAAGACACAAAAAACCCCCGAGTACCCCTCCCCACCCCCCCCCCCAGGAAAGGTCGTGAGGTCCATCAGAAGCAACCCAGGTATGTCCGATCGCGATTTGAGTAAAAAGTATTGTGATGGAGTCTGATGGAGATCGAAGCAACTCGGTGGTTGTAAGAACCAATCAAAGTAGTCTGTAAGATTTTGAATTATAAATAAAATCAGTTTACCTTACGTTCTCAATCAAACCAGTCGGGTTTTCTTTGCACTCTAAGAGGTTATGGGCCGTTGTTAGAGTGCAAGTTGCCATAGTAACGGATAAACAACCAGCGGAAAAAAATTTCACGATGGACCGATTGGGAATCCAGAAACTCAATGGAGGAAATTACAGCGTTTGGAAGACCAAAGTGGAGTTCCTCCTCATCCGAGATGATCTGTGGAAGTACATCACCGATACCGAACCTATGAGTACTACAGAAAATCCAAATGAAGCTGCCAGGACGGCGTGGAGAAGCGGTGACCAGAAGGCTCGGGCGACGATAGGCCTCTTGCTGGAGGATAATCAGCTGAACCTAATCAAGGACTGCAACACGGCGAAGGCGACCTGGGACAAGCTGAAAGGACAGTATGAGAAGGCCACACTGACGTCAAAGGTGTCACTTCTCAAGCGCATCTGCGACAAGCGATATTCCGACGGTGAGGACGTTGAGCAGCACATTTTCGAGATGGAAGGGCTGTTCGAGAGGCTGACGTTGGCTGGCGAGGAGTTGAGCAAGAACATGTAGGTAACTATGGTTCTCCGAAGTCTCCCGGATTCGTTTTCCACCCTCACCACGGCATTGAAGACGATCAGACGATTAGCTGGACACACGCTGGATCTGGTCAAATCCAAGGTGGTAGACGAGGTGGCGAAACGTTGTTCGAGCAGATCATCGGAGTCCGTCCTCAAGACGCACGTGAAGCAGAAGAAGCTGTTGTGCCATAATTGCCAGAAGCCGGGGCACAAGCAAAAGGACTGCCCGTCCCTCAACGGGAAGCGTCCCTACGGACGGAAGTCGTCGGAAGGCCAGCGTGAGAAACCACGGGTGCGAGCAGCTCCTCAAGAAACCCGGAAGAAGCAAGACAAGGAATATTCGTTCGTGACGAAGAATGCCGCGACGGCGCCCAATGCATGGATTGTCGACTCCGGCGCGACGTCGCACATGTGTGCGGACCGGTAGATTTTCGTGGAGCTTGATGAGAGCAGCAAACAGGAAGTGATTTTGGCCGATGGTACTGCAGCGAAGTCGGAAGGAATCGGTTCGTGACAGGTAACCATGCTTTCTCCGGAGGGTGAGGCATCAAAAGTAACTCTCAAGGAAGTGCTGTTGGTACCGAAATTCGAATCGAACCTGGTTTCCGTGAAGAAGCTAGCGTCGAACGGAGCGACGGTTATTTTTGATGTCAACGGATGCCGAATACTGAAGGACAAGAAGGTGATTGCGGGAGCGACAGTTTCCGGGGGCCTGTACTGCCTGAAGGTTGCCCAGGAAGCGCTGGCCGCGAAACATACTTCCAACTGTCGGCATATGTGGCATCGTGTGCTAGGACATCGCGACCATGAAGCCGTCCGTGGCCTCGTGACCAAGAACATGGCAACTGGCATCAAGATGGAAGATTGTGGCTGCCGCGTCGTCTGTGAATGCTGTCTCGAAGGTAAGCTGACTCGTCTTCCATTTCCGAAAAAATCCGACCGAAAATCCAAACAACCGTTGGATATGATCCATACCGATGTGTGTGGACCTATGCGAACCGTGACGCCTGGTGGATGTCGTTATTTTCTCACCATGATTGACGACTTCACTCGGTTCACCGTCGTGTACTTCTTAAAGAAGAAATCCGAAGTTCCTCTACGGATCCAAGAGTACGTCAAGTTCGTCCAGACGGAATTTGGCAGGACTCCGAAGATCATTCGTTCCGACCAGGGTGGTGAATACCGGAGTGGCGCGTTGGATTCCTTTTGTCGAGCGGAAGGAATTCGGCAACAATTTACCACTGCATACACCCCGCAGCAAAACGGGGTAGCAGAGCGAAAGAATCGCTCGCTGGTGGAAATGGCGCGCTGCATGATCCTGGACGCTGGGATGCCACTGAAGTACTGGGCCGAAGCGATCAACACGGCCAACTATCTGCAAAATCGTTTGCCGACGAAGCCGTTGAAGCAGACCCCCTTCGAGCTGTGGAACGGGACGAAGCCGGACATGAGTCATCTCCAGATGTTTGGTTCACCGGCGTATGTGTGGATACCTAAGGAGAAAAGAAGCAAATTAGAAGCGAAATCTCAAAAGTTGCTGTTCGTCGGTTATTCCTCCCAGCATAAGGCGCACCGATTCATGGATCCGAGCAACGATAAGCTGACCGTTAGTCGCGATTGCAGATTCCTGCCGATGGACGAGGCTCGGACCGCCGAACTTCAAAAGGGAAGTATCGTAGATTATCCTTTCAGGCTCCTGGAGCAACCGAAAGTTGAGGTCCCTGTTATTGCCGAAACTGAGGATGAGAGCGAAGACGAATCGGACGAGTCCGATCTTTACGGGTTCGAGACTAGCTACGACGATGCCAATGAAGAGACATTCGTGGAAGAGCAAGAAGTGCTCGGCGAATCCGACGGACAGGAGGAGCAGGATGTCGCCGGCGATGCTGATATGTCAGTAGTTCGACGATCGGAACGTACCACTAAGGGGAATATTCCAGAACGGTTTCGCGATACCGTACGTGTAGCAAATCAGCACGATGATGAACCTCGAACGTTCGAAGAAGCTATGTGCAGCTCCGAGCACGAAAAGTGGAAGCAAGCCATGGAAGTGGAAATGCAGTCGCTGCAAGAAAATGCAACATGGGATGTCGTCCGTTTGCCGCCGAACAAGAGGCCGATTGGTTGCAAATGGATCTACAAGAAGAAGGTCGATGAGAGCGGAAACGTGATCCGCTATAAAGTCAGACTTTTAGCGCAAGGATTCAGCCAAAAGTATGGCACCGATTACGACGAGGTGTTTGCGCCAGTAGCCAAGCAAACCCCCTTTCGTAACCTGCTGAGTGTCGCCGCCCGGCCACGGGTGGCCGCTGCCAAGTCCCCCCTGACATTGCCTTCCTTTCCCCTATTTAAAATTAATTGGATTTTGGTTATATTTCGTGTTTGTCTCTTCCCGCTAGTTCAAGTCCTCACAATCCCCCCCGCAGGCGGACGAAGACCCCGCACGTGCTGGATGATCTCATGCGTACCCATCACGAGCACCGGCTCTCCCGCCCTTCCCCCCCCACCGTGGGCGCCCCCGCCCCCCCGCGGTCCCGCGGGGCGTGCCCCCCCCGCCGCCCCCAGGGGCGGAGGAAGTTTCCGCACCACACCAAAAACCCCCCCCGCGTGTTGGGGCCTCCAACCGAAATCCGACCCTCCGTTCGGGGTGTGGCCACGGCCCCCCCCCCGCCGTTTTTCCGCCCGCGGCCAAAACCACGGCGGGGCGCGGCGGTCAGGGCAAAAGGCCCCCACCCCGCGAGAGCAAGAACAAGTCCGCCAAAACCCGTGCCAGGAAGTTGTACCTCAACATGCTGACGAAAGTTGAATGCTGCATCATGGACGACGAAACATATGTGAAGGCCGACTTCAAACAGATCCCCGGCAACCTGTTTTTCACGGCCAAGGATAAGTTCAGCGTTCCGGAGCATGTCCGCACTCAGAAGATGTCCAAATTTGCGAAGAAATTCCTGGTTTGGCAAGCCATCTGCACGTGCGGGAAGCGGAGTGCACCTTTCGTGACCCAGGACACGATGAACGGACAGGTGTACATAAAAGAGTGCCTCCAGAAGCGGCTGCTTCCTCTCCTGAAGGCCCACAACGTCCCAACCATCTTCTGGCCGGATTTGGCCTCATGCCACTACTCCAAGGACGTGCTGAAGTGGTATGCGGACAATAAGGTCAATTTCGTGCCGAAAATGTTCAACCCTCCCAACACTCCGGAGCTCCGCCCCATCGAGAAGTACTGGGCGATTATGAAGCAGCACCTTTTTAAACGACCTAAGGTAGTGAAGACAGTCGAGGAACTGAAGAAAGTATGGGTTTACATGCAAAAAACGGTTGATTCACAGGTTGTGCAGAATCTTATGGCCGGGGTTAAGGCCAAGGTGCGGGCATTTGCGTATGGACTGTAAATAAAATACGAGTAAAATGGTAAAATGAAGTTTAATAGTTATTTCTCAATCCCTGAAAATTTGATGGCAATCGGATGAAAACTCGAATTTTGCGAATCAATTTTGTGTGTGGCAATTTCATCGTGGACACCCTTAGGAATGCAGGTGAAACACGTCGACGTGAAAACGGCGTACTTGCACGGAGAGCTGGAGGAGACCATCTTGATGAAGCCTTTATGGTCTCAAGCAGGCCGGTCGGGTGTGGAATGCCAAAATGTCCGAAGTACTGAAGCAGCTTGGGTTACGTGCCATCCGATGCAGATCCGTGCCTGTTCGTGAGGACCTATAAGAAGAAGAAGAAGTCGTTCATATTGTTATATGTGGACGATATGCTGATAGTCACCGACACGGAAACCGAATATGAAAGAGTACGGAAGCATCTTGCGGGGCAGTTCACCATTACGTGCCTTGGAGATCTGGGAATTCAGGTGAAGCGATCCGGTGGACAGTTTTTCCTGAACCAGCCATCTTATATCGAAAAGAAAGTGGCAGAACGGTTCGGACAAACGAATGTGAAGCGCTCTCCGATATCGATGGATCCCGGATACCCGAATGCACAGCTGAAGGAGGAGGATCCCATGCCTAGGAACGACGAGTTCCAGAGCCTGGTGGGCGCTCTACTGTACGTGGCGGTTAATACGCGACCGGACATCGCAATCAGTGCCTCGATCCTAGGTCGCAAAGTGAGTCGACCAACGGAAGCAGATTGGACCGCAGCAAAAAGGACGCTTCGGTACTTAAAGTCAACAGCAAATCTGAGCCTACAACTGGGTCCATCCGAACCGCTAGAAGCATACGTCGATGCGGACTGGGCGGGTGACAAAGCAGACCGGAAATCGAACACCGGTTTCGTCTTTCGTCTTGGAGGATCAGTCAGTTGGGCAGCTCGAAAACAACCATGCTTCACCCTTTCTTCTACCGAAACGGAATACGTGGCGCGTTCCGAAGCCAGCCGTGAGCTGATGTGGATGCTGAAGCTACTAACAGACGTAGGAGAAGAAGTTCCTGGTCCAGTAGTAGTCCATGAAGACAACCAGAGCTGTATAGCTATGCTCAGGTAGCAAAAGGACGAAACACATCGACGAAACACACTCGCTACAACTACGTGAAGGAGTTAGTCAACGACGGTGTGATGGACGTTCGCTGTTGTCCCAGTGACCGAATGGTGGCCAATGGTCTAACAAAGCCGTTGGCCCGCGTGAAGATGGAGAAGATGCGCCTTGGAATTGGACTGCAGCCCGCCGAGCTTGAGGAGGAGTGATGGAGATCGAAGCAACTCGGTGGTTGTACGAACCAATCAAAGTAGTCTGTAAGATTTTGAATTATAAATAAAATCAGTTTACCCAGTTTCGGGTTTTCTTTCTCCCTCTAAGACTAAAATATCACTCAAATCATCTCCACCTTGTTGAAATTGAATATTGATATTGACAACAGCACAGGCGATAATAAACATCCATCGACGAATGAACAAAAGCAATTAATGACATCGAAACTCAGCGGTTGCTCTGGTCATGAGAATGCTGTAGTTTCAAAATTCAAATTCACGAAGACAGTTGGTCTGCCCGTTAAAGTGTCTTCATTTCCAGCTCATTTGAGAGCAGACGAATGGATTTTTACCGGCACTGAGCGGAAACTTTCAATAAAACTCGATTCATTGCCAACTAAACAATGACAACTGTAACAACACCGAATACTACATCATCCCTCAATAGTGATGAATTAACTCGACATGCACTAAACATACTCTGAGAAAAATTTCATCGTTGTACCGACAATTAAATCATGGTCAGGATGACTATCGCATATAATGGTTTCAATAACCATGAAAATGGTCGAATTTACCACGTTCATGGCATTTTTGACTATGATCATGGTAACAAGGACTATTCCGACATTATGGAAAATGTTGCATCAACTATTTTTAATGGTAGTTTTGACCATGATCATAGTCGGTTCAAATTCACTATACTGCAATAGTCATCCTAACCCCCAATAATGGTAAAATTGACTATCAAATTCCTCTCTGTGTAGGATACGGGATATACTACAAAAGATCAAATTGCTTGTCGCAGGAAAATAAAACGCAGGTAATCACCATTTTTTGTTATGCGTCACTGAATATAAGATCTCCCACCTTCATTCGAACTCGCATCTCGAACCATTGCTTTCGGATCCACTAAACCAACTCCCACATTAATTCAAATATTTTATTCCAATCGCAATTCAACCATAACTACTGCTTCAACAGAAAGCTCAAATCCGCACCGGCATCGAATTCCTCCGGTTCCCGTCCGCGCCGGAACAACCTGGCCTTGCGCGTTCCAACCAACGTCGCCCGGTCGCCATCCACCAACAAGGTGCTGCCTTCCCGGAGTCCCAGCACCAGTGCCTCGTTTTGCTCATGGAACTGCAAGATCCTTTCCTCTCGCGTTTCCCCTCTGTGCGTCCCTCCCACCTCCGGATCCAGATAGTGCGGATTGATGTTGAACGGGACCAGTGCCAGGGCGTCGAACGACGGTGGATACACTATTGGCATATCGTTCGTGGTGTGGATGCTCTTCGTTGCCACATTCGTTCCAGCCGAACTACCCACATACGGGACGGAGTGGTCCAGTACACGCTCCCGAATCGGTTCCACTAAACCGTTATCGTAGAGAGATTTCAGCAGCAAAAACGTATTGCCTCCGCCGATGTAGATGGCCTGAGCAGCCCGTACCGCTTCCACCGGATCCGGTTTGCTGTGGACGCCCTCACAGTCGAAACCCCACCGTTTCAGCACAGTTCCAACCTTCTCGGTGTAACGATCGAGGTCAGATAGTGCGTACGGGATAAACAGCACTTTTTTGACGTTGTTTCTGTAAGAAAGCAGTCTAAACTCAATCGAACCATTTCAATGTAGTTTCAACTAACTTTTTAAAAAATGAGCTCAAATCATATTCCGCATGCTGCAGATATTCGTAGCCATGCACGGCAGATGAGGACATCAGAAAAAGCTGCCGTTTACCACTCATCTTCAGAAGAGCGTTCATAGAATTTCCAGCGGTACCTGAAACGAAGATTGAAAGAATTAGCAGATAAAATGATACCATCTTTAGCAGGAGTGACCTAACGACTAGAATAGCGGCCAATCCAGAATCTAGTCAGGATCTCTCAAACAAAAATGGTGAATAAATCAATTGAGTTAGGCCTCCTCAAATAAAGGGAAAATGGCTTATGAAACTGCGAATTCATTAGGCCATTGTCCACCGATTAAACATTCACTTGGCGACTTACCAGCTGTAGCGATCGAACTTAACTGATGGAGTGGCAACAAGATGTATGAGGCTGTATTGCTAGCTCAACGATGTACGCAGAGATAACCACTTTATCCTACTTAATACTAGGGAATCGCTTTCAGTCTTTTGTTGGTTTTTCTTCTGCTGATAAGTGATGCAGGGCAATGCTTTGTGATAACGAGCGACACTGGATGGTGGAATTTTATTATGATACATGTCGAATTCGTTTTTGAACCAAGGTTGGACCTAGTTCTAACCTGCGATACCTGAACTTATGTTCAGTGCAAACTTCAATCCGATACGAGTTACAAATAAAACCATACACACTGACGTTTGACATACAACAAGCCGACCCAATTTTGATACCTGATCCAGTTTGGAACTGGATCAAAAATTAATCTGCTTATTAGCAAGAATGACGGAGAACGAACTGACAGTTTGAACGAGGACGGTGGTTTTGTTTATCATCGCTCACAGCTGTGAAACAGGGATGCCAGATATACAGACATTCCACTACCGTTTCGTTCTATTCAGTGACTGAGTAGAATTGTACACTCTTTTTTCTTTTTCCTTTTTTTTAATTTTTATTTTTATTTTTTTTTTTTCTCCCTCGAAATTTTTTCTTAATTTTTATTAAAAAATATCTTCTCAATTTTTTTATTAGATCACTCAGCAAAATAAACTTTCGATATTCATAAGAATGCATTATGATTATTTGCTTGATCTACTCAATTTTGTGAGTAGATCACTCAGCAAAATAAACTTTCGATATTCATAAGATTGCATTATGATTATTTGCTACAAGAAATCATTATGAATTTCATCAATTTACCTTATGAAATATAATGATGTAGAAAAAATAAAAATATGGAGCAACCTGGATTCGAACCTTGAACGTTGAGGTTATGGGTCCAGTGACTTGACCACTGGTATATATCATCACTTGTAAATAGGAAAGCTTAAAGGCGAACAACAACAACGTCGTGTAAAACAAAATCCATTCATAAGTCAACCTTATGAAATTTAAATCATCGTTCATAAGTTGAACCTTATGAAATTCTTAAGATTATTTGGTTGAGTGATCTTCTTTTTACGAAAATTGAGTAACTTTCCGTGAGAGAAAAAGAGATAGTAAACAACTGTACTCAAATATTGAGTAAAATGAAACGGGAGTGTATTTCTTTCGTTTCTCGAATAATTCATGATTAAGGCCTATAAACAATATAATAAACATTTACCTCTCACCACCCACATCCCCCCCACCCCCCACCCCCCCTCTATATAACAAATATTTTACCCCCACCTCCTTTCCCCTCACACACAATATAAATACAAAAAAAAAAACACCTAAAAACTCTTTTTACACATATCTTTTCACCCCCAACACAAAACCCCCCCAAAACCAAAAAATAAAAAAAAAAAAATTATTTTTACAATACGTTTAATTTTAAAATTTTTAAAATTTTTTTTCAGGTATTTTGGGAGTAGTAAGCTTTCAGAATACGTGCGAGGCACCTTTCAGGAAACGATCAAAATCGAAGTGTTGGGCTCTCACCTTGCTTTGGTTGAAAATTTTTGAACGCCATTTAATCAACATCGGTGCTGTTAGGCGGAAGCAAATTAGTTTTTTGCGTACTGAACACGGTTTGAAATTTAACGCGTCCGAGGTACCTTATAAGTGTTATGGAGCAATTGAAGAAAATGTTGGACTCGGGAAGCTACAACAAATTGACCGGTAAGTGTGATTGTTTCACTTATTCGATTGCTATTTTAAATCCTTCTCGCTTTGAAGATCTTCCAACGCAGATTAATATTAGAGAAAACCCAGTATTTTATCAGGATTACGTTTCTCTGGCGGATGTAATAGCAATGTTCATGGAGATGATCAAGAAACTTCGATGTGATGTGTCACTTCCTGAAAAGAAAGTTCATAAGTTTCTTTCAGGATCATTTGTTAGAGTCAACGTTTGGCGTCAAGTAAAACTTTTATTGACAAATGAAAAGTACTTGTTTCAATATTTCTTTCAGTAGATTTGATCAAATTGCCAATGGCATGCTTCAATGTACCCGAGAATGTACCAATAAATCATATACATTTTGTTTTATTTGAATTTATAATTTTCTCTATTGAATTTAGTGAAAGAAAGTTCACTAAAGCACATTTGCGAATAATATCTTCAAAAAAGAAAACTCAATTTTGGATTATTTTTATTGTCGATTCACTGTTTACAAACAGTTGATTTCACTCGGCATTGAGTTTCTTCGAATAACTGAAAATTGAATACGTTGTAAATAACTCAAATACAACCCGGGAACATATTGACACTTCTAGTACATTGTCACTGAAACTCAAAAAATTGGTCCGGTGGTACTGTCAAACGTGTCGAACCGAAAAAGAATCTAGCGTATCTTCTAAAAAGGTCGGAATGCAGATATTGTGTGCGATAAAAATGTTAATGCAAATTTTGTTACATTTTACGCTTGCAGTGAACATGGAACCAGTGGAAACATAAAAGTGTGTTGTACATAAAATATATCACGCACTGAAGGGAGGGAGGGGTATTAAATGTGACAATCGGTACAAAATTTGGAATTGCTTCATATAAAACGTGTTTCAAATGGGAAGAGGGAGCCGATTAGTGTTTCCTAAGGACAGCGGTCAATTATCAATTGCGCAAGAGTTTCAAGTGATCGTTCAAACATGAAGTCCATTATTTTTGAACATTTGTTTGTTAGCCGTTTGAATATTTCTTAAAGTGAAATAACTTTTGGAAGGTAAAAGTGATTATTATATTGTTTGCCAAACCATTAATTTAAAGTTCTTTGTGTAGAGCCGATTATATTTTTTGTAAAATGTAGCGTCATCATAGATATTCCATGTAACGAATTAAGTCATGTTAACGATTTTTCATTCACCATTCGTTCTTTTTCGAACTAGGTATTTATAAACAAAATATACTCGTACCAGTCAAAATCTGGAAAATCTACTTCCCAAAACCGATTTGTCTCGAGAACTATATGAGATACCTTAAGGAAGAGGTATTTCACTGGATTCACAAAGTGATGCGCCATTCATCGTAATATCTCCGATGCCCGTTATCATGCATCAAAATGATCGATTTTCGCTAGTAGGTTTTCCGGATTTCGACAGAATCGAGTTCCTTCATGTATTTTTTTTAAAGCATTGATAATAAATTCATACTTTTTAATAGATTTTTCATTATTGAATTTATTTTATCTTATTATATATTTCTCTACGGTAAACAAAGTTTATGACTGTTAAGGTAAATCGCTTTCACCACGGAAAAGAATCAAATTAATAAGTTTTTTTTTTTTTTTTTTTGAGTGTATCTTGCTGGAGCTGCGTGACAGCTTGGTTGTCAAGACTAGACCCTTTCCCAACCTCACCTCTACAACGACCAATACCTTAGAAGCAATAGTCTATGTTGGCCGCTTGAACACTAGATGAAGTAATTAGTATTGGACCGTAGTATTTTCCAAAATTTCAGTTTCAATTTTCCCACGATGTTTTTTTTATTCTGTCGTAAAAGGAAAGCCCCAATTAATACCCTACCTTAGATGTCACGAGCTTTGTTCCGGGGCAAAGTGCCGTCTAAGTTAATAGCCCCAAGTCCTGCAGTCATCACCAGGCCGTATGCAGTAGTAACTAGATTTCAAAAAGACATGTAAATTGCCAAACAATAATTCTTAGGGACGACATTCAGGCCATTGATGTAGTCTATGTTGACAACTAGTAGTACTGAAGTCAACCCTAAGAAGTGTTGCAACAAGAGTATGCATAATATTTATTATTCATACAGCTAATGATATTTCTAGACAACCCTCAATTTAATGGTGAGCCTATGTTAGCTATCTGCAGCACTGCAATATCTTCTAAGAGCATCATTAACGGTGGGCAACAGTAGCGCTGCTATTTCAGAAGCGCTGCAGCGCTCTCATTTTAGTTTAGCCACCCTTCTCCACATCGGTCGTTGCTATAGCGGTGATCAATTTAGTTACCCAATTCCGTACCGGTTGAAAGGTACACAGAGACAAATTTGATAGTCAAGTTTACCATTATTGGGGGTTAGGATGACTATTGCAGTATAATGACTTTGAACCGACTATGATCATGTTCAAAACGACCATTAAAAATAGTTGATCCAACATTTGCCATAATAGTCCTTGTTACCATGATCATAGTAAAAAATGCCATGAACGTGTTGTTTTCGACCATTTTCATGGTTATTGTAACCATTATTTGCGATAGTCATCCTGACTATGATATAATTGTCGGTATAAAGATAGAATTTTTTCCAGAGTAGAAGTAAACATTTTGACAACATTGGTTCTTGAACTTCATCAACATCGTCGCCTTCAAGTGAAAGTCGAAAAGAAGAAATGGAGAAGTTTTCTGTTTTATTCTCGGATTCCAGTCACGATGAACTTGAATTGGTTAGCCAGATGCTGGTCCAGACTCACGCAATGCTCCCTGTAATGGAATGCATTCGTGAAAACGAGGGAAGATGCACGAGACGACCTTATATTAACAGTTTGGCGCAAGAAGGAGCGCAACGTCTGGTAGACGATTATTTTTTCGGATTATCAATTAAATTAAAATACAGTGAGGACCAATTTCGCAGACGTTTCCGGATGAGTCGAAACTTGTTCCTGCGCATCGTGAGGGACGTACAGGCTGCAAATGCCTACTTCGTGTAACGAGCTGATGCTACCGGTAAGCTAGGGCTAACGACATTCCAAAAGTGCACTATGGCGATTCGTCAGTTAGCTTACGGGTCCTCCGCAGACGCGATCGACGAATACGGTCGAATGTCAGAGTCAACGGCGTTAATCTGCATGTTGGAGTTCTGCCACACCATTGTTAAGGTATTTGCAGCACACTACTTTCGATCCCCAAACCACGACGACGTAAAACGGCTGTTGGATGAAGGCAAGAGACGAGGATTCCCAGGGATGTTGGGTTCGTTGGACTGCTGCCACTGGCAATGGAAAAACTGCCCCACTGCTTGGGCTGGCCAGAACAAGGGGAAGGACAAAAAGCCCACCATTGTATTGGAAGCAGTGGCGTCGTATGACCTATGGATATGGCACGCTTTCTTTGGCATGCCAGGGTCCGCAAACGACATCAATGTGTTGGAGCGTTCACCGTTATTTTCAGACCTCTACAGTGGCAAAACTCCTGTAGTAGAGTTTGAAATTAATGGGCGAACCTACACTATGGGGTATTACCTAGCGGACGGGATTCACCCTCCCCTTGCAACACTTGTCCAAACGATTCCTTCGCCGGTTGGACAAAAACGGAAGGTACCTACATGCTTTTTCTTGCATAATTATTTGATATTTTTTTCAAAATTAATATTTCAGGTACACCGAGGCAAGTTGAGAGGGTGGGGCAAATTGAACATATTCATTTATGACTCAGTTCTGCTTACAGATAGCATACCCATTTCAACATGTCCCACTATTTCGTCTTGCCTCGGTGTTTCTTGCCTCTATTTCCGTTTACGTACCAGTCGGATACGTTCGTACAAATCAAATTTTTGCATTCTCATTTTCGTACAAAACCTTAAGTCTCATCCTCTACAATCATGTTGTGCAGAATAATGCACGAGCGCATGATAGTGGCCAAATCCGAGGCCAGATCATCTTTTTGCCAGAGTCTAGCTGGATTTTTTAGAAGGGCGAAACGTGCCATTCCAAAAGCACGATATTTCGGAGAAAACTGATTTGATTTTTTCGGAAATTCTTTAATACGATTTGAGTCTCAACAAGAAGATAGGATTCGTACGGAAACGGTAATGTAATTCTGCGATTCGTTCGAAAACGGGAATAGAGCTGATTTTCTAAATATCAATAATTCTAAAGAAATCCACAAATCAGTTAAATAAATATAATTATACTGTTTTTACGTTCTCCGCAGCATTTTGCAATTCAACAAGGAGCAGCCCGGAAGGATGTCGAACGTGCTTTTGGAATGGCACGTTTCGCCATTCAAAAAAATCCAACTAGACTCTGGCAAAAAGATGATCTGGCCACTATCATGCGTTCGTGCATTATTCTGCACAACATGATTGGAGAGGATGAGATAGATGGTCCGGCCGACGTTGAAAAAGACTATGTAGCAGTGCAAATGGGTCCAAAATGTACCGACTTCACGGCTTTTCTTGAACAGTACGAGCAAGTACACAAGACAGCTGCTCATTACAAACTGCAAGCAGATTTAATTGAGCATCTGTGGAACATAAAGGGAGAAGAGTAGTAAAACCACACACCCATCTCCCCTCCACTTTATTTCTCTTTCTTTCTTTCTCTCTCTCTCTCTCTCTCACACACACACACACACACACACACACACACACACACACACACACACACACACACACACACACACACACACACAACCCCCCCACACACACTTGGAAAAACTCCGCTTTTCTTAGGTCAAAATTGCAAAATTCCACCACTCAGGGATCCGCAACATAAATCTAGGGTTTGTTTTTTCATTAGGGCGAATCTACAATTGAGAGATTCACTCCGGGCTCGCTCTCTTTCATTCAATACAGCGCCATTATAA
This sequence comes from Aedes koreicus, assembly GCA_024533555.2. Taxonomy (NCBI): domain Eukaryota; kingdom Metazoa; phylum Arthropoda; class Insecta; order Diptera; family Culicidae; genus Aedes; species Aedes koreicus. The sequence goes on along the minus strand of JAHHFK020000808.1, from coordinate 351,327 downwards.
AGCTTTCGAGGGATTCCTTAGTGCAGATCGAAACACAACAGTGCTGGCTAGCATACTCTACAAATAGTAGAATGAAAAACGTAAAGGTGATTGGTATATGAATGAAAGAGAGCGAGCCCGGAGAGAATCTCTCAATTGTACACTCAAAAAACAATGCACCTTATATTTAAGTGCAATCACTTATAGATTTGGGCAAAGTGCAAAGTTATTGCTCTGTATTGGTGCGGCACTTATTTTTTATTAAATGTGGTCAATTAACCATATGTGCAATAAATATATAGTCTTAAAGTGCAAGAGCTCAATAGATAATAATTATAGTGTACATGGATTACACTAACTTGTCCTAGCAAAAATCAAATGAGTTTTATGTGAAAAGGTGCATGGATTTTATTTTTTCATAAAAAGTTTAATATTGGATTTTTTGTACTTTTCATGTAATAAAACGAAAAGAGGTTTTATTTGCACCATCATAAAAACTTCATTACTCTTCTGTGGGATTGGCAAAAATGCTCGGTAGATCTGAAATATTCACAATAAACACCGTTAAAATGGCAAAGAAGAACATCTATAGTAATTTATTACCTTCAAAAAATTCAGTGACTTCCGCTAGCAAACCAAGTACCTAAGCCACCACACGGTAAACTTCACTTTGCCTCTCCATATTGCCGTTTTTTTTTTTCTTTTAGAACGATAAAGCAGCTGATTGTTTTTCGCGCACGGTTTTTTGTTTCGTTTTAAGTGCGAAGATGGATAGAATAGAGCAAAGTGAAACACACTTGAATGACATTTCTCGCTCCATTGAAAATTATGTGCGGATCATTTCAGTCTCATTGGAAACGAACCTGTGTATTAAGTGACGGGTGTTAAAAATTATGTGCGGCAAATGAAAATCATATCGGCTCACATGATTTCATTTCGAAGCAAAAATTGACCGATCTAAGTGCCAATTTTAATAATAAATATAATTGATTTATTTTCAGTGTAGATTCGCCCAAATGAAAAAAACCCCTAGAAATGTCCACCTAAGGCACCAAGTTTCAGGCTAGAATTTGCACGAAAACACCGTCAAACTATTATTTTTCACCGATAGCGCTCCGACATCAAGATATTTACAGCCATTTTTTTTTTCACGTCGCACGAAATAAAACGCACGATAAAAAAACACAACAAACCATAGGACGGTGACTGTTCTGAGAAAAATTTCATCGTTGTACCGACAATTAAATCATGGTCAGGATGACTATCGCATATAATGGTTACAATAACCATGAAAATGTTCTAATTCATCACGTTCATGGCGTTTTTGACTATGATCATGGTAACAAGGACTATTCCGACATTATGGCAAATGTTGGATCAACTATTTTTAATGGTCGTTTTGACCATGATCATAGTCGGTTCAAAATCACTATACTGCAATAGTCATCATAACCAACAATAATGGTAAAATTTACAATCAAATTCCTCTCTGTGTGACTTTACCAAATACCAACCGCTTCACGCGCTGCTATCGGGCTGCTAAATTTGAGCACCCGACTCTTCCCGAAAGCCTCGCTGCTAGTTTGGTAGCGCGTTTAGCAGCGACCGGTACGGTGGTGAGTGATGATAGAGCGCTGCTAAAAGGGCTTCTATACCCCACCGTTAATGATGCTCTAATAAACAAAAAAAAAAAAAATTTAATTTGTAATGAGCTACCATTTTAAATAATTTTATAAGGGGAGGCAGGCCGGGTTGTTTTCTCCAACTGCTGTCGTTTTTACTCCCCCCCCCTATTTTTTTGGAAAAGAAACAAACCCAAAACCAAAAGAAAAGAAAAAGAAAAAACCAGAGTCAAAAACACCCCCCCCCCTCCTAAAGAAAGCCAAAAACTAAACCCCCACTGACCGACCCTCAGCACTGTTGCTGAAATAAACTACAAGGAAAGGTTTAATCTACTGCTCGTGCTTCCTAAGCGGGCCCTCCGCGTCCTATCTCTAATATACATGCTTGTCATCGTCAGTCTAAAGTAACACTTTTCTGTGTTACGATGTGCTTCATTTCGAACCGTCAGATGTTTACCATAATCAAAACATTCACCCTTTTCGAAAATTTGCAATTACTTTCACTTATTATACCATGAGCAAACCAGGTATTTTGGTTATTCATTCCATAAAATAAATGCATAAACAACAACATAAGTTGCCACGAAAATGAAATGGGTACTTTTAGTCGTTTCCCTTTGATTGAAAGTAAGATGTCTAAGAGTGAATTGCGCCAGTATCACACCTGATGTTAGTGCCTTTATATAAACGCTCTACGACGTGGCAGTGAAATAAATGTGCAGAATATGTGATACTTTCACTACTGGTCAAATTCTTGGTCTCACATGCATATTTATAGCATGAGATAAGCCCTCTCACCGTCGACAAGGTGAAAATTTGACCCGCGAGAGGGAATAAGCTTTTTTCGGAGTGTGTGCTTTGCTTTACCACATTTTTTAGCATATTGCTCCAGTCGCAGCTTTAGATGAAAATCAATGCACAAATTTGTCAAGATGTTGCGATGGTTATTCACTAAATCTTGATTCAAAATGTGCCGTGATAGTTGCATGAAAACAAGCTGCTAGGCGTTGTAAATTGTCATGACGATCATGTTTCCCGCTTCGCATAATACTTGGCAATGTTTAATTTATCAAGTATTCGGCATCCTGAATGACATTTTGCTTTTTGCTTTCACAATTAACTTATTGCTTGCCCTCAACTTAGTGTTCTAAATGCACTTCCTCAGTTATAAATTGAGTGCTTTCGATGCCAAGTACCATTTTCGCATTAGTATGATTGTGTGGCAAGTACAATTATACCCTATGCCCAGGGAGTCGAGAAATTTTCCTTTACGAAAAATACCTAGACCAGACCAGGAATCGAACCCAGCCATCTTAAGCATGGTGTTGCTTTGTAGCTGTGCCATTACCGACTGAGCTAAGGAGGGACCCCGAGATTCCGAATGACCTGTACTGCCCTGGGATGCATAGTTGACGTAAGCGACAAGACAACCAAAATTCACTTTTTATTTTTTTTGCATTCTTTACCCTATAATACATTGCCTCCAGGCACAAACAAAAAAAATTTCTTCGAAAAATTGTGAGATAAATTGAAAAGAACGGTTTGGCGTTAGCACCATTTGGTCGCATGAATGACGACTCTCCACATATATGTTGACCCATAGCTATGCAAAGCTGACCGTACACATCACGGGTGGCTGTAAGCGAAGTTGAATGCACCAGGGAAAGCAGATTAGAGATTACATACATACTTGCCATCTATCGATCTATGGAAAACACCTGGCCGGTTCCTGATCGTGGGGATACTGTATCCCTTATACTGCCTTGACATTTGGAGTTGAAAATGGGATAGAATTTATGGAGTTTTTTTCGTGGCGAGAAAGTGAAAAGGGATGAGCCTAGAATTCTGACCATTGTGATATATAATCAAAACCAATAATAAAATTGCATAAGGAACTAGCAAGTGGGTGTTGAAATTGACGTCATCATTTATTGTACACGTTCCGAAAGCTCACAGCTTTCCAAGTAATTAAAAGCCCGCCATAACACCACCTCAGCCTTCCTTAGGGCCTTCAAAAGCTTTGCGTGAATGCGCGTAGGATTACAAAGCAAGACCATTCTGAAGGTGCCTGGGTTCGATTAACGGTACGGTCTAGGAAATTTACAGGTAGGAAATTTTCTCGACTTCGGACGGTGCATCATCTTCGTGTCCTTGGTCATGGTACCGGTAGACCATGTTGCTGTAGGCAAGATTTTATGATAATTGCTACGACAAAATCTGCACACAAATCTGCTTTTCATATCGTAGCCCATTGTGTTCAAAAAGAAAGCACAACATACACCATGCGGCACACCTCTTTCATCTTCAAGCTGGTACTCGTACGAAAAGTGCCGCCGATAATTCTGGGTAGCGCAATCCACTTGACTGCGGCGTCGTTTCACGGGTATACGTTTAGTGAACTGCAGAATGAACGCCTTTTGTTCAGTTCCTGATAGTCCCCAGTACCAGGAATTAATTTCGGACCGTCTATCCCGTCCAATTTTGCCGTTGCATACTAATTTGCATCCACATTCCCGAAGCATGGGTTTATGGTCGCAAAGCCTTTTCTCTTCTCTTTTTATTCTAAACAATTCCCGCTTCGTTGGCAGCCGCCGTTTGGGTGAGATTGATTCAATCAGTTCCACATCCTCCCCAATCGCATTTCGTGCATCTTCGTCTTCAACACCGGAAATGACCATCGGTAAATCTGAATCGGAGTTTAGATCACCTACATTGAAACATTAGACAGTGTGAAACCATAATTAAAAGACCATGAATCCTACCGCCTGCGTTTAGGATTGGCGGTAGTTGCACCACTTGCTGATCAATGTGCGGTATTTCCGGTACATTTGCTTCGGCCGGCACTTCGAGCTCATTTTTCTCGGGATCATTAGCCTCAGGATCATTACCTTGTACTTGCGGTATCGGCTGATTCTCTGGAATTTCTACCGTCAAATCTGCATCACTCTCACCGTCGTTATCTGAACTTGAATAGGACAGCAATAGAGACAGAGCACCTTTGTCGGACATTTTCAAATGAATTTTATTTGTCAATCACTGAATTTTCGGAAAAAAAATCTGACGTTTCACCACACGCGTCCAGTTGCATCCCGATTCGTGAATGTACGACATATTATTCAGAACTTAGCAGCTTGGTTTTTACGCCAAACTATGAGAATAAACGTTCAGTAATATGCCTGTTTATTCACATAAGTTGGCGTGTGCGTTTTAAAGATGATAAAAAAATTAAACTATTCTAATTATCTTGCTGGCCAACTTTCATTAATAAAACTTCATCAAATCGACAGAACATTTGTCCATATTTGTTGGTATACATTGCATTTCAGCTTAAACCCGGAAAAACGCGTTCTCTCAACAATCGGCATGATGGTGGTTACGTCAACTATGCATCCCAGGGCAGTGTAGCAAACATTTCCCCCTTTTTTTTCTTCCCAATTGTTTTTTATCGGAACGAGAGGAGGAAGGATGGAATAAAGAAAAAATCATCCGTTTGATAATTACCGACCACCCCAGCAGAATACTCATCACCACCAGTCTCTTCTTCATCCCAACCAATAAATAATTATTTCTCCGCTGATACAAGGAAGAAAGAAGAACCTTCTTCACCATAAACACATTTCATTTCCCCCAGGTTTTGGCAAAAAAGAATACCCAGAAAAATGAACTTGGTTTTCCCAACCAACCTTTTGTACAAATGCTGCTTTAAACTGCACAGTGGTTGGATTGTTGTTTTTGCCCACTTTTGCCCTGATAAAAAATGTTTCCAGGTGATCCTGGTTGAATCTGTAGTAGGGTATTTTACTCAGTTCCTGGAGTTCTTCGACATATATCCTATACATATAATTGAAACTCTGTATCAATTCTGTGCCATTTTCAACTCCCGCTCTCCCTCACGTAAAACGATAGTCTATATGTGTATGAATTTTGACATCCGCTTCCTCTCAGCGTAAATGTAAATCTTTTTCATGAAGTACTTCAGTACAAAGAGCACAAAAAATAATTGTTTAAACGGTTTCTATGGCCAATCAATAACTTTCAATTAATCTCAGATTTATTGGATACAATACACCGCGTGACGTAAGGTTCACAAAATACAACGCGGTGTAACGCTTTCGAAACGCTGCGGTTGTACTTTTGCTCGGAGGAAAGCCGCGTGAAATATTTATTTCAATATTTAAATTACTTATAACTGAAATTATATCATGAATAGACTCTTTTGATATGCTACGCTTGCTTGTAGTTTTGCAACCACTCATGACGCAACAATAACATACTCCTCCGAATAGAAACATCGGTGCATCTACCAGGGACGACCCCAATGTTTACGTTGCGGGGCGACATCTACGATTTGCAAGTGGTTACACAAAACTAAGTTAATCTGTCATGTTGTGGGGAGGTTGCTCAAATATGACTGGTTTGACTCTGCTGTCAAGATGCGTGAAAATTATAGACACTCAAGTAATAGACCGGCCATCGTGCCGCCATGTTGTATCCAAAACAGGGACCTGGCGGACAGCGATTTTCCTGTAGCCAACATCTCTAACAACCAAGCGTCAAAGGATGCATTGTTTGTAAACAATGCTGGCGTTCCTACCCGTAGTAACAAACGTCAGACGGGCCTTATTCAAATAAGGCCCGTGATATGTGGCATACTGTCAAACGTTAGTAAACAAGATAGGGTTGCCAGGTCCCTGATCCAAAACGAAGTTTTGGATACATCAACTGTGCCAGACACACGTTGGCCGGTCTATTACTTGAGTGTCTATAGTGAAAATTACTAAATTTAGGATAGTTTCTCCGTGTAGTCCTGTAGCGAAACAAAAATTTGCAACATACACAGAGAGGAATTTGATAGTCAATTTTACCATTATTGGGGGTTAGGATGACTATTGCAGTATAGTTATTTTGAACCGACTATGATCATGGTCAAAACTACCATTAAAAATAGTTGATGCAACATTTTCCATAATGTCGGAATAGTCCTTGTTACCATGATCATAGTCAAACATGCAATGAACGTGGTAAATTTGACCATTTTCATGGTTTTTGAAACCATTGTATGCGATAGTCATCCTGACCATGATTTAATTGTCGGTACAACGATGAAATTTTTCTCAGAGTATATATCTCTTTTTGTATTTTTTGGCAGCAGATCAATTTCAGTGCATTGTTCAGCCTCGACTACATTTCACGTATCTCCTTTTGCAACTTCACTTTACTAGCCCCTCGTAATCAGTGTTTATTTTGTTTCTCTCGTTCGCATTCTGCACATGTTTCCCGCAACTGTCAAAAGCAAATGCACGAGTCGCAAATTCCCATGTGTTGATCGAATTCGGTTGATTTTCACACCGGTGCTCCGTTTTTTTTCCGGATTCCTCCTCGGAAAATAGCCTGACTTGTGTTGTTTTCGTAAGATTCCCATTCGCGATCGTTAGTGTCTTGAAAAATCTTCCAAAATGCAACAGGACGAGGTGAGTACTGTTTTGTCATTCGAGAAATGACACCCACCTTAACCTCGGCATGTTTCTTAATTTATTTATTTTTTTACCGTAGATCGTTTGGAGTATCATCAGCCGGCAGTTCTGCTCGTACATGGTCAAAACACAAACGCAAAATTTTTGCCGCAATGAATACAGTCTCACGGGATTATGTTCGCGCAAAGCCTGTCCGATTGCCAACAGCCAGTATGCCACAATCCGGGAGGAAAACGGAATCGTGTTTCTATACATGAAAACAGCCGAGCGGAATGCCTTCCCCTCAAAACACTGGGAGAAGGTGAAGCTATCCCGGAACTTTGAGAAGGCCGTCTACCAGATCAACGAAAACCTGCTGTACTGGGATCGGTTTGTGAGGTTGAAGTGCAAGCAGCGGTTTACCAAGATAACGCAATATTTGATTCGAATGAGAAAGCTGAAGCTGCGTCGGCAGAAGATGCTGGTCCCATTGTCGACGAAGGTTGAGCGGCGGGATAGGCGTCGGGAAGAGAAGGCGCTCATTGCGGCCAAGATCGACAATGCCATCGAGAAGGAACTGATGGAAAGGTTGAAGAAGGGAACGTACGAGGACATTTACAACTTCCCCCAGACGGCGTTCAATAAGGCACTGGAAGCGGAAGAGGTGGAGGATGAGGAAGATGAGGCGGAAAGCGAGATGGAAGAGGAGCTGGAGAAGGAGATGGAAATCGACGACGAGGTGCAGAAAGAGCTGGATTTGGATGATGAGTTTGTGGAGGGTGATTCGGAGGAGGATGATGATGAGGGTGAGGAAGACGAGGATGACGATCTGGAGGATGGGGAGGAATCGGATGCGGAAAGTGAATCTGGAGTTAAGGAGAGGGTGGAGGTGGACAGTGATTTCGAGTCGTCCGAAGATGAAGATATTGAGGTAAGTGCGATTTTATTTTTCGTAGGCCCTTAGCTTGGGCTGTTTTACATTATCTACGAAATGCTTTTCGCTTGTCGAAATGCTTGCACAGATTAGAGACCTTCTGTTTTTTTTCTCTGATCCTACTGAATGCCGAGTTGGGGTCAATCGCACGCTTTCCTGAAGATAGGTCGATCAACTTCCAAGTTTCGTTTGACTCAGACAATGTACTGTAACTCTTCCGTCATCGCTTCTCTCCAATGTTTACTCTCTGTACATGACAACGCTTCTCGATCATTTCGTGGCTCCAGTTGAACTTTATTTTTGGCACTGTATGCATACTTGTTATGCATGTTACGTTTTGTAGACCCAGTTGACCTTCGTAACTGTTCGACTTCATTCTCCATGTCAAATCCAACAAACGTATCTTAACTAGATGTGCTGGCATTTGCGTCTTTCTAAAACCACTGTTCGTCGCCGGAGCCAACTTCTTCACTATCTTCATCAAGGTTTATTCTCCAATTAATTGCCAAAGGACGACGACATCTTCGTTCAGCCAAGCGTCAAAACTGAGTACAGGGCTTGACCACTGCATGAAGTTGATGTCACGACTTATGGTTTCCTTTCCAGTCTGAATATCCAGCAAACGATAGGCCGTTGACTCACTCGAAGCGCGAACTTCAATTTTACTGCTTACTCTTTTAACTTTCCTCGCTTTTCATCAGGCATGTGGCAGTATGCACTTATTCCAAACAGACGTACGTACTTGAGACTTGGCTTTCTACCAAGCCAGCGTTCGTATGATGGCAGACGATTCTGTAAATAGTGTGCCGTAATCACTGCTTCTCTCCAAAAATAGTTATGCAGCCCAGCATCGATTAACCTGGCCATTTCGACTAAGGCGCGGTATACTGATACTAGATGCCATTCTTTTTGAGATATTCGGTCACACATTTGCCAGTATACTCTCCTCATCGATCCGAGCGAATGGTTTTTGGTTTTCTGAAAAACTGCGTTTTCGTAATTTCAACAAATTTCGGCAGCCTTCTTGCGTAGAAAGTAAACCGTTGTGTACTTGCAAGTAGTCAAGAAATATCCCCTTTCCCCTGGGGTAGCAGTTCGCATAGGGCCACAAACGTCCCTGGGCATCAGCTTCAATATCTCTTTCTTGCTTTCGGATGCCTGCAGAAATGTACTTCGGTGCATTTTTCCTTTGATGCAGACTCATTGCTACAATCGCACTTCTTGTTGTATTTCACTCCGACTGCCATATCAGACCACTTCTTAACAGCTTCACAATTGCTAAGGTCAAAACGGCGATGTCATTCATGAATTCACAGGTCTTCTGACGTCACCAAGGTACCGATTGCTTCATAGGTTGCCATAACGAACAGGTTGTTCGAAGGCCTTGCTACAGGTCCTTTCATGCCATTTTTACAAATGTCCGCACCATTGTGATTGAAACTCACCATGTAACCTTTCTGCACCGAACGTTTCACAAATAGGATGTTCGTCTTCATTCCAGATTTCACCTTTGTTCCGTTAGCCACCCAAACATCCGCACGTATGCTTTCATCCAGATCCTCGAAATAACTTCGGCTGTTTGCAATGGCTAGGTAACTTTCGTAACCTTCGATTTCTTCTGAATTTTGCCTCCAGGATTTGAACTTTTCACAATCTGCTTTCGGATTACCTGATCTTGGGACCAGTTTGAAGAGCTACTTCAGGATCATCATATGCAGTTTCGCTGTTTCTTCGCTTTTGCCACTCGTCGATGAGTTTCCCCTTCACCAGGTCGAGAGTTAAATCCGCTTCGGATCTTGCCGCCAATGCAATCATCAATGCCAACGTCGTATTCCTCGGAAAGGCTGCTGGACATGATTGCCACAAGCCAGAATTCATCCAGCAACTTATCGGGTTGAAGTTCATCCAACAATTCCACTAATTGACCGACAGATTCTACGCCAGACGGAGACCTGGGTACCGAGAGTCCGCTTCACATGGAAATTTTCCAAATTCTTCCAGTCTTCGGTCTTGGATTTACTAATGTGGACAAGCTGATTGCCTTCCACGTTCAAACCGATTGTCCCATATCTTATTCGTTCTTCTCGTCTTAATCTTCAGGAACAGGATCTAGTTTTTTTTTTTCTTCGATGCTTTATGCTTCCAGCAACTTGAAAGATCAGTCAATTATATAGAGCGATTTTGGTTCTCGTTTGCAAAATGAGAGACCAAAGCAGTTTACGCAAGAAGCCCGATTTATGGCTGCTATCTGTCATTTTCCTAAATGAAACAAATCAGAATATCAGATTGAACAATTTGCTCGAAAACTTCAAAAATATCTTTTATCCAATGTATATCAACTCATTTTCCCAGTCGGGAAAAGTAGTCAAAAATTCGGTAAAAATGCGGGAATGTTTTAATTAAGATTGTGTGGCCACCCTGGCGGAATGATCCCGACTAGTGAGAGTAACTTGAAGTTTATTTAACGTCTTTATCGAATGAAGAACTGAATTGAACTGAATGTGAAACAACGGTCTTTGACATGGAACTGATTGCTTCGATCGAGTTGACTCATGTTGTTTATTTGGTTGCTACCCAATAATATGCATTGAAGATGCCTACTACCTATTTTATCCTGCTTGCAACCTATTAAGAAATCCAAGTAAAGCTAAAGTGAGGTTAAACATCGTAGTATCTAAAACTGATAATAACTTTCAAGCTATCAGTGCGTTTTGTATATCTCAACAAGATTTCCTCAATTTTAAATGAGATCACTTTTGAGTTGAATTTGATTCAATTTTGAGAAGGCTTCTTTTACCCGGAAAAGTGACTGTTGTAAAGAATTTTATCATCTTCTGATTTTTTGCATATCAAAAATGAATGCGAACTGGTTGAAAGACAAACAAATGCAAACTTAATTGAATCACATTCAACTCAATTTTGAGTTAAGACCTTGTAACTATGACGTTTTCTGAATTAATGGTTTCTTTTCTTCCTCGAGCTTTTTAATAATGAGAAACTACTTAGAGAAGTGTTAATATATACTGGACTGATTCTCGTTTCCATTTGCTGAATCCTTCTACACTATTAACGTGATTAACGGGAAGCCTTATTATAAGCTCAAATCAATCTCCATATGGGACGATCCTCAAACAACTTTTACATTAAGAACATGTTTGCAGTTTAGTGTATCTCAAATTTGAACAATTTTCGAGTAATTCATGATTAGGGCCTGGAAGCAAATTGTAAACAATGGCTTTAAACGTTGATTTCTCTCGAATCTTAAACAGAACTGAAAAGAGCATCTGGTAGAAGAATGTTTGCTCTACCATACTGTGTTTTTGGATATCGTAGGAATCTAGGGATTCGTGAGAGATCAACATTGAATGACATTGTATACAATTGGCTTTTAGGCCCTTATCATGAATTACATACTCGACAATTTACAATAGAGACTCTATAATAAGAGATGCGATAGCAGAAAATGAAAATTCCAACCGAACAGCAAAACTGTCATGTGTCGTACGATTGAACCGATTGCTTCGATTTAAATTCACAGTTTCAGTTGTCGGATCTCTCATTCAGGTTTATTGATGTGAGGTGACAGGAATTGTCGAATCGAGTGATGTAACTTTCCATTTGATTTGCACGGAAAGTCACCTCACCCCACTCAGTTCGAAAATATTTCCCGAGTAATTCATGATTATGGACTAAAAGCCAATTGTAAACAATGACTTTGAACGTCAAACTCTCGCGAACTGAAGGCAACATCTACTAGAGGAATGTTTGCTCTACCACATAGTGTAGTTGGAAATCCAGGAGTCTTGGGATCCGTGAAAGATCAACAGTTAAAGCCTTTGCCTACAATATCATGAATAACTCGAGAATTGTCTCCACGTAAATGATGGCTGGCCCACAATTGATACGTTGCGGATGCGTTGACGTAAATTTGACAGAAAACCTATGGGAAAACTGTCAAATTCACGCAAACGCATCCGCAACGTATCAATTGTGGGCCAGTCATGAGAGTAGAATAAACTCAATTTTAGAATCCCATCAACACGGTTAAATTATGTGAAGGCAAATTGCAACTGCCCAACAACCTTCATCGCTACCGACAACTTCAAGTATGTTTACTCATATACTTATGACTATGTTAAGTTGTGTACAGTGCATCCCCTCGTATGTTTACAATAGTAAAGGTAGTTGTCATCCTCGAATCACACCTCCACTTTTGACGAAGTGTTGTTGGTACTCGATTAACTCGTTCAAACATGGAAGTTTATCCGGTCGTTCGGTTGGCGCAGTTTTTCTAGCAGGAGAATTACAAGCCCAGATATTCCATCGGCGACAAATGCGGCAGCGAATTCGCGTGTTGTTTGTTTACTGCTTTGAGCACTGTTCGCGAGCAACCATCGCGGTCTCCTCGCATCCTCTCGGCGGTAGTTCTCTCTCTTTGGTAGGGGAAACAGGGGCAAGTGTTGTGGAGCAAGAATTTCCGCAACAGTTATTTTGTATTTTCATAACATTTTACGGACCCGATATTTCATTGCTTATTGAATATAATTAATAACTCGTGGTTTACCCGAGGTTGGAAGGGGTGACATTTTTTGAGGATGGATTGGACAAAAGAACAAGGAAATAAATTCTATAATCTCATCAGAGATTTGTCGTCAGTACAAAGACTTTGTGCGATATGGTCGGGGCTTGGCATTCAAACTGATATAAGATCTTATCAATTTCGAGTTGAATAGATTGCCTCATTTGAACTTGAATTTTATTCTATATGTTATCCGATTTCTGTTTTTACTTTTCCCCTCTGAATTGTTGCTTAGAGAAATGTACATTTTTTATCATTCGCTGCAAAAAGAGATTGGAGAGTAAATCTTTTCGTAACAATGTTTGACAATGTCATAACAAACAAACATTACAAACTGTTCCTCTCGCACGTCAATCCTTTGATTTGTAGTAGAATGAATTGCGCGCGGTGAGATCAATATAAGAACATCTTCACTACACTAGTGTAAAAACCTTATTGAAGTTCATTAAATATCCTTATGAAAATAAGCCACAGGGAAACGGTTTGAATTTCATAATATTATGTAATGTGCATGTTAATATATTATGTGCAAATTTTATGGTATTCTTAAGCGAGTTGATTTGACATCGTATGCAATTTAATCTGTAATAAAAAATAGATTTTAAAATTTAAATAAACAACGTAGATCCGATTTAGTTTGTGACGCAGTACGATGCATAAATGGCACATCGTATATAACTCTAAAATTTGCACTCTTTACGATTAAATTTAAACATTATACGATAATGGCCACACATATATGTGATTCTGACTTAAAATGTGAGAATATACGATACTATCTGAACTCTGTTATACGACTTCTGGTTGTCTGGGTATGTTTTCCTAGCAGACGAGTCGTATTTCGGAAACACTAACGCGCCCTTTGGAAGAAGTATCATTTAATAGTATTGGAAGTATGACTAATCCTCCAAAAAATGTCTTCGCCTTCTCAACAGAATGCGACTGAAATTTTGGTGTGTTGCCAAAATTTCAATCGCATGAAAAGCCCAGCCAAAATGAAAGAAATTCAACAAAAACTTCTAGCTTCTTCTTTCAACGTTATTCTGGCAACCGAAACTAGCTGGGATGAAAGCGTCAAAAGCGAAGAATTTTTTGGAAATAACTTTAATGTATTCCGGCATGACCGTAATTTGCAACATAGCAATAAAAAGTCGGGAGGTGGAGTTCTCATTGCCATCAATGCAGACTTTACTTCTCAAGAACTAAAAACTATCAAGCACAAAGAATTTGAGCATGTCTGGGCATTGCTTAAAGCAAACACACGTGTTTGCATCTGTGTATTTCCCACCCGAACATGCCAATAAACAATCTTTCGAATTATTTTTTCAAAATGTCGAAATTATCATGTCAAATATGGAACCGGAAGTAACACTACATATTTATGGTGACTTTAATAAACGGAATGCGAACTTCATCCCTGACATCGAAAATGAATCAATTCTACTCCCAGTCGTAGGCGAAGACGAAACTTTACAATTTCTATTCGACCAAATTTCACATTTTGGCCTATACAAAATTAATCATATAAAGAATCAGACCTCTTATTTACGAACTGGACTGAAGACTTTTGTGTGAGTACTTCATTGTCAGCTTTATGGAAAAACGAAGTATTTCACACAGCAATTGAATATTCAATCTTCGTACATAATACTTCCTTCCCCAGCGACTGGGAATACGCGGAAGTGCTGGAATATCATAAGGAAATTACGAAGAAGCCATACGTAGACTATGTACAATAAATTGGCAGAACATAATAAGTATTGAAGGAAATGTCAACACTGAAGTAGGCAAATTTCATTCAATTATTCAGTACCTTATTTCAGAAACTATACCAATGAAAAGAAGAAGGCGAACTCAAAACAATAAATTACCAGTGTGGTTCAATCCACATTTGAACCATTTAAAAAACAAAAAACAAAAAGCACTCAAATTATATAAAAAGCAAAACTCTAGCACAAATTTGCAAAATTATTATGACATATGCAACCAACTTAACACAGCCATTAATTCTGCAAATGAAGAATATAATCGTAAAGTCGAAACTGAAGTCAAATCATGCCCCAAGAATTTCTTCAATTATGTAAAAACGAAATTGAAAAATAGCAATGTTCCCCCAAGAATGCATTTTGACGAAAATGTAGGTGATAATCCTTCTGAAATCTGCAAGCTTTTTGCAAATTTCTTCCAAGAAGTATACACTACATTCTCCGAAGAAAACCGTGATCGCGACATCTTTGCATTCATTCCTGAATTTTCAAACACTATATCTGTAAATCAATTACCTCCTCACGAAATTCTCAAAGCACTAAAAAACTTGGATGCTTCTAAGGGACCAGGTCCAGGCGGTATTGCACCCGTATTTTTAAAGAACCTTTCAGGCGAACTTGCCCTTCCTTTAGAACTTCTTTTTAATATGTCTCTGAAGAGCGGAACATTTCCCGACATTTGGAAATCCTCTTATTTGGTTCCGATTTTCAAATCAGGCACGAAATCAGACATCCGCAACTATCGTGGAATTGCCATTATCTCCCCCAAAAAAAAAACAACCCACCCCCCCCCCCCCCTTCCCCTTCCACAAAAACTTCCTTACCCCCAACAAATTTTCTTTTCAAAATAAACTTTCAGACCCCATCTCTGTCACCTCGGGGGTGCAGGGCTGGTAGCAGGTCACTTTTTAGTGACTTGGTCACTTTTTTGAGTCTAGTCAAATAGTGACTTTTTGCATCCAAAAGGAAAATGGTCACTAAAGTCACTATTTTCGCACCGCCGATTGTAAAAAGTTTAAAAAATCACTTGTACCTATTGTTCAATAGTCAACCAAATTAAGCGTTCTGGTTACACTATATAAAAGTCGCAAAATATATACCAAAAAACTAGATACCTCAATTGAACTTGTCAAATGCAGAGCGCTAGTCGGTCACAGCACTCTATATTAGCTTGAATGCGACGCACGTGGTCCCATATAACATCATCCTTCATTATTTTTCAATTTTCCAGGTGTTTCATAATATTTTTTCATATTTCTATACATATAAACCCAGTGAACCCCACGACGAATCGAACGGGATAGGAGTAAAACACTTAAAACGTTTTTTCAATATTTGATTTACACTCACATTTTTTCAAAAATATTTTGTTAGATTCAGTTTTTTCAAAAGCGGACTACTCGTTTGGAATCCAAATTGTCGAGAAAAGTGGGGAAGAATTGTATATCAGATAAAGGACTTATTTTCGGTTACTCGCTTAGTAATTGTGAATCTAGATTTGATTGTTCGTATCCAGTGAACTCAATTCGATCATAAGTGAAATCAGGATACAGTGCAATTCGACCAGTTTATAAAAGCGTTATGATTTCAAAGTTCCATTAAAACTCGTATATTGAAATTTTATACTTTTTTAATGAAATTTCTGAGGCAAATATTCTTAGTTTATGATACAGTAGATTCAAAAAAAAAATCATAATTCATCAATTATTTAAGTTTTTTCTGACTTTGATTGACTGCTGTTAAAACGAATGTTTCTTGGCAAAGTTGTAAAACTTGTTTGGTAGAATTTGATCTCAATTTTTTGATAAAGTTTATGAGCTATTGATAAGCATACTGATCTATTTCAATGCTATTTTCTAGGGATTCTTCTAGAGGGAAGAACCACTCATACATCTAATGTACGCTGATCTGGAAAGGTTGGTGCGAACCATCGTCGGTCGAGTTTGTAAGCCCAATGTGTGGCCCGCGAATACTTCACTTTCAGAGGACATTTTGGACAATATTGAGAACTTGATACCAGCAGAAAAAGTTTATGTTGGGGAGGAAGCAATAGCAGAGCTGGACAAATTAAAGGAGATCGACAAACTTCTCTTTTTCAACAATGCAAATAAGCATAACGTTGCTGCTGGTAAGCACGTAATCAAAAATTACAAAGTACAGTCCCATTACGTTGTTCGAAATGATGACGTAGAACTGCGATACCAAATGTAAGCCATTCAGATGGTACAACTCAATGTTCTTTGAATAGACCCTTTCAGGCCTAATTTATACAAGCAATTTGGTGAATTCTTATTTATTTGGTGCTCAATAACATTAAATGATTGGAAAAAGTAGGAAATATATTTTTGAGATGTGCTGGGTCGTTCGAACTGCCCAAGAGTTCAGAACTTAAGATCTTCAGTTGTAACAGTAGCTTTATCCGCTATTCATTGTTATGATAAGTACATTCAAACATATTCAGTGAATGTCCTGGAAGACCAACTGACATTATGAGCTAATATTGGGATATTCTATGTCAAATAAACTAACTTAACTTTGTATAGCCCATAAAGCTATTGTTACAATTGTAGACCTTAAGTTTTGAAGGACAGTTTGAATGACCTGAAACTAACAAGGTTATCCTATGATGTATGTGGACGTTTCAGAAAATTCATTGAATATGTTTTAATATTTATCGTAGCTTTGCAAAGCCCAAAAGGCTACGGTTACTACCGTATGTCTTAAGTTCGGAACTCAAGGTCAGTTTTTATGAACCTGGACATCCCGAGATAATCTGATAATAACTGGTGAGCTTACAGAAGCTTCACTGAATGTGTTTGAATGCATATCGTCTCCTTTCATAGATTATAAAGCTAACTTTACGACTATAGATCCTAAATTCTGAACTCAAGGGCAGTTTTGATGACCTATAACATCCCAAGATATCTCGTTATATCGGTTGACCTTTCAAAAGACTCACTTAATTCAGTCAAATACATATTGTTACTTTGTTTAGTCCAAACAGCTGTAGATTTTAAGCTACAATTCAAGACTTAAAATCTTCAGCTGTAGTTTTTAGGTTTGAAATTCCAGGAAAGTTTGGATAACCTAGAACATCCGAAGATTATCTGATAATGTCTGTTCCAAAATATCCAATGAATATGTTTCAATACACATCGTAGCTTTGCACAGCCCAGAAAGCTTTTGTTACAACTGTAGGTCCTATGTTCTGATCTCAAGGATAGTTTGGATGACCTAGAACATTTCATATCCGATTATGATGTTTTTTTAAATTTAAGAATATTAATTGAAAATGTTTGAATATTTATTGTAGCTTTGTATTGACTAAAATGTACTGTTACAACTGTAAATCTTAAGTTCTGAACGCCAAGACAGTTTGGATGACCTAGACTATCCCAAGATTATCTTGTTGTGTATTTTTATGTTCGAAAATATTCACTGAATATACTGGAATACGTGACGTAACTTTGAAAAGCCCAAAAACGTACTGTTACTACCGCAAATTTCAAGTTCTGAACTCCAGGATGGTTTGGATTACCTAGAGGATCTTAAAGTTATAAAATAATGACTGTTGACCTTCCAAAAGATTTATTGAATATATTTGAATACATGTGGTCACCATAGAAAGCTCAAAGAACTACTGTTACAACTGTAGATCTTATGTTCTGGACTTAAGGACAGCTTGGAGTACCTAGAATATCCCAAGATTGTCACATTATGTATGTTGGCCTTCCACACTATTCAATCAATATGGTTAAATACATATCGTCCCTTTGCACACTCCAAACACCTACTGTAACTGTAGATCTTATGTTCTAAACTCAAGGACAGTTGGGATGACCTAGATCATCTCCGATTATGTCATAGTGTAACTTTGTTTAGCCCAAAGAGCTTTAGTTACTTCTGTAGATTTTAAGTTCTGAACTCAAGGACAGTTTGGATGACCTAGAACATCATAAAGTTGTCAAATAATGACTGTTGACCTTCCGAAAGGTTCATTCAATATGTTTGAATACATATCGTAACCTGATATAGCCCTAAAAGCTACTGTTACAACTGTAGATATGAAGTTTTGAACTCAAGTACATTTTGGATGACCTAGAACTTCCCAGAAAGATACAAAAATATTTAACGAGAATACGTATGCATACGTACAATATTCTAAAACAACGGTGTACACTATTAATAAGGCATTAATTTTTTTCTTCCTGAACTTCTTCATATTCAGGATGTTCTAGGTCTTCAATTGGCCTTAAACTCATATGTTTTTTTTAAATATTTTCCAGATAGAAAAAGTGATGGAAAATAAACTTGCCGAAGACAGTGTACAGTTTTATTCAGTCTGTGTGATTGTATACAGCCATTATCCTTTAGGGGTCATATATGACCACTTTGGCCTGAAGGAGTTAATATACTTTTTAAGGCAAGGTTTAACATTTATGAAAGTATGTGATCCGTAATCAACAATGTTCTGTATTGAAATTGATGCGTAGAAATACTTCCTATCTTGCTGTAAATTTTTTGAAAATCTTTTGAGAAATGACTGAGATACTCAAAACCTGACCACTTTTCGTGACGGTCGCAATGCGATTTTTTAATGAATTGTACCCCAGTATAGATAACGAAGACGTAGTCCTACGTCAAAAGTCTGGTTTGCAGAACTCGTTTATAAAATATTGCCAATGCCTCAACCCACCAGCCGTTGCATCCAGTGAAAGCTCCAAGTATGTTGTGAATGTTCTTATTGACGAATGGAACTTGTTAAAATGCTAGGTGCTGACCTTGAGTACAGAGTACAGAATTAAGGAGTATTGGAACCAGTTGTTTACTAAGAAAACGGCTGTAGGTGAGCCTAAATACCATCAGGTGATTAAGGTAGTGAAGTCAGAAGTAATTCCAGCACAGGCCATGGTGGAAGGCGTTTCAACCGTACGTATAGACCTGTCTCCGCAAAAAAGAGCTGCGGACCAAGGCAGGAGGTCGTTGAGAAAAAAAGTCACTTGATTACAGGCTTCTTTACAAAAAAAAAAAAAAAAAGTGATACTGCGCCGCAGTAGTATTCATTTTTTCAAACGGGGGTGATCACTTAGTTCATTTTTACTGTACTTAT
Organism: Aedes koreicus; assembly: GCA_024533555.2. Lineage (NCBI taxonomy): Eukaryota > Metazoa > Arthropoda > Insecta > Diptera > Culicidae > Aedes > Aedes koreicus. The sequence goes on along the minus strand of JAHHFK020000808.1, from coordinate 331,884 downwards.
ACAACAAATGTATAAAAGATTAAAAAAATACTAAAATTTGGAAGTCACTATTTGGTCACTATTTGGTCACTATTTTTATTATTTTAGTCACTAAAGTCACTATTATTTATCCATACATCCGCTACCAGCCCTGCCCCCCTTTTCCCCCTCTTTTTATTTTATATATAAACCACATTTCCCACATACATAAAAAAAACCAAATACCCATACACCAACCCACAGAACCACCCCAAGAAAAAAAAAAAACCAACGACCCCCAAAAAATCAAAACCAAAAAAAATATTTCACACCCCGCGAGAACCAAAAATACCTCCACCCAACCAAAAAAAAAAAAAACAAACAACAAAAAAAAAAAAAAACCCCCCCACAAAAATATTTTAAAAAAAACAAAAAGAAGAAACACGCAACATAGAAAGGGACTAAGGCATTATCCTAGACTCTAAACTTACTTTTGTAGAACATTACAACACTATTATAAGTAAAGCAAATAGCATGCTGGGCTTCATTAAGAGGTTCAGCCACAGTTTTGAAGATCCATACACCATTAAATTATTATGCATTACATATGTAAGGCCAATTTTGGAATACTGCAACCTAGTATGGAATCCGTACTGCCATACATAAAGAACGCATAGAATCCATCCAAAAATAATTTCTTTTATATGCCCTAAGGAAATTGAATTGGACTGTATTTCCACTTCCATCTTATGAAGCACGCTGCGTGCTTATCAATTTACAGACACTTAAGGAACGCCGTGAATTTTCAATGTTTTTCTACATCAATGACATTATTTCACAACATATAAAATCAGAAGTACTACTCTCGCTATTGAACTTTTATACTCCCAGTCGGCATCTTAGAACACGGAAAATATTCTTAGAAAAATCATACAGAACAAATTAAAGACTGTATTCGACGAAATTTGGACACACAAAATAGGTCACCAACAATTTTCCTTGAGCCCGATTCTTTTCAAACTTTCTGGAAATAAAGTACTACTAAATGGTTAAGTTTTGACATCATTGGTTTATTGAACCTCTTCTCCCAAACCAAATGCCCGCACCTTTGCCTTGACCCCTTTCATCAAATTTTGGGCAATTATAGGACCGACTTGCTTACTTACTTTTAACCACACTTTCTTTAGTTCAAGTTCATTTTCTATCAGTTTTGGAGTTTTAACGAGCTTTGCCTTCATGATTGCCCAACATTTTTCAATTGGGCGAAGTTCCGGAGTGTTTGGAGGGTTGACGTCTTTTGGTACAAAAACTACATTATTATCTTTGTACCAGTCTAAGACGGGCCGGGCATAGTGGCAAGATGCCAAATCCGGCCAAAACAGTGTCGGGCCATCGTGAGATCTCAAGAAGGGCAGAAGTCGTTTTTGGAGGCATTCGTCCTTGTAGATTTGTCCGTTGACGGTCCCAGAGGTGATGAAGGGCTGACTCATTTTGCCAAATCCGCAGATCGCTTGCCAAACAAGGAATTTTTTGGCGAATTTGGACAGTTTCTTCTTCCGTACACTCTCCGGAACGGCCAACTTAGAGGTGGCGACGTAGTGTTCCTGTCCTGGCATTTGCTTGGTGTCGGCTTTAATGTAGGTCTAATCGTCCATCACAATGCAGAACGGTTTTGTGAGCCACTCCCTGTACAGTTTTCTTGCACGAGTTTTGGCCACCGAGTTCTGTTTATCGCTCCGGTTCGGTGCCTTCTAGACCTTGTACACATGTAATCCAGAACGTTTCATTGTTTTCTGCACAAAACAAACTGAAACTTTCGCCTTTCTCGCAACATCCCTGATCAAAATGTTGGGATAACGCTTAAATTGGTTCAATACCATCCTGGCCTTCTCCGGATTTGATGTGCCACGTTTTTTGCCACTACCATTTTTCCGCTTGGTTGTCTTACGGTCCTTGAACGTTTTGATCACATGAGATACGGTTGAATGTGCGATTCCGAGCTGTTTTCCGATCCATCGATGAGAAGCGTTTGGGTTTTCGAAGTGAGTGCCCAAAATTTGTTGGCGCACCATTTCTTCATTCGAAGCCATCACTGAAATCACTCGACCGATTTTCACGAAACTCATTACACAATTGACACAACACAATGAAATACATTCAGTTAAAATTTCAATAATTTTTACCCACACGCTAAAAAGTTACGAACAATTGCGTGTGTCCAAATTTCATCGAATACAGTCTTTATGCAAGAAATGGCCCCATAAATCGAATGATGCGCCAGTATAACTTACATTGCGAAATCATTGGCATCGCTATGTCTAAAGAACAAGTAAAATTTCATCTAAAAGACAACAGAAATAATGTAGGTAAAACATTGTAACCATTGTATGTAGTCTACATTGCTTGACGAAATAAATAAATAAATAAATGTATTCGCTTTTAGCCAATATTTTAAGACCATATGCCCGACGAGATTTAAGCGCAGAAGAAGAATATTTCAATGCTGGTCTATCTAGAGGCAAAAAGTCTGTATAGTGTACATTTGGTGCGATAAATGCTAAGTGGAGATTGCTTTGGAAGCCAATTGAAACAGATGAAGATACGGCGGAAGACATTTGACTTTTTTATTTATTTATTTAGTCAGCACCAACAGGCTAAGTAAAGCCCCTATGGTGTATTGAAAGTATGACGTATACAATTGTGAAAGCTAAGTGTGTAGAAAGCATATCAGAGACACGTTTCGTGTTCTTGTTTGGAGTACGAAGGATCAGTATTAGAAGGCCCTTAAGGAAAATCTCGCGATGTTAGAGGAAGTTGAGGAAAGTCTTGCGAACATCAGGGAACTTCCAAAGTCTCGAGAAATTATGGGATTAAGGAAATTAACAAGGGACAAATAAAGGGAAGTCCCAAGAATTTCAAGAAAGCCCCGAAAGAAGTTTAAACTTTGAAGTCAAAGTTTAAACACAGCGGACAAAATGCACGTCAAACTTGCTACAAACACCGCCTACACCTTCGATAAATCTCAACCGACAAATAAGACATGAATTTGAAAATCAATGAACAAAATTTAATAGGCTTCAATTTAATAAAGTACAAACATGAATTCATCATGAAAGCAAACGCTTAAACTTACGGTACGGTGTCGAAGCTAATAAAACATGAGAAAGAACTTGTAACCCAAACCAGAGGCTCGTCCTCAATGATAACTTTTGCATAAATTTGGCAGAAAAACTATGGGAAAACTCAGCGCCAACATTTGATTACGGCGAATCTGCTTTTGCAAACAAACACTTTGCCTGCTAATTAATCGGAAGTTGAATAAAATTCCTTCAAATTTAATATATCAGCGGATAGAGATAAAGCTCCTCTTCCTCAAAGAGTGCTTAATTTGTATTTGTGAACTTTTGTTCAAGAGAAAATGACTACGAAAGCCATTGTTTACAAAAGCAGATTCGCCCTAATCTAATGTTGGTGCCTAGGTTGTCGCTGAACTCTTAAATCCACCCAAACGTGGCTCCATTGTGGGTGACCAGGATGCCATTCTTGCTCCCAGCTCCCCTAATAAAGCTTCGTACAACAGTGCTTTAGTTTTTTTCTACCGAGCGAATGTCGATAACGCTTCCAAACAGAGAAGCAGAAGAGTGTGATTGATTCTCTCCAAGCTGCGACTCTTGATCTAATTGGGTATCCAGCCATTTTTTTATGACAAATAATTATTCTACTCTTCGATCAGGCTCATGACATGATGTAACTTTCCAGATAGTATACTACGTGTCGATTCTGTGTCGCCCTGAAATCCCCAGAATTTTGCCAGCCTCATTTGAAACCGGTTTATTGTTTTACCTATATTACGAAGCGATGCATCGCAGCACTGGTGAATTGGACTGTCGAACCTGTTGAACGGATGACGCAAATAGAACACGTCCTGTTCAAAGTCTTCATGTCATGAAAACACCTTCATGGATCGGATTCTGACACAAGAAGCATTCTGAGAGAACGCAACCCGGCGTACTTCGGAAAGCGAGAGAGCGAGAGAACAATCCTCGCCGCGCGTTTGTTTGTTATTTTTTTTCTTGTTTTGTTGAAGTCCACCCGCATGCTTTGGTTATGGAAGGCGATCAGTAGTAATTTGCGCGCCGTGCGATCGTTCCGCGTGTTAACAACGTCCTCATTCACATTTTCGAACCGGAATCGAAAGACGTGCGTGCGATTTTTTTTCTTCGAATAAAAGGGCAAAGTTTCTGCCGAGAATCTGATGGTTAATGAGTGAAGGCTGGCTGGCGGTTCGTCGCGTTTGGATGCATTGCGTTCTTTGGTATTAATTTGGAGGTTCCCTGTGTTGGGGGAAAAATTTGGTTCGCAATTTGTGAGTGGGGAAGGTGATTTCCAGTGAAGAAAAAAAAAGTCAATGTTTTGATCTGCAGCAGAGAAATCGATGGTGTTTTGTATTGTTTTGAAACAACAAGCCGAGTTCTACTGCTTTAGTGATAGTTCGAGATAGTGAAAGTGATTTAGTGATTCGCTTCTGGTGAAATTAATGTTTCTTGGCGATTTGGAAGTCGTTGTAGTGAGTCGCATTTAGTGCGAAGTCGCTTTTTTCGCAAAAGAATAGAAGCAGTGAGTGTAACGTGATTGTTTTCTAGCTGCATCCGAGCAAGAGGACATCCAACGAAATTAGAGGTCAGTAGCTGAGCAAACGGAACAAGCATACTAAATTTGACGATTAACGTTCGATTCGAACATAGAAAGAGATCGATAAAAGGCTCGAAAGGTTTATTTTAATCATCTAAAATGGTTTTCGATTATTGGACTACTTTCTACTTGTTCTCGTAATGCAAAAATAGACTTACTAAAGGAAACCACTTGGTAAAATTTAAATCTTTCTGTTGAAATCAATTAAATATTCAACATCCCATTAGCAATAATATGATGAGCGAAAAGAGGGCAGATTTGTCACACTCCCGTTGGTCACTTGACACCTTATCGGAGATGGATGTTTTTTTTTGTTTCATTTTGTGTACTTGTATGTGGGGGCAAGAATTAAACAAACTGTGAAACTATCAAATTTCGAGCTCATTTAGTAATTTGCGACGTTTTAATACAGCAGTTTGCTCCTATGGGGAATTCTAAACCTCTTTGATTTGTACAATTTAGGGATACGAGAAAATTTATGCTATTCAATTGCGTGCTTAAGGTTATTATTATTATTTACGCATCAATTATCGATGAACAGATAACAAATAATATCGACATAGCCGATGGTTTCAAAATAATCTTTCATGAACCGGAATGTCGGCTATCAGAAAACTAATGAGAACCTCATATTGAACATGAATAACCTTTTTTTGATTTTCGAAGTATTCCTAATAGAATATCGGGGAATTTATCTATACTCGGCAATCTTTAAAGCAGAGTTCATTCTTCTAAAAGTATTTACTCTGCGTTGTGCACTTACTTGAAATTAACACCTTCATCGGTTGCTGAAAATCAGCGATTGCCTTGTTTTCGCAATACCCAATCGGTGACTCCAATCATCGATCCTAGAATCTGGAACCGGGTGCTGTCCAGAGATTTAGTGAATATATTCGCTTGTTGGCCCATGGTGCTAAAAGGTTCAATCTGGATAATTCCAACTGCTACGTTGTCTCGAACAAAATGGTGTTTTATGTCGAAGTGCTTGTCACTTCCAAGATCCGACGCCCAGTCAGAGTCCACATAGCCTGCAACAGGGATACCTCGATATCAAGTTTCTCAGTATATCATTTGTCATCTTTTGAGATTATCATATTAGTTCCAGATCTTGCTTCAGAGATGGCGCTGAAGTCTATATTTGCCAAATGAAGCTCTAGAGAATTGCCGTCTTCGGCAAAGTTTTTCGGTATGCCATTTGGCGTCTTTTGACATTATAATATTAATTCCAGATCTTACCACTAAGGTAGCGTTATTTCAAATCACGGTATTCAACATATTCAATAACTTTGCTGAAGACGGCATTTCTCTAGAACTTCATTTGTCTGATATAGACTATGTACTTCTCTGCAGCACAATCTGCAACAAATATGATAGTGTGAAGTTTCTCCATATTACATGATGAATAAATTTGCCGAACACAGAAACTCTTTAGAGCTTGGCTAAGATAGACTGTAGTGCCATTTATGTATGAGGTAAAATCTGGAACTAATATGACAATGTCATAAGACGATCCTCGAAATATTCAATAACTTTGCTCAAGATGGCATCTCTCTAGAGCTACATATGATTGAAATAAACTACAGCGGCATCTCTGCGGCACAATCAAGACCTAATATGATAATGCCAAATGATCGCATAGTATATACTGAACAGCATTACCGACGAAGGCAACTCTTTCAAGATTAATTTGGAAAATATAGACTGCAGCTTATTGTTGACGACCGTTTCCGTTATTGTTACGACATTTACCCTTATAGTTGACAACTATAAATTAACAATCTCCTATATAGTATTAACAATATGGCAGATGGTAAATCCCTCTCGCGGGTCAAATTTTTCACTCCCCCCCGCCGGGCGGCCCCCCACACCATAAACAAACAACCCAGACAAAAAAAAAAAACAAAAAAAAAAAGAAAGAATATGTCACCTTTTTCTCCCCCCCCCCCCCCACAAAAAAAAAAAAAAAAAAAAAAAAACAAACGTGAAGCGGGGGGGGTACGCCCCCCTCCACCCCCCCCCCTCCCACTTACTAACAAAAAAAAAAGAAAAAAAAAAAATTTTTTTTTTTTCGTGCCAATTGATATTTTTTTTATTCTTTTTGTTTATAGTAAAAAAAAACAAAAAAACCTGTTCGCTTAACAGAAAAAACAAAAAAAAAAATAAAAAATTACAAAAAGGGGGGATTTTTTGAATATAAAAAATATCCGACTTTTCGAAAAGAAAGACAAAACCCCCGACCAGTGATACTTTAGACTGACAATGACAAGTATGTTTATTAGAGATAGGTCCGCTTAGGACGCACGAGCAGTAGATTAATTAATTGATTAAATAATTAATTTATTTATTGTCGTCAATCATAAGTAGACCGTTTGTTAAGTACATTTTGTTCCTAATTCTAGTTATAATCGAGGTTATAAAATACACAACATTAGACTAAGCAGCGCCTGGTTTACAATATTCATATGGCGTGTTCTTGTTTAGCGTAGAGCATTGAAGTATTGCTTCAATTTGGATTTTGTAATTGTAAAGTCGATTGTATCGCTATGTAAATTGTAGGTTGCCATCATCTGATTCAGAGGTTCAAATTTAGCGTAATTTGTGCGATAATGATTTGTGATAAAAATATTCCGATTGCGCAGTTGCCGGGAGGGTATGTAAAAATTTAATTTTGCTAACAGCTCTGCTGAATCAATGCGATGCGAAACAATGCCATTAACAAACGAAACTTTTGCAAACTCTCGATCGACGTTTTTTTAGTGTTTGCATGCTGATAAGCCTACAGCGAGCTTCATAAGGTGGGAGAGGAAATCTTTCCCAACCTAATTTACGTAATGCAAACAATAAAAACTGTTTTTGTACAGACTCTATTCGCTCTTCATGGATGACTGAAGGTGACCAGACTACACTACAATATTCCAGTATTGACCTCACATAAGCAATGTATAATGTTTTAATTGTGTAAGGGTCGTTAAAACTATGACTAAAGCGTTTTATAAATGCCAGCATGTTATTAGCTCTGTTAATTATTGTATTATAATGGTCAATGAATGTTAGCTTAGAATCCAACATAACTCCTAAATCACGAATTCTTGTGCACTTTCCTACAGACTGATTTCCTAGAGTGATCATAATGTCAGGTGTGTCTTGTTTTCTGCTAAATGCTATCGCATTACATTTTTGAACATTTAATTGTAAAAGGCTTTTGTTACACCAAGTATAGAAAATATGTATTTCTTCTTGAGATATCTTGTAATCTTCTTTGTTTCTTACTTCTAGGAAGAGCTTTATATCGTCGGCATATATTAAGACTTTTACAGTTTTAAGAATGAATGAAATATCGTTTACGAAAAGAATAAACAAAAGACGGCCTAGATGGAATCCTTGGGGGAACACCTGAGGAGACTTGAATAGGATTTGATTCCTTTCCTTTAAATCTTACTTTTTGTTGGCGGTTAGTTAGTTAACATTTGAGCCATTTGAGGAGACCTGGCTCAATACCCAGTTTTTGTAATTTGAATAGTAGCATGGGAATGTCTATCCGATCAAATGCCTTACTGAAATCTGTATAGAGAGGTTTCCGCTATCCATTGCAATCAACGTGTAGTTAACGAATTCTAGTAAATTTGTATTAGTTGAACGTCCTTTGTAGAACCCATGTTGATTGTTAGTAATCCTGTTTTTGATTTGATAGAACAGCTTTTCATTAACTATTGCTTCAAAAAGTTTAGGAATGCATGAAATAATGGCAATTCCACGGTAATTGCGTATGTCAGATTTTTTGCCGTTTTTAAATATTGGTACTAGGTAGGAGCTCTTCCATGATTTGTGAAAAATGCCAGATTCAAGCGACATATTGAAAAGCCAAAACAATGGAGTTGTGAATTCTAACGCTAAGTTTTTTAAAAATACGGGTGGAATACCGTCAGGTCCACATCCTTTTTCGATACATCTAATTTATTCAATGCTTCTCTAATGTCTTGTACATTCACGCTGTTGACACTAACACCATTAGCAAACTCTGGGAAGAAATCAAAATATTCGCGATCACGATCTTCTTTCGAAAATGTGGTATAAATTTCTTGGAAAAAACTTGCAAATAAGTTGCAATTTTTTTTTGAGTTATCTCCAACATTTTCGTTCAGATGCATTTTGGATGGAAAATTGTCCGATTTCAATTTAGTTCTCACGTAGCTAAAGAAATTTTTTGGACAACATTTTATTTTACGTTCAATTTTCGAATTTTACTCTTCAAAAGCAATGTCAGTAGCTAGATTTAGTTGATCGCAAATGTTCAAATAGGAGACCAGATTATCGTTACTACTATACTTTTTATAAATTTTGTGAGCTTTTTGTTTGCGGTTTTTCTATTTTTTTTTATTTCTTGGTTATACCAAACAGGATGCTTTGAATTGTTTTTCCGCCTTATTTTTTTCACAGGTATGTATTCATGTATAATTTCAAATAGTAATTTATAAAAGACATCTACTGACGTTTCGATATTTTCTCCGTTTCTAAAAATCGTTTGCCAATCTATTCTGCTTAGCCTATGCTTTATTTTTTCATAATTTGCCGAGTGGTATTGGAAGATCTCTTCGTACTCGCAGTCTTTTGTTTTCATGTACAAATATAGACAACTCAATAGCTGTGTGAAACGCTTCATTTTTCCATAATGGAGTAACTGATTCGGTCACACAGAAGTCTTCATGAATATTTGTTAAAAGGAAATCTAAATAGCAATATTGCCGATTTTTAACATGATTAATTTGATTGAGTCCTAAACTTGCACTTTTGTCAAAAATAAATTGTAGTGTTTCACTACAATTGGAAGCAAGATGCTTTCATTTTCAATGTCTGGAACAAAGTCAATAGTACGCTGATTAAAGTCTCCATATATGTGAAGTTTTACTTCTGGGGCAAGGTTGGACAAGATTTCTTCAGCGATATTGAAAAAAATTTCATACACGTCTTTACGAGCATTGTTTGGAGGGAAATACACAGATGAAAATACGAGTGTTTCACCTGCGATATGCAACTTTACCCATACATGTTCAAATTCTTTACATTTCAACGTAGTGATACTTTCGGAGTTCAAATTGACCGAGACGGCAAAAAGAACACCCCCTCCTGACTTTTTTTCAGTCATTTGTAAATTTCTGTCATCCATATAAACATTATATCTGCTTCCAAAAACTTCTTCACTTCGTACACTATTAAACCTTTCCAAGTAGTTTATTGCAGTAACAGTGCGGAGGGTCCGCTCAGTGAGGGTCTAATATTTGACTTACTGTAAGGCTTGCTTCATTTAGAATTGGAACACACTTTTGCTCATATTGTGGCGCTCCTGGTGGACGGATTTGAAAGTTCTTGGCGCCCACGTGTCGGGAATTTTGTCAGCTTCACGTATGTATTTTTGACATTCCGCAAATCGACTGTACTTTGTAAACAATCAACATGGAAGCCGAAAGAAGGGAAAAAATTGTGCACAGTTATTTGGAAAATCCATTGTGGTCTGCATCTAGGCTAGCTAAACAGCTAAAATTGCCCAGAAATACCGTATGACGCGTTATCAAACGGTATAAGGAAACATTGACGACGATTCGGAAGCCTCAAGCCAATCGTCGGAGTGGAACTTTCGACCGGAAACTGCGTGGTAAGATTTTGAAGACGATTAAGAGGAATCCCAATCTGTCGGACTGTGATTTGGCCAGAAAATTCGACTCCGGGAAGGAATCAAGTCGTATCGAGCTAGCAAACAGCCAAATCGGACCATAAAACAGAATAGTGTGGCAAAAATCCGTGCACGGAAGCTATACGACCAGGTGCTGACCAAGTTCGACGGGTGTCTTCTGGTGGACGATGAAACCTATGTCAAGGATGACTTCGGGCAAATCCCAGGTCAAAAATTTTACTTGGCAACGGCTCGGGGGGATATTCCAGCCAAATTTAAATTTGTTCTGGCCGACAAATTTGCACGAAAATTCATGATTCGGCAGGGCATTTGCAGGTGTGGCAAAAAAACGAAAGTTTTCGTTACAAATAAGACAATGACGTCGGAACTATACCAAAAAGAGTGTCTCCAAAAACGAATTTTGCCGTTCATTCGATCCCACGACCATCCCGTAATGTTTTGGCCAGATTTGGCAAGCTGTCATTACAGCAAAGTCGTTCAAGAATGGTATGCAGAGAAAGGGGTCCAGGTTGTTCCGAAAAACCTTAACCCACCCAACTGCCCCCAGTTCCGCCCTATTGAGAAATACTAGGCAATCATGAAGAGGAGACTCAAGGCAAAGGGAAAGGTTGTCAAAGACATCAATCAGATGAAGACCTGGTGGAATAAGATAGCTAAAACGATGGACGAAGAAGGTGTGCGCCGCCTAATGAGCCGTGTTACAGGAAAAAATCGAGAACCGTGACGAATAATTTTATCCGTATTTTTTCTTAAAAGTATGAAGAAAACGCTACATTTGTATAAAAAAAGATCTTGAATTCAATAATAAATAACTGAAATACAGGCAATTGTTTTTGTTCCAATTCTATCTGAAGCAAGCTTTAGAAGGGGGTGGGGGATGTTTTAATCACGGTAGTTCCATTTCAATTCCGGTTCAGTTCCATATCGGTTCCGTTTCGATTCCGTTTCGGCTCAATTTCGGTTCTATTTCGGTTCCGTTTTGGTTTTGTTTCAATTCCGTTTCAATTCCATTACAATTCCATTTCGGTTCTATTTTGGTTTCGCTTCGAATCCGTTTTGCATCCATTTCAATTCTATTTTGATTCCGTTTCAGTTCCATTTCAGTGTAATTTTGATTCCATTTCAATTTAACTCTTGTTTAATTCAATGTCAATCAACTAATCACGGTTATAAGGTAAATTCTAAGGTTAATAAAACTAAATAGCTCGGGGCTGTAAAATGAACGCCATTGGCATAAGAAAACCTGACTGACCCTTAAAACACACTTGAAAATGGAAGCTCATTACATATGATTTCAAACTTTTAGGATTATTATTAGAAGATACCGCAGTGGCAACTTGTAGCCAACATAGGCGCACCATTGTGATTGAGGGTTGTCTAGAAATATCATTCGCTGTATGAATAATAAATATAATGCATACTCTCGTTGCAATACTTCTTGGGGTTGACGTCAGTACTAAAGGGCGATACGGTCAAAATTTGGTCAATATCAACTTGACGTATTTCTTTCAATTTTGCATTTAAAAAAACTGAACACCCCTCATTTGGAAGGTGTGTGTGTGTAGAATGTTGCTCCTATTTTGATTTTGGAATTCACTCTTCAGTTGTCAAAATGCCGTCCAAGCAAGAAGAGCAGCGTATCAAAATTTTGCTCGCGCATCGCGAAAATCCGAGCTACTCGCACGCAAAGTTGACAAAATCGCTAAAAGTTGCCAAATCAACCGTTACAAATGTAATTAAAGTGTCTGGGGAACGTTTGTCGACAGCCAGGAAGTCTGGATCGGGGGGAAATCGAAAACCGGAAGCCGCTGAGACGACAAAGAGAGTTGCCGGTAGTTTCAAGCGAAACCCTAACCTATCTCTCCGAGATGCCGCAAATAAGCTGGGTGTATCGTCTACAACCGTGCATCGAGCCAAAAAACGAGCCGGACTATCGACTTACAAGAAGGTAGTGACTCCAAATCGCGATGATAAACAAAATACGACGGCCAAAGCGCGATCCCGGAGGCTGTACACGAATGGACGACGAAACCTACGTCAAAGCCGACTACAAGCAGCTTCCGGGACAGGAGTTTTATACGGCAAAAGGAAGGGGAAAGGTAGCAGATATTTTCAAGCACACGAAACTGTCAAAGTTCGCAAAGAAATATCTGGTTTGGCAAGCCATCTGTACCTGTGGCTTGAAAAGCAGCATTTTCATAGCTTCCGGGACTGTCAACCAAGAAATTTACGTGAAAGAGTGTTTGAATAAATGTCTGCTGCCTTTCCTGAAGAAACACGGTTGTTCCGTACTGTTTTGGCCGGATTTGGCATCTTGCCATTACGGTAAAAAGGCCATGGAGTGGTACGCCGCCAACAACGTGCAGGTGGTTCCCAAGGACAAGAACCCTCCCAACACGCCAGAGCTCCGCCCAATTGAGAAATACTGGGCTATTGTCAAGCGGAACCTAAAGAAGACCAAAAAAACTGCTAAGGACGAGCAGCAGTTCAAGGCAAACTGGCTTTCTGCGGCGAAGAAGGTGGACAAGGTGGCTGTACAAAATCTGATGGCAGGGGTCAAGCGTAAGGCCCGGCAATTCGGATTTGGAAAAGCGGAAGCCTAACTGAATATTTTTCCTGAATTTTATACTAATTGAACTTGAAAAAGAAATTTAATTTGATTTTTTAAATAAACGATTTCACCGATTTACACGCGTTTTCCCTTGACCAAATTTTGACCGTATCACCCTTTATCACTTCGAGCCCTTAAGTATCTGGTCAGCTACATGATTCTGGATAAAGTTCTTCTCAATATCGAAGTGATAGCAGATTCCGGACCATTCTGATATATTCCATTTTTTCTACTGCAATTGAAATTTGTCAATAGGTATTCAGTTTGTGTAGTCATCGACGTTTCAAGGCGTGGATGATATTTGAAAAAAGTACCAAGATACCACGTTGTGTTCCTGAAAAACAACAATTTTTAACGACGTTTGCGGAATTTCCAACATCTAATCATCCCACCGTATATTACGAGTTCTACACTGGCACGAGGACGGTGATCAGCCACTTATGACGGAGAAAATAGAAGTTTATTGCCGCTGAGAACGGCCAACCCCCCCGTCGTCAAACTCGTAAAAGATATGATCACGAATCATCACAGCTGATCGATTGGAACTCGCGTGTCGGAAACCTAATCTCAACAGTCAGCAAATCACGTTTCGAGAAATAACTGTCCCACAAGCGCGTGTACGTGTTATCAAACGAAACAACAACAACAACAAGCCAAATAAGCCGGTAAGATACACGCGAATAATATATTCAATTCCGCACCCACGATGCATCGTACGTTGTATCAAGGTACGTGCCGAGAATGATCGAATCACGCCGCCTAACAAAAACCCCGGTAATGAATGAGAATATATGTAGGTAATTCCTCATAAACTTTTTTTTTTCTGATTGTAAATATGCAAATTGACAATTACCCGAAAAAAATCGAAAACAAAAAACCCATAGACGGTTGACGTGACGCAGGTCAACGACGAAATCGAATATCTTAGCATGCGGTAGTCCGGTCGCGAAGGTTACGCTTTTGCATGGTTGCTACCGCAACCGACCGCTAATTCACTGTCAAGTTCAAAAGAACCATACGGCTCATTAGATCGTTACCCTTTGCTTGCAGGCCGTTGTTGTGGTGGATGAGGCAAAATTGAACTTTCGGTTCGTTTACACAGAAGTCTAGTGATTGCGATTCGCGAGTACCTACCTACTGGAACGGCTGAACGAGTTCCTGTGTGTGTTTTCGTGATCAACTGACCTTGAAAGTAATACACCCGACGGTGTCGGCGCCGCTTGTAGTAGAATATCGCACGGGAGGTTTTTAATTCGAAGTGCAATTAAAACCGGTTCTGGCGAGTGTGCTGTCATTTTCCCTCCGCTGAGAACAAACGTGATGGGGGAATAAGGGTAGTCTCCATTTTAGCTTACATCACCTTTGCAGCTTGGCGTCAAGACCCGAGATTTGACCTGACGCTGACCGGTGCTGTTTCCATGACGTAACGATACATATGGAGGTGCTAATTAGTCGATAGTCGAGAACCAAAATACGGAAACAAACACCGACACTTACTTTATTACAGAAGTTATCATTCATCTCAATATCTCACCGGATGCGAGCAGAGTACTCCACTTTGCATTTGAAATCTGTGTCGCATCACAACAACTGTGTACCAACAGCACAATAAGAAACCTTAAGGCGATATTTACTCATTGCTCGCTCGCAAAGTGGAAGTGATATCTTCCATTCTATTCTTCTTCGTCGAATTGGTTTACAAATATGGAACGAGGATTTGGTCGGTTCTCAACTTCTGGTGATCTACATAGATGCACTCGTAGAGGCATAATTTTAAGCCATCGTCCCGTGCATTTGTGAAGTGATGGAAGTTCTGTTGCTATTAATTCCATCATGTCGATGATCGTGGCGAAGCGATAATCTGTTCTGACGCTAGCTGAGGCCTACCTGACCTTCCATGGGGTATGCTATAATTTGTCCGTTCCAAGCGATTGCGATACATGCATACCTACAACAAGTAATAAGCGCGCCTGTACTGGCAGAATGCAATGGCATCAGAATAGAAACGGTGGCGGTTAGAAGTCCATGTGCTCTTATGAATGTAGGAAGTTGCAGTCGTTCAAAAACTAGCGTGAGAGGCACAGTTGGTTCAATGATGAATCGTGAGTGATTTTTGATTTCGTAATGCCAGGTTGTTCACAAACTGCGAAACACACATGCGATCATTCCATACACATAGAACACAATTCTATGGGGGTGTTATTGTAGAGTTCCTTCATATAGATACTACATCACGGCCAGCAAGCGTTTCCCAATCACACTTTTGCTGGAATTTCACAAGTCGTTCGTTTCTCAAATGCGTAGAAGTGTACTTCCCCTCCCCCAAAAACCCTAAATAAACCCTCTAAACTAATCTTCCGTTTCCCATCTCCTTCGCAGGACATCGCCACGAAGGTCACGCCCCGTTTGCCGAAGAAAACGAAAGCGGCGACGACCACCGACGGGACCGCAGCAGCGCCCAAAGCCGCCGCCAGCACCAAGAGGAAGCCGAAGAAACTGC
Organism: Aedes koreicus; assembly: GCA_024533555.2. Lineage (NCBI taxonomy): Eukaryota > Metazoa > Arthropoda > Insecta > Diptera > Culicidae > Aedes > Aedes koreicus. The sequence goes on along the minus strand of JAHHFK020000808.1, from coordinate 316,434 downwards.
GCAAACCGCACCTGGAGATTGAGTATGAAGTGGAAACCGCACCAACGCGGCATCGGTTACATAAATGAGGTAACGGCGAAGGTCGATTGGTTTAATTTTATTTTTTTACGTCCGATAAAAGTAGGAAGAGAACACGTTCTTCACGGACGTCCCAATATAAAACATGTAAGCTTATTATTTACAGAAGAAAAAAAAAGTAATAAATTGAGAGTTCAGCACACTACTTGAAGACAGTACACAAGTGGTATTGATAAAAGTTCTTACGTGATGACACGTTGTTTTTCAGCGCGGGATAATTACGATGATTAGCGCAATTTAAAATCCCCCTCTGCCCGTTTTTCAGCGTTGAGATCAACTCACAGCGATGACGTTTTCTTTCGTATAATTTAACAATTCAGTTTTGTTACTCTCTAAACGATATTGTTAAGGTTTTATTTGCTTTATCATTATCATTATTCACCGTTCTTACGTTTCACAAGTAATAGCAAAACAACAAAAAATTAAATTAAAATATGTAGTAAATTAAATACACAGATTTCCATATTCTTCTTCTTTTTCTTCTTCGCACCTCTGCTTTGTGTCTTGAGTGTCGCAGTTGTTGTATTCGGTCTTAATGTTGAGAATGAGTCAGTTCTGTCCGTATATTCAAGTCATATTGTATGGGGCATTTATTAAAACTCAATCGAATTGATAGGTTTTGATTCGTAAATCAAGTTACTATAGGCTACGGTAGTATTAGGTAGATAAGTATTAGGTCTTTCGGTTGCACCGGCAAATGGCGCCAAGACGGGGGGGGGGGTTTGTTTGGAGGGGATGAATGAGAAAGTACAGGGAGGTGAAATATTGGAAAATTTGCCTCGAAATATCCCGAGGGTGGTTAGGAGGGAGAGGACGGGAGGGTTTAGACGGCGCTTTTAGTCGGTTGTCCCTGCTGCTTGCCGTAGCAACACGTAAATCTTCTCCTTGATCCACTCCTTGTTGTACGGGGCGTACGTGTTGGTTGACTTTTGGTACACGAGGCAGCTCAGATCCGCTAGCTGGAAGGGGAGAATACGAGAAAAGGGAGGTTAAATTAGAATTTGTTCTTCCTGTACTGTTATATTATGTGGTCGAATTAGAAAACGGAACCAAAAGTATTTGAGTCGCTGATCAACGACAAATTGTTTGCTGCCAGCAAGAATTACATCAGCCCCTATCAACACGGCTTTTATCCCGGCCGCTCTGTTGAAACGAATCTTGTCAGCTTTACGTCGTTTTGCATGGAGAACGTATGTAAAAAAACTCGAAGTCGATGCTGTTTATGCCGATCTCAAATATCCCTTCGATAAAGTTAACCATGACTTACTGCTTGCAAAACTGGAGAAAATTGGTTGTTCCATTGCTATCTGCACCTGGCTTCGATCTTACCTTGTGCAACGTCAAGTATCTGTCAGTATTGGAAACAATTCATCGGATTATTTTTCGAACCATTCCGGAGTTCCCCAAGGAAGCACCCAGGGACCATTGCTGTTTTCGCTTGTTATAAACGATGTTTGCCTCATATAGCTAAATGGATGTTTTCTGTTGTTCTTTGCAGATGACCTTAAAATGTATCTAGTTGTTCGAAGCCTAGCAGACTGCTATGAACTACGGAAAGTTCTTGAAATACTCAGTAATTGGTGCGTGCGAAATACGATGGTTCTGAGTATCTCAAAATGTTGCGTAATAAGTTTTGGTCGAACGAATAATGCTACCCAGTTTGATTATACTACTGCTGGATCTCCACTTCAACGGGTTGATCATGTTAAAGACCTCGGAGTTGTATTGGACGAAAAGCTAACCTTTACTCGCCACTTCTTAGGTACCATTGATAAAGCCAATCGCCAGCTTGGGTTCATGTTCAACATCTCCAATGAGTTTCGTGATCCGCTGTGTTTCAAAGCTCTTCACTGCTCGCTGGTACGCTCTATTCTTGATTTTGCATCTGCCTTATGGGCAAAGGGTAAATGCACCCTTCTCTTTGGGGAAATGCTCCTTAAACTTTGGAAACATGCTCCTTAGATGCGTTTGCCCGGTATAACTCAATCGGAGGTATTAACCTTCTGGTTAGCGCTTGCCTGCTGCCTGCCTTATGGAACCCCTACCAGGCTGTATGGAGTGCGCGGTTTGAATCTATTTAACGCAGATTCGTAAGCTGGAGCTTACGATGGAGTGACCCGTTAAACTTGCCTGCTTACGCCGATCGCTGTCGCCTGCTAGGGTTGGATACTCTGGCTAAACGAAGGAATGTCGCGCAATCTGTATTCGTAGCCAAGCTTCTTTTATCTGAATACAATATTCCTGAGTTGCTGTCGAGAATAAGTCCATATGCTCCTGCCCGAACCCTTCGACCGAGAGCGTTGCTTCACGAGCAATTTCAAGCAACTAATCATGCTCCAAATAGTCCCATTGTCGCCATTATCCGTCAGTTCAACGTAGTATCCGACGAATTTGATTTCAACATGTCCGCCTCAACATTTAGTCATCGCTTGCTGAACCGTTTTTAACGTTGACTTTTATTAGATTTAAGTATTTCGTGTAGACCACAAAGTCCGATGAATCAAAGACAAATACAAATACAGCAACCGTTCGCTAACTGGGCTAAGTGCACAGCCCAATTGGCGGTTGCTGCTCGGTAACTGGGCTGGCATTTCAAATGTAAATAAATTTCGAGGGGGCTTTCGATCAGATTTCGGTTGGAATATTTCATTGCACAATACATAAATTCAATAATGTTTTAATGCTTTATACGTTATTGTGATGTAGCTTATTGTGCTCCTCATTGTGCAAAATATTTGTCTCAGTTTGTATGGCATTAGGACTCAATTTCGTGCAATTTAACAATTTTTCACTCCTCCACGAACCTTATACGTCTTTTACATGCCTCTTGTTGATTTTGACAACAAAATGTCAAATGCTGATTTTTGAAGCTTATTTGATTTTTAACTGGGCTGTAGCCCAGTTACCGAACGCCCAGTTAAACAGCACCCAGTTACGAACAGTTACTGTACAACTAACGACTGGCACGGGAACGGGTACTTTACGTCCCCACCTTCCGTTGGGACACCTTCTATCCTTCACCGTCCTACGTTACCTTCTAGCCAAGAAGGTAGGTGCCTCTCCCCTTCTATGACTCACTTGACCGCCTTCCGTGTAAACGCATTACACCGTTCAAAGGCGTAATTCTTTTTTTGACGCCGCTTTTGCACCTTCTAAGGTGGTGCAGGCGGTGTCAAATTTCCATCGGTACAAACTTTTAACCACGCAGAGTTAAAGGACTTGTTGTGAAAACGGGACCAATTGACATCTCAAATAACTGTAAAAAAAATAGTACAGTAAAAGAAAAGAGCAATCGAGATTGTTAAAACGAACCTGGGAGCAACTCCACCTGTGCGATTAATGCCGCCGTTAATTCGTTAAGTTATCTGCCGATTTGTTTGATGACGAGATCGCGCCCAATTTGCGTTTGAAAGCAGCTGTCGTGTTATAGGAAAACCTCGCGAATTGTCCCCAGTTATTTGTTGTAGTTCATCTTCAAAGTTCGAACTGAGATCCGAACCACTCCCATTGCCGCCATTGGCATCCGAAACATTATATTAGTCGCGTTTCATTTTTATTCCGAGCATTCTCGATTTCACAAATAAATAGAACACGAGATTTGAAAACACAAACTTGGCCTTTTTCTTCGTCCTGAAACGCTCTTCAACGCCGTTCCGTTGCATGGCCGTATAATAAGACATTCCGGGAAGCTGCTTTAAGTCTTCCTCCAGAACATACATTTCATCGTCCATTATCACGCTGGAAAACTTCGTCAAATATTCGCGATACAGCTTGCGAGTTTTAGCCGTCACATTCTGTTTATCATTACGGTTCGGTACAGTTTTCACCTTGAAGGACTTCATACCTTGCCGGTGCTTGGAAGTATGCATGAAAGTTGGGGACATTTTTATTTTTCTAGCCACAGTACGTACCGAAAGATCTGGTCTCTTCTGCAATATTTGCTTCACCTTTGCGTCCTTCTGGTGGTTCCTGAGATCCGTTTTTGTTCCGTTCCCAGCCTTCCTGGCTGTGGTCACACGTGTATCGAAAGATTTAAGAACGTTATGGACAGTGCTTGCAGGAAAACCAAGCTTTTTTGCAAGTTTTCTTACTGGCAGATCCGGATTTGCATTGCGACCGCACACAATTGCTTTTCGCACTTGCTCTTCTTTCGACGCCATCTTCGATCGAAAAGCTTGTAGTTTCACCTAAAATTGAGTTTACACAATGAACAGACATACGTTCATCAGTCTGCGAAATATTTCACGCGTTGATAAAGTATTTCCAGCGATATACGTGTTTAGGGATGTCCAGATTTTGTCGTGAACAAGCCTTACCCAGACAACCACAAGTCGCATAACAGTGTTCAAATAGTATCGTATATTCCTATACTTTAAGTTAAATCGTAAAGAGTGCAAATTTTCGACGTATATACGATGAGTCATTTATTCATCGTACTGCGTCAAAAATCAAATCGGATATACATCGCTAAACTTTTTAAATCGAATTTGTTATTACAAATTTAATCGCATACGATATCAAATCAACACGTATAAGCCCTATTTTTGCATTCTATACGATTTGACTACTTACATATATGTTTGTATATCATTAAAACAACTTTCAATATACGTGCATTTTGGTTGTCTGGGTAGTCCCAAACATCATTTGTTGGCTCTCTGTGTAATTACAGCTGATCTGGCAATAACGGAGTAGCAACCTCGGACGGTCAATCATGCTCATGCTCAAAGCTTCCGGAATATTTTGAAAACTTTCGGGGTGCACAGAATGTTTTTGAAATAATAATTAATTATTCGAAATACTCAAGATGTCCTTGAAGTATTCAGCAAGTTTAGAATATATTGAGGAAGTTTTAAGAATATTTAAAAAGTATTCACGGAATTCTCGTAATATTCACGAAGTTCTGGAAATGTTCTGAAACTTTTCGGAATATTTGAGAAGTTCTTGAAATAAATGCCAAACTCTGGGAGTATTAAGGAAACCTTCGGAATACTTAGGAGCTGGACTATTTAGGAAGATCTCGAAATATTCAGAGAGCTCCTGGAACATTTTCGAAATATTTCATGGAATTTAATATTGATAGAGATCTTATAAAATGCAGAAAGCTCGAAATATTACTCTGCTATCATTCTAGTTCTAGTAATATTCTGTTCTAGAATTCGAATTCTATCTTCGTAATATGGAACGTTCTCTGAATATTCAGAAAGTCCAAAAAGCATTCCGCAGACTATCAAAGTGTTGAGGATTTACTTCTCCTGAATTTGCTAGCAATTTTGTGGAATATTCAAGAATTTGTTTTGAATTTTCAAAAAGTTCTCGATGTGTTTTGAATGTTTTTGGAATATTCAAAACGTTCTCGGCATACTCATGGAATCCTTTGAAAATTTATGAAATTTTTGAAATATTTCTGGGACTAATAAGGAAGACCTCAGAGTATTCAAGAAGTCCTCGAAATATTTGGGAAGTTGTTGGAATATTCAGAATGTTCTCGGCATATTAATAGAGTTCTGAGTGTACACGGAAAGTCCGCAGAATATTTGGTAAATTCCAGGAAAATTCAGAGGGTTTTCGGGATGTTCATGATATTTTCATCCTATTTATGGAGTTCTCGGAATATTCGGGAAACTTTTGAAACATTCAGCACGCTACCGAAAAAATAAGGCAGCCATCGAAAGATCTAGGAATAATTAGTAAGTTCCCGGATTGTTCGTTGTCTCGCAATATTTTTTTATGATATTTTCAGTCTATTTATGAAGTTCTGGGTATTTTCAGGAATATCTCGAAATACTTAGTATTCTTTCGGAATATTCAAATAGTTTTTGGAGTATTGAGGGAGTTCTGATATGACTGATATACTCGTAGTTAAATGAATACAATCAGTGTGTTCTGGCATTTTTAAGATAGGTCTTAGAATCTCAGATCAGAAAAATTAAAATAATCATTTCGGAATCATTTTATTAATATTCAGGTACACACTTAGAAATCATGACTTTTACACGAGACGTAATTCATGTTTGTAAAAAGTCGGGGAACGTAAACAAAGATTTCGTGTAAAATTGTGTCTCCTGAAACGGACATTTACGCAATTCGACGAAAGATGTGTTTGATTGAATTTATTTTCTCATCTCTTTCAACTCATTCTTATGTGCTAAAGGACGCTTGCATGTGTCGGTCTCAGGGGACAGAAATTACTCAAAATATTCAAAATATAAGGTTTGAAAATATTCAGAAAGTTCTGTTTTTTGGCAGGAAGCCGCGGAATATACAAAAAGTTGGTGGAATATTCCGAAAGTTTTAGAAATACTTATGAATTTCTCGGTATTTTTTTGGGAGTTCTCGGAGTAATTATGACGTACCAGGAATACTCAGGAAGTTCTTGGCATATTTATTGATCTCTTGGAAATGTAAGGATTTTTCAAAAATATCCACAAGTCTCTCAGAAGATTAAAAAAGTCTTCGGGGTATTCAGGAAGTGCTCGAAATATTCAGAGAATTCTGTAAATGATTGGAAAGTTCCAGGATTGTTGAGCGAGTTTTTGGAAAATTCATGATATTCTCAGCCTATTTATGAAATTCTCAGCCTTTTTATGCAATATTCTTTGAGTTCTTGGAATATTCAGGCTGGAAGGATTTGAAAGGGGTTCAGAGTTTTTTTATTACTCTCAATTTTTTTCGGAATATTTAAGAAGTCTTCCGAATAATCAGGAAGTTTTCGAAACATTCTAAAAGTTCCTGGAATATTTTTAGGGAATTCTCTGAATATTCAGAACATTGTCGGCCTGTTCATAAACTTCTCGAAATGTTAACGACTTATTTTAGGAATATTCAGAAATTTCTCGGTATATTTAAAATTTTAGGATGTTGAGGAATTTCAGGAAGGTTTCGTAATCTCCAAAGAATAATCAGTATATCCAAACGGTTTTTGGAATATTCAGGAAGTTCTTGCAATATGTAAGAATTTCTCAAAACATTCATGAACTTTTCGGAATGCTAACAGAGTTCTCGTAATGCTCAAGCAGCACATTTAGTTGCTGGAATATTCAGGAAGGCTTTGGAATATTCGGGGAGTATTCGGGAACATCTAGTATTTGAGTTCTGATTTTTTTTGATTTTGAGAAGGCTTCCTGAAAAATAATTAATTATTTCTGGAGCATTACTTATAAATCGCTGAGGCATATGTGGATTATTGAATATTATGGATATTCTCAAAGTTTTATGAATACAATCAGGGAGTTCTGGGATTCTTCAGAAAGGTCTCAAAATCTGAGATCAGAAAAACGAAAATATTTAGGTGGTTTTCGGAATGATCAGGTACTTCTCGAAATATTCAAGAAGTTCTTAAAATATTCGAGAAGATCTTGATTTATTCTGAATATTCTGAAAGTTGTTGGAATATTTCGTAAATTCCGAAAGTTCTTAAGAATTTCTCCGGTATTTTTAGGAACTTCTCGGAATAATTTTGACATACCAGGAATATTAAGGAAATTCTTGGCATATTCTTAGACCTCACAGACAATAATCAGATTTTTGTAAACGGAAATCGCATCGATTGAAATCACTCTGAAAGTAAACAAAGTAACACATGAAACTGACATTTTTTCATCACGCCTTATGCATACCGTCCCGTCTTAACGTCTTCCGCCTTCCATACAAATGCAATCCAACAATTGTAAGGCGTGACAACAATAATGCCTGGGACAGACATACAACGTACAGCGTTGAACCAGCGGCTGGATAGCCAGGAAGAAAATGAATATATTTTTTGGCTCAGGAAGTACTAGCACATCGGTCCCAAGCTTAATGATTCGCACCAACACACCCTCAAATATTCTGTCAAAATAACACAGCGAATCAAAACTAAGCCAAAGATACTAGTACCGAAAGGTACTGAAAAGCGCTAGAGTTATAGCAAGGTGCAGACTGCAAGTTATACACATATTGATTGTTGGTTGAACTTCTTTAGTGTAGTACCTGTTTTTTTAGTACTGGTTTAAAGCATTTGACAGTTCGTACAACGCTCTACGTTGTATGTCTGTCCCAAGCATAAGGTGTGCAGACGGCGGAGCCCAACACGGCATGATTGTATCTTCCGTGAAGACGTCTGGAAGGCAGTGCGTGCTAGAAGGCGCACATGAACGTGTCAAAAAGGTACTGACACATTTCGTCAGGCAGGAATCACAATGCCGTGTGTGTATTCGTGCCTTTAGTTTGACAGTTGCACCATGACGAAGTGGCTGCGTATTCGTGATGTCGCGCAAATGTCGCAAAAATACATTTCAATCGCCGTTGGAGTGTCCCGGTGGAGAAAAGAAAGGACAACTATCCGCGAAGGTGGCCACAGGCCGTCCGAGCTCAACTCGTATTCCGAGGGTTATCGGTGCCTTCAAAAGGTAGACTCGGGCAAATCCAGTGCGTTCAATGAGGAAATGGCGAAGGAACACGGGATCGGCGGCTTTACGGCACGGAAGATCGTAAAGGAAGACTGCGAGGCGAAGTCGAGGGCACGGAATAAAACTCACCGCATCCGGGAGCTACGAGTCAAGCGATGTAAGAAAATCTTGAACTTCCTCATGCGCAAAAATCCGGCAATCCTGTTCACCGACGAGAGCATGTTTACCGTCGATCCCGTGTCAAATTCCAGAACCGATCGCTATGTTAGTTTTCTCCCGGTAGAAGACGGGGCCGACGAGCATAAAAACGTGTATCTGACCCAAGCATCCTGCCTGCGTTATGGTGTTAAGATGGGTGACTTCCGATGGCAAAAAACCTGGTCTTCATTCTAGAAGGCAACAAAGTAACCACGGAGGTCCACATCGGGATCTTAAGTAAGTATGTTCTTCCGTGTATCAAAGAAGCTGTAGGGCCCGAAGCCAAATATTGTATTTCAACCAGATGGGGCTCCGTGCCACACCTCGAACCGCACTCAGAAGTGGTCGCAGGAACATCTGCCGTTTTGGGTGAAGGATATGTGGCCGCCATTCAGCCCCGATTATAATTCGCTGGATTACTCAGTGTGGCGCATCATGAAGGCCTGTTCCAATCGCTACCCGAGTACAGCAAGCCTCAGACAAACATTGACCCGTACCTGGAGAGAAATCCATGCATACATTATTAGAACCTGCCGTGCGTTCCGGAAACGTGTGAAGTCCGTAATTGCAGCAAGTGGAAACTCGATCGATGTTTAACATAGTTTAAGACTTTCAGAAACACCCCCCTTTGAATAAACAAATAAAATCGAAACCGATTTTTTTTCTGAGAAGAATTTTTCAATTTTGACATAGGTCAATGGTGCAAACATTATTACGCATACGGTAAACGTTGGATTTAAAGTGAAATGGCAGGGAGACCTTTCTCTATATGAACTATATAGGTTAGGTTAATTATCACTTCACATTTTTTAGACTAAAAATCACAAACAATGCAAAACAAACTACGCTAAAATTGCTAACCAATGGATGCTCCAGCGGAGCAAACGATTCTTGGAAATTTCACGCCTGAACTACACGCCTAATAGTATTTGAGGTTTGTGCTCAGAAAAATTCGAGGTGATAGGGACTTGATCCCACTCAAGTCTATCTTTTGAAGTTTGTCTTTCTCGTCGCCATCCGAAATTAGTCCATTTTTTAATGCATACGTTAATAACTGTTCAAATTCATGCTAGCGGGACACTAATATCATTGGCTAATGCATTGTTGAACAATATTAGCGTAGATATGAATGGGTCACGATAATAGTAATTGCTCTTCAGTTTTCACATCTTTTTGTAGATTGGTCACATAACTACCTCTTTCCATTCCACCAGGGTTGACTTTGTCTACTGGAGGCTGCATGTCTGGTATCTAAGGGTTCGAAATCATCTCCCAGGTTTCTGTCCGAAAGAGAACGGTTCCGAATGTGATAGTTCTCTTAACAGTAGATTTAATCTACACCACCTACGATATTGTGCAACTGTAAATACTATGATATAGTTTCCTCTTTCCACCCCTTCGGTAGCTGTTCAGTATTCCAAATCCTGCCGCATCAGTCGAAGCAGATAAGTACCACTCCGATACCATTCGTCCCAGTTGTTCTTAAACTGTTCGATAGCATTCACGTTTCTCCCGTGCGCTTTTCCGCATCTGCGCCATTCAGGTGTCCATCGCAGTGCAGCTCCCTCCTTTCAATCACCTCGCGTTCATCTGTCAAGATTTCTTTCGATCGAACTCCAGGGCACCTTCTGCTGCGTTGTAGATGACTGCTTAAAACACTACTCCTGTAGTCCTCAAGGGGTGCTTCGAACAACTCACCATCATACAGCTTCTAGGCCTTGTGCGTACTCAGTTACGACTTCTGGTAGCTTAAGCGCTTCCAGTTTGTACCGTTGCGAGCTGTACTTAGTTCCGAATGTTGTTTAGAAGCGAAAGTCTTCTGCGCATTTGGACCATTACAAGATAGCGGTTTGAATCGAGGTTTCACCACGATAGTTTCTGACGTTATCATTCCGAGAAGTGCCTTCCATGATCACCTTCGGCTCGGTTTGATGATTTTGTACTTGTGATGATTACCCATATAGGAGACTGTGCTGGAAATAAGTACTACGTATGGCCATATTCTTGGAGGCGGCAAAATCGATCAGACTGGGACCGCATCCAAAGCTGGTGTGCGCTGAACTTTTCTATAATTAGTCTAAATTCCACCTCCTGGCCAACCGGAGCACTGAGAATTGCTATAACGATTTTGACATAATTGCTGGGGCAGCTGTCGGATTCCCGTTTTAACCGCGCGTAAAACGCGTAGACATTGTCACTTTCTAGGTGAGAATGGCAGTGTACGTTGATGTTGATTATGCTAACATTGCAGAAACGGCATTTGATTCTCATTTGGCATACTCTGTTGACAATTGCACACCACCTAATCAAGCGCTTCTTCATTTTGCCCTTTCCAACAAACGACCTGCAGCGAACTTGCAAACCCTTAATAAATAGGGAAAAATGCGGTTACTTTCCACGAAATTAAGAGACTTACCAGTTTCATTTATAAGTCCTTTTTCGTTGCCTGGATTCATTTTGATTGACTCAGTCCTTATTAACATTCTTAGCTTCCGTTACTGTTTTTTACTGTTCTTCACAGCTGGCTTGTAGGGCCTGCACCAGCTAGACGGCCGGCCATCGTGCACGGAACTGTTTAGAGCCACACGCCCACGAACAGTTTGCACCCTTCGATAGGGATAGGCATCCTTCCTTGCTAGTATACGACCAGGGTAATTACTGTCCACGTCTGTTCCGTTTGGTTTCTTCGACGTAAATTTCTATTGGAGGTTTTAACGCAAACGCACATATACAATAAAAACCAGCAGCCATGCATACGACCAAGGTCCCGAGGGTCCCATCGGGATTGGTTATCCGATCTTTTCTATCGCTACTCGTACCGCATTCGGCACCACGGGGAGTTACTGTACAAGACGCAAAGGACCATAGTGAAGCGGAGTCTATACCTGCAGGTACGTGAAGGCACTACTTTTAAGTTGCACCCAACACTTGTCACACATCAAGAAATATCTAGGATCGCAGCTTAGATCAATAGCATTGCTTTTATTAAGCAAGAACATTGTATTGGTATAGAAAAACCGAGGATATTGCGAAAGAAGGAGCAGCGATTACATGAGTTGAAGTACAATTGTTGATTCAATGTTTCTGTAATTCTGGACTGATGTATCGGAACCAAACCTTTTTTAAATAACCATTGCCTTCCTCCCCTCATAAATGTTACATACACCCAAAAACCCTCCCGCAAAATATTCTCACCTGATCGACGAAATCGAACAGTTGGCTAATGTCGTACGTGATGGTCGGGGTGTTCGGATTACGCCTCTTCAGATGTTCCTCGTAGATTTTGCACACACCCTCCATACACTCGTTCACGCTTTCGTAGTCGCTGTAGGTTCGAGTTTCCGGATTCCGTCCCGGCTGCACCAGCAAAATTGTATGCGACATCCTCTATCGCTCTCAGCCCTATCGGAAATAACAAATTATTGAACACGGTCAGCTCCACCTTCTCGTCGCGGAGTGGAAATGTATAAGATCCCTAAAATGTAAACGGAAAGCCTATTAATCCATCTGAACCGGTCAGGTTTGGGATCTTTAGGTTAGGAGTCGGCCCCCGTCGTAGCTAGTATCAACAAAACAAAAATGGAGCACCACCGCTGTCGTCGTCGTCGCCGCAACTTGCCTGCAGTTTTTTCCCTTTCTGACGGCTTTTTCGCTGCTCTCCAGCGAAAGAATACTGATCTTTACTGATTAATTCTACGGACGCACTTGGTCACCGGATAATCTACTTTCGATTTAAATGCCAATTCACGACTTCCGACGCCAATTTTGATCGCGAATAACTAAATTTTACGGAACTTGTTCGGCTAGTGCGCTGTTAACTTTTTTTCGTACGTTTGACAGTACACGGCGAGACAAGTTTTGTTAGCGAAGATGAGTGACTGACGCTAGCGACGCCACGGTGCACGTTTTTCGTCGTAGAACTATATCGTGCTCGCTCACTTGTCTTGTTAGTGTCATTATGAACTGGCATAGGAATTAATTGAGTTGTTTACACAGAGAGGAATTTGATAGTCAATTTTACCATTATTGGGGGTTAGGATGACTATTGCAGTATAGTGATTTTGAACCGACTATGATCATGGTCAAAACTACCATTACAAATAGTTGATGCAACATTTTCCATAATGTCGGAATAGTCCTTGTTACCATGATCATAGTCAAAAATGCCATGAACGTGGTGAATTCGACCATTTTCATGGTTATTGAAACCATTATATGCGATAGTCATCCTGACCATGATTTAATTGTCGGTACAAAGATGAAATTTTTCTCAGAGTAGGCTGTGAACTAAAACCAAACCACGAGTTGCCAAGTAACCACGAGCATTATATTATTGCTCTTATTCAACACAAAATCAACATCATTAATGCGGAATCGCATCAATTCAACAGTTGTCAAGTAATGAAGCGTTAGATTAGCTTCAAGAATATACTGGTGCATTACCAATATAATAATGCTACTTTAGCAATGTCTTATGGCATTACAAAAGATATAGCATTAGTTCGATCTTAGTGGGGCCCTTTTCAGCTTTAATCCAACCTCAATGATGCACTAGACGTAATACATATGCCCTATATATGCAGTGTATTACAGCCTCGTGGTTACTTGGGATAACTTTCCATCTGTCAATTTTTAATCAAAGTTAAATTTAACTCGCGAATTGGTTCATAGCCTTAGTATGCACTCCCGCTCCATGTTACTCAATTTTTGATTACAATTGTATACTATCTCTTTTTCTCTCACGGAAATGTTACTCACTTTTCGTAAAGAGTGGATCTACTCATAAATTGAGTAGATCCACTGTTTAACAAAAATTGAGTAACATTTTCGTGAGAGAAAAAGACATAGTATACAATTGTACTCAAAAATTGAGTAAAATGAAGCGGGAGTGTGGCCATAAATTTTAGTTAGTAGAGGACCCGTACCGGTGCGCGACTAAACTATATTTGATCGCCCGCACCATCACTTCAAACCGTATCGGGTGCAACTAAAAGCGCTAGCAAAATTGTGGCGCGACTATCGGAAAGCATCAGCCGCTCAAATTTAGCAACGCGATAGTGGCGGGAGAGAAGGTTGCTATTAGACTGCCAATTGTCAAAAATTTCCGATTGGTTTGTTGTTTATTTTTGTTAACGCTATCAGGATTACTGGCAAATTTTGAATTTGATTCAAAGAAAATTATTGCTTTATCAACTTTAAGTCAATCTGGTTTAATAATAAGAATTTTATCAATAGGGTCGTCCGATGGCTTTTTCATGATTTCTGCTGAATAGCTTTTTGGTTGGCATGAAGGAGAACCATTAGCCACAATGGCCGCTCTGGCAACCTCTGGGGTGTCCCGGGGGAACCTGTAGGAGATGTTTTGCGCCAAACGACATGGTGCGATGGTTTTTTCTTTATGTTTTTTTCTTTATGAGACTTTCGGTAGGCCGGAAAAGAACCATTAGCCACATTGGCCTTTCTTGGAACCTCTGAGGTGCCCCGGGGAACCTGCAGGAGGGTACATTTGTGTTTTTGCACCAAACCACGTCGTACGACAGCTCTTTCTTTTTGATTTCACCTGGAGAATCCTTCGGTAGACATGAAAAGAATAATTTAGCACAATGCCTCTTCCGGGAACCTCTGGAGTGATTTGGCGAAACTTATAGGAAAGGACATTTATATTTTTGTACCAAACCCCAGTGGTTCACAGAGAGACCACTGTAACCAATGGTTCTTTTCATGCCAACCGAACGTCTCTCCAAGAGAAATCACGAAGAAAGAGCCATCGCAATTGATTATGTTTATGACGATCACTGAATCTGTCAAACTGATGATGGAGCACTAGTTTAGCAGCGACCGATACAGAACACGGCTCGATTCGCTAGTATTTTAGTCGCTCAGATAGTTGCGCCCGATACGGATGCTCTAAGTGATTTTGAATCCTACTCTGAGAAAAATTTCATTGTTGTACCGACAATTAAATCATGGTCAGGATGACTATCACATATAATGGTTTCAATAACCATGAAAATGGTCGAATTCACCACGTTCATGGCATTTTTGACTATGATCATGGTAACAAGGACTATTCCGACATTAAGGAAAATGTTGCATCAACTATTTTTAATAGTTGACCATGATCATAGTCGGTTCAAAATCACTATACTGCAATAGTCATCCTAACCCCCAATAATGGTAAAATTGACTATCAAATTCCTCTCTGTGTAATAAGAACATGGAACAACCAGGACCGTCATAATCGTCCCAGAAGAATAGATGCTAGCAATGTTGAGTAAGAACACCCTGGACTGGGCTGCTCTTGCATATTTTCCAATCCCGACGCGTAATCGATATTCATTGTGGTTCATTGAATTCAATTTCTTACATTTTGAAATTCGTATTGAAAATGAACCTGTCATTTGATTTTCGCATGGAACTTATAGGTAGTCAATGTTATGTTGCCTAAAAATCCACGCTTTTGGACCTTTTTGGACGAGCATGACTTTTATAAAGACTGCTTGCCACACAATCATACTAATGCAAAAATGGTACTTGGCATCGAAAGCTCTCAATTATTAACTGTGGAAGTGCATTTAGAACACTAAGTTGAAAGCAAGCAATAAGCGAATTGTGAAAGCAATAAGCTTGAAATGCTAAAAGAAAAAGAAGGAGGGGGTTGCTTTCTGTCGACAACAAGCAAGAAGTAAGAGTTTAGTCATCAGTTAATTGATAAAGTGATGTTTCACTTCCAGAGAGAGGCCCGTTGAGAGGTGATTTTTGCAAATGCAATCGCACTTATTGAAACTAGTTCTAGTAGACCAAAATTAATAAACAGCTCTCACCACCAGGTACTGAGCCTCCAGCAATCATGGCAATCGGGTGGAATATTGACTTGCTAATGTATGACGAAACTTATTTTAAACACTCAGACAAATAAACTTAAGAATGTCATAAGGTTCAACTTATACACGATGCTTTGGAATTTCATAAGGCTGACTTTACTGCTGGAACAGTTTGCCTTCCGAGATGGTGGAGTGAGAATGCACCATAAGAGCATTTCCTGTTGATATGATCGACCACCTGGAGATCATTATTCTTATTGCGTTGTAGATGGTTGTGGTCTGTTTTGGAATTTAAAGTTTATTATTGCCGATAGACGTCTAGGTCGAAAAAGTGCCAATGGAACGTTAGACCAGCATTAGAAGGTAAATATATGAGAAAATTCTATTGTTAATTATTTAAATAGCATTTGGTGACCCTGAAAAGGGCCAAGAAAATTCTATTGTACACTCTCAAGAAAGCATTTAGTGGCCCTTAATGATGATACGACTCCGGTTATATTTTCTACGATGGTTGAGAGGGCCACTATCTTTAACGCGTAGAAGATAGTTATAGATCTGTTGGTTCGTTTGTTGTTCCTCGCGCTTTGCCATTTACTCCGGAACGCGGCGTTTAAAGCAATGCCATGCCAGGGCGCGGTAACGGAAATTTCAAACAGCACAAGAGAAAAATTCAACCAAACAAACTCGATAGTTGGCAAACTGATTTGGTCACCCTGAAAAGGACGGATTAAGTAGCGTGATTGAACTTGTGTTTTCTTTCTTGGTTCAGCTGCTCGTCATTGCGGGTGGCCATCTGCAGGTGACGTGGGATGATTCATTCTTGTCTCGTTGCCACGGGTGGCTTTTCCCACCAACTCTTAGGCTTCAGCAACCATGTTTCTCGCAGCGAGGTTGACGGGACCATCAGCACCAACAGCCAGTGCACCCTCCAGGTTGCATGCTACCAGAAATGCGTTCCTACAGCAGATCCCAAGCTGCACAGCTCCACGACTGCCGAAAAACTAAATCATAATGCGAAGATGTACCCCTGACATAACATTCATGGCTGCCTAGGAGACGTTCCTGTATCTAAGCTATTCGAACTAATTGTTTTCCAAAGGCTGGTCCATGACTATTCACATACTATTTCTCTTGAACAGCACGGTTTTATGCCCAAGCGCTCGACGGTGACCAACCTGACCGTATTTACATCGTTCGTCATCCGCGAAATGGGACGCGGTCATCAAGTAGACGTCATATACACAGATCTCTCTGCGGCCTTCACTCCCGCTTCATTTTACTCAATTTTTGAGTATAATTGTATACTATATCTTTTTCTCTCACGGAAATGTTACTCAATTTTCGTAGAAAGTGGATCTACTCATAAAATTGAGTAGATCCACTTTTTACGAAAATTGAGTAACATTTTTGTGAGAGAAAAAGAGATAGTATACAATTGTACTCAAAAATTGAGTAAAATGAAGCGGGAGTGTTCGATAAAATGAACCATCAGATTGCAATTTCCACATACGAGAAAATGGGGGTTCACGATTTGAAGAGTCCCCCCCCCCCCCCCCCAAAAAAAAAATCCTTAAATTCAAATTATCCCTCCCCCCCTTTTCCAAACTCCGCTTCCCCAAGCCCCCCCCCTTGTCCCTTTCTTTTCCCTTTAAATAAAAAACACGTAAACTTGGCCCCCACATCCCCGAAATTATCCTACACTGAACCCAAACATCTTCATTTTAACGGATGAATCCTCCGTCGGTTGATATCGAAACATTGAAATCGCATTTTCGAATGATAGATGCAGGCGGAGGACGATTTTCTAGAAACCAGATGATTATCCTTCTAATGTTGAACAACTAATAATACGCGAAGTGAATTGACCTCCCGTTAAAATTCTGATGAACGCTGTACGAAAAATCGTCATCCCAAGGTGGAATGCCTATTGCATTGGAAAAGCCCTATGACGCAAATCATTTGAAATGAGGATGACAAACATTCCATTTTACATCATTCGGTAAAAACCTATCAATCGCTATCAGAACTGGTACCGTCACGAATAATGGATCGAAACCCGATCGCTTCCTACGGAGTCGCGAAAACAATATTTCCTGACTCCTTCAATTTTTGTACTCCCGTTGCAGTCTTTGCTCAACGGTTGAGGAAGTGAAATGTGAAATAAATTTATGTCGTGGAATTGTTTTAAATTATTCATAGATCGCTAATAAATCTACACACTTTTGAAACAAACATCATATTGAATTTGGTTGAGTGTCATACGAAACATGGATGATCGTCATACGGATCTAACCATAAGACAATCATCCGATTTCCGAATTCTTTTCGTTAAAGGGCGCAATCGAATTACTTTTCGATACGATTTCGAGATGATGTTTGGGTTCAGTGTACGCGGACGACCTAAAGCTGTACAACGTCATAAAATGTCCAGAAGACGCCGATTTTCTTCAACGGGAACTACAAGTGTTCGACGACTGGTGCCGGATCAACAGAATGTCCTTAAATGTATCCAAATGCTCGGCTATCTCATTTGGCCGAAAACGTGCGATGTAATTCCATGAGTACATTCTTCGAGCAACACGCTTGAAACGTGATACAGTCAAGGATCTGGGAGTAATGCTCGACTCCAAACGGTCATTCGAGAACCACATTGCCTATATTGTTTCTAAAGCCTCATCGCAGTTAGGATTCATGCTCCGCTTCGCAAAAAACTTCAAAGACGTTTATTGTCAGATGGCACTATACTGCTCTTTGGTTCCTCCTTTTTTGGAGTACTGTGCTGTTGTTTGGTCCCCTTTCTACCAAAATGCAGTTCAGAGGATCGAAGCCGTTCAGCGAAGGTTTATACGCTTTGCTTTGCGACATCTTCGTTGGCAAGACCCTCGCAGATTGTTAAGTTATGAAAGTCGGTGTAAGCTCATCAGCCTGGAATTGTTAGAAGGAAGGCGTATGGTGACGAAAGCGTGTTTTGTTGGTGACCTCCTTCAGGGAAAAATCGACTGTTCCACTTTACTTGGTCTCTTGAACATCAACACTCGACGACGAAACCTACGTTTATAATCTTTCTTTATAAACCGGCACTCAAGGACGCCCTACGGCAAACACGAACCTGTGCATGTGTCGCGTTTTCAACAGCTGCTATAACGTGTTTAATTTTAATGTATCCCGTGTTATTAATAAGCGTTGTTTCCGAAGATGTATGTGTTAGTTATTGTATGTAATTCAGTTTTATCTAATTGTCATTGGGATGAACATTTTTATCTGTTGACGAATCAATAAATAAATAACTAAGTCTGTGCTAGGAAAGTACTGTGTTTTACCATATACCAAATTACACTGAAAAATGGACATTATATGACATCACCTTGTATTTACGTTATTTTCAATAGCTTAATGTTAAAAATCAATCAATTTTAATGTTAAAATTGATGCGTAGATATATTCCAGATAGATTGGTGCAAAGATTTTAAAAATCGGCCATGAAATGAATTAGCTATTAACGTTCAAAACCACTCCAAATTCTCGTACTCACAACGTGTACCCTGATGAAAATTACCTTAAACGAACGATATCACAAATCCTCCAACCATTTCTTTAATGGTTTCGATGATACCCCAAATAGGTCGTTAAGAAAAATAACCATACGAAATTGATTGGGGTATCCCTGTATTGAAAACAAAGACGTAGTCCTACGTCAAAAGTTTGACTTCACTTTAGATCTGTATAGGATTTAAGGAGCTTCAAATTTATGTTATGAAACACCTGAGAAGTGTAATATATTTCATCTATACTTTTGATAAATATTGAACACTCAAAAGCCAGTCATATAAAAAATGACTCTAATCAAATAAGCTTCTGAAACATTTTGATGGATATCATTTGCTGTATAAATCTGAAACTTTATAGTTAAATTTCTATAAATATGTAACTTCATCGTGAAATCTGTAATTTATATGAGGTCTGTATGCATGATCAAATAATGTCTGAATAAATATAGGCACCCCTAGATGATTTAATCTCGCTCTCGAAATACACTCAATTCGATCGAATATACGAGCGGTGAGTGCCACGAATAATATAAACAATATCCCTTCAAAGCGTAGGAAAGAAAAAGACGGCTAACCAGAGTTCTCGCTAACTCCGAGCAGTGTCGTGTCTTTCCGCGTTTGAATGAAAGAGTCAGCTAGTCTACTCGACTATTTCACACCTATGCAAAAAAAAAATTCACGTCCCGGACACTGCACGATATAATGGGAACCCTTCTTTAGTTCCACAATGTCAGACCTGTTGGGCCATCAACGCGTGCGCTATCAAACTGAGTGCTAAGCTTCTGAATAGCTTCGTTCAAGGACGCAGGTGGAATTAAGTCACAATTCGATAACAGCTTATCAAGCAAAACTCGGCATTTATCAATCAATTAAAAAGTTTGTCCAAATGAATATCAGCTTGATTCGGTTTGCACTTTTTTTCTAAATTTTAACCGTGAAATTACATTTTAGAGCGTATACACATTCGTTCTTTATAATCCATAATATTCACCTGTGCATTTGGTGAACAAGCAACAGTTCGGCCTCTCGTTGAACAGAACTAATGGGTTATCTTTGCACTCCTTCTATGTGGGATTTTCGCACCTACACCACCACAAGCGGATTCGTGTTTTTTTTTCGCTTTTCTTCTTGTGATCCCATCCCGATCCCAATCAACCTCTCTTCAGCCAGCCATCAGTCCAGTCCAGTCAGAACCCGAAAGCGAGGCTTTCTAGTGTCGAGTTCCGCGGCGAACAATAGGAGCAAAAGTAGGCTTCATTTATTGTCGCGTCTTTTCTTTTATTGCCGTGGTGAAAAAAAAAGGTTCTGTTCAAATTCGCGTTGCTAAAATTGATAATTTCGTCACGGGAAATGCAATTTAGTGCAAACTAACGGTCAGAATAACGGTTCATTTGTCACTGAAAATCGGTCAACAGTAGGCGTCATTTTCGTCACTCAATCGCATCGCGTGGGTATGGTCGGGTTCGTGGCTCCCGCATCATTCGTTGCTGCTGCTTCGGCTTAAGCCGATTCGGAAATTTAAAGCAGAGCAAATTGAAGCAAATTTTGTTTGTTTTGAAGAAGAGGTAAAAAAAAAGTGCAGTGCAGTGAAGTTTATCTCATTCTGTTGGGAGTGTCAATAGAGGAAAATAAATCAGATTGCGCAAGTTTGCTTCGGTGGGTGAATCTAGTAGAAAAGAGAAAAATTAGCGCATGGTGAGGTGCAAGAAGCAGGAAGAGGCGTGTTTGTTTCGTTCGTTCCGTGCCTGCTATCGGTGCTTGATAATATCTACCTGTTGCTTGCGCAGGCTCGTGTGCGGTGCGATTAGGCGGGCGCGTAACGGCAAAGTGTGTAAATACCGATATGTAGGTACATACCTGCATATAATATCCGATGCGCCCGAAGCGATGTGCGTCATGATCTGTGCGCGATTTTCGATTTATAATTGTTGCCCGCGAATAATATAACAGATAACCAATTGAGCTGTTCCTCATTGCTTTAATTCGAAGATTGCTGTACAAGGTATGTGGCTTTTGCAATTGATTCATTAATTATTACGCTTGTTTTCAAACAATTTAAGCGGGTTAGCGCTTTTGGTGAGATAGTGTGGATGAGGATGTTTGATAAGATAAGATGGTGAATTGCAAAATTGCCTTAATATAAATTTAAGTTTGTATTATTAGCGTTCGAAACTACTTGTTATAAAAAACATATGACGCTCCACAAAATAATGATTTATTTTTTGTAAAATAATCAAACGACGTGAGTAGGAAACAAAAAAAAAAAAAATGAGGAGTAGTTGTTTTAAGTAAATACGGAGAAAACAACTGTTCGTCTTAACCAGCATCTTGATATGTTTTCTCTTGTAGATCTATATTTATTGCTTTCTCTAAAATGAAAGGTTCTGTTAAATTGGAAATCAAAAAAAACCCTAAAAAAAAAACCATTTCTATTAATTAAGTGCATGGTTAATTAGCATTTTTAAAAGAGTGTTTTCGTAACAAGGTATGGTCCCCGCAAAAATTAGCCAAATTGTAATTTTGTTATTTATTTATAAACATAAATTGGTGGTTTTCAACTTATAAGGAGGCCAGGAAAAAAAAAGTGTAAAAAAACACTTTTTGATGGACTAATATTGGTGCGCAACTAAGTTCCCGCTTGTTTAGCAATATATGGCGCCAGTAGTAAGTGCTGGTCGAATGTTGTACATCTCAAGCGTCATAAACCAAGCTCAGACATATGGTAAACAAACCACTTTGCCAAATCAATGATTTTGGTTTAGTGTTACACTATTTTGGTTGTTTGAAGATGTCTGATTTCTTGCCAAATAATCGTCATTTGCGGGAAGTGTTGATTTTCTTCTTTCATTCGAAGAAAACGGCGGCTGAAGCACATCGAGAGCTCCAAAAAGTTTACGGTGATGCTGCTCTGAGTGAAACAGCGTGTCGTGATTGGTTTCGTCGCTTCAAAAACGGTGATTTCAGTGTTGATGATCGTCCGCGTGAAGGAAGGCCAAAAAACTTTGAAGACTCTGAATTGGAGGCATTTCTCGATGAGGATCCGTGTCAAACGCCAGAAAAACTTGGTTCAGGATTAGGAGTTTCCCGCGAAGCCGTTTCTATGCGATTGCATGCGTTGAGAATGATTCAAAAGCAAGGAACTTGAAAACCGGAAGAAAAGATGCCAAGAGATGTTGAGCGTCGTTTTTTCGTCTGTGAACAACTGCTCCAGCGGCAAACAAGGAAGAGTTTTCTACATCGCATTGTGACGGGTGATGAAAAATTGATTCATTACAGTAACCCAAAACGAAAACATTCATGGGGACTGCCAGGGCATGCTTCAACATCGTCGCCTAGGCCGAATATTCACGCTGCGAAGGTTATGCTGTGTATTTGGTGGGACCAAGTTGGTGTTATTTATTATGAGCTGTTGAAACCAAACGAAACCGTTACAGGGAAACAGTATCGAACTCAAGTGATGTGATTGAGACGAGCACTGCACGAAAAACGGTCACAATACGAGCACAGACACGAAAAAGTGATTCTTCAGCATGACAACGCTCGACCTCACGATGCGAAACCCGTGAAAACCTACTTTGAAACGCTCAAATGGGAAGTCCTACCCCACCCGCCTTATTCTCCTGATATTGAACCGTCCGATTATTACTTGTTCCGTTCGATGGCACATGGTCTCACTGGTCAGCAATTCCACTCATATGATGACATCTCAAAATGGCTTGATTCTTGGATAGCATCAAAAGACGAACAGTTCTATCGAAATGGTATTCACGTTCTACCAGAAAGATGGGAAAAAGTCGTAGCTAGTGATGGGCAATACTTTGAATAATTCGTTTGTAACTTTTGTTTTCAAAATAAAGTTCCTTTTTCACCAAAAAACAGCGAAAACTTAGTTGCGCACCTAATAATAGTTCGAGGGCAGATCGTGTCCCAGAATCGAATTGCGGACAGCTACCGTAGAGTCACGACGCCGGAGGTTGAAGAAAAATCGTACAGCAGATTTGAAGCACTGCAACTGTTCAGCAAGCCCAGGGTAGTACACAACATCGTTATACGTAAAAATGGGTACTACCACAGCTTGCACTAGCTTTTTCCTTGTTGGTAGTGACAGTACCGGAGCCAATCGGCGGAACGTGCGCAGTGTGTTGTATATATTCTTGACTACATCGTTTACCTGGTGAGACCACGTCAGGTTGTTATCGAGCAGCAATCCTAGATTTGTTACTATGGTGGACAAAGGTACAAATTCACCACAGAAAGAAATAAGTGTTTGAGGAACTATAGTTCCCGTTCTAGTGAAGACTATTGCCTGAGTTTTCTTTGGGTTAGGGAAAATCTTGTTGACCATAGCCCAGTTAGTTATTGCTTCAAGTTCCACGTTGATAGCTTCGGTTAGCATATCAATGCCTGCCACAGGCCCGGAAATGTACATCTGTAAATCGTCGGCGTATAGATGGTAGCTGCACTTCAGAGACTGAAACTGAACAACAGCGCGCGAAGTTTTCAAAGACACTACGTTCACCGAACACGACGCCGGCCAAGCGAACCGACTCCAGGATCATCAGTCTTGAACGCCACCGCGGTTTTGCTTCCAGATCCGGTGGCTGACACAGTTGAACGCCAGGGAGAAATCAACAACGACCATGACGGTGCAGTGGCCTCTTCCGAAACCATCGTAAATATCATGGACGACTTTCGTTAGTATCCCGCGATATCGGATTGGTGTTTTGCGAGTAACGGTTCGTGTTGATTGTCGAGATGTTCGGTGATTTGAGCCTGTAGGATCTTTTCCAGTACCTTCGAGATGGCTGATAGGTCGATAATCTTTAGGTTCGATGGGATTCGAAACTTTAGGAATCGGTGTAATGATTGCTTTATCTCCAGTTGGATGGGAAGGTCTTCAAGTCGATGATCGCATTGAAAAGGTGAGAAAGTGCAGGTAGTATGAAGGGACACCTGTACTGCCCATAAACGCATGTTAGTCCCACTAGCAAAAACATGCAGCTGAGAAAAACGCAGTTGAAGTCGTCGCAGATTTTCCTTTTTATTGGGTCAATGTGAAAGCGAAACTTGGATATATGCATCCCATTAGTTGAAATATATATTGGAAAGTACTTTTACATACAATTTGTTCATTGTTTGTTCAAAATAATGCCTAAAAGCATGCGAAAATATGAACGTGACTGACATGCGTTTATTTGCGTATGAATGAGTCAGAATAAACGCATAACAGTATCAGTGCTTGCTGTGATGCATTAGCGTTGACGGCGATTTTGTAAACTCTTTACTCCTATGGTGAACTCACATAAGCATCTGTCAGTCTGTGTGTGAAGCTAGACAGTGCTTGTCTTATCTTTTCACTCTACCGGATAATCCTATAAGAAACTGTCAATTTTTGCGTGAAGAGTCGTTGTCTCGATGGTGCCGTCAACGCCAAATGGTGTTTCATTGTTGTTCGCGTGATCAGATGGCTAGGATTCAATTGTTTTAAAATGTCTTCTCTCGATTATTTAAAACTATACGGGTGTGAGGACAGTTCCGAAGACGAGGGGTTGGTTCCGGCGGTTCCGGTTTCGATTGCCGATGGTGAATCAGTTCACGGTAACGTAAGTTCCGAAGATGAATTCCCCGGGTTTGAGGCAAATGGCGAGCAGTTTCCGGCTAAGAAAGCTCCGGCATCATGGATGCAATACTTGAAATCTTTGGAAGATTCTGAGCAGGATACAGTTAGTGACATCGATTCCGAAGGAAGCTTCACTGCCAATATGGAATCTACAAAAAAACGGAAGCTAACTAAAAAAGAAATTAAAACGAAATGCATGGTGAAGAAGCGCCGCCGTTCACACCAAGTTAAGGTTGATGAGTGCGGGTGTAAGTTAAAATGTGGATCCAACATTTCCAAAGACGATCGGATTCAATTGAATACGATGTTTTGGACCCTCAATCAAGAGTACCAGACAAATTACTTCCGTCAGAACGTACAGCGCACGGAAGTTCAAAGACGGCGTCGGTACAGGTATGAGGAAGATGGACCAAGAAAAATCAATAGCTATTTGCTTCAACTCGTGGCCTCGAACGGTTCTTCCGTTAAAGTGTGTCGGAAGTTTTTTTTGAACACTTTCGGTTACGGTGACAACTGTGGGTGAGTACATTTTACCTTTTTCTGACTGGCAATTCCTAAAAATATGCGAACTTATATAATTAATTCCACAGCAACATCATTTATCGGTGCGTTGATGAAGGAGATCAGCCTAAGAAATCGCAACGTGGGAAGTACAGACGGAGCACAGCAAAGCGTGATGCTATTGAAAAGCATATCCAGTCGTACGGTCCAACTGTGTCGCATTACCGTAGAGAACATGCCCCCAACAGATTATATCTTCCATCAGATCTCACTGAGAAGCTTATGCACCAAAATTTCCAGAACACCCACGAACTTGACGTTACTTACGCTCTTTATTGTAAGAAAATGCGGGAAATGAATATTTCACTGGTAAAATTGGGGAAGGAAGAATGTGAGGTTTGTGTTATTGCAGCACAACATCGCAAGACGTCAGGACATCCTGAAACGATCATTGGAGATACATGTTCGACCTGTATTCGCTATGACGAGCATTCAAGGATTGCCAAAATGTCGCGTAAAGCTTACCGTAAAGACGGAGAAACGGTGCTGTCAGATACTGTTGTTCTAGCCGTAGATCTCCAGAAGGTAGTGCATTTTAAGTTGTGGAAACTTGTTTAAGTTATGCTTTTTAAAATATCTTCTATTCAACTCTTAGGTGGTACAGCTGCCCAGACTCGAAGGCCTGAAAACGATAATCTTTTCTCGACGGCTTCTGGCATTTAACCAGACTTTTGCTCCCGTTGGCAAGTATACAAGGTCTTTCCCGGTTAACGCTTGTACATGGGATGAATCAACGGCTGGTCGGTCTGCGAACGATATCATTAGCACGTTCCATCGAGTAATCGACCAATATAAAGAAACCAGGAAGATTGTTCTGTGGCTAGATAACTGTGCTGCTCAGAACAAAAACTGGGGTTTGTTTCTCCACTTAATACTTTTAATTAATTCCAATGATATTCAAGTGGAGGAACTTACTCTGAAGTTTTTTGAGTCTGGGCACACATTCATGGCAGCGGATAGTTACCATGCAGCCGTTGAAAAAGCAATGAAATCCAGCCCACCAGTGACATTCCCCGACTTCAAGTATGATTTGCAAGTTGCACAGAAGAACGTGGCAGTGCTGGATATGCATCCTGAGGATTTTTTTGAGACGCAGCTGCAAGTTTCCCAGTATACGCTCAACAACATGGATCCTCGTCCTTACATGGACAAAATAAAGCAAGTCATCATTCGCAAAGGAAGCTATATGCTGATTTACGGAGATTCATTAGAATCTGGCGCTGATTTGCAACGTGGTATGCTGTTCACTAAAAAACAGCTAAAAATGGTGACATCGAAGACGTTTGACTTGAAAACCACTTTGAAATTCAAACTGCAAGCGCGTGGAATCGAACAAAACAGGAAGAAAGCTCTGTTGAATGTTATTCTGCCGGTAATTGACGATGAGAAGAAAGCTTTCTGGGAAAATTTGGTTGAGATGGAAACAATTAATGCCGATGAAGAAGACTAGTTAATTCTGAAATTTCTTCGAACTTCAAGTTGTAATACATATGAAATCAAATAATAATTGCCATTTAGATTCGAATATTTTCATTTGTATTGTTGTTAAATTTGTCTTCATTAAATAGTTGCTAAAATAAATGTTTAATAGTATATTTTCAACGCTGAGCCTGTTATGCGTTTATTTGAAACATGGGACAGACAAAGTTTGGTATTTTTTTCAACATTTTAGGAACAAACATAGTTTTTTCTTTTGAAATACTGAAAGTACATATAATTTAAATATGTATTGTGAATTTATCTTAAAAGTGGTGAAAAATCACGTGGGACTGTTATGCGTTTATGGGCAGTATGCTGATGATCAGCTGATTGATTTTGATTTGGACAGCAAGGAATTCGATCCTTTGTCCGATGGGAGTTGCCGTGGCGAAGCTTGATTTCACGATAGGTGTAGCCTTTATTCCCTTTCGAACATAAATCCCTATTCCGCCACAAGTTCTAGTGCCACGACCTCTTCCACATGGCAATGAGTACCTGACAAAATTATATGCAGGAATGCGAATAGGACCGATAGGACTAGAAGATGAGTAACCGCGAAAATGTGGTACTGATTACTGTTAAGCTTGATGTCATCGATGTGATGCTCGAGCCCTCTAACATTAAGATGACCGATACGAAGATTAGAACAAATATTTCGAGACATGTCAAGTATTAAATCGTCAGCGAGTAGCGTGGAGAGTTAACAACGTGGGGAAAAAGACATATCCGCGGATACCGCATCGAAGAAAACGGACGAATCTTCATGTCTACTGTGCATACTTTCAGTGAGTTCGAGAAGGTGGTTGGTGCTATCTACACGAGTATACCGCTAATCGCCAGGAAGAAGGACGGCAATGGAGTCGTTGCGGACGAAGACTGATTTGACGATTTTTCTCTGCTTGGAGCGAAGTGCGAGGTTGCGGATTCTGAAAGATTACATGGACAACATTTCATTCATAGTAAATCGGTAATCAAGTACTGAGCGTGTTTTAAGTGACAAAGTTTTGCATCTTTGTGTTGTTCAAAGCATCGTTTCAAAACTCTATCACGTATCTCACGATTGTCGAGAATAACAACAATGGTTGGAAAGGTTGTATTTACTGATTTGACATCATATCAAAACCGGAGGCAAGTCAAGATCACTTTGAGGTTGTGTAGTGTTTGTAAAATTTTAGATTCTATTTTTTTGTGAAACGCGACACTAGTTTGCATAAACTCCACACGTTTCAGGTATCATAAACGTAACGACGAAATAAGATATCGTCAATTCGGAAAGTACGGAAGAACAGCAATTTTTAGGAAATTTTTAGAAAAATTTTTGTGCAGGGTGCAGGGTTGCCAGTTTTAAACCAGAAATAAAAATTGTAACTTTCGAAAAGATACTTCTAAACGTTATTTTGAATATATAGTCGGAAGAATTTCAAGTTCGCGAAGAGATTTTACACAATTTGTTGAGAATCTAGTACTGGACGGGAAAACAAACGTCAGGGTCTTAAAATTATCAATCTATTCACCACTATCCTAGTCAGCAGAGGCTGAGGACCAAAATGCCGGAAGCAACGAACTTGATTCCCATCTTGTCCTGGGATATCTTTTGGACTTGAAAACTGTTCTCAACTTCAAACGCACTTGCCACACCTAATACAAATGTCCACATTCAATGCATCAAATTAATTCAAAGCTTTCCATTCCATCATTCCAGATGCCCTACAGCAATGGGGCGACGTTACGGTTCCTGCTGCCGATTTCATTCCGTAGCAACTACCAGGACTGCAATCTGACGCGTCTGTCGCAGAGTTCCGATTCTGTGTACCACGACGAGGCGTTCGATGTCGTCGGTTCGATCATTCCACTGGCCTACCGGCCAATGAATGTCGCCAACGGCTGCTCTGCTGCTACGGAACAATGTGATTGTGGTTGTGCAAATGACGATGATCAGGAACGCGGCAGAAGAAATGGAAAGCGGTGAGTAGTGTTTTCGGTTTCGCTGATTTAAATACAGAAATGTTGGGAAAAAAATACTAGCAACAGTATCATTTAAGATCGTCAAATTTGAATTTCCATTGGCTTTTTTTTTATTTCGGGTGCAATTGTTTGACTTGGATCGAAAGATCGTCATCAAATTATCTGAGAATTTGCGTTAACCGGAGTTGACATTATCAAAGTTGTAAATTTTGAGGGACTAGCTTTTATCAGCATTCGGTTTTACGTTATTTTCGGATAATGGTCGTTCGACTGCAAATCTGCACCGATTATATGGCGTGTTCGAGCGTTATCATACATGACGAACGAATGTACCTGCAATGGGTGGCTTAGCATAAAATTTGATCAGATGGCTAAGTTGGTCATGACGAAAGAGCAATACAATAAGATGGAATAACAGAAGCACCATTCAAAGCCAATCCAATCGAATGGTGTTTACGTTTCTATCTGACTAAGGGATAGACTTCAATGGAACAGTTTCTGCAGAAGCAGAGAGGTTTGTTGCTTCTCGGAAAATATAAACTCGAATTTTTGATTTTGTCCATTTTGAGATAGGATGGTCCAAAAAACGAAATTTAAAAAAAAATTATATTTTTCAAAGATTTATAACTTTTAAAGCACTGAATCGATTCTCAATTTTTATAATAAAAAGAAAGAAAAAACAGTATAGTTTTAAGAAAAAGTATGAATGAAATCTTATTATTTAAATGAGTAGAAAGGTCAGTTTTTATTATTTTGATGGCAACTACAATTTCCATGTAAATTTCGCTCTCGTAGGTCAAATTTGTCACCCCGCCCAATGTCGACGGTGAGAGGGCTTATCTCACTTTATAAACATGCATGTGAGACCAAAGAATTTGACCAGTAGTGAAAAATATCCACATTTTCTTATCATTTTTTCACTGCCACGTCGTCGAACGTTTATATAAAGGCATCAACATCAGGTGTGATAATGGCGGGCTATGCCGCAATTCACTCTTGGGCTTCTTACTCATTTTATTGACAACTTACACTGATAGGCAAAATAAAGTGCCCACCTCATCGTTTTTCAATTTCTCTCATTTACTTGGTTCAAATTAAAGTAAACATACCTGTATTTTTTTAATTATCTTATTTTTTATATTCTTTTTAAGTTTCACTTATGGAATACTGAAAAAAAAGAAGTTTTACTTAAAGAAAAAAAAAATCAATTTGTGTTGAAACAAAAAAAAAACAGTGACAAAATAAAGTGCCCACTTCATTTAGGCTACAGAAAACATAAATTAAAGTAAAATAAAAGCATTTCAATAATTGATGTGTCCTCCTTTGGCCTTCAGGACCTCCTGCAGGCGCTTCGACATGCTCTCGACCAGGTTCTTTAGGTGCTGTGGATCAAGCTCTTCCCAGGCGCGCTCCAGGGCTTCAAAATAGTTGTTTTTATTGGTAACACCAGTTTTGTCAACCCTGGCATCGAGAATCGCCCACAAATTCTCGATGGGATTGAGGTCCGGGCTTTGGGGAGGCCATTCCAGCGGTTTGATACGACAAGACCGGAAGAAAGACTTGGTCTTCTTGGCAGTATGCCTCGGGTCGTTGTCCTGCTGGAATACGAACTTCTCTTCAAGGCCCGCCTGGATTAGCGAAACCTCCAGATTTTCGCGCAGGATGTTGATGTAAGAATCTGCCGTCATTATCCCGTCGATTTTCACAATGCTTCCCACTCCACCCCACGAAAAACACCCCCAGACCATCACATTTCCTCCTCCATGCTTCATCGTGCCTTGGATGTGGCGCTCCTGAAGCTCCTCTCCCGATCTGCACCAAACACGAACCCGCCGCTTTCGGTTAAACAGCTCGAATTTGGATTCGTCCGTCCAGAGAACCGTTTTCCAGAACTCTAGGGGCTTATCAGCATGCTCCTTAGCAAACTTAAGCTGCTCGGCTTTGTTTGCCTCGCTGAGCAAATGGGCGCTTCCGGGCAAGTTTGCTATTCAACCTCTGTGCTACGAGACGGCGACGAATCGTGCTCCGACCGGAAACTGATAACCGAAGGGCTTCCTGGATCTCTCGCTGACCAGGTGGATTCCGCTTGATCCCAACTAAATTTGTTGCTTGTCTTGACGGATGCGCATGTTTCATTTCATACAGTGGTCGGAGTTCTTCGGTGTCGTGTACCAATATCGATTGCTCTACGCCCTAGTGCACGGCACTGGAGGGCTCTGCACGTTGTGGACGGGATGCGCGTGTCTATCGGGATAGGCAATGGAGGTGGTTGGGGTTGGATGGGGGTTTCTAGTCTTTCTTCTCATTTTATAGTTACTCTTCAATGTAGTTTATAGAATGTATCATCCAAACCAGACAATAAATAAATAGAAAAAAAAACACTAGATAGGAAATAGAATTGTTCTTTTACAAGTGTCAGATTATTTCTGATTTGAAATATTGTTAAATTTGGGATGGGGATGGTAACTAGATCCAACGCTAGAGAGAAGAATAGAATTTACAATTTAGACAACAATTTAACCCAGTATATTTTTTGAATCCATTTTGATTTAAACATCATTACTTATGGTTGGTGCTGTTCAAGTTTGGTTAGGTTAGGAATTCAGAGTACCTTTGTCAGAGAAACGAAAAGTCGTCGTGAAAATATCACCAATAATCTCTCACACACAAGTTCTGCATGCCATGAAATACTAATACCTTCTTCTCTTCTCTTTTTTATTGATCTTCATGGTCGAGAACGCCTATGAAATGGATTGA
The DNA here is from genome assembly GCA_024533555.2 of Aedes koreicus. Lineage (NCBI taxonomy): Eukaryota > Metazoa > Arthropoda > Insecta > Diptera > Culicidae > Aedes > Aedes koreicus. Next base: position 285,014 of record JAHHFK020000808.1, on the reverse strand, counting down.
TTGAAGTGCAAAGGACCTGCTCAGCCCTAGGCTACATGCGGTTTTGATAAGGAAGTGATCATATCAATTTCAAGAAAAAGCACTCGTGGAGAATTTTCGAAACAATCAAAGACAGCACACCAAGAGAAGCAATATTCCAATGATTGTGATATAATCAAAATAACTCTAATTTTACGGTTCACTAGGAATAAACAGTTGCATTCGTAGCTTACTAGAGGTTCAATAGGGTGATATTTTGAGAGGAGGAGCATGTTTTCGTTGAATTCTATGTCTTAGCTATGATTTGTCATATTTCGGTAATTTCAAATCTGTTCTACGAACATCATTGACATTTCCAAAAAGCAAGTGTAGTCTAACAAATTTTGGAACTCCCTCGTAAACAGCCTAAAAGAACTCCGATAAATGTTTGGTTCAAGATGTTCATATGCCTAGCTTAAAAAACGCAAATATTATAGAAGCGTTGAAATTGGTGAGACCATTCCAATTATGGAAAAAACATTAACCCTGGAAGTATTTTTAATACGGCCAGCTTCGCATTTATGCATCGGTGTGAGTCTACTAAGCCAACCTTCCTCACGCTATGTATATGAAAAGATACGATGGTTTTTAATGCAATTTTTCCCTTCTTTATCATAAGACAATTAAAAATACAAAAAAAAAGTGCCCAGTGGGAAACAAAAGTTAGCGGATGAATCAAATTTCCGCTTGTTTTTATTTTTATTTCTTTTTATTTCAGATTTATTAAGCTTCCGTTTTTAGGCAATAATCATATTCATAGGGAATTTATTTCGCCTTATTGTTTGCTTACATTTTCCTAGCAAAACGGCTGCCAGGAGATCAACTACACAGCTCGAAAAAGTAGTGTGAATTTCGGTTCAATATCATGCACATAAATGGAGAGTCAAGAAACATAAAAAATTGCATTATACATCGTGTTAAGTTCTGGGGCATTCCACATCATGCCGATAATATTGTATGCAAAAGCTCATCTTTGTTAGAAGTATTTCGCTGCAAGTTGCTGCTTCGTGTGGAATTATATACAAATTTACATGCTCCGATATTTACATCACAATGAATGTTCAGATTTTTTTTCTATGTATGTTTCATTATATCAAATTGGAAATTTCCGTTATTTCAGAGTTTAAAGCAACTAACAACCATGCAAATGAGGCAAATGGCTGCATTTTATAATTATATATACATTATTTAGTATTTTATTGCAACATCGTATTATTTTCATCATTGTATATTATTAAAAACATATTGAAATTATTATTAAAAAAAATAATAATAATAATAATTAAATTTTATCTACAAAAACGGTACAAGGAAGTTGATGTTCAAGATAGTACAACTATTTTTTTGTCATTGTAGCTCAAGGTTCTTTTCTATTAAATTAGATCATTGGATATTATTAAAATTAATAAATGCTTTTCAATTCTGCTGATTATGACCCATATGTTATAAATACGTACATATTTTTTATTATTTAGTATATACTTAAATGCCATCATTTAATTACGAAATAAGTTTGGCAAAAAAGGTTTCACATTCCGGAGTTACATTCAACTACCATTGATTGAGCTGTAATGAGGCACCAAGAAGCATATTATTTTCATATGTCTATCATTGTTTCAGTTATTTCATCATATTATATTATTTACAACCAGGTAGACCAGGGAAAGGTAAGATTATTATTATAAAGAAAAATACTCTACATTATTATATGAACATCACTATATTATACATCAAATAAAAAGGGTTGGGAAGGGACCATCAGAGCACCTGATTGAAGCGATTTGGATGGGGAGAGTGGAATTGCCAACTCCCTGTCATTAACAATTCGTGAATTGATGGCGAGCTCCTCTACCCACTCATTGGGAAGTCCTCACGTTTGATGGCTTGTTCGACATTAGGTTGTAGGATTCTAGCATTGGAAGGAGATTCTCATTATCTCGCGGATTACGCGTAAGTGTCTCTGCTTACGAGTCCGCCCATCCGTTTTTGGCCCTTCAGACAGTGTTAAGTCGAATACAGGCAGATGTCGAACTTGATCAAATCATTCGTAGAGGACGATCCACTGTCTTATGGCTGTGCCTGCAACGATGAGTGGTATATTTTACATACATACATATACGCCGACGCTCAATCCGGCCAACAATGGAGGGGTACTATGCTTCTGATATAAAGGCAGCAGTAGACTTTTAGTTACAGTTATTTACATGTTTTGTCACTCTTAAATCTATATAAATATATTTGTTACTGTATTAAGCTTACATTCTAGTACATTTATGAGCAGCTTTTTATCAAATATCATTAAAGTATTGCTTCAATTTATATTTTGTCGTTGTGAAGTCAACGTTTTCGCAATGCATATTGTATGTTGCCATCATCCGATTTAAAGGCCCAAATTTAGCATAATTTGTACGATAGTGGCTTGTAGTAAAAACATTTCGATTTCGTAGTTGTCGACTTGGAATATAAAAATTAAGTTTTGATAAAAGTTCTTCAGAATCAATACGATGCGAAACGATATCGTTTACAACTGAGACCATTGCGAATTCTCGACGCTCTTTTAATGTTTTTATGCTGATGAGCATACAACGAGCTTTATAAGATGGTAAAGGAAATCTTGTCCAACCTAATTTTCGAAGGGCAAACAGTATAAATTGCTTTTAAACTGATTCTATTCGTTGTTCGTGCGTGACTGAAAAAGGTGATCATACTACGCTACAATACTCAAGTATTGAACATATGCAACGTATAATGTTTTTATTGTGTATGGGTCATGAAAGCTAACTAAATCGTTTTATAAATCCTAGCAGTACTTGTTTTCGTTTTTGAATAATGAATGTTAGTTTCTTATATAACACCTAAATCCTTGTTTTTTATTTCTAGAGAAACAGTCTAGTGTATTCCGCTTTAAATCGTTTAGCGGCTTTTTTTGCATAAATAAGAATTTTATACGTTTTTTAAAATAAGGGAAATATCGTTTTTTAAAATGAGTATAAACGAGATGGGAGCCTTGAGGAACTCCTGAAGTAACTCGAATAGGATTTGAAGTCTTGCCTTTAAATCTGACTATTTGTTGTCGGTCAGTGAGATAAGACTCGAGCCATTTAAGAAAATTTAGCTCAATACCCATTTTTTGCAGTTTGAATAGAAGCATGGGTATATCAATGCGATCAAATGCCTTGCTGAAGTCTGTGTATAAAGCTTCAACATGGTTTCCATTGTCCATTGCAACCAGCGAATAGTTAACGAATTCGAGTAAATTTGTCTTAGTTGAGCGTCCTTTGAAGAATCCATGTTGCAAGGTAGAGATTCTATTTTTAATTTGACAAAATAGTTTTTCATTAATGATCGCTTCAAAAAGTTTTGGAATGCAAGAGATAATAGCAATACCGCGATAATTTCGTATGTCAGATTTGTTGCCACATTTAAAAATAGGAACTAGATAGGAACTTTTCCACGAGTTGGGAAAAATACCGGATTTGATCGACTTATTGAAAAGCCAAAACAAGGGAGTTGTAAGCTCCGAAGCTAAGTTTTTCAGAAAAAAAAGGGGGAATCCCATCGGGCCCACATCCTTTGGAGATATCTAGTTTTTTCAATGCTTCTTTTATGTCATGCACATTTATATTGTTTACACTAATATCTCCACTAAATTCTGGAAAGAAACCGAAATATTTGCGATCACGATCTGCTTCAGAAAATGTGGTATATATATCTTGGAAGAAAGTTGCAAATAGATTGCAAATTTCTGACGAGGTAGAACCCACATTTTCATCTAGGTACATTTTTGATGGAAAATTGTCAGATTTCAATTTAGTTTTTACATAGTTAAAGAATTTTTTTGGATTGGATTTAATCTCTAACTCGGTTTTTGGGTTATACTCATCAAAGGCAATATTAACGGCTTGATTTAGCTGGTCGCAAATATTCAAATAATTTACCAGATTCTCGTTGCTACTATTTCTTTTGTATACTTTATGTGCTTTTTGCTTTTGGTTTTTTAATTTTTTATTTGTTCATTATACCAAACTGGGTTTTTTGAATAACTTTGTCTCCTTATTCTTTTCAATGGTACATGTTCAACTATAACTTCTAATAATAATTTGTAAAATGCATCAACAGAAGATTCGACATTTTCCTCGTTTCTAAAAATCGTTTGCCAATTAATAATACTTAGCCTATGCTTAATACTGTCAAAGTTTGCCAAATGATATTGAAAGACCTCTTCATATTCGCTGTCGTCGGGTTTTTGGTATTGGTGTATAAATAAGGAAAACACAATTGCTGTGTGAAATGCTTCATTTTTCCATAATGGAATAAGAGATTCGGTCACACAGAAGTCTTCTTGAATATTTGTCAATAAAAAATCTAAATAGCAATTTTGCTGATTTTTTACATGATTTATTTGATTGAGCCCTAAACTGGCAGTTTTGTCAAATATAAACTGCAGTGTTTCATTTTCCCCAACGACTGGAAGTAAGATACTTTCATTTTCTGTGTCTGGAAAGAAATCAATACTACGTTGATTAAAATCCCCGTATATGTGAATTTTCACTTCTGGGGTAAGATTGGCCGAAATTTCATCGTTCAAAAATTTTTCATTATTGTTCGGAGGAAGAAAAGGCAAATATGCGCCGATTGTTGAATTGAAATTTGTGGAAATAGCAATTTACGTTCCTGTGATGAAAGTGCAAGTTGTAATTATTTCTAAAGTTTTTATTGGGAAGGAACTATAAATGCAATACACCAAAATCCTTGTGCTTCCTACGTTTTCTAGCAATTTTGTTTTGTTTATTGCGGCGCAACTGTCGGTCATCATACTCCGTCCAGTCAGCTCTCCACACCTTCCTTGTACCGAGAAGTCGCCAACCAGAGTCATATTTTCGGGTCAACTCAACTTCAAGACTGGGGTAATCAGGTGACGGGAGCAGTGTATCGGACCGATGCTAAGTTCGCTGACAACGATTTCAGCTCGTCGAGTATGTCCAGTTCCAATACTGGATTCGAAGTCATCGTGCAGTTTGAAGCGATTTCCATGGACAGCTGCTGTAGATGATTCAATTCCTCGCTTATGTTGCGCAGGTCGTTGGATCAATGATGCAGACGTGCATTCTTTCCATGCCAGCATAGCCGTATCAAAAAGCGATGTTACATGATTTTTTATAGAAGAAACACTGCCAGCTAAGCTACTATTTTTGTTTATTGCAGAAAGCTCAATTTTTATTCCTTGCAGTAAGACTTCCAAGCCTTCAACCGCCTCGTGAATAATGTTTGGTTTATCGTGTAGTAGCGCGAAACGATGCGTCACCTCGGTATTGGAATGTATTTGCTCTGTAAGCTGTTTTTGCTGTTCCACGATACGATTATAGTCTAGCTTAGCTTGTACGAGCTCTTGGCAAGATTCACAGCATGGCATAAGGTACGCGCTAAAATCTACTTTTCTGTTCTTCACTGTGTTTCGTAGCGAATTCCGTTGCACTGATACTCCCACGCAGGCTGCATGAAAAACTCGTGGGCAACCAGTACACTTCCACATAAGCGAATCCGTGGCAGAGTCCAATGAGCAAATTTCACACTTCTTATCCATATCGAATAAACTAACAACAGCTTATGTCCCGAGTAAAACAAACAACGAAAATAAAACGCCCGCAAAAAAAAATTAAAATAAAGCACGCGGTCAGGAACGATTAAAAACACGTCCGAACTGTATGAGTTGCATTAAGTCTCTTCCGAATGACACCAAACTTATCAATGTAAGCAGTAGAGCAATTAGGAACCGAGTAGAAACAAAGTTGACCGGGTCTCCCAGAAAGTGACACCGCAACATTTTCCATTCCCCCAGTCCTCTCCTCGAACCAGCATCGCTGATCGTATGCCCCTTTGAAGGCAACAAACTCGTCGTCTATTTGGGTTATTTTTGTTCGAAAAAAAAAAAACAAAAAAAAAACTATTCCTATTCATGATGTGATGATCTTTGAACGGCTTCGTAACGACCGTGTGGTGTGTCGTGCACTAAATACTACTACAACGAGTGTCAGTGATATTTTCGCATGTTTCGGTGTGTCTATTTTGGATTCTTCTTCGTGTCACACACACGCGATTATCTCGCGCGTCACATCGTCACAGTAGGCGGCGGCGGCTGTGACACTCTGAACATGCACCCAGGGGTGCTTCGATTGCGACCAGTATCCATCTCCATCTCATTCGGAACATTCGCCCGACTGTCCCCTCGCACTAATTGGCCAGTGTCGTAGACTTTTTGCGAGATTCGAAAAAATGCCACGTTCGTCGAACTGCTCGGTAGTATTCTAGTGTCGGGTTTTGTCGCGCGCGCATCTTTGTTTGTCGTTTCGTGGCGCACGGTTACGGAGTTTGTTTTTGTTTACAAATCGAGCGCTCTAGTTTACTGCCACCAGACAACCCGTGGTTCGCGGTTCCGTCGCGTCTCGCGACTCCCGGCGCACGTGTTATAAAATTTATCCCGGAAAGCCGAATTTATTCCAAATTTGGAGATTCGTTCTCTTGTTCGAGTGGGTGAAACTTTTGACAGGCAGCCAAGTTCCATGAAGATTCGAAACTGTTCGGTAGTTCTGACAACTGTCACGTCGCACTCGATGAAATCAAGCGTGCGGTAGCTGTAATTGACAGCAACAGGTGCTATAATAATGAAAAAGGTTTTGAGTCTCGTGTCAAAACGAGACTACAATTGATGGCTACAATTTTAATTAGCCAAGAGAAAAATTAATATCAACATTTGGCACGGATGAGCAGTGGGTAGGTGGGTTGTCATGGTGTCGAATAGAAGAATGCGCCAATCTCCGTCCGCTCGTGTTCAATTGAAAACACATGTTCTGGATTCGTTAGGCGTAAACAGAAGTGAAAAGTGAGGAGCAACTACCGAACCAACTCGCCATCAGTTAGTAAGTAAATATAATGCTTTTTATTTATATTTATTTACTAACTGACGATGAGTTGGTTCGTGTTCTAGTTGGATTCTAGAGTTCGTCTAGTTTCTTGCCCTCTTGTTCTCTGCTATTGGTTTCGAGCTCGTTGTGTGTCTACATACGCGTCGTCATACGTGAGGTATCTCATGGTGTGGTAATGTGTAATAATTGCATCGCAGTTCGCGTCAATCAATCCGATTTCAATAGACGGAGACGCGAGAGTTGCATGCGTAGTGTCCGGAAGGAGGGGAGATAATGCAAAAAATGATCTATCAACGGACGTCGAAGGCTGTCAAGCAGGACAGAATTAAACGGTAAGATATTTTTAAATTTTGCTGGGCTTCAATGTAGTTGCGCTTTCATTGATTAATGTTCTGTTAATCATGGGGAATGGTTAAAATAAGCTGATTTAATATAGGTTCCAAGCTATGCTCACTCCAATTGGCATAAGCAATGCTACCAACTCCTAATCAAATCAAAACAAAGTCAAAACTTAACAACTAACTCTAATTTATCGCAACATTGAACCAATTTCTCGGAAGCAAACCGGACGACCTGTCTCAATGAACCCGCCATCCAAGAAAAACAACAAGAAGTCACTTCCACATAAGAACCCCTCGCAGCCTCAAGTGGAGCCTTATTCCGACCGCTTTTCATCCACTCAAAGCTCGATCTAGAATGAGAGAGAGAGAGAGAGAGCAGTTTTTTTTCGCTCCCGCCCCCCGTTCCGAGGTTTCATTGTATCGAAATAAGTTGAATGAAATCTCCGACAAATTATTAGAACCCATTAGAAAAGTGAAGCCATTCGCCAAAATTTATGCATTTATTCATTCAGAACAACCCGTCGTCCCGCTCTTCCGAATCCGCAAGTCCCTCGACGCTGTCTCTGCAGTAGCGCAAACCTCTCTGATAAATCGGTACCCGATATGCAAGCTGACGCTATGTCGCAGGAAAAAAAAAATACACTGAAGAAAATCCTCCCGGTGATTTATTCGCACTTTCCTGATAATTTCCCACAAAACATCCTTGGGTGTCCTGCGCTTGCACCATCTTGCCAGTATCCATTACGCTGTCACTTTTCCCACGGACTGCCTCAAGCGAATAGACCAAGACGTGGACCGACTGCTACTGATGCTGCTGCTGCCGCCGAACAGCTTCATCAATAATTCATGACAAATTTTCGTTCCTCTTTTCGGTCTGCGGTGGAGAGGTTAAACGATGGCACTGTTTGTACACATAGTCAAAAGGCATTGCAGTGTCACCAGTATAAAGGACACTCTCCCCATATTCCACGAATCTTTTCCGGCCGAGAACCCTTTGAAGTAAGACATTTCAGCCTAAAAAAAACACACGAACATAAGCTTGTTTCTTTTGATTTGCCGGCGTAAGTTCAAAGTCACGACTCATCAATCTTGACTAAATGCGATTAAATTTGTGAAAAACAGAATAAATGTGTCTCCGCGGATCGATGAACCCTCCCCATTCTGCTGGATCGCCTGAAGATTCGCCAAAGGACGAACGGGCGGACGGTAGTGATTTATGTCTTTTTGACATTCGAGGGACGCCTGCAATCTTGCCACGAACTATCCATTTACCATCGACAAGCAGGACGAAGCGAAGGATTAACTGGGTATTCGAAGTGTAGGTTCAGCTCCCAAGTGCCAACCCCCCCAAACGCACTGTGATAGGAATGAGTTTCTTGGAGATTTTTTTTTTCGTTTTGAAGGTTGTTCCGTCCCAAGAGATGATTGCAGCTTCAGGAATGTAAGCCAAAGGTTAAACAAATATTTACGCTGGTAGATGTTAAAGTAATTTCGGTGAGAAAATTATGTTTTTTTAAAACGTCGTAAAATCTTCAACATTGATCGATTTAAGGAAACCGTTTCCCAGTCTAGTCTGGGACCAATTTAAAAAGAAATGCGATATTCTGATGCAGCTGATAATGATAACTCATAATAATACGAATCGATATTTTTGTGAAATCAAAATAAAATAAATGTATTCGGCTTAATGTTTCGCCAAGACAGAGAAAACAGAACTATATTCCTTTAAGAAAAATGAATGCGAAAAGTTCAAAAAAAAAAAAAAAAAAAAATTTGTCATTCAATTGGAAATTGTAATTTGTTTTCTAAATACTGTCATTTTGATGTTGAACTTTATTCGGGCTTAGGTACGTTGAAACAACTTTTCCAAGGGCGGATTTTGAATCGAGTAAAATTTGAAACGTCTTTAGTATCATTCCATTTACTTTTATGAACATCTAACGAAATTTGGCCCTCTCGAAGATCATGGTTGTCACCTTGTCGTAGGTGAGAGGGGTAATCTCATGCAAAAGGCCAGCATGGGAGACCAAGAACATGATCAGCAGTGATAGTATCACACTCTGCTTTCTTTAAATTGCCACGTCGTAGTACGTTTATTTGAAGGCACTGAAACAGGTGTGATACTGGCGGGTTTAACCGCAATTCACTCTTAGACGAAGCTAGGAACAATCTACAAATTCCTGATATCAAGTAATTTAGGGAAACGACAAAAAGTGCCCTTTTCATTAGCTTGACAGTGTTTTCATTGTTGCTTATTCTCTAATTGTCATTCATTAAACTTCAAATATACCTATACAGTTGGTATCATTAATAATCTTATTGTTCGCTTCATTATTGAAAAGGATGAGTGTTTTGATCATGATTGTGAGCAACTAATATTAAGTCCTGATGTTTCAGGTGCAGACAACTCAAATATATATTATAATTTAAATTTGGGGTCTATACGACAGCTGTGATCAAAGCACTAACTCTAACAACATATTATTTTGCTAGGGATCAGACCTTTCGAACTGAACAAAGGTCATCGAAAAGTGTTACTTAGGAGAGATGCTGACAAAGAATTAAAGGCTAAAGTTTTATGAAAAGAGTAGGACGCGGAGGGTCCGCTTAGGGAGTAGCCTTGAGGTCATAGAACAATTCTTCTCTATATCGGTTAGTTTTGCTTCAATAGTCTTTTGAATTAAAGTCATAATAATAATAACCCAGACATCTCTACTAAAACAATCGCGACAGTAAAATGTAACGTGTATGTAAGATTCAAACACCACTTTTGATCCATTTCTGTTTTAGTAGTTTCTTGTATTATTTCAGAAAGATCATAATAATGACTTTATATAAAGTGTAATTTGAAAATTCACGGTCCTACTCTCTCTTTTCGGGATATGCCATATTTTATTGTAGTGCGGAATTGTGATTAACCGATTTTAGGGTCTTCTTTTTGCAGTATTTTTTACCTGGGCCACCCACCATAACCTATCCTTCCTTCCCATAGAGTTCATGTGGTCTGAATAGACTAGTTCGCCATTGCCCTTCCTGCATCATCGGCTTTGGACTGACTTGCGCTCTTATTGCCCCACCAAACGCTGGAAAAATGAAAATGAAAATGATTAGATTAATAAATGCTAGAATTGAAATTATTTTGCATTTGAATTATATTGGGTTTTAGTTGGATTTGGATTTGGCCTAAGCATTATTATAGAGTAAAAATCTGTACTGCGCAAGCACACAGTGGCTCAAAAGACCGAAATGCGCGTTTTTCTATTGCATCTAAAAGGTTTGTTGTAGTTCTACAGTTTTTTTTTTAGAAAAGTTTGAGTTTATTTAATGCTTTGTTTTTATTTAGACCTTCTATGTGATTAATTTACCTACATGGAAAACTTCTATTTTTTGTTTGTTAACTCACAGTCGCTGTTCTCTTTAAATGAGTAATGAAAGCGAAAACATTGAGAGGGAGGATTCAGCTCAGGATCATGAAAAAATCTTGTTTGGAAGGCGTATTTTTCTCATGATCTTAAGCAAGTTAAGCTAGGGATTATTTAGCTCAGATTTTAACAACTCTAAATCGGTGATGAACCAGCCCAGGAGGCTGAAATTCATGTTAAGTATGATAACTCACCCCAGCCGGTCAATGCTAGTCGGCTTCGTTGGGATTTTCTGAGACGAAAAATCTCTGATCACGTCTTCCTTTGGTCCCTTCGATGGGATGCATAGTTGACGTAACCACCATCATGCCGATTGTTGAGAGAACGCGTTTTTCCGGGTTTAAGCTGAAATGCAATGTATACCAACAAATAACAATATTCTTTTCTCTATATATAAATTTTTTATAAAAAGAATGCCAGCAAAATAATAAAAATAGATTAATTTTTTTTTCATCTCCAAAACACACACCCCCACATATGTGAAAAAACAGGCATATTACTGAACGTTTATTCTCATAGTTTGGCGTAAAAACCAGGCTGCTAAGTTCTGAATAATATGTGGTACATTCACGAATCGGGAAGCAACTGGACGCGTGTAGTGAAACTTCAGATTTTTTTTCCCGAATATTCAGTGATTGACAAATAAAATTCATTTGAAAATGTCCGAAAAAGGTGCTCTGTTTCTATTGCTGTCCTATTCAGGTTCAGATAACGACGGTGAGAGTGATGCAGATTTGACGGTGAAAGTTCCCGATAATCATCCGATAACGCAAGTACAACAAGGTAATGATCCTGAGGCCAGAATACCCTCTCGTGCCTGAAAAAAGTCGATCGCCTAGCACTTCCACATTTGTTCACTGAGAGCTTTCTATGCCAAAGTTGCCATTTATGGATTCGTATCATTGTGTGGCCGGTACAACGATACTCTATTCCCAGGGAAGTCGAGAAAATTTCCTACCTGTAAATTTCCTGGTTATCTGGGTAGTCTGCCATTCCTCTACGGTAGAAGGAGTTGAGATTCCTTAATTTCTCGCCGGCCGCAGGGCTATTCACTCTGACTATAAAACTCCATCAAGAAAATGAGATCCAGGAAATCCATAAAGAGTGTGCAGAAAGGGTCACTTCGTCCATGACAGCGTGGCACTTCAACCCTCCCAGTACCCCACACATGGGTGGTGTCTGGGAGCGGATGGAACGGTCCGTCAAAGAGGCTCAGCGAGTTCTGGACGACGGGCAGAAGTTAACAGACGAGATTCTCGTTACGGCCCAGGCACAAGCTGAGGATATGATAAATACTCGACCATTGACATATATTCCACTGGAGTCCGCCAGTGAGGAAGCTATATCTCCAAATCACTTTATCCGTGGAACGGTGACCAAAGAAGATGCGGTCTTGGTCAACCCGGAGGAATACTACGAAACCCTTCGCAACATGTATCACCGATCGCGGTGCTTGGCCAGCAAGTTGTGGGAACGGTGGTCACAGGAGTACTTGCCCACTCTCAATCATCGCCCGAAATGGTTCGAGGACACAAAGCCTTTGGTGGTCGGACATCTGGTGTTCATTGTTGAAGGAAACAACCGGAAGTATTGGAGACGAGGACGCGTACAGGAAGTCGTTAAGGGAGCAGATGGAAGGATTCGTCAAGCGGATGTGAAGACGCCGGACGGCAAGGTATATCGACGAGGTGTGGCGAATCTGGCGGTGATGGAGATTCAGGATGGTAAATCCGGAAGTGCTGGATGCTCAACCGGATGTTACGGGCAGGGGATTGTCCACGCCACTGGGCATCGACTGTAACCAGTCGGCGTAATCGTCGAATACCGATCCGAATGTCGGACGGATGAAAGCGAAAGCAAACTGTCAATGGGAAAGGAGAGTAGAGAAAATAAAAACAAGGAAAAAGAAATGATAAAGATTTGTATTGGTGTAGAAAGTTAGTTTTTTATTGAAAATCCTAGTTTCGGTGGAATATTTAATATAATGGAAAGGTTTTTGAAGGAGTAGCGAAGGACAATTTTTCGAGGCAACTGTAAGTAAACTAAGAAATTTGAATTTAGTAATGTAAATAGTTAGTAATGAGAAATAATACTTACTAAAGGGTGTCCACGATGAAATTGCCACACTATGAAATTGCTCTAACTTTTTAACCGTTGGGTAGAATTTAATGAAAATGGGTGGATTTAGTTCATAGTGCATTATTTACATCCTGCAAGTTTTAAAGTCCTGTGATCAAAACTCGCGGAAATGGAGTCGAAAGAACAGCTCGTGCGTGATAAAATCTTGCGCATTCATCACGAGAACAAGGATCTCTCGCATCGTTCCATCGCTAAAACGTTGGGAATCGCGAATTCCACGGTGTCGCGAGTGATTAAGCGGTTCGAGGAACGGTTGACCACCGATCGGAAGCCCAGAAGTGAAGGAAAAAAGTATTCCGTACAACACCAAAAATCACAACCGCGTAGTTGGGGCCTTCAACCGAAATCCGAACGCCTCCGTTCGGGATGTGGCTAAGAAGCTGCACCTAAGCCGAAGTTTTGTCCAGAAGGCCAAAACTAAGGCTGGGCTTCAAACGTTCAAGGTACAAAAGGCCCCTAATCGCGACGAGAAGCAGAACAAGTCCGCCAAAACCCGTGCCAGGAAGTTGTACCTCAACATGCTGACGAAAGTTGAAAGCTGCATCATGGACGACGAAACATATGTGAAGGCCGACTTCAAACAGATCCCCGGCAACCTGTTTTTCACGGCCAAGGATAAGTTCAGCGTTCCGGAGCATGTCCGCACTCAGAAGATGTCCAAATTTGCGAAGAAATTCCTGGTTTGGCAAGCCATCTGCACGTGCGGGAAGCGGAGTGCACCTTTCGTGACCCAGGACACGATGAACGGACAGGTGTACATAAAAGAGTGCCTCCAGAAGCGGCTGCTTCCTCTCCTGAAGGCCCATAACGTCCCAACAATCTTCTGGCCGGATTTGGCCTCATGCCACTACTCCAAGGACGTGCTGAAGTGGTATGCGGACAATAAGGTCAATTTCGTGCCGAAAATGTTCAACCCTCCCAACACTCCGGAGCTCCGCCTCATCGAGAAGTACTGGGCGATTATGAAGCAGCACCTTCTTAAACGACCTAAGGTAGTGAAGACAGTCGAGGAACTGAAGAAAGTATGGGTTTACATGCAAAAAACGGTTGATTCACAGGTTGTGCAGAATCTTATGGCCGGGGTTAAGGCCAAGGTGCGGGCATTTGCGTATGGACTGTAAATAAAATACGAGTAAAATGGTAAAATGAAGTTTAATAGTTATTTCTCAATCCCTGAAAATTTGATGGCAATCGGATGAAAACTCGAATTTTGTGAATCAATTTTGTGTGTGGCAAGTTCATCGTGGACACCCTTTATCTTAATCATCATTACGACCGAAGAGAGCCGGATCAGAAACCTAACCTGAGGTACGATTGTGGTACAGTATCAAGTATCAAAAACGAGTGAGTATACGAAAAGAGAAGAAAATAAACAATAATTGATTAAAGGGCGATACGGTCAAAATTTGGTCAATATCAACTTGACGTATTTCTTTCAATTTTGCATTTAAAAAACCTGAACACCCCTCATTTTGAAGGTGTGTGTGTGTAGAATGTTGCTCCTATTTTGATTTTGGAATTCACTCTTCAGTTGTCAAAATGCCGTCCAAGCAAGAAGAGCAGCGTATCAAAATTTTGCTCGCGCATCGCGAAAATCCGAGCTACTCGCACGCAAAATCGCTAAAAGTTGCCAAATCAACCGTTACAAATGTAATTAAAGTGTTTGGGGAACGTTTGTCGACAGCCAGGAAGTCTGGATCGGGGGGAAATCGAAAACCGGAAGCCGCTGAGACGACAAAGAGAGTTGCCGGTAGTTTCAAGCGAAACCCTAACCTATCTCTCCGAGATGCCGCAAATAAGCTGGGTGTATCGTCTACAACCGTGCATCGAGCCAAAAAACGAGCCGGACTATCGACTTACAAGAAGGTAGTGACTCCAAATCGCGATGATAAACAAAATACGACGGCCAAAGCGCGATCCCGGAGGCTGTACACGACGATGCTGACGAAGTTTGACTGCGTGGTAATGGACGACGAAACCTACGTCAAAGCCGACTACAAGCAGCTTCCGGGACAGGAGTTTTATACGGCAAAAGGAAGGGGAAAGGTAGCAGATATTTTCAAGCACACGAAACTGTCAAAGTTCGCAAAGAAATATCTGGTTTGGCAAGCCATCTGTACCTGTGGCTTGAAAAGCAGCATTTTCATAGCTTCCGGGACTGTCAACCAAGAAATTTACGTGAAAGAGTGTTTGAATAAACGTCTGCTGCCTTTCCTGAAGAAACACGGTTGTTCCGTACTGTTTTGGCCGGATTTGGCATCTTGCCATTACGGTAAAAAGGCCATGGAGTGGTCCGCCGCCAACAACGTGCAGGTGGTTCCCAAGGACAAGAACCCTCCCAACACGCCAGAGCTCCGCCCAATTGAGAAATACTGGGCTATTGTCAAGCGGAACCTAAAGAAGACCAAAAAAACTGCTAAGGACGAGCAGCAGTTCAAGGCAAACTGGCTTTCTGCGGCGAAGAAGGTGGACAAGGTGGCTGTACAAAATCTGATGGCAGGGGTCAAGCGTAAGGCCCGGCAATTCGGATTTGGAAAAGCGGAAGCCTAACTGAATATTTTTCCTGAATTTTATACTAATTGAACTTGAAAAAGAAATTTAATTTGATTTTTTTAATAAACGATTTCACCGATTTACACGCGTTTTCCCTTGACCAAATTTTGACCGTATCACCCTTTAATAAAAAGCACTTAAAACTGATAGGAAAATAAGCGAAAAGGATTAGTAAGAAGATTCTAGGGCGAAACGAATCGTTAGGATAGAGGAGACTATATTAGTAAGTGATTGAAGTGAATTTTTGTTGTGAACAAATGTTTAATAAAATAAATATTTTTCCAGTTTTTGAGCCACTCCAAAAGTGCTGCTGCAAAAATATAGTACCCGAACAGTACCGGTAATCAATCCCAGGCACCTTCAGAATGGTCTTGCTTTGTAATCCTACGCGCATACACGCAGAGCTTTTGAAGGCCCTAAGGAAGGCCGAAGTGGTGTTTTAAAAGCCCGCCATAACACTTACTCGGAAAGCTGTGAGCTTTCGGAACGTGTACAATTAATGATGACGTCAATTTCAACACCCACTTGCTAGTTCCTTCTGCAATTTTACTACTTTTTAATTATGTATCAGAATGATCAGAATTCCAAGCTCATCCCTTTGACTTTCTCGCCACGAAAAAAAATCCATCAATTCTATCCCATTTTCAACTCCAAATTTCAAGGCAGTATGAGGGATACAGTATCCCCACTGATCGTAAGGAACCGGCCAGGTGTTTTCCATAGATCGATAGATGGCAAGTATGTATGTAATCTCTAATCTGCTTTCCTTGGTGCATTCAACTTCGCTTACAGCCACCCGTGATGTGTACGGTCAGCTTTGCATAGCTATGGGTCAACATATATGTGGAGAGTCGTCATTCATGCAACCAATTGGTGCTTACGCCAAACCGTTCTTTTCAATTTATCTCACAATTTTTCGAAGAAACCCTTTTTTGTTTGTGCTTGGAGGCAATGTATTATAGGGTCAAGAATGCAAAAAAAAACAAAAAGTGAATTTTGGTCGTCTTGGCGCTTACGTCAACTATGCATCCCAGGGCAGTATAAGCAAGCTTACTTGCTGGGAAATTTAAACCAATCGAAGATTAAACCTTACTAAAATAGTTTTTTGTTTTTGTTTACATTTTTGTTCTAAGAAATTGCCTATTATTATTCAGCTTTTAATCAGCTCAAATTGTGTATCGGGCGTTTGGTGAATCCTGCACTGGATTCTGCTACAAACTTTCAGGGGCTTTTATCTTACCCCGATTTTGAAAATAAATTCTCAGAAAACTAAAAGTCGTATAAAAGTGTTCAGATGGTACCGTATATTCCTACATTTGAAGTTAAAATCGCATATAGTTGTGGCCTTCATTATGTTCTTATTATGATTTAGTTAAATCGAAAAGAGTGCAAAATATCGAATTATATACGATGCGTCATTTTTACATCGTACTGCGTCACATACTGGATCGGATTAGCGTAAAACTTCTCAAATCGAATTGTCAGGGTTGTTAGGCATTCTGACTGAAATACCATTGATTATTGAATTGGTTATTGAAACTTTTGTATCTTCATCGGCCAAGCAAAATGGATTTATAAAATGTTTGTACAGTCTAGGAAATGTACCGACTTACAGAGCCACATTTTCCTCATTTACTCGCAAAAATAAATTGATTGTGGATTGTCTGGTATAGACTGGTTTGTAGGAATCAATAGCTGCTAAAACAAACTCCGCCAGCGCCAGAACAGGTCGTGCAGTGCCCAAGGTGTGCATATGGAGGAGATCGTATGCCAATGCAATCGTCAGTTTCTAAGATTTTGTTTGAATGTTCTATGTTAAAAACGAGTAAATAGTTTTAATAAGAATTTAATGTAAATTTAACGAACCGTTTTTCGCACCCTTTAGATTCCACAGCAAACCAAAGCTTTTAATTTTAAAACCTTTTTTTAATGTGGTTACTTCTTTAGTTTCTTCGCTTTGTCACCGTTCATTATTAGTTATGTAATGTAAGCACGAATCAAAAAATGCTCAATGGAAATTTACACAACTCAACTGTGAAATATTATCATATTCCGGCATTTGCGACAAATAAAGGGCTATCAAAAGACCAGCTTGCTATAAAATTACTTCCAGAATAAATTTCCTTTCATCCAAGGATTAACGTTAACCTTGCTCCAGAATCCATCGAATACATTGTCCCTAACAATCTAATACTCTCAACGTTCGATTACGGAATAAATCGAAACGACACTTTTTACACTTCTTTCCACCCTCTTGAAATTCGTCCTTCCAGGGTGAAAGTTTTGCAACCAACTGAAATTTGGTGGACGATTCCACTTCGTTTCGCTTCAAATCAAATCAATCGATTGGTGAAACTTCCGCTGCTACTTTGTGACAAGAACAAGGGGCAAAGGCAGAAAAACGCGATGTCCACCCGTGCCAATTCGTCACAAGGGTGGAATTCCCTCGATGGGACTTGTTATACAACTTTCTTCCATCACGCCAACTGACAAACACCATGACTACGACGACGGCTACTTCTAAAGATCCACCGACGAGGGGAAGCTAAACTATAAAGTGGTGGCCATCATCGGGGTCCCCGAACGATATGTCGGATGGAGCGTGCAGTCCGCCCTTCAACCCACACTCCTGTTGATAATTGGAAAATTGTCCTTGGGGAAATGGCGGTCTTTCTTCTTCCGCAGAAATTCCGGCAAAAATCGGGGAACTTCATTACGTAAAGCCGCTTCCATCGTTTTGGATTAGTGTAGCCGGACGGGCAGTCGAAGTCTTAGAATCAAACAAACCACTGCGGTCAGTTGTCAACAGTTGACTCGTATTGACTGGTAAATTTAGTTGAAGTTGAACATTTGTAGTGCATTTTCGGAAGGTGATGGGATTCGTTGAATGTTTGACTGTTGGTCCCTGTTGGGGAATGGCTTGCGAGATAAAGCACGGGAATCAAGTGGTTGATGCAGTTGATGCGGTGTTTAGTTTTGAACGTACGAGTTAAAATATTTGTAATATTTCAACGGTATGACGTCATTTGAATTGGTTTAAAACAAGTTAAAAATGGCGTGCAGTGCTCTTGATGAAGATAGGCTTTCAACGGTCGAAACGTTGGTGGCACAGAAAAAAAGCTTTCCTTTAGTATTGTTTGAGTACTTTTAGATTTTTATTTTATTTTCCTTCCAAAACAACGCTACTTCAGTGTTTCGATAAGTTTGCTAAAACACCAACAAACTACACGAGAGCTTCATTAGAACTTATTGATGCATTTTTATAAATGAATTATATAGCTTTGAACGGTGGATGTAATTAACATTACATAAATTATATGGAGAATCAATAGATCAATAAAATACAAAAAAAAAACGATTAGATTGTTAAACTTTTCTTCGTCAAGCTATTTAGATGCTTCGTTAAAACTTATCTGTGCCTCTTTTAAGCGAAAAATAATCGTGAAAAATCAACTGTGAAATTTGGAACGAAGCTCACGAAGATTCATCTGCAAACAACTCACGCATTGGCACGCTCGCACTTCAACTCATCAACCACTTGCAGTGTAAAATCGATCGGAAGAACTGCAAGAGGGAAGACCAGTTCCGACACAACAACCCCTTCATCGCACCTCCCTTGACATGCACCGTTAAGTGGTTGGGCGTTTACCTTGAATCTCCTCGACGCTCTACACGGGCCGGTGTAGACGAGGAATGTGGATACTGTCCTGTCTGGGCGTGAGAAACAAGTGGCAAGAGGCAAGAAATTTAACAACTACTCCAAACAAAGCTGCCGGAACTGGAAAGTACCGTCGACTTGGTGAACAGTCAACACCTCCAACAGCAGAAGCAGTCAGGATAAAGTCACTCGAGCGCCATTCGTACATCTCACTGCTGTCAATGATGGAAATCAATGAGTAAGTATAGCCCAGAGACAGAACAGACTGTTGACTTTGCCGATCTACACATTTCTACCGTTTGTTGGAGAATGCAAGAGAATGGATATTTGATTGGATGCTTATCAACGAAATGTACGGGTGTATGCAAAATTGATGTCGACGTTTACAACGAAAGCCTCGCAGCAGCACCGAGGATGTCAGGTGAATTGTGTTTGAGTTTCCAATCCACACATATCGGACAGAAAATTCTCTGCCAGTGCTGACGCTGTGGAACGTTTGTTTGTTCGATTTAGAACAATGGATTTGAATTGATTTTTCGCTGGCTTTTGTCTACATTTTGCTGTCTCCGGACGATTTTTTTTTGTCGTTACAGGAAAGATAAAGTCGGGCGAATCAATCATTATTGTGGCGGAAGACAGATGGGATGCAGAGTCAATTTCCCGGAACATGTGTTTCGTTGGCAGTTGTTCAACTTGTTGAAAACGATGAACATGGGAGTTTTTGAATTACCATCATGGTCTCGAACAATAATTTTGTTCGTTCAATCTATATTCATGAAGGCACGAATGGCTTTTTTTTTCGTTTTAGGTGCGTATTTTATTTAACGAATATTGTTTGTGCCATCAAAAGTCATAACTACCCGGCAGTCGTTATTAGCGTATTTTAATTTGAAATCAGTGGCTGCTTCACGGCATCCCTTTGACCCCCGGAGAATAATTAGGGATTTTTCTCCTGACTAAAACTCCAATCTCAATCGTTAATTTTTTGAACATATTTACTTCCATTTATTCAATTGCATGCAGTAAGAATTGCTCTGAGCTTCAAATTGTAATTTATGGATCAAAGAATCTTCGACTTCGAAGGAAATCTTATTGAACATATGGGTATTCTTGTAATCTAGTAACTGAACAGAAAGAAAAAAGGGGTGGGTATTCCATGACTATTCAGGAAATATCTCATAAATATCATCGAAACTTCCCAGAAGAATCCTGGAAGTATCGAAGACCAACTGTAAAAGCGTCCCATAATCTCTATGGAAGCTATGAAAAGAAAAATCTCAGAACTACTCTGGAATTGTTCCAGAACTTTTTTGAACTATCTCAAAACTATCCTAGAAGCTTCCTAGAAGAATCATGAAAGCATCCACGAAAAATTGTAAAGCGTCGTATAAGCTTTATGAATGCGCTCAAGAACAATTATGGAGGTATCGCCAAAGAAAAAAAAATCACTGAACTACTTTGGAAATATACCGGAACTATTCTGGAAGTATCGCAGAACTATCCTGGAAGATGTCCAGAAGAATCTTGGAAGCTTCCAAGAAACATTGTAATAGCGTACAATAATCTATATAAAAGCGTTGTAAAACAACTATGTAGGCCAAAAGAAATAAAAAATATTAACTCAGAACTACTCTGTAAGTATTCCAGAAGTATCCTAGAAGAATCCAAGCATACAAGAACAATTTTAAATACATCCCAGAATTATTCTGGAAGCATGCAAGAGCAACTTTGGCGGTATCCCAGGCAGTATTTCTACTTTGAAAGCCTCTCAACACAATCCTAGAAGCGATGTTCTCACTTGGAAATTATTAATTTTACACGATACGTAATTCATCTTTGATAAAAATCTGAGAACATAAACAAAGTAAAATTATTTCTCCCGAAACAGAAACATACGCAACTCGACAAAAGGTGTTTCCGATTATATTTATTTTCTTGTCTCTTTCAACTCATTCTAATGTTCTAAACGACTTTTGCATGTGTTAGTCTCCGGGCACCGAAAATTACATGACATTTTGGTAGTGTGTAGATCACTTCTGGAAGTATCCCTTAACAGTTTCCCTGGAAGTATCCCTTAACAAACAAATTTGATTGTTTTTCAGATCAACTCTGGGAGCATTCCAGAACAATCGTGGTAGAATTTCTTAACTATTTAGAACAATTCCAGATAGAGGGGGTTTCCTCGGCTAAAATGAAAGCATCCGAGAAAAATTGTAAAATCATCCCAGAATTTCTCTGGGACCGTTCAGAAGAACTATAGTGGCATCGTATAACAAAAAATGAATCAACCCAGAAGTACTCTGGGAGTATTCCAGAACTGCTCTGGGAATAATCTAGAACCATTTGAAAGCTGCTTAGAAGAAGAAACCTCTCTAGAGGTTTCTAGATTTCTAGAATTCTAGAGAAACCTCTCAAAATAATCCTGGATCAATCCTGGAACATCCCAGAACAGTTCTGGAAGTGCCTCAGAAAAACTGTGGGAGCATCACAGAACAATTGTGGAAAAGTCTCTCAAACCTACTGTGGAAGCAGCTCAGAACAGTCTTGAAAGCATCCGAGAACAATTCTAGTAGAATCCCAGAACAATTTCAGATTCATACTAGAACTACTCTGTAAGCATCCCAGACCGAATCTTGAGTATCTCAGAACTATTCTGTACATTTTAAAGATTCGTTAATATAATGAATGAATCAGAACTATTCTGGAGGCATTCAATAATAAAATCCAATTATCCAAAAAAAGAATCCCAGAATTATTTTGCAGACATCAATCCTGGAATTCCCATAATTTTAAAATTATAAAGAAGGAAAAAATTATTCCAGAGATACTCTGAAAATATTCCTGAACTATTCTGGATATTTTTTAGAACTATCCTGGAAGTATTTTAGAAGAATCCTGGAAGCATCCAAAAACATTTTTAAAAGCATCCCAGAATTACTCTCGAAGCATTCAAGAACAACTCTGGGATTATCTTTTCAAGTGTCTCAGAATTACCTTGAAAATCTCTCATAACTACTCTGAAACTCTCTCAAAACAATCCTGGAAGCATCCCAGAACAATCATGGAAGGGCCTCAGAACAACTTTCGAGGCATCCCAGAACAATTGTAGACGAAACTCAACACTACACTGGAAGCAGTTCAGAACAGATCTGAAAGCATCCGAGAACAGATCTGGTAGAATGCCAAAACAATTTCAAATTCATACCAAAACTACTCTGTAAGCATCCGACAGCGATTTGGAGTATCTCAGAACTATTCTGTACATTTTAAAGATACGTTAATATAATGAATGAATCAGAACTATTCTGGAGGCATCCAATAATAATCCTGGAAGAATCCCAGGATTATAAAATTTTAAATGAACCCAGAAATAACTCGAAGCCTTCTTAAACAACCATGCAGGTAACACAAAAGAAAAGAATAATTCCAGAACTAGTTTGTAAGTAATCCAAAACGTATATGTAAGCTTCCTGGAAGAATCCTGGAGGCATTCAAGAATGATTTCAAAAGCATCCCAGAATTACTCTGGAAGCATTCAAGAAAAACTCTGGGATTATTCCAGAACGATTCTGGAAGTAGCTTAAGATTACCCTGGAACTCTCTCAGAACTGTTTTGAAAGTCTTTCAAAACAATCCTGGAACATCCTTGAAGCAGCCCAGAACAGTCCTGAAAGCATCCGAGAATAACTCTGGAAGTATCTCAGAACTACTCTGGAGGCATTAAGAAACAATCCTGGAAACATTTCAGACCACTTGTAAAAGCCTCTCAGAATAAATCTGGAAGCGTTCTAGAACAACTATGGAGGGTATCCCAAAAGAAAATAATAATTCCAGAACTACTCTGGAAGTATTCCAAAATTATTCTGGAAGTACATAAGAACTATCCTAAGGATCCTAGAAGAATCTGACAGTATCCCAGAACTACCCTGAAAGCCTCTCAAAACAATCCCGAAAACATCCGAGAACTACACTGGAAACATTCATGAACAACCATGGACGCATAAAACATTAGAATCATTCAGTGGAGTGGAGGGGTTGGTGAGGTTAACATCCATACCTCTCACGCCAAAGTCACGAGTTCTAATCCCACTCACAGACAAGTTACGATAATATCCAAAAAAAAGGACTACTCTGGAAGCATCCCAAATTTATTTCAGGGCTGCCGCGAAGGAATCTCCAGATGAGATTGATTCTCCATCGTATTTTAAATCGATCCCAGCTCCTCCGAAGTTTTCTGGGAATGATAACAGAAATTTGAAATTCACTTTATAAAAAATCTACGTGTTCTGTGCAGTAAACCTCTTGAAAATTTCAACAAAAAATATGAGCAAGCTCTGTGGTAAGCTTTAAGTTCTGTGAGTCGAAACAAAAACAAGCACAGAGGCTTTTCGGAAAAAACTCTTATTATTTCCCTTGAAAGTATAGATTGCATTTATCTCGACACGAGTGCATGATATGAGTCAACATCGAAAATTATCAGTTTTAACACCGAACAAGCTAATGTTATAAAGGAGGTGGCCTTTGGCGAGATCTATTTGGTTATAATATATTACAAAACTCTTTTTTTTTTCAAATAATACAAAACACGTTTTAAATTTCCAAATCTGGAAGTGTCATGCAGTACGCTTATCCGAATAATGTTTACATATGGGGCATATTGTATGCGAAAGTTACCTTGGAATGGGTGTGACTCTCCAGACATTTTAAAATGGGTTGCTAGATCTGCAATTGAGCTATCACTTTTTAGCTGCTGGATGAAAGCTGCTTTCAACGACCACTTATTTCCACCACAGATTTCGCTAATAATACCATTGTCAACTAATAGGTGTTAGATCGAAAACACACACAACTCTGGTAATCTCTTTTGACGGAGTACAATCTGTAACAAAAATTCTCCATTTTAGTTCCCGAAAATCACGTCTCGTTTTTTTTTTGCAGGGAATCGTTTACTAGATCTAACGAATAAAAATAAACATTTGTTAATCACCTCGAAAATTCATTCAGAGCAAGTCCTGAGTGTTTTCTAAAATGCAGGCGAGTTTGGTGGGAATTCTTTGAGGCAGAAAACAAAATTGGTCATGTCTTCTTTCGGAAGGGGAAGTTGAGCCGTTGGTCTCGGCTCATGCTGCGTTATAACGATGAAGGTGCCTCCCTTCGGTGGCGAAGCAGCCAAGATTTAGCATTAGCATTAGCATTGACGTTTGCACACCTCGTGGATGGAGCTACGATGAGGAATAATTCGTTGGAGACATTGCATGTCACCATGAACCGTATCCAGTTACTGATAAGTTTCTGCACGTAATAATCTCCACGAAGACACTCGTCGATCGCTCACCTAGCCACGTCCATGCAACCGTTGTAGATAGGGAGGATTTGATATCCACCTTAAGAAGACACGAGGAACCCACATAGCCTTCAGTAGATATCAAAGGAAAATGGAAAATAATAGTCGGAGAGAATAGTTAAACAGAATGCCCTGTTTGGTGTACAGAACAAAAAATTATTTAAAATGGTCGTTGGGAGCATCTAGTCTAAGAAGGTTAAGTGATGCTCCATTTCTCTTCAAACGGTTGGGACAAAAAAAAAAAAAACCAAAAACCAACCCAACAAAAAAGAACCCAAAAACACCAAACTGTCATAATTAGTAACAGCAACTATATTGTGACCGAATTGAGTCAAATTGAAGCTGATTCAATCAATTTGCAACAAGTGTGCTGCTAGGGAGATTAAGGGTAACGGCATGATACTCACTAGTAGATTTATGTTTGTTAATTGTTGAGTGCTATCGACGATGAAATAGCATTGATACCATAACGTAGAGACTACACAGAAGGACTAATAATTAAAACTATAGCAATCCGCTAAACATTCTCCGGAATAATTTACTACACGAAAAACACGGAATCTATATCGAATGAAGAATAAAAACACCAAAACAAACATTAAAAACACAACTCAAAGACTTATGTCAAGAAGAAGAAGAAGAAATCCTTAGTGATTCAGTGAAGCGTAGAAAGTGCTAACAACAAAATAAAGAAGCAAAACAAAGAAGAAGTTTTTTTTAGGGCCAACTAGCTCATGTTTGAAAGAAGGCCAAATCTCTGAAAAAAGTAATATATTTAAGACGGCAATTCTCACTCAGAGAACCAGAAAACACGTTTTTTGAAAACTGTTTTTGTGGTAGAGAACTAGCAAATAAGACGCATTAAATGCAAAAGCACAGTTAACACACATGCAAACATCAGCTCCGTCTTAAATGAGTGGATTTACAATTGAAAAAAATGACTCTATAATAACAAATTCAATATGATTTTTTTTAACGTTCCTATCGAATCTAGCATCATCTATGAACTTGAGCATGCGCTTAGATGACCGCAAATTTCGTAGTAGACCTTGGTTGGCTGGAGTCAACAACACTGCGTAAAGATCCAAACGAATGGTGCCTATGGTTAGCAGACCACGCACCATATACAGTGACGGACAATACAATTAGACCAAAGCCCGATTTTCATACAACATGGTCATGTTTGGAGTCTGAACTGGATCTGAAATCTTTCACTTTCCCGTGAAGTAATTGAACTGAAATTTTGGCAATAGCCTAGAAATAACATCCACTACGGGAGCTAAAACTATTCTGGTATCAAACAAAAAGAGAAAAAGTACTTAGCTGAATTCCATTTAGTCTCGTATCCGATCCAAAACGCCAGATCAGGCATCCAGCAACGAGCAATACCCATCGCCACCAACTGAATACTGCACGGGTAATGTTTACTCCTCACACTTTTATCACGCGAGATCACCATTAATTAAATTTATCTAATATTTAGTTGCTAAATGCATCACACATATGCAGAAAATAATTCTCGGCAAATTTAAGGAATATTCAACTGTCGTTGGCCTTAGCCTCAATGATCGACAATTTAGTTTTTAAACGTGAACCAAACGCTGAGGTCGTCGACGAAGTAACAATTCTTAGGAAGTAACGAGACCACTGCATTATTTGGGAGTAGCATTAACGGCACGTTAAGAAAGGTCCTTGACGGTTAAGTCACGTTGTCGATAAGGTCTGTATCCGCAATAATCCGGACACCTCAAAACATGAATAAAACATAAATTTCGCATTACATTTCCGTCGTAGTTGTTTATTTCAGATTCATGGGATGTGTTTTAACAATTCGTGAAGACAAAACATAGTTATTCGGTATTTGCATAAAATTTTCGAACTTGGCGCTTAACTCCGTCCATTAGGGTTTGTACAGACTCTTCAGAAATCGTAGAAGCCGTCTTTGTCCAAATTTACTGGAAGTGCTTGTTGTCTTTGATTCCTTGCTTCTTTCCAGAAAGCTTCCGCTTCATCAGAGCCCAAAATCTCTTGATTGGTCGCAGCTCTGGGCAATTTGGCGGGTTTGAGGTATTTGGTACAATGTTCACTTGATTTGCTTGGTACCACTCCATCACAGTTTTAGCATAGTGGCATGATGCCAAATCGGGCCAGAACAAAGGTTTTTCTTTGTGACTTTTAATGAATGGTAGCAATCTCTTCTGCAGACAGTCTTTCTGTCTGATCTCCTTGTTGATTGTGCCTGTAGTGACGAAAGATTTACTCTTTTTGCCACACGTGCAAATTGCTTGCCACACAAGGTATTTTTTGGGAAATTTCAATGCCTTCTTCGTTCTGAAATGCTCAGCTGTAGCATTTCTGGCCATAGCAGAATAAAAAGCCAGCCCTGGAAGCTGTTTGAAATCCTCCAGGACATAAGTTTCATCGTCCATACCAACGCGTGAAAACTTCGTCAAATATTCGCAGTACAAACGTCGAGCCCGTGATTTTGCTGCCAAGTTCTGTTTGTCGTTGCGATTTGGAACTGTTTTTACTGTATACGACTTAAGTCCCAAACGTTGTTTTAATTTTTGGACAAAACTAGGCGACATCCTTATTTTACGAGCCACCGTTCGAATGGAGAGATTTGGGTTTTTCGTTAAGATCCTTTTCACCTTTCGGTCCATGACCGGATCCGTCCAATGTTTTTGTCACTTCTCGGTTTCCTCTCCACCGTCAAACGTTCCGAAAATGATTTGAGCACATCGTAAACAGTGGATTTAGGCAAATCCAATGTTTTTGCAAGGTCCCGTATTGACAAGTCAGGCTACGCCCGTACAAAATTCGCTCGCGCACTTGTTTTTCTTTCGTCGCCATCTTGAATATTAAACATGAAATGTAAACATCAATCATAGTTTTTTTCATCATAGACTCTCAGCTATACCACAGTGAAATTTTTCATTCCTACGTGCATTATTTCAAAAGTTACAATGATTTGAAGGTGTCCGGATTATTGTGGATACAGACCTTATACGGTCCACGTGACGCACTCAATAATGGAGTTTTTTTTGTGCAATGAGCCAAGTTGACTAATTTACAAATCTGTTGTCGCCACTGCTATGATCTACGGGACACAAGTGGCCGTTCTCACGAAATACAGTAGAAATCTATCAGAGGATACAAGCGCCAGTTTGTGGAAGGTATGGTTATTTGAGACCTTGGCGGATGAGAAAATGTCGACCATGGTGGGGCATTATTCGACAAAACATGGTCCGATATGGAAGTTACACGTACGAAGATTGGAAGTATCTAGCATAGAGATAGGGATAAAGATCGTTTGAAACTGCAGGAGGTTTACGAAATCGACAATATCCGACTAGGGTAGTATAACTGCATATTTGAACATGTATCATTGGAAGAATACTCACAGTTTATTTACAGAGATGATTGGGGCGATTCTTTTAAACGATGCATGGACTACCACCAATCCATAGTACTTTTGAAACAGGAAAATCGAGTCTTTTTTTCAACCCACGGACCACCGTTCTTTGAAAGCTCCAGCCTTAGCTTTATTCCCAACGGACGTTACTATTTTTTGTGGTACAAAATAAACAACGAAACGCAACTTCGCTTCACTCTTGCAAATGAAAGCTTCATCCCGAATGCAACTTTTATCTCCATGAACACTACGGGGATGCTTTCACGGTTCTTTTTAAATCAATGAAAAATCTTTTGCTACTTAGAAAGTTTTCCGAAAAAAAAGACAGCACAGGAAAAACGCGTCCACTCGAAACCAGAGCCTACTTCCGTTTTTTTTCCTTCGGTGGCGAAGCAGCCAATATAAACAGAAAATAGTCACACGTTAAAAATTTACTATTCACATAGAAAGTTGAACAATGATTTCACAAGATCACAACTGGAGATCCAATCCAATTTTCCTATGTGTCCAACTGTGGCCTAATGTATTTAAAACATTGAAAAATGCTGATATTGTTTAATTTTCCAATGGAAATATAAATGAGCCAAGGGATATGTACCCTACTTGTTACATTTTCCTCGTTCAGAATGCCTCCCAAACCCAGCAATACAAAAAAAACACGTGCACCATTTCGAATCGCTCGTAATCCTCGACGTTTCACTTGCTGTCCAAGTCTGACTCTGATGTCACCCAGTTAAGCTGGTCCATCACGGTTTGCTATCCACATTGTTGTATGTTGCACTCAGTTGGACGTCATAGTTTGCCAAACCGTCTTGTACCGCTACCGAAAACAACTCAGTCGGCGTCCATTGACGGTTCTGGTTCTCGTTCACTCAAAGGAAGGAACAGATCGCCCGTCGGTAACTTGATTAGCCTTGTGAGGGAAGCCCTAGCAAAGTTCCACTCGAAAGGTTTGCTGGTAAGTGCAGACACCTCCAGCAGGCCATTTAGCTCTCGGTCGCGGTTCGGTTCGGTATTTTTGCTCGTTTCGATTTCGTTGTGGGGGAATTTTGTGCGAAGATTTTTGAAAAGTTTGTGGTTGTTGGCTACATTGTTTGAATGATCCTTATGTGACGATTTTTATTGAGGAAGTTGGAGAAGTGCGAGTTTATATAGCTGTGTATTTGCTTGTATATTTGCCAGTGAGAGCGGTTTTCAGTGATTATTAAATTAGATTGAGTATAAGAGGCGTGGCATAGGATGTTTTGTGAAAGAGAAAGTTTGTTCCAAAGCCAAAATAAGTTCCAATAGATCATCACGATCGAGCAGCTACGGTACCGGATCGACGATCACTCAGCTGGTTCCGGCATCGGTGGATATCTTCCAAAAGTTGCTCGATATTAAGGAATTGAACGGCTGTGGAGCAGCGATAGCAGGTGGCGGAAACATGACGGAAGATAAACCAGTTGAAAGTGGCCAAGGGCCAGAGCTGCAGGAGCCTGACAATGCTAAGCCAGCGATGGATACGTTGGCAGTACCCAACATCGAGGATGTCGTTGGCGCCGAAGAATCTGGCGAGGAGTCCGAAAATGATGGGTAGGGTGGGATAATGATGGGTGAGGTGGGATGTAAGGACATTATTATTTTTCGTAGCCAAACGGTGAAGCTTGTCTAAGATAGAAAATTGAAGTGAAGCAAAGTGCAGTATCTATAAATACGCCCAACAAATTAAATCCATTTAGTTGAAAAGCCCGTCTGTCCAATAATCGGAACCTAGCTAGTAACAGCCCTGTCTACAGAGGTAGAGGAAGAATAGTGACATTCTTTAACCATTCCAACGCCTAACAAATCGCTTCCGCCAGTATCTAACCCAGCCCTTTTGCTCATCGAATCCTCTAGATTGTTTATTTTTTTATTTCCTTGATTATCGAGATTTTCAGCCCTAGGCTGGTTCATCTCCCGTCGTAGTCACTCAAATACCTTTTGGGTATTTTCGTAACTTCTCCGGGGGTGAGATTCGAACTCGTGACTTTGGCGTGAGAGGTATGGATGTTAACCTCTACGCCGGGGTCGCTCTAGAATTTTATTTTTTCTTGTCAAAACCGATTCAGAGGCCAAAGGAATTTAGTAAATCATCTTAACGGCTGAATTGATGACTATTAAAAGTATTCTAAGTGCTGAAATTTCATACTGAACAATATAAAAATAAAAAAAAAAAAACAATTGTGTTCAAGAGTTTAATAATGGTTCACAAGATAATTAACTTCCAGGGCTACACGTGAAATGTATGTTTTTTTTTAATGGCAGATAATTGTTGATGATCTTAGTTGTTTTGCTGGTCGAACGCTTTCTCAACATTGAGCAGTGTTATTGTAGAGGTTTTGGAGATAAACCTTTTCCCTTTTGAGGATTTCGATGATTAGGTTCAGTTGGTGCACACTGAATTTATCATGTTGGAAGCAAACAACCTTTGTTGAACAACCAACTGTAGATTGTTTTTTTTTTTACTAATCACAAAAGACCAGCGTGGTGACATTAAAAAAACTGAACACAGAAGAGCTTCAGTTCCATTCTGTGGTGGTTGTCACCCTTCATATTTCTGGCATAAGTCAACAGTTCAAACGATCTTCCATTTGCTCAATCAGTAAAGGCACTGTTTCAAAATACTATGTTGGAGGTGCGATTCCCGGTATGGTCTGGGATTTTTTTTATGGCATCTCCGACTTACAACGATATCTTGTCGAACATATGAGTATTCTTAAAGACTTTTCATGAACGTAGATTACACCCTGAGGCAATTTGACCATGCAGTTCGAGTTCTGGTCTGACTTATTTTGATTAGGCAGCGAGAAAAGCGGATCATTGAACACAGATTTTTATACAGACGGCTCGTTACAAGACAATATTTGAGGCTCTGGGATTATTGGCTCTAGCTAGAATAGCCTACAGTTCCTAGAATGTGTGGCAGTTTACAAAAAAAAAGTAATGAAAAAATGATACTTGGCTACCGTTAGAAGTTTTCTAGAAAATTCCTGGCATCCAACTGTAAAAGCATCCCAGAATGTACATGGAAGCGTTCTAAAACTACTATGGAGATTAAGAGACTAGGAACTATCCGGGAAGCTTAATAAAAGACTCCTGGAAACATCCAAGAACAATTTAAAAACATCCTCTGAGCGCTCTCAAAAGAATCGAGGAAGCATGTTAGATCAATCCTGGAATCTTCCTAGAACAAATCTGGAAGTGTATCAGAAGTCTGGAAACAGCTCATAATAGTTCTGAAATCATCCCATAACAGTTCTGATGACATCCTAGAACAATTTAATATTCATACCTGAACTATAAGCTTTCTAGGACAATTCTAGAAGTATCTCAGAACTATTCTGGAGACAACAATTCTGGAAGCATCCCAGAATTGTAAAACTGTAAAATCATCCCAGAATAACTCTGGAAGTGTTGTACAATAACTGTGAAGGTATCCCCAAAAAAAATATAACTTCAGAACTACTATGAAAGTATAGTATTCAGGACGTATCCCAGAACTATCCTGGAGACTTCCTAGAAGAATCCTGGAGGCATCCAAGAAATTTTTTAAAAGCATCTCAGAATTACTCCGGGAGCATTCTACATCAACTCTAGGCTTATTCCATAAAAATACTGGCAGTATCTCAGAGCTACCCAGGACGCCTGTTAGAACTGTTTTAGAATCCTCTCAAAACAATCCTGCAAGCAGCCTAGATCAATTCCTCAAGCATCTCAGAACAATCCCGGAGGCTTTCTTGAACTACACTGGAAACATCCAGTAACAACTATGGATGTCCAAAAACATAAGGAAATACGCTGGGAGCATCTCAGATGTATTTCGGAGTGCTGCGAAGGAAACTTATGATGAAATTTAATCTCCATCGTATTTCAAATCTATCCCAGGTCCTCCAAGGTTTCCGGGTATGAAAACACAATATTGAGCTCGCTACGAATTCACTTTATCAACAATCTAAAATGGTGACATGTACAGCGTATCTTTCTCTTGAGAATTTAAACATAAAATTAAGAGTTAGTTCTGTGGGCACCAGCTTGGATTTACGTTTCGAGGGTTGAAACAAAAGCATGCCAGTTTTTCGAAGGTCTGATAATTTCCTTCGACTAGATAGATGTGGAGGAGGATGGGTGCGATTCCCGGGCTGGTCTGGTTGTTTAGAATACTAGATTGAGCAGCAGGTAATAAGTTAACCGTGATGAGCTTGAAATGCTGAGAATGAACAAGAAGAAGCTGAATAGTTAACATTTCGTTTCCAATCTGTTTACATACATTGTTATCTCGTTAGATATGTAGGTTATGTTCATGCACTTTAAGGGCCGGAATTTCGCTGTCTTGTGTAAGAGTTAGTCAGCAATGGTTTCAAAATTTTAGCCATCTTCCAAAATCCAGAATACAGATTCCGTTATTGATCGTTTGACTCAGCGGTTGCAGCAGGCTTTAAATTTTATTCGTTGGGACTATCAGAAGAGGGTGATAGGGTTGTTGTTCGATCACTGACACTGAACTCGGTTTGGCAATCCTCGGCTCGGAGGATTCCAGCGGATTTGTGCAATTCCACCTATCGGAATATCAACAGGAACAAGAAAAACTCGACTGATAAAAATTAAACTCAAAGCAACACCATGCTGGAGGTGGCTGGGTTCGATTCCCGGTCTGGTCTAGGAATTTTTCGTTAAGGAAAATTTCTCGACTCCCTGGGCATAGGGTATGATTCTATTTGCCACACAATCATACTTATGCAAAAATGGTACCTGTGGCATCGAAAGCTCTCAATTAATACCTGTGGAAGTGCATTTAGAACACTAAGTTGAGAGCTAGCAATAAGCGAATTGTGAAGACAATAAGCTTGAGATGTCCTCCTTTATCAACATTTCACTAGCATATTCAAAATAAAGTTGAATTAAATTGACGAATATTTCTATTACTTTTGGTTAGAACAAAAAAAAAAAAAAACATTTCACAATCACGTTTGAAACCTACGAGACGTTGGTCTTGATCCTTGCCAGAGGTTTACGTTAAGGATGAAACGTTGTAATAATATGTAATACTCTTTAACTAACTGTGAGGCCAATCTGCTGGCATCACGTGAACTCGACACTGAAGAAGTCTATAAGTCGCAGATGAAATAGGCCTCACTATCTGTCAAAAGATAAGCTTTCTATAGTGAAATTTAAAGAAATTTGTTCGCGTTCACTAGTGACAGTTTGATAAAGTGTTTCAGTATTTTTAATTTCTTAAAGTGTTGATCAGTGTTAGTTGAAGTGCTAGTTTAAAATTTCCATAGTTTTCAAATTAATAATATTGTTTACTTAGTTACAATCGATCAAGAGTTATTCATTGTCTGCCTGCGCATTAGATCATGTAATGCGAGTAATGGTGTATTGTAATGATGAAAAAATCTATATAGACTGTTCCAGAAAGTATAAGCACATTTTCAAAATGACAAAAAAGTCATGCTTTTTTTATTTTTAATAATTTTATTTGGCAAATCATATTTTTATTTGTGTTTTATATGATATTTTACTCTCGTTTAATCAAAATATTTAATCATAGCTTAACTTTTCCTCGACTATGACCAAACTCAACACCCCAGCTTCTGCATAGTGGTACTTTCCATCATTTTGACCACTTTTGGCCAATCTTTTTTAAATTTTTGGATGTCGTCCGCTGGTTTTATGAATTTTCGAAGCTTTGCTTTGGTTAAAGCCCAAAAAGTCCCGATTGGCCGTGCCTCCGTGCAGTTCGGCGGATTTATGTCTTTCGGCACGAAACATACATTTTGATGTAGAAGGAGACGCCAAATCAAGCCAAAACACTACTTGACCTCTGTGCTGCCTGACCATCGGCAATAATCGCTTTTGGAGACATTCCTTAACGTATTTCTGAGTGTTCATCGTCTCCGTTGTGATGTACGGACTAGATGTTTTACCACACTCGTATATTGCCTGCCAAACCATAACCTTCTTACCGAATTTTTCGGTAAACATCGCCTTCTCTGTTTCGGGGATGTCTTTGTCTTCGCTTACAGTATAGAATTGTGGTCCGGGAAGCGTTTTGTAATCTAGTTTCACATACGTTTCATCGTCCATTATTATACACCCAGAATTTCTACACAATAACGAATCGTAGGGTTTACGAGCCCGTGGTTTCACGGACGCGGCCTGTTTTGGGTTCCATTTGGGTATTTTTCTGCCTCCGGTATATTTTTAGCCCAAGTCTTTCTATGGCACGCATGACGTTACTCGACGAGGTCCCTAGTTTTTTCGCAACATCCCGTACGGAAGTCGCTGGTTTTCGCTTGTAGGCATCCCTGATCTTTTTATCGATATCCGGACTAACAGGACCGGATTTCCGACCACTCTTCGGCGCATCTTCAAACGTACACTGTACACTACACTATATTTTCGAATCGCAGATCGTACCGCTCCGACACTTACACCCTCTTCCTTGGCCAATTTTCTCAAGGAGAGTCCGCTCACAGTGCACCATTTGTGCACGATACTTTTTCGTTGTTCCGGAGTAAGACCACGCATTTTGGTAACACAAAACTGAGCACTTTTTTGATTTTTTTTTTTTTTAATCAGTTCGTTTATTTGTTAGGCTCAGGCGTGTGTAACACTTTACGGAGCCGATATTCAATATTGTTATTTACAATGTACAATTTTTCAATTTTAGTAAAGTGGGGTGCCAATTACTCGTGGCTAGCTCGAGGTTAATGGGTCACATTATTGTTTGGAAGGGGCTAGGCAGGTAACTTATTTCAGGTATTTGTTGCTGCTCATGGTTGCGACATCTTCCAAATCCTCGGTCTCTGTAGTCCCTTACAGGAACTAATCTGCAGATGGGTGACCACAGCTTGCTGGGCAGGTACAAGTAGCTTATTTATTTATTTAAATAGCCATACATCGTATTTACGATATGACTTCATCTACAACATTTCGCCAATATACTCGGTCTATGGCTGCCTCTCTCCAACCTCGTTGACGACCCACACTCGCCAGATCCTGTTGCACCTGGTCCGCCCATCGTGCTCGCTGTGCCCCACGCCTTCTTGTACCGGCCGGATTCGAGGCGAACACCATTTTTGCAGGGTTGTTGTCCGGCATTCTCGCAACATGCCCTGCCCACCGTATCCTTCCAGCCTTCGCGACCTTCTGAATGCTGGGTTCGCCGTAGAGTTCAGCGAGCTCGTGGTTCCAT
Organism: Aedes koreicus; assembly: GCA_024533555.2. Taxonomy (NCBI): domain Eukaryota; kingdom Metazoa; phylum Arthropoda; class Insecta; order Diptera; family Culicidae; genus Aedes; species Aedes koreicus. Next base: position 249,982 of record JAHHFK020000808.1, on the reverse strand, counting down.
CTTCGCCGCCACACTCCATCCTCCTGTACGCCGCCAAAGATGGTCCTAAGCACCCGGCGTTCGAAAACACCAAGTGCTTGCAGGTCCTCCTCGAGCATCGTCCACGTCTCGTGCCCGTAGAGAACAACCGGTCTTATCAGCGTTTTGTACATGGTACATTTAGTGCGGGGGTGAATCTTTCTTGACCGCAAGTTCTTCTGGAGCCCGTAGTAGGCACGACTTCCACTGATGATGCGTCTTCGGATTTCACGGCTGTTGTCGTTGTCAGCCGTAAGCAAGGATCCAAGGTAGATGAATTCTTCCACCACCTCGAATGTATCCCCGTCTATCGTAACACTGCTGCCTAGGCGGTCCCTGTCGCGCTCGGTACCTCCTGCTAGCATGTACTTTGTTTTCGACACATTCACCTCCAGTCCGACTTTCGCAGCTTCGCGTTTTAGGCGAGTGTACATTTCTGCCACCGTTTCAAATCTTCTGCCGACAATGTTCATGTCATCCGCAAAACAAACGAACTGACCGGATCGAGTGAAAATCGTACCCCGGCTGTTGAGCCCGGCTCTTCGCATGACACCTTCTAGCGCAATGTTGAACAACAGGCACGAAAGTCCATCACCTTGACGTAGTCCCCGGCGTGATTCAAACGAGCTGGAATGTTCGCCCGAAATCTTCACGCAGTTTCGCACACCGTCCATCGTAGCTTTAATCAGTCTAGTGAGCTTCCCGGGAAAGCCGTTCTCGTCCATAATCTTCCATAGCTCTATGCGGTCGATACTGTCGTACGCCAAAACAGAGTAGGCTTCTCCTTTTATTTTGCAAATATCGTCCGCCTCGCCCGTCCATCAACGCCGGCCTACTTCCCCCAACCATTCACTTTTGTGAGGGCGAGAGACCCCGGAGCCTTTCTTGACGGCGTTTTTTCATGTTGGGGCGGCGGTCGTCCCCCCGTCCAACTTCCCCGTAAATGCCTCTTTGTCATCATCGGTGCTTCCAGAGTGTGGGCTGTGCACGTTGATAATGCTGAAGTTGAAGAACCGGCCCTTGATTCTCAACCTGCACATTCGGTCATTGATCGGCCACCACCCGATCACGCGCTTCTGCATGTCACCCATCACTATAAAAGCTGTTCCCAGCTCGTGTGTGTTGCCGCAGCTCTGGTAGATGGTATGGTTACCGCTAAACGTACGCACCGTGGATCACTTCCAGCACACCTCCTGCAGCGCTACGATGCCAAACTTACGATCCTTCAGTGCATCGGAGAGTATGCGGGTACTTCCGACGAAGTTGACCGATCGGCAGTTCCACGTACCGAGTTGCCAATCGCTAGTCCTGTTTCGTCGCTGTGGTCCTCGCCGATTGTTCTGGGTCGTATTCTGCTGTAAATGTTCCTGTGCTTGCTTTTTTTTACGGCTGACACCAACCCCCTACTTTCCGGAGGACCATAGTGCTCAGTTGAATTTAGAGACCCACGCTGGCACATGGACGGTGATTCAGCCGCCCCTGACATGGGGAACAGACGCTGTTTTGAGCCGCTCCTAACCTGGAGAACAGACGCTCTGGTGCTGCATTTTTTTCTGTTTTCCGCTGATCGATTGAACTCGTTGAATCTTCAAACTAGTCTGCGAATAGTAATGTTAATAGAACAGTCCACAAACTCATTGAAATCTTAAAAATGAGTTCAAACACAGCAAGTAGTAGCAGGCATTGTTTTTTTAAACTCCAATAAATTTTGGAAGTGTCGCATTCACAGCTCAAAGTTTCGCAATTTATGTACTCAATATTTTCAAATGGAAAGAGAGGCAGGAAAATCTCGAAAACTAGCAAAACTTTGTGAGTCCATTCCACTAATTAAAAATATTTTCAATTTGGGTCCACATTAACCTGGTTTTCGTTGACGGTTTGCGGCGTTTTCTCTCTGCTAGTTTATAACTGAATCGGCTATAGGAATACCCAGCTTCCGCCATTGATTGATCTGTTAGCTTCGAAAACAAGTGAAAACAGGAGACAACATCGTGAGAGCTAGAAACTGTCCATTTGTTCAATAAACAGGCTGAACATGCAATTGAGATGCCACTGTATAATTTTCCATAAGAAATCAAACCAATCGTCATCCACATGTTTCCGTTCCTGCCAGGACTTAGATCTAGGTGATCCATTTACCCACGGAACAACAAAACTAGCACAACAAGCCCCCGCCGTACGTTCGACGTCGATAATCTCTTCATCCAATTACAATCAGCATGACTTCGGGGGAAAATAGCGAGCGTGATGCCATGACCAGCTCCTTACCTGTGTTTCGTCAACTAGATCTGCCTACCATGCCCACACGAGATATGCCTTCCCTGACTGTACAATCCAATTAGCTTCACCGCAGCAAAGTCGGGCCCAATGTTGTCGTCATCATCTCGGAGGTCAATTGTAGAAGAAAGTTCCTTCAAACTTGCTGCCAGCCCGAAACAACGAGGACACCTTCACGTGACTAGTGTTGATTTTCGCCTTAGCAGAAACGGCAACATTTTGTAGGTTTCCTGGAATCTTTCTATCACGCATTCTACTGAGACAAAGTTTTTCACGTTTTCGTTTTTCGAGGAGGTTGTTTACCTGCGGGGCTTCCCTTAGCGACACAAATTAGTGACTTCCTTAATGAATGTGGTGTTGATGACCGATGAATGTTCAAAGGACAGACTAAGTGGGAGAGTTCTTCAATCTATGGAATTAATCAGGCTGAGAAGCTTCACACAAAAAAAAAAATCATCGATCTACTTTTCAAGTCCAAGAAAAGTTGTTGTCAAATTCGAGCATATCGTCGAACATTTCCTTACAATATATGTAAGATCTCAATTTTAGTTAATTGAAACTATGTTTTTTTTGCTGTGAAGGCTTCAACGTGTGTACGTTCTATCCGGATGTTGAAACTAGGAACTACGCGTAGGACAATGAAGTGCAAATTTAAAGTACACCACCACGTTGTTCCGATGTCGACAATGGTTAACTCTAGAGAAGGAGAGCAGATAGAATTCCATCCAATCGAATTAGGTTTACAGATTCCAAAATTGCCGCTGAACTCCATCAAACTAGAAATCCCAATCAAACGGTACTAATTGGCCTCCATTTCTCTCTCTCTTTCCCGTAGATTGCTTAATTTAGCTCGTCTCGGCTATCATGTCCAATTTGAGGAGGGTGTCATAGATAATGAAAAACCTCCCACGAACCAACCACCGCCGCCGCCGCCGGTAAAACCCAAAAAGTGAGTCCTTGCTAGAATATGCTAAAATCGCTTTTCGCTTGTACCTTGCCACTACTACACACGTATAGCCATATGTTGCGCTAGTGATGCATGTTGTGTTCAATAATATTGCTTTACCTCTGCCCACTTGTCATCATCGGACGGGGTCAGGATTTCAATCGGCCGAAAAAAAAACCCACAGAGAACGCATTTCCGGGAATCGCATATCCGGTTCCATTCGGATCATCCACCAGACCAGAAGAGCATTGTTGAGTGTTTCGCTTTCCACGAGAACGATCTGCTGATTGCGAGGGCATGGCGTTGGCGTTGGCGGAGACGATTGAGTCTGAGCTCTTCCGTTTTGCTCATCTGAGTGCCTAGTGATGGTGGCATTCGTGGCTTTACGGCCTGTTAGTTTTAACGGGTTTGTTTGTCACTCGGGAGGTGTTTCTAGTACTTGTGTTCTTATTATCCCGAACGGCAGTGGCGTTTCCGATATCGAAGTGGAGTTTTATTAGTTCTCAGGAATGCTCGATGATCGAAGGCGATGTAGAGCTTTGTTTTATCGCTTGCTACAAGTGGTGCTCTTGTTGTTTGATTCCACGGTTCAAGATGACCATCTAGAGAGCATGAATCAAGAGAAATGTCAAGGATCTGATTTAATTTGGTCGGCAAATTAAACGAAAAGGTTGAAAAGGGAACAGAGAGGTAAATTCTAATCTTGAAACGTTAAATATGAAGCAGAAACAGCACCACTAAGTTCAAAATCCATAAGGGCCCACACAGAAACTCCTTCCAACATCTCAAACAAGGTTTTGCTAGGAAGATTTTTTAGGTCTAGAGGTTTATTTAGCTATCCTACTGAAATGGCTTTTAAGACTGTATTCGATGAAATTTGGACACACGCATTTGTTCGTAACTTTTTAGCGTGTGGGTAAAAATTATTGAAATTTTAACCGTTCTGCATTGTGATGGACGATGAGACCTACATTAAAGCCGACACCAAGCAAATGCCAGGACAGGAACACTACGTCGCCACCTCTAAGTTGGCCGTTCCGGAGAGTGTACGGATGAAGAAACTGTCGAAATTCGCCAAAAAATTCCTGGTCAGGTAAGCGATCTGCGGATGTGGCAAAATGAGTCAGCCCTTCATCACCTCTGGGACCGTCAACGGACAAATCTACAAGGACGAATGCCTCCAAAAACGACTTCTGCCCTTCTTGAGATCTCACGATGGCCCGACACTGTTTTGGCCGGATTTGGCATCTTGCCACTATGCCCGGCCCGTCTTAGACTGGTACAAAGATAATAATGTAGTTTTTGTACCAAAAGACGTCAACCCTCCAAACACTCCGGAACTTCGCCCAATTGAAAAATTTTGGGCAATCATGAAGGCAAAGCTCGTTAAAACTCCAAAACTGATAGAAAATGAACTTGAACTAAAGAAAGTGTGGTTGAAAGTAAGTAAGCAAGTCGGTCCTATCATTGCCCAAAATTTGATGAAAGGGGTCAAGGCAAAGGTGCGGACATTTGGGTTGGGAGAAGAGGTTCAATAAACCAATGATGTCAAAACTTAACCATTTAGTAGTACTTTATTTCCAGAAAGTTTGAAAAGAATCGGGCTCAAGGAAAATTTTTGGTGACCTATTTTGTGTGTCCAAATTTCATCGCATACAGTCTTTATCAAGATCTGAACTCAAGGATATGTTCGATAATCTAGATCATCATTGTGTCTGTAACCATACCATATATGACCCATCCGTATTGAATCGGTTAAAGTTGTAACTCTGTTGTTATTCTTATTTCATGTGAGCTATTAAAATCTAGTTTCATACTAAAATTAATCTTGAAAAACTAATCTGAAACTAGAAGACGTTAAGTTATCACTCTCATTAGTTTTTTTTTAAGTGTTAAGAGTGCATCCACAATAAATATTTACTTCCATTTATTCAATTGGATGCAGTAAGCATTGCTCTGAGCTTCAAATTGTAATTTATGGATCAAAGAATCTTCGACTTCGAAGGAAATCTTATTGAATATATGGGTATTCTTGTAATCGAGTAACTGAACAGAAAGAAAAAAAGGGTGGGTATTCCATGACTATTCAGGAGATATCTCATAACTATCATCGAAACTTCCAAGAAGAATCCTGGAAGTATCGAAGACCAACAGTAAAAGCGTCCCATAATCTCTATGGAAGCTATGAAAAAAAAAAACTCAGAACTACTCTGGAATTGTTCCAGAACTTTTCTGAACTATCTCAAAACTATCCTAGAAGCTTCCTAGAAGAATCATGGAAGCATCCACGAAAAATAGTAAAGCGTCGTATAAGCCTTATGAATGCGTTCAAGAACAATTATGGAGGTATCGCCAAAGAAAAAAAAAATCACTGAACTACTTTGGAACTATTCTAGAAGTATCCCAGAACTATCCTGGAAGCTGTCTAGAAGAATCTTGGAAGCTTCCAAGAACCATTGTAATAGCGTACAATAATTTATATAAAATATCCGGTAAGCTGCCTGACTCCAATATTGGTCAAATTCCAGAATCGTCGATGTTTTCTGCCAACCAGCATGATGGTTGAAAATTCAGAGCATCAATCCTAACAACTTTTTCAAGGGTCCGCCCCGAAAAATTTATAAGTTAAGTTAGTTCTCATTTTTCTTCTTTTCTGATAGCGAGATAACCTGCAACGCTGCTGGCACCTGAAATCATCCTGGTTAATTCTGAGTGTAGTAGTGTGGGTGATTTCCCATATGTATTTTTGAGGTCTTGGAAAATTTCACTTTATTTACAACAGAATTAGAGACAGTTAAACTGAATGGATTTATTTTTGTGCACAACAATGCAGGATGCAACTGATGGATGACACTCATAAAGTGATAAAACATTGCACAAATATTTTTGAAACCTACGGGATGCCTATCATAGCATAGCATTTTTTTTCTTAGTGTTTCAAGCTTATTGCTGTCACAATTAGCTTATTGCTTGCTCTCAACTAAGTGTTCTAAATGCACTTCCACAGTTAATAATTGAGAGTGGTACCTGGTATCACCAATTTTGCATTAGTATGGTTGTGTGGCAAGTGTGGCTATGCCCAGGGAGTCGAGAAATTTTCCTTAACGACCGTAACGACTTCTAGACCAGACCGGGAATCGAACCCAGCCACCTCCAGCATGATGTTGCTTTCTAGTTGCGCCTTTCCCAACGGAGCTAAAGGAGGCCCCTTAGCATAGCATAAAACACTTGAAAATATCGTTGGAAGTGTCCCGAGATAAGGATCTCCGCTTCCATTTACCGTATCGCCAAAAACGTTTAATGGCATTAACATGCTCCTCTCTGCACACCTGGCCACGTCCTACTTTAATTTTCGGTTGAGTTTGATACGAGCTATTCTCATGCACTTCTCTTCAGCTCTGAGCTTTGTGCGAAAGCACCTTCTGTTGCTAAAAGCCGTTATCTGTACCCATCGAGGCGTGTACCTCTCCTTCACAGCCACCCTCGTGAGACAGATGTAGCTCTGAACTGACTTAGCGTTGGCTTGCTGCTGTCGGCTTCTCCAAGAACACCTTAAGTCCTCCTCGTTTCCTGAGCCATGTACCCCATTCTCGTCACAAACGACTTAAGTAGCCACTTCCTCCACACCGACGGAGAGCTCCCCGAAGGTCTCATTTAACCGCTTGCTTGACCTTCACGCCATTTTCGATACAGAGCAGACAAAAATTGCGACATAATGGCTCCGTTAATCACGTAGCACTTACTTTCATCGTGCCACATTCTGAGAACGACATTGTCTGGGCTGTTGTCTGCCCCGCTGATTATAACCATCGCGCTTCGCATTGAACTGAACCGTTGTCTCTTGGACATCTTCGCATTCCGGCCAGAGATGGGACTATGCGTGTCCGAATCTGTGCGGATCCTTCATGCAGCAGGAACTGCGTCAAGTGAAAGTTAACCTCGCCATGTTTTCTGTGCATCCAGGTCGACAGAACCGTTATCAGCCTGTGTATCCACCTGCCGTTCTCCGCCTCATTCGACTCCTGCTGCCACTTCGGCATCGACACCGCTCGCACGATTTTCCGAACTCCTTGATTTCCTTCCGATTGTCCTTCGCTAGAGTAATGCCGATAGGGATCATTCTGACGATATCGAAAACTGCTTCCGACGGGATGGTCCTATAAGTGTTTACGACTCGCACAGCTAACGAGGACGCTTGGCCACGTCCTGCCTAACTTCGCTCGGTTCTGCCTGGTTTACAGCGCTGAAACCCAGGCTAGAGCCCTATACCTAAGTATCGATGAGGAGCCTCTTGCTCTTGGTCCAATGTTATTCGGCATGATTTCAGCTGTGATGTCCTGTGTCTTTTCGACGTCTGCGCATTCCGGACAGAGAGGGGACATCGCGTGTCCGAATCTTTGCGGATCCTTTATGCAGCAGTCATGACCTGACAGGAACTGCGTCAAGTGAAAGTTAACCTCGCCATGTTTTCTCTTCATCCAAGACGACAGAACCGTTATCAGCCTGTGCCATTCTTCGCCTTATTCCACTCCTGCTGCCACTTCGGCATCGACACCGCTCGCACGATCTTCCGAACTCCTTGATTTCCTTCCGATTGTCCTCCGCTAGAGTAATGCCGATAGGGATCATTCTGACGATATCGAAAACTGGGGCCGTATTGCGGATCTCGAAACGAAGCACTTTTTCTCACAAGCGTTCGTACAAAAAGTCGTTCGTTTTGAGCTACATAATGCCACCCCTGCTTCCGACGAGATGGTCCTATAAGTGCTTACGACTCTCATAGCTCACGAGGACGCTTAGCCACGTCCTGCCTAACTTCGCTCGGTTCTGCCTGGTTTCCAGCTCAGAAACCCAGGCTAGAGCCCTATACCTAAGTATCGATGAGGAGCCAGGAGACGCCTCTTGCTCTTGGTCCAATGTTATTTATTCGGCATGATTCCAGCTGTGATAGCCTTCGCCACCTTCTTACAGACATAGTCGATGTGGCTGTTGAAGCTCAGGCGGTTGTCGATCAACACTCCCAGGTACTTCATCGGTTCTCAAATTGCATGCATATTTCAACGTATTCTTGTATTCTACTGAAATAAACCACCCACACTTGTCAGTGGCCCCAACAGCATCCTTACTGTTTGTTTGAATCGGTCCTCAAACTGGATATTTCAACGTATTATTGTATTCTATTGAAATTAACCACCCACACTTGTGAGTGGCCCCAACAGCATCATTACTGTTGGTTTTAATCGGTTTCAAGCTCAATATTTTAACGAATTTTTGTATTTCATTGCAATAAACCACTCACTTGTAAGTGGACCCAGCAACATCACTACTGTTTGTTTGAATCGGTTCTTAAACTCGAAATTTTAAGGGACTATTCATAAACGACGCAAACCCCTCTCCCTCCTCGTAGACTTTTCTCCATACATGTTTTTGAAATTTTGTATGTCTCGTTGACTTTCGTCAGAAGCCCCCCTCCCCCCAGAAATGTCTACGGGGTTTATGAATAGCCCCTACCGTATTTTTGTAATCTATTGAAATAAACCAGTCACTCTTGTGAGTGGCCCAAACAGCATCACTACTGTTGGTTTGAATCGGTCCACAAACTCGATCTTTTAACGTATTTTTGTAATCTATTGAAATAAACCGCCCGCACTTGTGAGTGGCTCCACCAACATCCTTACTGTTGGTTTAAATTGGCTCTCAAATTCGATATTTTAAAGTATTCTTGTATTCCATTGAAATAAACCACCTACACTTGGTTTAAATCGGTTCTCGAACTCAACATTTTAACGTATTTTTGTATTGATTATGATTATGTAATACTACCATCTATTGCAGCAAGGTAACTTTCCATAGCAGTGCAATAATCTGAAAAACGATTTGATCAGGATTCTATTATTGTTTGTGATCATCAAGCTCCTGTATGAAGGGCCAAAAACGTTTGGGCGGCCCCGTAAGCAGAGACACTTACGCGAAACTCGCGAAAGTAGGGAAGAGAATCTCCTTCCAAACGCAAGTTCACATTCACAGCACCAGAATCGAGCCCTCGATTGACAGAATAAACCCAATAGATGGGGCCAAAGAGCCCGCCTCGTTCCACGAAATGGTAACAATAGGGAGGAGGCAGTCCCATGCTCCCTATCCAAATCGTTTTACTTGGGTGCCCTGATGGTCCATCCCTTTCCCCGTTATATGTTATTTAATATTTAATATATTTAGTACACAACGAATTAAGATATCATTAAAGACAAAAACGCTAATTTATTCAAATTTCAAACTTGAATGGATTGTTACTGAAAAATAAATAAAAGTTAGATATGTATTAAAATTCCATTAGTCCTGTGAAAGCTGAAAACAGAGTAGATCATTCTAAATATAAAAGATAAAATTTCAGTAAAAGATATTATTCTATAAGACATTGTAATATTTGCAATATTTTTTCTTTATACTGTTCTAGCAACTTTACAAAGATAGCAATTGGAGTGAACTAAGAGTCCGGTTGGTTATGCTGTAATGCTGAGATACAAATTCAGCCTTTGATGCCTGGCATGTTGCTCCAGGCTCTTACATAGTTTTGGAATGCAAAGATGATTCCAAAGCGTGCTGAAATTATTAATAAAATGAAAATAGAAAATATACAATACGATTTAAAGGTATAAGTATTCAGTCGCACCCCCTCACTTCGCTATTGTCAAAATGACAACATTGCCCAGGCTACGCCAACCTGCGTCTCCATGTTTCAGCTGGCAGTCTTTTGTGATCATATGATTCGTGGAGGCGTGAGGTAGGAACTTGTGAGGACGAGAGGTCGGTCGCACCCTCCTTCGAAGTTGTCAACTCACCATTTGAAGCTTATTTTATCGCATTTTTGTATTCTACTTAAATAAACCACCCACATTTGTGAGTGGCCCCAACAGCATCACTACTGTTGGTTTAAATCGGTGCCAAAATTTGAATAGTTTTACTGTACATCTCTGTACGGAGAAAAATCCGGAAACATCTTAAAATATCTAATTCGCTGCGGACGCCAGTTGAATTCAGCACACTGTTTACTCAACCATTTTATCCAATATCCCCGTGATCGCTGGTGGAAGTGCAGTGGGCTACGAGGCTTCCTTCAAAGCGAGTACCACGTTAACACATTCCTACCCATTCCATACTTGATCCTCATTCGGACGTGGCCAGCGCCGGTATTGCCTATTTTAACATTGAGATCACCTGTTATTATACATTGAAGATGTATGTTAATCCTAAACATCATCTGTTGGTTCTCTGTTTAATTACAGCTGGCCTGACAATAACGGAGTAGCAGCTATCGGGCGGTCAATCATGATCATGCAAAATATCAGCCGAAATACATCGAAACTACTCTCTTTGTAAAGGAATGTGGGCGTCTCGCGAATTGACTTTTAAGGATCCTTAACGATAATTCATTTTCGGCAGGCTTCAATTGGCACACATAGGCCCATTATATACAAGCCCCCTTATCTTTTATATATGGTTCTGCTTAGAAGGTATGTCTGGTGTTCAAATTTGGCGACATGTCTTAATGCCTCTTTCAGGATGACATAATAATAATAATTATTATTATTTTCTAGATTTCAATGTTATGTCGTGAGGAAACATCACAGTCATTCGATAATGTTAGTCTGATAATTGAATCAGGTTTGCGTACAGCAAAATCCAGCCAGAGAAAACCTCACAGTTAAAATTTATTTCAATTTGTTTAGGAACCAGAGAAAATTGATCAAAATAAGGGGTAAATTGACAATGCATACACATCAAAAAAATATTATTCTAACTTGTTATATCAGGAAGTTCGAACTTTTCATTTGATTGCATCAAATAAGGTTTTGCACAGGCTCTCGACTACTTTATTGGAAGCGTTTCGCTTCTTAGTAAAATCTTCGGCCAATATGGCATTGTCTTTCGATTTTCCAAGATTTCGCTGTACGATTGCCCTATATCTTGCGATTGGTGTAAGTTCTGGGGTGTTTGGAGGATTGCAGTCCTCTGGCATAATGTGTACCTTGTTCTCAGCATACCAGTACTGAGCCATTTTCCATCATGGCAACGCCAAATGCGTGCTTTTGGAGGAAAGGTAGCAGCCGTTTTTTCAGGCATTCTTCGCCGTACACTTGCTGATTTATCGCCCTATTGTTATTAAGACTTTGTTCTTCAATCCACTACTACATATAGCCTGCTACACCTTATACTTTTCAGCGAACCTCGGCAACTTTTTGGCCTTAAAGTAATCGTTGACGTTGCCTCGTTTTATTGCGGTATAAAACGCAAGACCAGTGATACCGCTAGCAACGGAACGAACGAGCGAGCGTAGGTGGCCGTTGCGAAACATACAAGTGAAAATTTCATTCCATGTACAACATTGAGAGAATAAAGATACAAACTTCAAAGTCTAAAACCCCAAGCTAAATTAATCCTCTGAAGTCCTGAAATCCACCTCCCCCCGACGGAAGAACTCTGTTGCAGTTTTCGTAGCCCTTTCCCTTAGTAGCAAGAAGCAGCAAAGAACCAACCGTCCAGTGCAACATTTCTGGTTGCCTGCCGACCATCAAGACTGGTGCGGAACCCCTTGGTCGCCATCTGATACCGTGGTCCTTCACCCCCGAACCGTCAAGTCCCGAGCAACATCCCTGGTTGTCTCCTGTTCCTGACAACTAGGAAGCTGCTCTTTTTTTAATAACCTTGAAAGACTTATATCCTGCTGCTTTCTTCACTTTTTTTTTTGTACGAAAGAATATGACATTTGACTTTTTGAAAGGTACGGATTCCAATTTAATCATTCTGAGCACTGCATTCCGCTGCAATTCGAAGTTGACATTTCGCTTACCGACGGATCCTGGTTTCCGATCAACCGTCGACCGAGAAATTCCGAGTAATTTTGCTGAGCGATATGACGTAGACGAATTCTCAACACTTTAGGGCAATATTTTTTCACGCACTTGTTGTTGCTTCGATGCCATTTTCAAAATAAAGGCCTAGTATTAAGTCATCGTGAATTATCATGAATTATCGGCTCCGTAAAGCTAACGCAATTGAGCCTCACAAATAAACAAACTAGCTAAGAAAAAAAATAGGAAAGATGTAGCCAAATGACAATTGTCAGAATTGAAAACAACAACTGTTGATTATCGAAAAAAAAGTTTATTGGTACCCACGAAACATAAGCCCTTCAAAAGCGTCTTAACGGCAGCCTATGAAACAATTAAGTCACCTTAAATGCAACATAAATTTCACTTTTGGCCCAACATACGGCTGCTTTACTGCAATGCTTTGATAATGCTTCATAAATGCTATTTTGCATTCGAAATGCTTATTACAAGCTACACGCATTTAAATAGCATTTGAAATCCAACTTTACAACAGATAGCATTCACGATGCTGATATAATGCTTGTAAGGCTTGCTTCATTTAGAATTGGAACAAACTTTTGGTCATATTGTTGCGCTCCTGGTGGACGGATTTGGAAGTTCTTGGCGCCCACGTGTCGGGAATTTTGTCGCTTCACGTATGTATTTTTGACATTCCGCAAATCGACTGTACTTTGTAAACAATCAACATGGAACCGAAAGAAGGGAAAAAATTGTGCACAGTTATTTGGAAAATCCATTGTGGTCTGCATCTAGGCTAGCTAAACAGCTGAAATTGCCCAGAAATACCGTATGGCGCGTTATCAAACGGTATAAGGAAACATTGACGTCGATTCGGAAGCCTCAAACAAATCGTCAAAGTGGAACTGTCGACCGGAAACTGCGTGGTAAGATTTTGAAGACGATTAAGAGGAATCCCAATCTGTCGGACCGTGATTTGGCCAGAAAATTCGACTCCGGGAAGGAATCAAGTCGTATCGAGCTAGCAAACAGCCAAATCGGACCATAAAACAGAATAGTGTGGCCAAAATCCGTGCACGGAAGCTATACGACCAGGTGCTGACCAAGTTCGACGGGTGTCTTCTGGTGGACGATGAAACCTATGTCAAGGATGACTTCGGGCAAATCCCAAGTCAAAAATTTTACTTGGCAACGGATCGGGGGGATGTTCCAGCTAAGTTTAAATTTGTTTTTGCCGACAAATTTGCACGAAAATACATGATTTGGCAGGGCATTTGCAGCTGTGGCAAAAAAACGAAAGTTTTCGTTACAAATAAGACAATGACGTCGGAACTATACCAAAAAGAGTGTCTCCAAAAACGAATTTTGCCGTTCATTCGATCCCACGACCATCCCGTAATGTTTTGGCCAGATTTGGCAAGCTGTCATTACAGCAAAGTCGTTCAAGAATGGTATGCAGAAAAAGGGGTCCAGGTTGTTCCGAAAAACCTTAACCCACCCAACTGCCCCCAGTTCCGCCCTATTGAGAAATACTGGGCAATCATGAAGAGGAGACTCAAGGCAAAGGGAAAGGTTGTCAAAGACATCAATCAGATGAAGACCTGGTGGAATAAGATAGCTAAAACGATGGACGAAGAAGGTGTGCACCGCCTAATGAGCCGTGTTACAGGAAAAATTCGAGAATTCCTTCGAAATCGTGACGAATAATTTTATCCGTATTTTTTCTTAAAAGTATGAATAAAACGCCACATTTGTATAAAAAAAAAACTTGAATTCAATAATAAATAACTGAAATACAGGCAATTGTTTTTGTTCCAATTCTATCTGAAGCATCTGAAATGCAGATTTAGTGTTGACTTACTGCATATGCTAATGCTTATTTACCTGTGTACTTGTCTGTGAAACATTACGACTCATGTATAATTTGTAACGATCATTGTCTTCTTAAATGTATACAAACATAATTCTCCTTTTTGTTTGTATCCTTTCCAGGAATGAGTAAGTATACTTCAGGAAAAATCTAGCTGGGAAACTTGGATCATGATTGCTCATCATCTTCGTGGATCGTCGCCGGAGCAGCTCATCAACATCATGCGTCTCCATCGAATATCGCCCGTGCTAAAACCGTACCAATCGAGGTGAGTAAATCAACGACATTTATTGAAGCGTTTCCTTTAAAACTCTTTCAAGCGTTCTTCTTCTTATTTTACACAGGAACCCCCTCCACCATCGCATCAAGCCCGGTCAACAGCCTCAATCAGGGAGCAATCCAAAATCAGAACCTAAAAACCGTTCAAACCCACCGTGTGCACCGCTGCACTTGATGCATCTGGTTGAGCGTGAGTGCCATCCCGTTCCTGAGGGGTCGGAGAGCGCATGAGCAGTGAGCGGATCATACTCGTCGTGATTCGCACAGCTGATCGGAAGTTAACCGTAGTCGCTAATAATGTTTTGTTTTCGTTCCGTCGAGTCTGATCCGGTCCGGTATGATTGTGGAACTCAGAAAACCATTTCATCTTGGGGCTCTTGCAATGAGCTACCGTAGTCTCCGTAGTTAGTTCACATGCAACCGTCGTCCGAAGCGGAAGGTTTTCGGAACAACCGGAACTCGCGCGTTTTGTCTGTGTATATGTGGTTTTTGAATTAGCTAAAAAAAATAGTTTAAAGGGAGCATTTTTGAAAATTGCTGATTCGCGGTCGGATTACTCAGAGTAGTTGGTTTGCGGGGGAAAGGTATGTAGAGACATTCCCTAGTGTGTCGAAGCCGCAAGGCATTCTACAGAGGGACACGGCGGCTATCGATGATGGAACAACAATGTTGAAGAAGTGTATTTTTGTGTTATTTTTCTGGTCATCGTTTGGAAGGGGGTAGAAAGTGAAGAAAGGATAATTTACATAGGCTCCGGTGGGTGAGTGTGGGTGGGTGTGTCTGTGTGCGCGGCCTCCCATTGCTTTCCCCCTGTCGAAAGAGTGGTGACAAGGAGGACGATGAAGGATGAGATGGGGAAACGTGTACATGGGCAATTTTTCGATACCACTAAGCATGGTTCGGGAAGTTTAGTATTATAGTAGATGATCGATAGAAGTTAGGAAGTACTGCTAGGAGCTGTGCTAAATGTGAGATGTATAACTTTGAGACAGAAGTGGTCACCGTTAGTTATTGTGTTGCTAAGGAAATGTATAAGGAATATCAAAATCCCTTCAGACTTGTTAATTCAGTCGGGCAGCAGCAAGTCTAGAACTGGTGGTTGATTGTTTATTTGGGAAGGACGTTGCGCGAGAGCGTTTGTGGCGGTTCGCCAATCGCATAATGAACCCGTTCCTGGGCATCGTCATTGATGCGGGGCATTGCCCGCCGAAGGTGGTCAAGATGTGGAGGACCCCCCATTAATACCATCATCATCATCATCATCATTGACGCGCGCTTGTTCGGAGCAATAATGAACAATAGTAGCGACGCCGGGGACGTGGCGGTGGCAGCAGTGGCGCTCGTCGGTTTGTGCAGAAATTGACCACAACAACTTCGAAAGGCAAAGAGAGAAAGAGGGAGTGCGACCGTTACGGAACGGGGTTTTGTCGATGTGAGTGCTAAAAATAGAAACAACGAGAAAAGCGACGTTTTGGCTGACAATAGGAGCCGAGCGAACCGAGTGGATTTTCGTTATGACGTATGTACACAACATATGATTGAAATCAGATATAAAAGACGTTCTAGGATGTGACCGGAACCTGTCGGCCAACAAGGAAGAAGTGCGAGTGAGTGGAACCACTTGTTGTTGTGTTTGATTATGACGGTGATGATTTAGGATTGCTCCCTGGATTGCGAACCGGGACTGGTGTTTTGTGGGAGAGGACCCAAGTTGAATACCAGCAACCAACGTCAGGACCTCCAATGCACCTTTAATAGGTAAGTGGAAATAACTTTTTCTTCTAAATTTAGTTGTGATGGAAAGCTGATATTTTGAGCTAAAATTATCCTTTTGTCGTCATCGGTAGTCGATGAAATGATGGGGTATCCTTTGTTATATTATTCTTTGGCCATGGTGGTGGAACAGATGAATAAATTAAATTTCGTACCGTTGTTTTCATAGTATCCTTTTGATTGTAGGAGCAATTGGGGATGGATTCACGCAACCATATGGCATGCCAAGATTTAATATATGTAGGGTTATTGTTCCCATGTTAATCTCAATGTTCCTAGATATATTCTACGCTGAATGAAGAGATTGAAGACAATCATTTACTTACGTTTAATAACAAATACAAACATTACAAACCAACCCACAAGCGCGTCAAGGAGGATGAATTGCGACGTGATAAGATTAATAAAGGGACATCTTCCCTATGACATGACATTTTGTGTGAGGCAGGTTGCCCTTTGGATTCGTTGAGTCATATCGGTCCGAAGGTGAGGATTAATTTATGGATTGGAAGATAGATAAATAGTTTGATCTTCAGATTTCATGGAAATGTTTGTTTTTCATGGTCCTAATGTTGATTAAAGTAGCTTGCCATCGCTCATGACAGCTTAAATATCATTTAAGGAATAATGATACTATGAGATATATAAACAACACCGGAGGTGCTCCAGTTGAAATGGAGTACATAAAACTTCTCAATTTCACATTCAGGTCAGGTCTTCGCGGTCCATGATTTGTGTATAGTCATTCAAGACTAAGGCAAACTCCAAAATTTCTCTTTTTGAAAGTTGGTTGATCACAATAACTGAGGTGCTCTAGATTTCATATGACTCTAGGTCGATTGTCCTATTTGGTAAACAAAGAAAGCAATAGGAATATTTATCACCAGTTCCTTATTTTAATGACTCCTAGGATGTTCTGCACGCAAATTGTGTAAAACTGTGGTGTTGTTACATTTTTGTTTTGTAATTTCTTGCTTTTTCACCGGTGACGAACCAGCCCAGGTGGATGAAATTCACCTTTAAAAACAATTATAATAAGCCTCGTAGCTATAACTCGAATTTTGTTGTCGCTGTTATCGGAATTATAAAATTCTTTTACATTCACCCAGGAAATTTAAAAACAACGAGCCAATTAGGCCTGTGATAGTCCCAAAAAGTGTGGTAGTACCAATGCGAATATGGTAGTTCAGATTCCCGTATTGTTCGAGATTTGGGGTGAAAATTTCAATGTCATTTGGATTGTCACACATTGTCACACAATACATACATGTTACAGAAGCGTCACGTGACTTCTGAATGTGACTGAGTGCTAAATTCTCATCCATAACGTAGATTCCATTATGAAACATAAATTCTCCGATATTCCTTGATTTTACAATCATATTATTAGACAATTTCTGCCAGAATTTGTGTGGCAGACTTGTTGCCATTCGGTTGAAATAACATAAATATGACTTGCTAAGTCATAATTAAGTTACTGCAACTAATTATGTCCGTAGTGTGCTACTTGGGTGGTGATAGACATCACCGGAAATCTGTACCATAGGAAAAATTTTAAAAGGTTTAAAGTAACTTCTGAGAAAAATATAGAGGAAGTTCACAGTTTAATGCACACAGAATTCGACTCGGGCTTAGTCATTAGGATCCATTCGACTCACGCCAAAGTCACAAGTTCTACTCTCACTCCCGGAAAATTCACTCAAACCAAAAAGTTGTTGAATTGACTATGATGAGAGATAAACCAGCCCGAGGCTGAACATCTCGATGATAAATCTGTTAGAAGATTTAGAGGCAGAATGGGAAATCTTTGATGAGAAATGAAAAGTGAAAATATTAAGGGAAATCTAAATAAAATTACCAAAAGTTCTCAACGAAATTTATAAGAAAAATCTGTTAGAAATCTCTAAAGTAATTCTGCTAGAAAACTAGTAAATAAAAAATGAGTTAACACAAAAAATATTAGAAGTCCACAGTACGGCACCAAATATATTGGGATTTTGAGGTGGTGAAAACGACTAAAATTTAGAATTTCAACTTTTAAAAAAGTTCTCTAAAAAAAAAACACATTAGCATAACTACATCACTTTTTAACCGATCTTAGATTGGCGTTATAATTTTCAATATTAAATTTTCTAAAAGTTTGTAAAATAAAATATAATAATTTATACTTATGTATTTCGAACCACATTCCAGCCATTACAAACTTTTTCAATACCATTTACGCTTTCGTTAACAAAATAAAATAAAATGCTATTTACCTATGTTTTTAAGTTCGTTACGTGAATTTATAACTTCACATTACGACGTTAGAACGAGGCTGCATGGAATGCTCTAGACAAACTTAAAGCCATGAAGAGACTTAGGAGGATTCCGCCGAATTCGCACTCTCACTCGTTTGAAGGCTTCCGGGTACCTGACAGTGCGTTTACGGCCTGGTCTGGGAGGTATTTTTCAAGAAGGTTTTTTTTTTTGTAGCGTTTGATGGTGCAAAAGATGAATCTTTCGTTTATTCCGAGTGGTTTCTATTTCTATAAAATGGTACATGTTGAGCATCCGTTACTTGTTGTGACATATGGGGAAGGGGGGGTTTTAAAATCGTTACGTAACAAAATAACCATTTTGGAAAAAAAAAAATCAAAAGTTAATAACCAATTTGCATCACTCAAATTTCCTGTGTGCCAGTTATACCCTTATAAAAAATTAACTTAAACGAACGATATCACAAATCCTCAAACCTTTTCTTTAATTGTTTGGATGATACCCCAAAGAGGTCGTCAAGAAAAATAACCATACGAAATTTTTTAGGGTAGTACTAGTTAAGAACTATGTTTAAAAATTCTGGCAAAAACCCACTTTCAATACGTCAAATGAATGCTTTCAATCCAGATTTTGAAAGAAAAATATCGAAACTGAGCCAAAACTTTTTTGGAAAATGGATTATGTCGTTACTTTGATTTCAAACCAAATTCTAAAGCTTCGATAAATGAAGACGTACTATTTAAATCTGATCTACTAAACTACTAAACTCACTTGCATCACCAATTGGCGTAATTTTCCATAAATGGTACATCTACACGCTGAGAAATATATTCTGTATAGATTCAACAAATTTTATTGCTGACTCACGGCTTACCCATAATTTTTATTAATTCAAACAATACCGACTTTATTTTTTAACCAACAATAAACTTTGTTGTTTCTAATAGCGCTACAAAGGAGGCCTCTATTGAAAACAAAAAGTACTTATTGTTGAATCAAAAAATAAGATTTTTGGAAACAATGCACCTTGGCGCTGATTCGACCAAAGCGATTAAATTGAAAAAAAAAAAATGTATTGTTATTTATATTAGAACTAGAACTATTGAAATAATGAGAAATTTTGTTTACTTTTCAAAAGATAATGTAATGGAAATTCAGATAAAATAAAAAGTAGTATTTTTTTTATTTATTATTTTATCATGATTATACAATCTTACGCAACCCTCTCGCGGGTCAAATTTGTCTCCTTGTCGATGGTGAGAGGGCTTATCTCATGCTATAAACATGCATGTGAGATTTGACCAGTAGTGAAAGTATCACATATTCTGCACATTTATTTCACTGCCACGTCGTAGAACGTTTGTATAAAGGCACTAACATCAGGTGTGATACTGGCCGCAATTCACTCTTAGACTTCTTACTTTCAATCAAAGGGAAACGACTAAAAGTACACTTTTCATTTTCGTGGCAACTTATGTTGTTGTTTATCCATTTGTTTCATGGAATGAATAACCAAAATACCTGGTTTACCCATGGTGTAATAAGTGAAAGTAATTGCAAAATTTTCGAAAAGGGTGAATGTTTTGATCATGGTAAATATCGGACTGTTCGAAATGAAGCACAAAGCCACAGACAAGTGTTACTTTATACTGACGATGACAAGCATGATTATTAGAGATAGGACGCGGAGGGCCCGCTTAGGAAACACGAGTAGTAGATTTAACCTTTCCAAGTAGTTTATTTTAGCAACAGTGCGGAGGGTCCGCTCAGTGAGGGTCTAGTGTTTGACTTACTATAGAAGAGGGGTAAAAAAAGCACGGGCTGGTAGCGGGTCACTTTTTAGTGACTTGGTCACTATTTTGAGTCTAGTCACTAAAAAGTCACTATTTGCATCCAAAAGTCACTAAAGTCACTATTTTTCGGAAAATGGTCACTAAAGTCACTATTTTCGCATCGCCGATTGTAATTTTTTTTTAAATCCCTTGTATAATAGTCAACCACATTAAGCGATCTGGCAAGACTATATAAAAGTCGAGAAGTTATACCAAAAAACTAGATGCCCTGGCGAACGCTGCCTCTACATCAATTGAACTTGTCAAATACAGAGCGCTTTTCGGTCACAGCACTCTAGATTAGCTTGAATGCGAATGCACGTGGTCCCATATTACATCATTATTTTTACAATTTTCACACTATTCAATCAATATTGTCAAATATATATTGTCCCTTTACACACTCCAAACAGCTACTGTTACAACTGTAGATCTTATGTTCTGAGCTCAAGGACAGTTTTGATGACGAAGAACATCACAAAGTTATCAAATAATGATTGTTGACCTTCAAAAAGGTTTATTCAATATGTTTGAATACATGTCGTAACCTTACAAAGCCCTAAAAGCTACTGTTACAACTGTAGATTTGAATTTCTGAACTCAAGTACATTTTGGATGACCAAGGACATCTCCGAAAGATACAAAAATATTAAACGCATTAAATGCATGTGTACAATAGTCTAAAACAACGCTTTACACTATTAATAAGGCATTTAGTATTTCTTTCTGAACTTCTTCATATTCAGGATGTTCTAGGTCGTCAATTAGGCCTTAAACTCATATGTTTTTCTAGATAGAAGAATTTATGGAAAACAAATTTGCAGAAGACAGTGTACACTTTTATTCAGTCTGTGTCCTTTTGGGGTCATATATGACCGTTTCGGCCTGAAGGAGTTAATATACTTTTTAGAGCAAGGCTTAGCATTTATGAATTTTTCAATAGTATGGGGCCCGAAATCAACGATGTTCTGTATTGAAATTGATGCGTAGAAATACTTCCGATCGATTGGTGTAAAAATTTTGATAATCTTTTGAAAAATGATTGAGATATTATGCTCAAAACCTGACCACTTTTCGTGACGGTCGCAATTTGATTGTAGCAGTATAGAAAACAAAGACGTAGCCCTTCGTCAAAAGTCTGGTTTGCAGAATTCGTTAATGAAATATTGCCAATGCCTCAACCCACCAGCCGTTGCATCCAGTGAAAGCTCCAAGTATGTTGTGAAAATCGCCAAGTTACTTCCGATTCAGGTCAACGAATGGAACTTGTTAAAATGCGAAGTGCTGACCTCGAGAACCGAGTACAGAATTGAAGAGTATTGGAACTAGTTTTTTTTACTAAGAAAGCGGCTGTAGGCGAGCCTAAATACCCTCAGGTGATTAAGGTAGTGAAAACAGCTTCACATGGCAACTGCTCAAACAATGAATAGAGAAGCATGATATGTCAGAAGTAATTCTAGCACAGGAAAACCCGGAAAAACTGACGCGGCTGATCAAAGCAACGATGGATCGAGTGATGTGTGTTGTCCGAGTATCAGGGACACTCTCGAGTCCCTTCGAATCTCAGAGAGGATTACGACAAGGTGATGGATTGACGTGTTTGTCGTTTAACATTACATTGAAGGGTGTGATTCGAAGAGCTGACAAAGACGACGTTAATATCGTAGCACGTAACTTTGAGACGATGGCGGAAACGTACATCAGACTTAAGGCTGAAGCTGATAGGATTGGGTAGGATGTGACTAATGCGTTGAAAACAAAATACATGAAAGGAAGAGGCTCACGAGAAGACTATGTTAGCCTCCTACCACGAGTTCAGATCGACGGTGATGAAATCGAGGTAGTAGACGAATTCGTGTATCTGGGCTCATTGGTGACCGCCGATAACGACACCAGCAGAGAAATACAAAGGCACATTATGGCTGGCAATCGTGCCTACTTTGGACTCCAAAGGACGCTTACAAAGTTCGCCGAACTACAAAGTTGACCATCTACAAGGCATTAGTTAGACCGGTGTTCTCTACGGCCATGGACATTGCTAGTGGAGGACCAACGTGCCCTTGGTGTCTTTGAACGGAAGGTGCTGCGTACGATCTACGGTGGAGTTCAGATGGGAGACGGAACGTGGAGGAGGCGAATGAACCACGAATTAAACCAGTTGCTGGGAGAACCTCCCATCGTACACATCGCAAAAATCGGTCGACTACGATGGTCTGGGCATGTCGTAAGGATGTCGGACGACAGCCCTGTGAAAATGGTTTTCGAAAACGAACCGACGGGTACAACTTAGTGATCACTTAGTTTATTTTTACTGTACTTCTACAACAGATGTATGAAAGATTTAAAAAAACACTATAATTTGATAATTTTTTAGTCACTATTTGGTCACTATTTAGTCACTATTTGGTCACTATTTTTATTATTTTAGTCACTAAAGTCACTATTATTTATCCATAAATCCGCTACCAGCCCTGCTGCCAAGAAAATTAATCCTCCCCCGCTCTTATTTTTATCATTCCCCCCAAAAAAGACTAATTTTTATCCCCCCACTCCGCCCAAAAAACACCAAATCCCCCACCCACCCTACATTTTTTCTGGCACCCTGTATTCCCGCCTTACCCTTTGTTAATGATTGTATGTATGTAATGTACGTAATTTAGTATAATATATGTATTTACAAAATATAACTGGCAACCAATCCAGTTACTGAAAAATAAAAATTGGATGTGTATTAATATCTAATAGTCCTGGAAGAGCTGAAAAGCAGAGAAGAACAATCCTCTCAACAATTTCAATGAAAAGATATTTGATTTAATACGAGAACATAATATCCGTATGTACAAAATATATCTGACATCCACTGGATTGTTACTGAAAAGAAACCATGAAAATTGGATAAGTATTAATATACTACTAGTCCTGGAAAAGCTGGAAGCAGAATAGATCATTTCAAATATCAATGATAAAATTTCAATAAAAGATATTATTTTATAAGACATGTTGTTTTTTTTTGACAATTTTTTCTATATACTGTTTTAGTTACATTTCAAAGATATCAATTGGAGTGATCGAATTTGACGATTTTCGAAATAAATGGCTTATCTTAACATAATACCACTAAACAGAATATTTAAATATAATCCTATACTACTTATAAGCACATGTCAGCATTTTATGAATATAGTAGTTGAAGTTCAGAAGTGAAATTTTAGAGTAAATGTTATGCTGAAATGCTGAAAAACAAATTGAGCCTTTGATGCTTGTCATGTTGCTCCAGGCTCTTGCTATAAATGGTTTTGGAATGCAAAGATGAACAAATTAATTACATGAGAATGGAAAATGCTATGATATGAATTACAGGTATGGACACACTTTGATTTATAGGTACACGATCTTGAGTCGCACCCTCTCACTTCGCTATTGTCAAAATGACAACATTGCCCAGGCTACGCCACCCAGCGTCTCCATGTTTCAGCTGGCAGTCTTTTGTGATCATATGACTCGTGGAGGTGTGAGGTAGGAACTTGTGAGGACGATAGGTCGGTCGCACCCTCCTTCGAAGTTGTCCACTCACCATTTGAAGCCCAGAAAAAGAATTTGACTTATTCATACAAATTTTGATCGACTCACACACATTACTGTTTGACCAAATTTTGATCGGAACACCCTTTATTATTAGTTGCTCACAATCATGATCAAAACACTCACCCTTTTTGATAATGAAGCGAACAATAATATTATTAATGATACCAACTGTATAGGCACAATTGATGTTTAATCAATGACAATAAGAGAATAAACAACAATGAAAGACTTTTCAAGCAAAAGAAAAGTGCACTTTTTGTCGATTCTCTAAAATATTTGATATCAGCTATTTGTAGATTGTTCCTAGCTTCCCCTAAGAGTGAATTGCGGCTAAACCCGCCAGTATAACACCTGTTTCAGTGCCTTCAAATAAACGTACTAAGACGTGGCAATTTAAAGAGAGCAAGTTTAACTTTTCTGCTTATTACTCAATTTCACCGCCTCGCATTTCAAGAAACTCAAGAACAACGAATTAGAGCGCGGCTTCGTTGATTTTTGTTGACCAAACTTTGTAATAATGGTACAGAAAAAAGAGAGAGAAAAAAAAGGAAATACATTTAAAAAAAAACAGCATGATATTGTATATGACCAACCAAACACTGTTGCTGAAATAAACTACTTGGAGAGGTTTAATCTACTGCTTCAAATTGTAGAATTTGAACATGAACATGAATTCTTCAGGTCATATTCATTGTGTCAAATAAAGATGCAGTTATGTCTAACATTTGGCTTTTCTATGCACGATTCTAAAATACAACAAAACAGTTTGTGAGTACCGTCTACTTCTAATCAAAGCACCAAATATATTTCTAGACAATAAATCTCAGATCTAACGCTGGGATCGGTTTATGGCAAGTTATTTAAATTTTAAACAACTATTTTACTAGGAACAGTGGAAATTTGCAATATCTCAGCACACTCTTTAGTACAAATAAAAACTAAAATAAATTTGTTAATTGAATCTAAGCTTCAATATAGCCATGAAATTTCCTACATTTTGTATCTTAACATTATTTATAAATCATCATTTATGCTAAAAAATTCCACTGTTCCTATAATAACTTTACAACTGGGATTGGGAGGGATATAGCCTAAGGCAATCGAAGGATTTGTTGACTGGACGAGGATTCGTGGAGCCGCCAGTCCCTTGTCATGTGAAGATCGCGGCCTTCTGACCGTAGTCTTCCGAAGTTCCTCATTGAGATCGATTGACCCTGCTACAACAAGCCACGTAGGTTATTCTCTCGGGGCACCTGCTGAGGTGGGTTCTTATCACATCATCACATCACATCACCATCAGAACTAGCGCTGGGATCGAAGTAACAGGTACTGATGTAGAACACAATTTTTTTTAGATAGTTGAAATATCTGTTTTTGTTTAAAGTAGTTCTATGAATAAGTCTCACACACGCACGGCGAGAAATCTTTGTCGACTGGCCGTTTTGTAGATCAGGCGTGTCGCCATCAATACTTAGACCAAAAAAAAAAAAGGGTTGGCAATTCCGAAAAGCAAGGTTAACCAAATAAATATTGGGCCTAGTGAAATTATAGTAGAAAGATTTCCTGTACATTTTGGGCTAAAAATATCAAAAGTGAACATACATAGGCATATCTCGAAGAAGATAAGATCTATCGAATAGTGGAGATTGGTGAGACCATTCCAATTATTAAAACTCTGTTCATGTTTTCAAATAGCAAAAGATCTTCCCCTTTACTTTTTCAGCCGTCTCATCGGCCTGTACAATAGTTCGAAAATGAATGACTTTATGACAATGATAATAATCAATCATTTAAGCGTTTGGTCCGATTGGTTTATAACTCTAGGCTGCCTTTATAGTGAATCCCAACTCTAGATGTTTTTGTTTTAATAATCCCGCTAGAAGTGAGATAGAAATTTTATTTTTCCCCCATAGTCATAGAGCATTCAGCAAATTTATTTGCAAATGTACCATTACAAATTTTGATAAGTATACCATAGCTCTATTTTTTCTAATTTGTCACGGCGTCGGTGGTGTAGTGGTAAGCGTGGTTGCTTCTCATCCCAGTCGGTCTGGTATCAACTTCAGTCGACGCCGTTGGGATTTTCCGCGACGAAAACTCTCTGATCTCATCTTCCTTTGGAAAGGAAGTAAAGCCGTTGGTCCTTGTCCACTTGTTGATGGGTTCGATATATAAGGTCCAGGTCGTCTCCCTGGCGTGACGAACCAGCCTCTGGCTGAATAGCATGTAAATTCGAAACAACAACAACAACAATTACTCATATTTGTGCTAAAGGTGTGATTTGAACGATGCCTAAAAATCTGTTTTTATAAAAACAGTAAGTTTTGGGATTGTTTGGGTACTCCACAAAGTTGTTCATACAAGTCTAAAAAGTATTTTGATGAAATCCATCTTTCTTACGAAGGCAATACAATATTATCTTAAATATTTTATAATGTATACATAATTTTCTACTATTTTACTTGAGTTCAAAAACTAGCGTCAAAAGACAGAGTTACATTTTTTTTAACTTAGGGCGCCTCAATGGTAAACAAGGTTTTTTTTATTCTTTTTGTATAATATTGTCGTTCAATAAATGGAATTCAATACTACAATAAAATGTCTTCGAAGACACCAAACTTATTTTTCAGTAAAATAATTTCGATCACGAATTTGGCCTTCAGGAAACTCTGTGGACTGATTTGAAAAACATCAAATTTGAAAACAATTTTACCCGATCCTAAAAATAACTTCTTTTGAAACAGATTCCCAACATTCAAACATTGATCGTTAATATTACAAAAAAATCCGGCTCCCAGCTTCCCTTGAATTGTCTACCTCTCGATGAAATCCTCCTATAAAGAGTATCGGGTGGGCTGTCTCATTTCCTCTCAAATCGGTTATTATTGCTTATTTCAGACGCGCATTTCTTCCACCATTGTAAACTTCCTCACCGACTCAACGCACGCAACAGTTACGTCTCACTCAAATCGGATTTCAAGCTTGAAGCTTCCTCCAAGCAGCCTAAGAAAAAATCACATCAAAAAAGTTACAACACGGCTTTAACTTTCCCCAGAGAGCCTTCGGAAATTTCCAATTCCGCAACTCATCCGGCCATGGCTGCGTCAGAAAATCTATAATCGATTAATTTTTTATTCGGTCTCCCGTCCTTGGTTTGGCCGTCCATCGACACACTTCATCCTTCCCGGTAGCGGCAGCAAGCATCACCGCGGAAAGGAGCGGCCATTGTTTCGCAGCCTTCCTCACCTTACCATCGGATCCTAACGAATTTCTACGAAGAGAAAAACAAGCAAGCGGACGCTAAACTTAAATTTAATTAATTTGACGAACTTTTTTTTTGTTTCTAAGTACATCGTTCAAAATGGAAAATTGTCACAAGAATGATATAGATAATGGTACTTGGGGAAAAAACCACCTTATCTGAAATAGTAAATTAATGGTAAATATTATTCGCAACCGAAGTCAGTTGGCGTAAGTCAAACACAAATATCGCCAATTTCGCCACCCCCGTTGAATAATGTTTGGTGACGAATTTGAAGCAAAATATTAGCATTCACCGGGGCAAAGTTCCGCGCGCGAGCTTGTTTTGTGACTCTTCGATTTCTTTGTTGGAGAACTTTTGTACCGGAAACACCGACGGTAGGGAGATAGAGCGCGCGAGAGTTTCCGGAGTTATGGAGTACAATGATGATGGCATGTTCGCCACCGGGAATGAGGACTAACTTTTCCTTCTACGATTCCGTAGAGCATCAGGTCGTGCCTTCATCAGCTCGAACCAAGTCCGATGTTCAAGTTGATGTTTGAGTTTTCTGATTGGAAATTGGTGACAACAGTGAGATCCAGTTGGCCTTGGGTTGGTTTGGGATCGGATCGAAGGTGGCAGTGGAAAAGGTCAATCGTTTGCTTTTTCGAGTGCCCTGAAGGGAAGTTTATCATTTTCCTTGCGAAGAAAGGGGTCTCTTATCGGCACGTGTGCACACTGTAAACTGTGTGGTTGGGACAGTTCTATTTCTTTTCAAGGCCTCCAAGATTTTCACTGCAACCGAAGACAATATGGGAAACCTAATGGTTGAAGCTAATGGCTGCGGTGATTTAGAGTTACTTACTCCTCGAATATACCACGAGCGTTACAAGTGGAAATGGAAAGTTGCTTCCATTGTAATGGCTGACCATCACGCAACAGGTCCGCTCGTAATTTTACGGATGAATGTAATAATTTTGTCCTAATTGCCTTCTCGGGGGAGTGGTTGGGCGCCATCTTAAACAGAGATCCTTAAAACGCTGGAAACAGAGGTTTTTCGAAGAGAAAATATTCGAGCAAAAACTGACAAACGCAATGCCGAGACGAGCCCATCACCTGTCATACGGAGTAATACCTTTGTGATGTTTAGTAGCTACCGACCGACATCGTCTCTCACAATGCCGGGCCACAAAATCGGAAACAAGGGAATAACAAAGCACCATGCTCTCTTTATTCCATAAGAATGGAAGCCTTTTTTCGCACTTCCATCCTTTGGCCAAAGGCGTGAAAATGGAATCCTATTTCGGTTCGAGACCGCAAACCGTACATAGGTGTCTCGAATACGATTTTAGGGGGTAACTGTTAGTATCGTTGAGTTGTTCTGCTGAGTTACCTTTTCAGCGAACACACTCACACGATCCGTAACATTTACTAATGAATCCTGATTAGTGTAGGATTTTGCTGGCTCAAGAATTCAGCTGAATTGAGAAGAATTGAGGAGCGTGGTCTTGAAATCAACTTTAATTTTCGAAGAAACCAACGCACCTAACTGAGGAGCAAACTCGAAAGTAAAGCATTCCATGTAGACGCAAATATCAATTCACTTTTGCAAGGTCGGACAAATAGTCTAGACGATGGCTCTGTAAATATTCAACCTTATCGTATAATCCCATAGGTATCTGTCTGTTTATGCTAGAAATATTGCGGGCTTAGACTTATCTTTACAATCCACCGTAAAAATCAATAAGAAAATTTCAATGCTGGCTTGCGTATACACGTTGGCCCCAAACAAAATTGTAATCTTCCACCCCTTGCTAATTTGCTGAGATACAAAAATGAAAATTAGAGTATATTTTTGCATATGCTTAGTCGATTCAGCAGCTATAAAAGAAGATTTTTTTTAGGATTTTTTTCTGGTTTAATAATACGAACTGGTCTCACCAAAATGTTATACAGGACGTCCCAGAAAGTCTCATCACTATTTTGAAGCGCCACTGTTGTATCCGTTTAAACAACTGATCATTACTGTTCATCATTGTTTACATTCCAATCATAGTCACAAGTGCCGGTGCAATGATTTTTCATGAACGTACAGTGAACTATTCCCAACGTTTCACTGAATGAGTTGGTGAAAAGGAATTGTTTGAGCTTCGGAGCAGTTCGTAACGCAATTCGGAAGTTCGGTGAGGATTCTTAACTTCAGGACAAAAAAAAAATCAGAGCTTCAACCGGGCCTTGTTAACCGAAATCTGGACGGGAAAATCCTGTCAGCATTCGCCAGTCAAAAGTGTACTTCCGTTCAACATGTTGTCAAAAACCTGGGAATTTCGAAGAGTAACGTTGATCGAGCAAAGGCACAAAATAGACTTAAGCACTTTCAAGAAGCAGGATCAGACAAAACTGAAGTGGCAAACAAAACACATAGCTGTCAAACCAAGGTCATACGTGCAGAAAAACGGCCTGGGTAATTTTGGATGATAAGTTCTACAGGTCTGTGTCTCAGGATGCTTTAATCAGTTTGCTGTTATGCTCTGAGGTATTTTTTTAGGTGGGGAATTTTATAGCAAATTCAAGGAACATTCGTGCAAAACGTAAACAGACTTAGAGTTATTTTCTAGAGATGTGATTACAAGTTCCGAGGAAACCTTAAGCACTTATTAAGGTTATTTATGGCAACTTATGCGTAAATTAAGATCTTATTATGAATTTATTTCAGCGGGGGCAAGTTCCGATGGAATTAAGGCAACTTTAATGAAATTTCATAAAAGCTTCTGAGAAAGCAAATTCCGAAGGATCTCAGGGAAAATCCAAGGGAATTAACGGTATATTTCTCAAGAGCTTAGGACATGTTTAGACATGCGACTGTTTTTTGAGGAAATTGGACAGCTTCCGAGGGTACCGATTTGAAGTGAACAGCGATATAATACAGTATTCTAACCATCAAAGGCCTCCCTTAGCACAGTCGGCAAAGGCGCAGCTACAAACTTAGCTTGTACTTGCCACACAATTAGTATAATGCCAAATTGGTACCTGGCATTGACAGCTCTTAATTAATAACTGAGGAAGTGCATGTAGAACACCAAGTTGAGGGCAGGCGTAAAGACCCAGCAGGAACGTATTAAAGCCAAGAAGAACCCTCATCCATCAACCAGCAATTATTTCATAGAGCTTAAGGATATCGAGGATCTCGGGAAAGTTGTTTGACTATTGTCATATGACTTCACAACGATCAGGAATTATTTTGAAGATCTTGTTCGTTTCATCCATTCAAGTCACGTATCTCTGATATTTTTTATGTTACCAAGGTGCGTCAGAAATTAGTTTAGAGTACTTCAGCATATCAATGATCTTGAGATCTCTCGTAAGCTCCGAGGACTTCTCTCAAGTTTAGTGAATCAATCAGAAGATCTGAGAAGTCCTCCTTTGAAGTTTCGGGAATTCCTTTGAAGTTTCGGGAATTCAACACCGTAGAACGCACATACACCGAAAACCTGTATCCGGATCCCTGACCGGAAGTCATGTATTTGAGAACAAGCAAAAATACACCGTGAAATGAATCATGCAATCGGCAACTAGTTCCCGTTATAATGTACCTGGCCTAACCAATCAGACCAAGGCCGGGGTGGCCTCTGCTGTGTACAGAAGTTTTCTCCATTCTATTCGGTCCATGGCTGCACTCCGCCTGCCTCGCAGTCTGCGAAGAGTCCTCAGGTCGCATTCTACTTGATTGATCCACCTCGCGTCTTTCAAGAATCATTTTATCTGGGCTGTGTTCCAACATTCTTACGGGATGCCCAGCCCACCGTAGATGACCGTTTTAACCGTCTCCCAACAACTGATGCAATTTGTGGCTTATTCGTCTCCTCCACGATCTGTCTTTCATCTACATTCTACCGTGGATCGCACAAATCACGTTCCGTTCAAAGACATCAAAGACGCATTTGTCCTCCACGAGCAATGTCCATGTTTCGAGGCAGTAGATGACTACCGGCCTAATTAATGTCTTGTAGATGGTCAACTTTGTAGTTCGGCGAACTTTGTTCGATCTTAGCGTCGGTCGGAATCCAAAGTAAGTACGATTACCAGCCGTAATGCGCCTTTATTTATTGCTCTTTATTTCTCTGCTGGTGTCGTTATCGGCGATCAACAATGAGCCCAGCTACACGAATTTATCACCGCCTATCTGAACTCGTGGTGGGAGGCTAACACGAGCTTCTCGTAAGCCTCTTCCCCTGTATTTTGTCTTTGACGCATTAATGACAAGCCCTATCCTACTAGCATGTACGTTTCCGTCATCATCTCAAAGTTACAAATTCAGTTAATACAGAATACAGGAGAAATATTCAGCTAAGCTTCCTTTTTACCGAATGCGAATTGCCGGGTCTTTCGTTTAACACCTGCCATAAGATTTTGTACAGTCTCCTTGTTTACTTTATTCGCCGCAGAACGCCAGTTTGCCTTGAACTGCATCTCGCTCACAACAGCTTTTTGAGTCTTCTTAAGGTTCTGCTTGACGATGGCCCAATATTGTTCGATTGGGTGGAGCTCTGGCGTATTGGAAGGGCTCTTGTCCTTGGGCACCACTTGAACGTTGTTGGCAGCATACCACTCCATGGCCTTTTTCCCGCAATGGCAAGATGCCAAATGCCGCCAAAATAGAACGGAACAATTGTGTCGCTTCAGGAAAGGAGGTAGATGTTTTTGTAGGCACTCGCTCAGATAAATTTCCTGATTGACGGTTCCGGTCTCAATGTAAACGTTGCTCTTCAAGCCACAGGTATAGATAGCCTGTCACACCATATATTGCTTCGCGAACTTTGACAATTTAATGTGCTTGAGAATATCTGCCACCTTTCCCCGTCCGGTTGCCGTATAAAATTCCTGTCCGGGCAGCTGTTTAAGGTCTGCCTTGACGTAAGTTACATCGCCCGGTACCATGCAATCAAGCTTCGTCAGCGTCGTCGTGTACAACTGTCGCGATCGTGCTTTTGCCGACGTGTTTTGTTTATCGTCGCGATTTGGAGTCACCACTTTCTTGTAAGTCAACAGTCCAGCTTGTTTTTTAGCTCTATCCACGGTTGAAGGCGCCACTCCCAGCTTCTTTGCGACATCTCCGACGAAGAGGTTGGGGTTCCGCTGGAAACAGCAAGCAACTCTCTTTGTCGTCGCTGTGGCCTACGGCTTTCGATTTCCCCCCCGATCCAGCTTTCCTGGCTGTCGACAAACGATTACCGAACACTTTTAATAGGTTGGTTACAGTTGATTTAGCCACATTCAACAATTTCGCCAACTTGGCGTGAGAGTAGTTTGGATTTTTGCCATGCACGTGCAAAATTTTGATGCGTTGCTCTCTTCCTTCGACGACATTTTGATAACTGAAGTGCTAATCTCAAAATCAAAATAGAGGCATGATGCTACATGCGAACATCTTCAACATGAGGGGTGTGCAAAATTTTTTAATGCACGATGAAAGGAAATGCGTCAAGTTTAAGTCGACCAAATTTTGATCGAAACAAAGCATCAGGGTTTCATTGAAACTGAAACTGAACAATGGTTTGACTGACTGCCGGACTTTTTGTTTTTGTTTCTGTGTACATTTACATCCAAATAAATGCGAATTCCCAGGAACCTTTTCAATTTATACAAAGTTACGTTTTATCTATTTTCAAATCAGTCCGCATGACTATTTAGATGAAGTTTCATCTTACCAATCCCCGTTATTCTGACCGATGTAACAAAAAACTGCTTATTCAAAGTATAAGCGAGAGGAAGTGTTTTCCAGGCCTGAAGATCCGCAATTATTTGATTAATCGAAAACGACAAACAAAGCATTTAAAATGATTATCTAGTAACTGTATGGCTAAGCTTAACATAGCTTGACTGACTGCACGTGTCAATGGTTGCTACTCCGTGATCGATCAAAATCATCTCATCAATCTCTTATCAATCTCATTCTTAATCAATAACGGCGCCGGCCACGTCCTTGCAATCAGATGGGAATAGGAAAGGAATGTTATTGTGGCCTTTGCTGTTAAGGTTCCGTGATTACCTCTGCATCCCCACAAAGGTCACAGAAAGGAGGGTTTTTTTCATGTTAGCAGGGTAGGGCTCGATGCATAAGGATTCACCTTGATAAGTGATGTGATCATATTTATGACTAATGATCAGCAGTAACCTCGTGCCGCTGAACAATAAATAACCGGAACAATACAAAACGCACCCGTTTACATAATAGTACGCTATAAAGCATCGAAACAACCGTTCATAGCCGATGCTCGAAGCACCATTTTTTTTCGTAAACTAACTTTTTAAAACCGCACTCCACAAACCACCTCTCTACCGTATAGAATATCCGCTTCTGTCAAGTAGAAGCTTCTAAAGAAGAATCCAGGCTAATCCATCCAAAACCACGATTGAGGGACCTGGCAAAAATAAGAATCCGTAGATGCATTTCGTGCATTCTGGCAACCTAATGCTTCTATTTATGTCCAAGTTCATCGGTTTATCACCAACCGGGGGAGACTTGTTCCTATACCTAATGATTTCATTATCTCCAATCCGCTCAACCAATCGAAATGTTTTGTTATATAGTGGACGGATTATTATAATTTGAGGTAACGTTCTCCCTTAGCTCAATCGGTAAAGGCCCGGCAACAAAGCAACACCATGCTGGAGGTGGCTGTGTTCGATTCCCGGTCTGGTCTGAGAATTTTTCGTTAAGGAAAATTTCTCGACTCCCTGGGCAATATGGTATGATTGTTTATGATTGTTCATGCCACACAATCATACTAATGCAAAAATGGTACCTGGCATCAAAAGCTGTTAATTAATAACTGTGGAAGTGCATTTAGAACACTTAATTGAGAGCAAGCAATAAGCTAATTGCGAAAGCAATAAGCTGGAAACGCTAAGAAAAAAAGAATGCAGACGTCTTCCAAATTTCGATCGATAGGCAATCGGTGGAGATCCATCTGGTACCGCATAGCAACGTGTCTAGAGGTGGGCTGGGATGAGCTACCTCCCCCGAAATAATTATCTAGTAACTGTAACACAAAAACAAAACTACAATCACATTACTAGTGACAAAACAATACCATTATCCATTGATCGGTGGCACTCGCCCAAACGAAATGAGAAATCGAGTGATTGATCTCCGCTGCCAAAAACCAAATGGCAGCAATCCCCATCACAGACTGTCACAAGATGAAACACAAAGTTTATTTTCCAATCGGAGCTACGATGGAGGAGACGACCTCACATCGAAGCATTATTAAATTTTCATTCCTCCTCCAAATGCCATCCGGAGATAATGTAAGTACCTGTATCAATTTGCTTCGCAATTCAATTCCCATCGAGATGAGGGTTTTCCATCCCCGTGTCCGTCAAGGCATCAAAATTTCACCCTAATTTCCATCGACTTTGCATTCGACGTTGCGGCAACCGGATTACCATATCAAACCGCTGCCGATGGTTGTTTGGCACGAGCTGCTGTGGACCGTAACATTTCGCAACATCCGATGAACATGGAGATTTTTTTTTTTTTTAAAAAAAAGCTCATCCGAAAAAAGTGATAGGCTGGGGGACACAAAGGGATGACACCTGTCTCGCTCCGGAAGCAGCAGGGACCAAAAGAACCGGAAAACAAAAAGAAAAGATCGAAGAAGGATACCGCCAGTCATCATCGTCGTAAAAATCAACTCACGGCGCCTTGAACGAGAATAAATGAGCACACGCAGGATTTACTGCCCAACTCTGGCTTTCGGCGGATGGGTTCTGGGAGAGTCTATTTTTAGTGGTCGATTTCTGGGCCAACATCACGGGTTACAAATTTGCTTTCTTTTGTTGTTCCTTCGAGGATGGAGCCTTTTCTGCAAATTTGCGTTGATGTTGGGCCATCGATTTGATTTTACAGATGGACAATCCTTGCTCTAACCGGGTATAAAGAACTAGTTCTTCAGTTACTCTAAACCCCAATACCACGAACAACATCAATTTGTAAATCAAGCCGCCCATTTCATTGACCAGTGTAGTGATACAGTTCCGGATCGAATCCCATCGTTGAAAGTTCTTTCTGACGTCACGGCGAAAATACCGCTCGTCAAATGTCTTCTTTACGCCGCTGGTGGGGTTTCATACTTTTTCCACGAAGGGATCAAACAAACCACTTATCGACCGAATGGTCATACCCAAAGCCTTCATCCGGTTTTGGGTCGATTCGATCCATTCCGGTGTGGACTGGTGGGGAAGGGTCCGGTTATCCTTCCCTTTTCTAATGCCGGCAGGAAGTTTTCCCAAATTCGGATAAATAAATGATGATTCAAAAATTCAAGCAACCGGAACGGGAATCACAATCCTAACTTATTTCCCCGGCATTAGCGGTATTTAAATATTGAATTGCATCGGGATCTGCAGTAACTTTCGTGAATTATGGCGCCGATTTGTTCCGAAGGATGGGTACACGCTCGCGAACACATATAATCAAGTATGTTCATAACAGTTTATGGTTTTGGCTTGTTGACTGGCATCCTGAAGCGAACGATGGATGCCGACAATGGATGAATGGCAACCAGTTGCACAGTTTTGCCTTTGTGGTTTCTTCAGTCGATAAGGAACGTAAAACGGAATGGCGTAAATCTTCCTATTGGTGTTGGGGATAATAGGTCTTGAAGAGTCGGAACAAGCAACGCAATTGAGCGGATAAGATTATTAAAAGAATGTGAAGGGGGGAATCGTGGTTTTTTTTTCTGAAGAATCTTCAATGGGAAAAATATCAGATTGGAATTACATCCCGACCAGAAGGATCTAATATAAAAATAACCAAATTATAACAAACCTTGTTCCCGAGCAAAGGTTTATACCAAAGTGATAACAAGTTCTAATGTCTGATTATCACTACTTGATCACTAAATATGTTATCATTTAGGCTGAATAAATAGCCAAAATAACAAAATAGATAACAAATTAATATTCGTTGGATATGAAAACATTCACTCGTTTTGTTATCAGTGAGTTCATTTTGATAACAAATTTTGTGATGTGAACAAGTTACTTGATGATGATGATGATGTAATACTACCATCTATTGCAGCAAGGAAACTTTCCATAGCAGTGGAATAATCTGAAAAACGATTTGATCGGGATTCTATTATTGTTTGTGATCATCAAGCTCCTGTATGAAGGGCCAAAAACGTTTGGGCGGGCCCGTAAGCAGAGACACTTACGCGAAACCCGCGAATATAGGGAAGAGAATCTCCTTCCAAAAGCAAGTTCACACTCACAGCACTAGAATCGAGCCCTCGATTGACAGAATAAACCCAATAGATGGGGTCGAAGAGCCCGCCCTCGTTCCACGAAATGTTAACAATAGGGAGGAGGCAGTCCCATGCTCCCTATCCAAATCGTTTTACTTGGGTGCCCTGATGGTCCCTCTCTTTCCCCGTTATATGTTATTTAATATATATTATATTTTGTACACAACAAATTAAGATACCATTATAGACAAAAATGCTAATTTATTCAAATTTCAAACTTGAATGGATTGTTACTGAAAAATAAATAAAAGTTAGATATGTATCAATATCCTACTAGTCCTGGGAAAGCTGAAAACAGAATAGATCATTCGAAATATCAAAGATAAAATTTCAATAAAAGATATTATTTTATAAAACATTGTAATATTTGTAATATTTTTCTTTATACTGTTCTAGCAACATTTCAAAGATAGAGTGAACGAAGAGTCCGGTGGGATAATTTCTGAAAGAAATGGCTTATCCTACCATAATAAGATTTTATTGTGATGTGAACAAGTTACTTAAGATTATATCAAATTTTGTTATCAACACGATATCAAATTCATACACTAATAACTGAAGTAGTGCTTCTGGTGAATAGCTCAATTTCATATTCATGTCATGCTGGTGATATTCAGCATGCTGGAATTATTCAGGAACGTTCGTCGAAAATCGCCTCTTAAAATTGATAACCGATGATAACAAAACTATTCAATGTTGATAACTAAATGTGTTATGCGATAACAGGTGAGTTCAAAATTATATCTGAGATAACAAAACTTGTTACTTATTTATTATGAGTTTGTTGTTTTACTTTACTCGGGTTACGACTAACTAATTAGGATATAAGTTTTTTAAAGATCTTTTTATATGGATAATTATAAAAATATACTTATAACAAATTAAAATATAATATCCTGGAGGCACCCCTTGCAAAGGAAAATAACAAACTAGTATCATGTCAGTGATAAGTAACAAGTTCTGTTATTCCAGATATCGTTTTGATTTCCACTGTTATCGTATAAAATAGTTAGTTATCGCCGTTGGCTAATTTTGTTATCATATGTTATCATTCTCATCATACAATTTTGGACGCATGAAAGTTGAATGCAAAACTATTATCTGTTACCACCCTCTTTGAACAAGCAATTACGCTTTTTATCAACAGAATTATTTGAGATATTAGCGTGAAAATTTGATTTCAAATTGATAACATAATTTGAAATTATTTCAATAAACAATACAGTAAACAATGCATACAATACAGGATTTGTTATAAGGGCCTGTTCATAAACCACGTAGACTCATTTTTGAAAATCTCAGACCCCCCCTCCCCCCTCGTAGACTTTTCTCCATACAATTTTTTGAAATTTTGTATGGAGCGTAGACTTTGGTCAACCCCCTCCCCCCAGAAAAGTCTACGTGGTTTATGAATAGCCCCTAAGATGTTCGCAGTGATAATAAAATAAGCTTTTATCATGATATTCAACTAGTATATTTTTAGTTATTCATTCTGTTATTTTGGCTGTTTATTTAGCCTCTATGATAACATGTTCAGTGATTAAACAATGATTACTTGGTATTAGAATTTTGTATCAATTTGGTATAATCCTTTGCTCGAGACGTCTGCCTTAAGAAATAGATTAATTCTAACAATAGCTGATATGATTTTGCTACATCGTAACAAAACTGTACAAACTTTGTGTCATTTATGTTATATCTATATCATACTGTGCTGTAATTTTGATACCTGTGGAGGATTTTTCGTTACAATTTCTGTTATTTTAACTACATCCGCGATCTCAATTAAAATTACCTCTGTTATAAAAGCAGCGTAGCTGAATAACAAAACTTGAAATAATTTTGTTGTTTTTTTCTGGTCGGGATACGGTCATTTTGTAAAACGAGCAGATGTTTCCCGACTAGACAGATGTTAACAGATGTTAGATTATATCAGCTTGAGTTATTATGTTATATTCATTTTCTTTAATAAGCTTTGTTATAAACTTGATGCAGGATGTTGTTAAAATATCAGAATTTATAACAAAAACAACTCTTGATTAGACAAGAATAATACAGCATGTTATAATTACATCAAAAATATAACAAATAATAATACATTTTCATGATATAACATAACATGCTTCTAATACGTTATGTTACAAGAAATAACAAATGTCTAACACCATGAGTTACTGAAAATATGATACTTTACGATAAATTTATAACAAAATAAGTTATAATTTTTAATTCGTTTTTAATAGGTTTTCCAAATTTGTTCATAAAGAAACAAACACATCTATTTATAAGCATATATTATTTTTATTGTGGAGCTTTTCAGCCAATTTCATACATGGTTGAAAGATGCTTGTCGATCAAAGAAAGTTAAGTCAATGAAAATAAGAAAAAAGCCCCCCGACCAGAAGGAAACAACAAAATTATTTCAAGTGTTGTTATTCAGTTACGCTGTTTTTAGAACAAAGGTTGTTAGAATTAAGATCGTGGATGTAGTTAAAATAACAGAAATTGTTACAAAAAATCCTCAAGAAGTAACAAAACAAAAACAAACTATGAAATAGATATAACATAAACAAAACAAACTTTGTAACAGTTTTGTTACGAGGTAACAAAATTATATCAGCTATTGTTAGAATTAATCTATTTCTTCACGCAGATTGTGCCTCCCAGGGTTATATATCTTAATTTGTTATAAATATGTCATACAGTTATCCAGATGAAAACGTCTTTAACCAATTTATATCATGATCAGTTAGTCGTTTAAGGACAAGGTTTGTTCTATAAGTTATTTGCAATATCAAAATAAAACTTTCTGAATAATTTTGAATTTCTGTATGAGTTTTGAGTTATGTTTTGTTAACCGTTATGATTTCATTGTTATTAACATTTATGTTTCATGCCCTTTTTATTTCACCCTTCTTTGCTGCAGCTGCTTATCATCTCTGACAATGGTTTCCCATGCTGTTTGGCCAACGAGAATACTTGTAATCATGGATCTGATGATAATAGATGTCAGCTCGAAGATCGGATTCGTAGGTTTTAAGCTTGGGGTATTAAACTCTCGATGTCTGTTGAAATAAAGTTTTATAAATTTATTTGTTGGATCAGATAAAATTTAAATATCCTTCAATCCTCTTGCCTCTTGAATTTCTGCAGATAGCTGACCAATTTGAACAAGGAAATGATTAATCGTCGATCCATGTTTGAATACTTTATAAACGATATTCGGTATACCAAGGGTATAAACTGACCAGCAAACGCTCATTTTCTGGCAGTAATAAAAAAAAGAATTTAAATGGACGCGCATAATTTCCAACCAATTGTTAGTCATGCAAGTGTTAACAAATAAATTGTTTGCAATGTTTCATACAACAGACCAGATTCAGTCGACATCAGGCCTAAATTTATATCAAATATTCCACGAGCCCATTAGCATTAGCAGTAGCATTCTGCATAGCAAATGTGCATTAGATAACGCAGAAAATTACACGTTTCTTTCAAACTATTCAGGCTAACAAAAAAAACTTGCGTGCTATGTTGCCATCACTGAATGTACCAGCTCTTGAGTTGAATTTTTATCTCACTTTTAGGGGGATTGATCACAAAAGTCATGCCGTCAAAATACGACACTTGTCATATCCATCAACTTTGCCAAAGACGCTATCGCTCTAGCTCCACTATTAAGGAGCTATCAGTTTCAAGCGTTAAAATCGACTTTTTGACCACTGTGCAGTGTACGGGAACGAATATATTTTGAACATGTATGTATTTTGGTCACTTTGCTGTAAAATACATTATACAGGGTGTACGGTTCCTTAATGCAAATATGTTCATATGTTGTATCATAAATCACACTAAATCACTCCGGACTCACGAAATGTTCCCGCACAAACATCTGATAGGAATGCGAGAAGTATTGTAATCTTCGATTCGGATCTATTGCTTACCTTGATGAAACATTTCTAAAATAATAAATAATTGACTTAAATAGCTGCCTGCTGCGTTTTCGTATTCTTCACTCGTTCAAACAACTTTTGCTTTGATCCTCTCTTCCAAGGCATCTTTTGCCAAACTTCCTCAGACACTGGAGTGGTGGAGTAGAAGCCTTTATCCTTAGTGGTTAGGATTCGATGATACTTCGATGTTTCTTCATCTTCCATCTAACATTCCATCAACGTTTTCGATTCACTCGACGGTAGACATCTTGCTGTATCTTTTTGGTCGATTATTGGAATATTGTTTGGAACTGATTATATATAGTAATCAAAAAAAAATTATGGCCTATTTTCGAAATCAATCGAAAACTGCAATTTCAAAAAATGGCTTGTAAGATGGAACACGATCCGTTTTTTGCATGTAACAGTATAATTTTATTTTCTGGCGGATCCAAAGACAGCTCTCGAAAGAGGAACTGAAATGCTTCAACTTTGCCCAAGGAACTGATTATTTATAGCCATCAAGAAAAAATTATGGCCTCTTTTCGAAATAAGCAGAAGAAATAATTGCTGTTTTAATTATGCCAACACTTTCGAACAATGAAACCTGGAAGAGCTAAATCGAATGAGTGTATTCACTCCAGCGCGATCCATTCACTGACAGCGCGATAGTGTTGCCGCTGTGAATGTCAAAAGTGGCGCTGTTTCATTTTACAAGCCATTCCATCTTACAAGTTTATCCTCTATTGGTATCTTTTTATACCGAAAAAAAATTCCGTAATTTTTCATCCAATACAAAATATAAACCAGAGACGTTTAAATCATAACGTTAGAGACAATTTTCATATGAATAATCAAAAGTTCATAAACTACGTTGAGGTTCTACGATGGACTGACCATGATCTACGTTTCATTTACATGTTTAAAATTTCCTATGAAAAAAGCCGAAAAAGGGGGAAGAGGGTTAAGAAATACTTAAAAATTAGTCGACGTGGCTTATGAATAACCTCGTACAGCCGTAGAGGACGTCTTTGCCATTCTTAGATTTTACAACCAAAGCATATCGGTTTTCGTCATTCACCATCTATGGTGCGACGATTTCAAAATATTCATGCATCATCAAAACGATGACTATAATTCTTCGCATATTTTTTGTTGCGTGACTAGGAAGGGTATGTGACGAACAACTAGTTGGCGTCATCTAACTTGTATGGCGTTGCAACTTTATTGTTGCACGACGAGAGGCTTCGCGTTGTAAGTCAACATGTTTCGTTGCACGGCATTGAAGGTAACAGACCTCGTTGCTACTGTGGTTGTATGTGCTCTGATGGTGACTTTTTTCACCCTGTTATATGTTATTTAATATTTAGTATATTTTGTACACGAAAAATTAGGATATCATTATAGACAATTTTAAACTTAAATGATACATCCAACGTATTGTTACTGAAAAATAAATAAAAATTAGATATGTATCAATATCCTTCTAGTCCTGGAAAAGCTGAAAACAGAATAGATCATTCCAAATATCTGAAATAGAACTTCAATAAAAGATATTATTTTATAAGACATGTTGTAATATTTTTCTTTATACTGTTCTAGTAACATTTCAAAGATAGCAATTGGAGTGATCGAAGAGTCCGGTTTGATGATTTCTAAAATAATGGCTTATCTTACCATAATACCACTAAACACAATATTAAAATATAATCCTACATTGCTTAAAAGCACATGGCAGTCTTTTATGAATATAGTAGTTGAAGTTTAGAAGTGCAATTTTAAATTAAATGTTACGCTGAAATGCTGAAAAACAAATTGAGCCTTTGATGCCTGTCATGTTGCTCCAGGCTCTTACATGGTTTTGGAATGCAAAGATGAGTCTAAAGCGTTATTATATATAGCATTTCAAACTTATTGCTTTCAAAAATTGCTTATGAAAGGAAAAAGTGTATGAGAATATATTGGACACGGTGTAGTGCTGTGAGTGTGAACTTGCTTTTGGAAGGAGATTCACTTCCCTATATTCGCGGGTTCCGCGTAAGTGCCTCTGCTTACGAGTTTGATGACCAGAACAATAGCATCCAGATCATTTTTTTTTAGTTTTTTAAATTATTCCACTGATTTGGAAAGTTACCTAGCTACAATAGACTGTAGTATTACATCATCAACATCATACAATGACTGCTAGTACATATAGTAAATCATATCATACGATACGCTTACAAAGCCATTCCATGAAAAAAGAATACACTAGGTATCTCTGATACTGGTTAGTCTGACCGCTTCATCATCTGATGTGAAACTGCTGACAAATTCGGAAATAGCTCCAGGGCTTTGCAATAGAAATTTCGAGTATTATTTTGTGGGTGACTAATTTAATCAAATGATCTCTTACATTGAAATATCTACCTGTTCACTCAGCCACATCTGAAATGGTAACGTTATACAATGTCGTGATGTACATGGTTTAATTTAATTTAGACCTGACCGCATTATTAATTCTTCTTTTGAATCAAAAACCGCATCAATAGGATGAACTTGTAAACAGTGCTGGTGATGTTCGCTAGCTTACACTTACAATGTATAAAATCAATTCCTGAAACATGACAATATCCAATTCTGTTGTTATGCAACGTCGGATTAATTTCTACGAAACTTGTGTTGGTGTTTTCGATTCAACCGGACATAGTATTGATTCCAACAAATATAACCTATACTTGAAGCACACATAATCCGAGGTCGGTAATTTATTTCCCAGCAACTACTTCAAAACATTCCCTCTCAAAAATAAAAGAAGAAGAAGAAGAACTACTTCAAAAGATTTGATTTCTTCATTAATTTTCCCTTTTGATAATAACTCAAGTGCTCTGCCAAGCTTTGACTTGTTTCATGTTTTGGACAGAGCCTATGATTTTAACCTTGTCTTTTAATTCGACCAATGAGTTTTCACGTTCAAAAATTCATTGCGTTTTTCTTGGAATGTTGTGTCCATTGTTTCCTTTGCAGCAGAGGATGGATGACAAACACGACTTGCTGGAACATGTAATGAATTGCCGTTTGAGTGGATTGAATGAATGTTTTGGCGTGTTGAGTAAATGCACGAGTTTTTTGCGTTTCGAATCTCAAGCATGAGATTTGTTTACCAACGACTTCATCTTCATTCTTCAAGTCTTAATTGTTTATAGAGCATTTGAATCAATAAAATTTAACTTTAACCTAATCCTAACCAATTACCAGGGTGTTTAAGACTTCCGTATACGATTTTAAGATTAGAAATTGAAATAACAATGTACCAAATATTTCGAAGAATTGTCCACGAACTAAAGTCTAAGACCATTTGTGATTGGGTCTTTCCTTGATTGGCAAACTATGACAATTTAAACTAATACTACACTTGTTTGATAAATAAAAGTTGAAAAACTTTATCAAATTATCACTAGTAAACGCAAGCATATAGCTTATTTTTTTTACAGATAGGCCTTTTTAGTATATGACTTACAGACTCCTTTAGTATTGAGTGTTCGACTTAGTGAAGTGATAGTTTGAAAAGGTGTTTCAGTTCTTTTTATTCGACTTGTGAAGTCTTGGTTTCGAATTTTCTTGGTTTTTCAATTACAATCGTTCTACTAATAAGCACAAAAAAGGGTTTTAAAAAAAAGTATCAATCAATCTTTTTCAAACGACATTTGATAGTCTTTATTTGAAAAGTTCACAGTGTGAAAAAGAAATTGAATCTGCAGAATGAATACCAACCCGACTAGAAGAATATAACAGAAAATTAACAAAATTCCAACAACCTTTGATACTTGTAACTCGTTATGATATAATTTAGTTATGAGAGATCATCAGCCAGAAAATATTTTATCACAAATATATCAAACTGTGTTGCAAATTATTTTTATGATATGTTTTAATTTTGTAACAAATTTACATCAACACATAACACTTTTTTAGAATCAACTAGCAACCGCTGAATACTTAGGAATTGGCCGTTTGGGAAAATTAATGAACCATTATATTTAAAATTCTTACATACATAGATCTTTGCTGCAAATTTTCATTCCTTTTTAAAAATACTTTCCGACATCACAAAATTCGACATCTCATAGTTCTAAATCTGCTTCAACATTATCAAACAATGTATATTCATATTTGCTGCTACTAAATTCTATATTTTGATTTGGAGAACTCCAATTTTTCCAAATCGAATCATTGATGGGTGACTTTTTTACTCCGGAAAAATGACGTATCCTGCTCAAAAAAATGTGTGTGATGCCTGAACGACAGGATGATTTTTAGAGATCTGAAATCCTGTAAGCATGGCGTTTCCGTTTTCATATGGATATA
Organism: Aedes koreicus; assembly: GCA_024533555.2. NCBI lineage: Eukaryota > Metazoa > Arthropoda > Insecta > Diptera > Culicidae > Aedes > Aedes koreicus. The sequence goes on along the minus strand of JAHHFK020000808.1, from coordinate 205,463 downwards.
ATGATGAATTCTATAGTGCCCCAAGATTTCTAACGGTTTGTATAAGTTGCGAAGTTAGATGTACGTTATATACCATATTGTTCGTTCCATAATGTTTTTCAAATTCCCTTAAAAACAAATCTAAGTGTTTTTCACAAGTCAAAAGTGTAATTCTGGAAACTTTAAATTCGAGAAGCCGGAAAATACTTGTACTCAAAAGCATTAAATGATCCATATAATTGGACGTGAGCAAATCGTTTAAACAAGGGCAAAGGCAATGGAAAAGTATCGTTTCCTACACTAGCCTTGAATTTAGTAAATTCTGCTATGCTTCTTATTTGTGTAGATAGGAAGTCGAATAGTCTGTAATCTTTGTTCTATCAACTCTTTGTAGTTTCCGATGTGTATTGGTGCGATTTATACTCAGCGTCACCATCAACAAGTAGTTCCCATATTCGTTTCGTTAGGCCTAGGTTTACCAAATGCATGTAATCAGGAAACCCTCTGATAATGTCGAAATCCGGAATACCAGCTAGAACGCTTATGCCTTTTAATCCAAGTACAGGTTCCTTCGGTTGCGCGTTATGAACTTCCAAGATGAATTTTTTTGTGGACTGATCATCTCGACGCTTGGATCGTTGATAAGGATAGCGGATTTTCCTGGGTGAAGGCCAATAGTGCATCCACATTTTTCCTTACAAGTGCTTTGCGCACAAAACCTCACATCTACCAACTGAATCCTAAAAATCTTGTCCTTTCTTTATAATATTCGGAACCAATTTTAATTCCTTCCCGGAGCCGTCGAGTTTGTTGAATAAAATGTTTATGAAACAAGGCTATGGTAGTTTTCCGTGGAATGACACAGCACAGGTTGTTTTTTTTTAAAAAATTTTTAGAAGGGGGAAAAATATTATCACCAAAAAAAGAGAGGAGAGAGAGTTTTTTGGTTTTTTTTTTTTATGCTGCAGCGCTGTCTTCATTTGCTTAGAGAGTGATGAATTTGCAGTCCTCACGTAAACGTGGTTGCCTGTGCCAAAAATCCTCAAAATGCCACAAATATCATTATCCATGACATGCTTACAGGGTGGCCACAGAACCGGGAAAACCGGGAATTAACCTGGAATTTAAAAAAACCGGGAGAAACCGGGAAAAAACCGGGAATTTATGTTCACATGATTATTCATAATTTAGATTGTGTGTGATTATCATCGACCTCTAGTTATTCCTATCTTAGCGTGTTCATCCATAACGATCTGTGAAATTTTAGAGTGTGTGAATTGATTTACCTTCTATAAATATCTTGGCTCATTCGCGTAGTAGGCTTAGTGATGTTTAATCACCCCCCACACCCAAACAAACAAAAAAAAAAAAAAAAAAAAAAAAAAAAAAAAAAAAACACCACCCCCCCCCCCCCCCCCAAAAAGAAAAAGAAAAAAAAAAAAAAAACAAAAAACAACAACAGGTGTTCTGCCGTCTCTCCTCTCCTCTCTTCCACCCCCACGAAAGAAAAGGACTTGCTGCCAGCCAAACGTTCCCCTATAAAAACAAAAAATAAAAAATTCTTCCTCGCCGCCTAAAAAAAAAGGGAGTGAACACAAAAAACCCAAAAAATAATTATTATTCCCCCTTCCCCCTTTCCCTTTTTTGGTGATACTGAGCCCATATTCCTCCTCCAATTCCCACAATTTTATTAGCGAATTAACACTCATCGTATTTCGACAGCGGTTTTTTTTCTAATTATAACAACCCGACCAGAAGGGCATAACATAAAAATATCAAAATTATAACAAATATTGTTATGACTAACTGATTATGATATAAATTTGTTGAAGACGTTTTCATCTGGATAATTGTATATCATATTTATAACAAATTAAGATATAAAACCCTGGGAGTCACAATCTGCGTGAAGAAATAGATTGATTCTAACAATAGCTTAGATAATTTTGCTACATCGTAACAAAATTGTTACAAAGTTTGTTTTGTTTATGTTATATCTATATCATAGTTTGTTGTTAATTTGTTACTTCTTGAGGATTTTTTGTTACAATTTCTGTTATTTTAACTACATCCGCGATCTTAATTCTAGCAACCTTTGTTATAAAAACAGCGTAACTGAATAACAACACTTGAAATAATTTTGTTGTTTCCTTCTGGTCGGGAAGCGATACCAGTATAGCATTACCACAATAACCGAAAACGGCTTTAAATCCATATTCAGCTATATTGTTGGAATTCTCCTTTATTTTTTTTTTTTACAAACAAAATTTCGAAACCCCCTATCCCGTTTTGTCGTTTTGCTACACTTTCTTTTTTTTGTTTTGCAGGTCTGTAATTTCTTCGTTTAATATTTCTTCCTCTGTTAGCTGTTCATACTGACTGTCAAAACCATCAAATATTCGAGCACATCAATAGATCATTGCACGATGGCGTCATCAATGCAGTTTTGACAGTTTCAGGGATCAATGCAGTTTTGACAGTTTACGTGGACTATATTTTCGGTAAGATCGGTTTGAGATTTTGTGATCTCCCGACCAGAAGGGCATAACATAAAAATATCAAAATTATAACAAATATTGTTATGACTAACTGATTATGATATAAATTTGTTGAAGACGTTTTCATCTGGATAATTGTATATCATATTTATAACAAATTAAGATATAAAACCCTGGGAGTCACAATCTGCGTGAAGAAATAGATTGATTCTAACAATAGCTTAGATAATTTTGCTACATCGTAACAAAATTGTTACAAAGTTTGTTTTGTTTATGTTATATCTATATCATAGTTTGTTGTTAATTTGTTACTTCTTGAGGATTTTTTGTTACAATTTCTGTTATTTTAACTACATCCGCGATCTTAATTCTAGCAACCTTTGTTATAAAAACAGCGTAACTGAATAACAACACTTGAAATAATTTTGTTGTTTCCTTCTGGTCGGGAAAAAAAAAACCACACAAAAAAAACAACCACCATTATTACACCATTTCCTCCTCATAACCCACAACACCCAAAAAAAAAAAAAAAAAAAATAATTTTCGGGTGGCAAATTCAAAAACCCCAAAAAAACAACCCCCCACCCCCCCAAAAAAAAGAGTTAAATTAACCCTGTTAATAATATTATCAAAAAAAAAAAAAACTCGGTCCCCGCCTTTCTTTTTTATTTTTATTTTTTTTTTCTAATTCAAACATAATAAAGCGAAATGTTTTGTTCTCCCCCCAGAAAAAATGGGTAAAGAAGAATGTTATTTCCTAGTGTAAAATTGGGTTTACACTTCAAGAAAACTGTAATTTTTGTGTAGACTTATTTCCTGCCACGAGAATCCAAATCCCGGGTTCCATTTAAAACACACAAGCGCACAAATCCAGTGACGCTTTACCCGATCTGTAAAGCAGTCTTGAAACGGGAAATTTTTTACATTGGGTCCGAGAAAACCGGGAAAAAACCGGGAATTTGAAAATGAAAATTGATTGGCCACCCTGTGCTTAGATGTCATTATCCATTACATGCTTCTCATAATCTTTTCTGGTCTGAATATTTCAAAACGGATTTTCGTATTTGGTGCTCCAACGAAAATACTATAAAAAAGTCTTTTTCTGTATTATTACAGTAGCCCGACCAGAAGGGTATAACATAAATATAACAAAATTATGAACTCATTATGATATAAATTTGTTAAAGACGTTTTCATCTGAATAATTGTATAACATAATTATAACAAATTAAGATGTAATGCCCGCGAGGCACAATCTTTGTAAGGAGATAAATTAATTCTAACACTAGCTGATATGATTTTGCTACATCGTATCAAAACTGCTACAAAGTTTGTATTGTCTATGTTTTATCTATATCATAGTTTTCTTTAATTGTGTTACCTCTTGAATATTTTTTTGTTACAATTTCTGTTATTTTAACAATATCCGCGATCAAAATTCTAATAACCTGTCATAAATACAGCGTAACTGAATAACAAAACCTGAAATAATTTTGTTATTTCCTTTTGGTCGGGACTGGTTTGGTTTGTTGCTGAAAACAAAAGTTAGGTGTGTATTAATACCGTAATAGTCCCGGAAAGGTCAAAAACGGAGTAGATCATGTAACACGAGCACTCACGCGTTGTACTTTGTGCAACACATTCCTTTCCGGAATATCGTGTTACGGATCGCATGTAAGGCGTTACGGATCGCGGTCAAGGCCTTTTCATTGGCGAACAGTTTAGGATTATCTGACTACGTGATGCTAGTGTGCTAATTATTTTTAGGAATATCATTGATCATTGATAATCAGCTGTTCCCAATCTTTCTGCTACGTGGTGCTGCAATAGAGTTTCCTAGCCAAGCTGCCAACTTGGCATTTTCACCATTAAAAAGGTTTCTGTCTTCGATAAAGTTGTTCAATAGGTCAAAACCTTTTCATTGGTGACTGTCAGTTCCAAATATATTCGCTACGGGGCGCTGGTGCGCTTGTACATTTTTTAAATATGCTGGATGCGTCTCAAATACAAGGCTTCAGTCTTCAGGAAGGCTGTTCAGTAGGTCAACCCCTTTTCATTTGTAATCAGTAGTACATAAAATTTCCACTACGGGGCGCTAGTTACAAGTGGTTTCCTGACTAAGGTATACTTGCGTAGCTCATTCTAATGCAGAGGCCGAAAGAAAAATTTCACTATCTAAGCATTTGATGCCGGAAACCGAACCGAAAAATCCAAACAATCGTAAAAATATTTTGAATGGCATCCATTTTTTTGCGAATGATATAACCAGATTTGTTGTTTCAAGGGACTTTTTCGAGGCAATCTTACGCATCCAGAGAAATAAAAGAGAAATGTTGAATTAGTGGAGGCTCAGAAAAAGAAAGAAAAAGAAAAGAAGGAAGTAAGGAACCCGATCAAAAAGAGAGAAGTAGTCGGAATGAAAAGGAACTCTAAAGAAGATAGTTTTTACTTGATGAAAAAGAAATCAGGGCAATGACATCAAATAATACAGAAAAATCATTCCTAAAAGCTCTTTGAAACACAAAGATAAAATTAAGCATGAGGAAAAATCAAAAAAGGAAAAATTAGCTCAAAAGAACACTAGTGAGAACAATTAAAGGGTGTCCACGATGAAATTGCCACACTATGAAATTGCTCTAACTTGTTAACCGTTGGGTAGAATTTAATGAAAATTTGGGTGGATTTAGTTCATAGTGCATTATTTACATCCTGCAAGTTTTAAAGTCCTGTGATCAAAACTCGCGGAAATGGAGTCGAAAGAACAGCTCGTGCGTGATAAAATCTTGCGCATTCATCACGAGAACAAGGATCTCTCGCATCGTTCCATCGCTAAAACGTTGGGAATCGCGAATTCCACGGTGTCGCGAGTGATTAAGCGGTTCGAGGAACGGTTGACCACCGATCGGAAGCCCAGAAGTGAAGGAAAAAGTATTCCGTACAACACCAAAAATCACAACCGCATAGTTGGGGCCTTCAACCGAAATCCGAACGCCTCCGTTCGGGATGTGGCTAAGAAGCTGCACCTAAGCCGAAGTTTTGTCCAGAAGGCCAAAACTAAGGCTGGGCTTCGAACGTTCAAGGTACAAAAGGCCCCTAATCGCGACAAGAAGCAGAACAAGTCCGCCAAAACCCGTGCCAGGAAGTTGTACCTCAACATGCTGACGAAAGTTGAATGCTGCATCATGGACGACGAAACATATGTGAAGGCCGACTTCAAACAGATCCCCGGCAACCTGTTTTTCACGGCCAAGGATAAGTTCAGCGTTCCGGAGCATGTCCGCACTCAGAAGATGTCCAACACTCCGGAGCTCCGCCCCATCGAGAAGTACTGGGCGATTATGAAGCAGCACCTTCTTAAACGACCTAAGGTAGTGAAGACAGTCGAGGAACTGAAGAAAGTATGGGTTTACATGCAAAAAACGGTTGATTCACAGGTTGTGCAGAATCTTATGGCCGGGGTTAAGGCCAAGGTGCGGGCATTTGCGTATGGACTGTAAATAAAATACGAGTAAAATGGTAAAATGAAGTTTAATAGTTATTTCTCAATCCCTGAAAATTTGATGGCAATCGGATGAAAACTCGAATTTTGCGAATCAATTTTGTGTGTGGCAATTTCATCGTGGACATCCTTTACATGTTTTTACGTACATATTAAATGAATTAGTACCTAACTTGTTATATCATTGACCACTCATACGTCCTGTGCGCCTTCAGAGATGCACTGGGCCAGCGTGGAACACATTTGACTTAGCTCAGCGTGACATACTCTAGTGTAAAAAACCTAATAAAGTTCATTAAATATCCTTATGGAAATAAGCCACAAGGAAACGGTTTGAATTTCTTAACATTTACCTTATAAAATGCTATGATTGTTGTCATTACCACCTCTAATGATGACTTAACGTTTGCATTTGAAAAAATGGACAAAAACTTCCGATTTTTCATATGTTTACCTTCTCCCGCACTGACAAAACTACCCATGCAGCATCAATCATAGTAACCCATGAGTCAGCAGACAAAATTTGACAGCTCTACCTATCAGTCGAACTCTAACCGTGATGGCAAAAACAGTGAAGCAACTCCGTTCAGAAGTGTGCGCGTTCAAAGAACGGCACCCCGCCGCGTCGAAAACGGACATCGTGCGGTACTTTGTGGACGCCGAATACGCCCGTTCCGGCATCTACAACATCTTGGTACTATTAGACAACAATCAGAGCATCGAAAGAAAGCCCGGTTCCGGACGGCCGACGACCCTGAGCGACAAGAAGCTCCAAAGGATACTGATGAGGAAGACCGAGGAAAAAGTGCCTGCATCGTTGCGTGCGCTTGGCCGGGAGGTCAGTTCAACCGGCTAAACAGTGAAAAAGTACCAGGAAAATATGAACATACATGTCAGGAAGCGGAAGTCGCGTCCACTGGTTTCGGAGCTGCAGGCAATGATGCAGCGGTAGCGGCTGAATAAGATGGTCAACTCGATTTTCCCGGCGAATCGCTCTTAATACCGAAACCCCTACATCCATGAATCATCTTGGAGCTGAAATCGATCAGCGTTAGTGCTGTGTATTATCTCATTGAGATCAGCAGGCCTTCGTGGTTCTGATGCAGTTGATGCAGTCGGTTTTTTTATTTGTCTGGAGGATCCCATTCGACGTGCCAGTGGAGACGGATGTGTCGTGTCGTCGGTCATTAATGAATTACCGGCTAAATAAAAAATAAACAAAACAATAACATGCGGCTCGGTTTTTGTTAGTTCATACATATATCTCATGATTATTAAGCACAAACAACAGTCACAAGGCAGTTTTATGATAAGGATAAGAATGACTTACGAAAATCATTATTATTAACTGAGACGACACATGAATGTCATAAGGGCCTTATGAAACCCAAAATACAGTGGGCTCATGGAGTTTCATAAGGCAAATTTTATGAATTTCGATAGTTTTTTTACCCCAGTTATGTTTCCCTCTTTACAGGTTTTATTCACACTGAAGTTTTTAATAAAATCACTATTTTGAACAATGCATCTGATTGGCTCAAAAACGGAGATAATCTTGGGGTGGGGAATGGCTTCAGCCCCCCTCGGAACCCTTTTCATATCGCGGGGTTTTTCTAAAGGAAATTAATCAAAAATTTACTTTTATTATATGAAGCATCACACTGCCAAATGAGCGTTGTGTGTAATTTTTGATTTGTTTGGATTTGATTTTAAGGCGGCGATTTGGGGCGGATTTGATTTTGAACGGCGGATTCGTTCCTACCTTGACCCGCAGTGGGATGTAAGGCAAAGTAACGCGTGCTTGGTTCGAGTACTGCTATATCCAAGCCCTTCGCTCAATTTTCAATACTTCTATTTCAATTTTCACAACCTGCCGTACACTGACGGAACTATCAACACTTTCTCTTCATATCTTTCATTCTACCAAAACATAAGACGAATTTCACGCCAACTCGTCTTCGAGATTGGCAGCACCCTCTCAGAATCCAATGGTGTGTAGACTATGTCTTTTCAAGCAACTTTGCATACTTTATATTTTCAAAATTTATCTAGACTGCAACTTGAAAAGGGCTTAAGTTTTTTTATCGTTATTTTTTTTTAAATCAACATAACTCAACAAGGAAAAGACTTACAAAAAAGGGATGCATGGATGACTTTTAGAAAATCGTCTGAACTTTTATGAAAAAAAAAATGTAAAACCGTGTTAACACGCTAAAAAAAAATATATTAAAATCTAAAGTCAATTTGCAAAAAATGGCTATCTTAGAATTGGACGAAATTTTTTCTTAATAAAGGCAATATAATTTTCTAAAAGTTCGCCATACATTGCAAGATGGGCACTTTTAAGGAATTTTTTTTTTCTAACAACAACTTTTTCATGTCCTGTTTTTACCATGTATCACGCAAACTCGTCTAGTTTTGGTATTCAACACCCGTATAGAATCCAATAAAATTTAACAGTAATAAAGAATTTAATGTATTGAACATCTTTGCAAAAAAACAATAATCATCTAGACTAACCTTTGAAAAGTTTTAAACACATATTTCCCTTTACATCAGTAAAACAGAACCAAAAGTGTACGTTTAAATAAAAGTCATAACTGCTTGTTCGGATATTCCTATTTTTAGGGGCGATTCAAATATGGCTTCGTATATCTTGGGGGGTGGATGGTCCAGATTTGCAACAGCACGTGTAAAAGGTATGGGAAAAATTGTGATAGAGTGGACTGAATTTAAAAAAAAATAGCGGACGTCATATTTGAATCGTCTTTAAATGAATATGCATCAAGTCTTATCAAATTAGAAAATTCTAATTTAATAAGACTTGATGCATATCCATTTAAAGACGATTTAAATATTATGTTATATGAATTTTCGAAATACTGTTTATTTCAATGAAAACTCATAGATTTTTGCTTGGTATGGGTTTTATTTTATTTATTTTTTATATATTAACATAGCTTAATATATTTAATTCATAAATCTTTCATATACAAAGTAAATTTCTTTGGATTATCCTTTGAATCAGAAAACCTTGTAGCTGAAATTTGATTTTCTTAAATAGGTACAAAGCAATGAACCTGGGTGCCATGTATTGTCTTTACGTTGCTATTTAACTACTCAAGTTCTTCTGAGATTTTTGCATACTGTTCAGCTGATATGAAGCAAAAATTCAGTTTTGTAATACTTTTATTTGACTGTTCAACTGCCCAGTCATATAGTTCCCGCGGAATTTTTATTGTGTTTCCATAATCTTGAGCAAGGCATGCTCTCTTTGCCATTCGCTTGAGAGTACCAACAATAGCATCAAATAGACCCATGAGACGTTGCAACGAAGTGCCAGTCTGCGTCCAATCCATACTTGGACTTGAAATTGTACAAGCTGGCAAAGTTCTTTTTGTTCTTATAATGGGCCGCTGCTCCATCTGACATAAACATAATTGTTACGCCCTTTGGCGATGAAGCTCCTTCTATGCGATCATCGACCGCACCCTCTGCTAGACAAGAGATCGTCACCGATTGACGTTAGGCAACCAGAATAGAGAAGTAGAACAATGGACACATGTCAACAATAGGCAAAGTTGGAAAGCACAAGCATAATTCTATTTGAGATTTCGTTGTTACTTCTATAGGTTTATTGTTTCTTTCCAAAGTGAAATCAAGCGTCTTAAACTTATAAATATATGAATCAGAATTTATCGTCTAGCTTACCATAGTATTTTTCATCAGTTCCGTGAATACAAAACTACAATATATTATATTAGACCGATTTCCGGAGAATTGAAACGAGAAATGAAAGCACTAAACGAAAAAATTAACGTCGAAAATAAAGACTGTTACATTTACGGAAATTGTTTCGATTGATTCGTAATTTTTGAGCAATATGTTGAATTTTGTTTCATGAAATCTAGCAATTTTGATATAAACAACTGAACTGCTATTGAGTCATGAGTCAGATATCATAATAATGGCTTCAGATATTATAATAATGCTTTTGTTTCCAAATTTATTGTCCTTCTTTTAATATACTTCAAAGTTTTTATGATAAACAGAATCAACCACCTGAATGAATTGTATTATCACTAAAGTTAAAAAAAAAAAATTTAAGCCCTTTTCAAATGGTAGCCTTGATTTGTCCAACATTCAAATACCCTTTAAAATCCAAATTGTCATTATAATTAAATTTAATTGGCTTCTGTGAGGTTTCAGGACCAAATTATATGACGAGTTGGCGCGATACACGGTAATAATAGAACATTTGTTAGATTGTTTGATTGTTAGAAAAACTTTTTTTTCTTTTAAGTGCCTATCTCGCGATGTATGGCGAACTTTTAGACAATTATATTACGTTTATTGAAAAAAAAATTCGTCCAATTCTAAGATAGAATTTTTTTGCAAATTTACTTTAAATTTTAAAATTTATTTTTAGCGTGTATGAATCGATTTTACAATTTTTACATTTTTGTTTTCATAAAAGCTAAGACGATTTTCTAAAAATTTTAAATCAATTTTTTTGCAGCTACATTGCCTGAACTTTCAGGTCCACAAATGGAATTGTTATTAAGGTTCTTATATTAATTCACTATATTATTTGTCATTACAATATTCATTCACTATATTTTTTATAATTATAATATTAATTCACTTTATTTTAAATATTATATGAAATTGAATATATATTGGGAAGGGAGGGAGCATCACGGTATCACTCAAGCTGGAATTGGACAATGGAGTGGTATGACAACCGGCGTCTAGGAGGGAACAAACAGTATCATTTTCTTTATCCTACCGATTCGATTGTGATGCTGTGACTACTTCAACAGTTTCAGCGAGACCGACGCGCCCTTCTTAACAAACCATCCCGTAGAAAGCTGATATAGTATTGCGAATTGGGTTATTCGATTTGTTGGATCATATCGTTGGAAGGAGAATCTTATGTTTCCGCGGGTTTCGCGTAAGGGTCTCTGCTTACGGGTCCGCCCACCGTTTTTGGCCGTACAGCGTTACTGTGAATGTAACCCGGTAACTCAATTTGATCTTGTTATTAAGTGGAGCTGCATTCATGACAATGTCTTAGAAGGGATGGTGGCTACCTTACATACATTCACATTACATACGTACATAAAAGCTAAGACGATTTTCTAAAAGTCACCCATACATCACTTTTTTGTAAGTCTTGTCCTTTTTGAGTTATGTTGACAAGAAAAATTTGTTGTTAGAAAAACTTTTAGACAATTATATTGCCTTTATTAAGAAAAAAATTCGTCCAATTCTAAGATAGCAATTTTTTGCAAATTTACTTTAAATTTTAATATATATATTTTTTAGCGTGTAAGAATCGATTTTACAATTTTTTTCAAGTTCAGACGATTTTCTGAAAGTTACCCATACATCACTTTTTTTTTAGTATTGTCCTGTTTGAGTTATGTTGATTTAAAAAAAAACTATCAAAAAACTTAAGCCCTTTTCAAATGGCAGTCTAGATAAATTTAGAAACAAAGTATGCAAAGTTGCTTGAAAAGACATAGTCTACATACCCTCAAAGTTTCATTGGATTCTGAGAGGCTGCTGCCAATCACTGGATGAGTTGGCGTGAAATTCGTCATTACTATCCTCACTAGGGGCCTCGTGGTGAAGAGCGAACATTTCCTAACCCAAAATACTGCTTTTATCGATGATGTTTAGAACATTCGTACATCCATCTAGGGCTTTCACTGCCTACGAATTTCTGCGACATGGTCAACGCTAATGCTAATGCTTATCCTTATCTAGGTAGACAATATAGTAAATGTCACATCATCTGATCGAGAATTCTTATTATTATATGGATAGAAATGTGTCGTCGAGGAACTCGAAAATGTGCGTCAGGGTAGAAAGATCGGAAAGTGGATTCAAACTGAACCAAGTGCCGTTCATTTGAAAATCAGCCAATTGCATGATGCACCATGTCACGCTAAATCGTTGGTAAGGAAACATTATTCCATAACGATTCTCCTGAAGGGATTTGAAAGCAAATTAAATTGCAAACCGACCTTTGCGACCAACGGAAACTGAGACCAATCATCTTCAACACGTGTCGCTATTGTTTTATTTTTATCTTTTCCGCCTAGACCCAGATCAACATATTCACGGAGGAGCAATTACACTAAAAGCATCCCTGAAGTGAGCTTCATGCAAATCATACATAAAAACTCACCAACGCGGACGAGTAATTTGCCTCGCTGAAGTCCGACACGCTCGGTGAGGTTGATCCGGGATGCAACACTTGATGCTTTCAAACTCCGAAGCGGGAAATTCAATTCGCAACCAATTAATATAATTGAATCCAGTGCTAGTCGGAGAGAAACATTCTAATCCTTTTCCCCTGATAACAATAATGGTAGGCGATAGATATCTCGGAACTGATCCATCACTCTTTAAACAGCGCTTGACGGGTACAACCCGTTAAGTGTCATGTCAGTTCAAGTGGAAGCGACACGCAGAAAATGCGTTCGGAGAATAAATATTTGCACAAACACATTATTTTTATCACTTCATTCGGCGAAACGCCACGAAGCACCCACTTTGAAAACGGAGAAAAACGGATGGCCGGAAGGGAGAACGGTATTTACTCTTTGTTGGTTTCGCTTGAAAACCGGAACAATGGATCTCGAGCATATCGACTCACGATTCGATGAAATGGCTGTTGTAGGCGAGATAATCGAAAGCGTTCGTTCGATTTTTGTCAAACCAAGGCCAATTTTCCAGATCATTGTGTGAAATAACCCGAAGGAATGAAAAAAAAAAACTGCAACATAAAAGCATCCATTTTGGATCAACCATTCAGTAATTAATTCAATCGAACTGAAATCTTTCCCCGCTTTTCATTAGGATGTCTCGTACAATGTAGAACTCAGATGACATTTCATCAATTTTCCATCCCAACGGAGAACCCATTTCGCCGTAAGTAATGTTTATTAATTTTTGCCTTTTTTCGTACTCCGTTCGATCCACAGGCGAAAACTTGTCTCTCGATATCGATGTGTTTATTTATTGGCAAATTCAATCAAAATGTGCATATTCATTTTCCGTCCAGGCCGTCGCTGCTACCGGACTAGGCGAATGTACTGAACACCACCCAAAACGATTTTTGTTTTTCATGCTGAATAATAAAATAAACAAAAATAGTTTCTATATCAAGCGGGACCCAAAAAAAAAAACAAGAACACACTGCGTTAAATAGGCGAAAGCATGATGTAGGTTGAAAATCGATCGGTTTCATTTTGGAAACGTCGTTTTTTTAGTACAAATAGCATGCCTCAATTGATCACAGACGACGGAACGCATACATTGAACATATTTCATCGAGCTCTTTTGTAGCATAAGTACTAGAATTAGTTAAAAATGGATTTGGATCCCAGGAATTTGAAAACATCGAACTGTGATGATACCCGCTCCGTCAACAAAGGGCTGGGAAAATATCACATCATCACCACTTCACTTCAAGTTTCTTTCAGACAATAGCCAATATCTTGAGAACGCAGAAAAAAAAGTAACCTGCCAATAATTAATAACGCTATCAATTATGAACGGATTATCTCGTGTTTGGGCGGGCGAATCGTTTTTTGCTGACTGTCACCATCAAAGGATTGCAGCACGCGGAAACCTAAGCGTACGGTGTAATGACACCAGTCATCAGCGAGTAAAGGATGAGTTTCCAATCTGGAGTGTCAGACTGCTTGTGCTCTTTCTTGTCATGATGGCAATAATGGAGTGAAAAATGGAAAATTGATGCCCTAATGATGTGCGAAGCCGCAGATGTTTTGGCATTCTGTAACGACATAGCTTCTTCAATGGCATTTTCGGTTCGTGTTTTATGCAGATGGTGAAATGTATTTTCAAAAGGTTACTCTAAGACCTTGAAGTTTTCACATTTCTGTGCACTCGTGGCCAGGAATGGATCTTTCTCAGGACAGATAAAGAGATACTTTCAACTTTACCGCGTTTTGAATAACATACGCACTTCTTCGATTCGTTTATGACTTTACTTTTCAATGCCGAGGCTGTCTTCTGAAGTTCTTGAGAAAATGGCTTTTTGTTACTTTTTGAGCACACGTGTCGAATCAATTGATGGGATAATCTGATTTTATGCCTGTATCGCAATACGCAACTTTGAGACGGTGGAAACGTACATAAAACGACAAAACTAGCAGGATTGGACTTGTCGAAAACAAAGTAAATGAAAGGAAGTTGTACACGAGAAGATATGCTAGTGTCCCATCCCGAAGTCCAGATCGATGGTCACCGCCGGCAACGATGCCAGCAGAGAGTCCCAAGTAACAACTTTAGTTTTATTCCAGCCGTATAGCACTCCTCCCGGCTTTGTTGATGAAACTATATTCAAAACTGTTTTGTCTGCCAACACCCCCTTTATGCTTCTTAAAAACTGAAATTTGTACAAAATGGTCCATTCTATAGACGGTTGTGAAAACAAGTTAATAAAACCTTTATTGGAACATAAAGATTTTGAAAATATTCGAGTGGAAGATGTTATGACCACTTGAAAACCTTTATAAAACCTCTTGGCTGCCATGAAAACCAGAATGTGGCCAAATGGCCACAGCTGTCAAACTTAACTGTGAAATCGAGGTTGGTTTTTGATGTTCTACTTTGTTCGATTCTCTGCTTTTCTGATTCATTTAGCAGTAAAAAAAGGTCTAGTGTTGCGGGAAATTTTGTTTGATAGGAAAATATCCAAAACAAATTGTTTTCTGCAGCATTATGCTCCAAATTATATGCGCATTCATTTTTATGGTGAATTTTCGCACGATAAGAGCCGAAAATTAAGACGCCTCGGAAATTATGCGAATTTACAACAACATAAATCAAATTAAAACAAATATATTCGATAAATTAATCATGAATTTCCTGAAAACTGCTTGGAGTTGGATGAGGTTATCTAAAAGAATGCCGAAATTAGTCGCCGATCTGCAGTTTATTTGCATACCATTGAAAATTTGATGCATTTATTTTTCCACATTTCAATTATTTCTTATATTACAATATGGCGATTGGAAAAAAAATCACAGTTTTGCCATAAAGCCAACTATTCTTCGCAATGACTATTATAAAACTATTTGGTCTTATGATAACTTCCTTCATTTGCCAATTTGCCGTTTAATGCATTTACTCGAGGCAAAATGGTTTTAAAGTGCTTTTTCAACTGACCATAATAAGATAATATCAATGAGTCCTAAAAAGGCATTTCAATACAGCATTTTACGAGTTCATAAAGTCGAAATAAAACCTTTGATAGGAAAGGAATTTGAAAAAAAACAAGGTTTTAAAATCGTTGTAAACAAGCTGTGTAGGTTCTCATAAATTATGAAACCTGTTGGCACCTCTTGGTGTCATAATAAAACCAAATTGATTTCAAGTGGCTTTTATAAAAGTTTAATAAAATTTATCAAAGCAGGATGGTGTTAGCAATGTTACTTGGGAAAGGATTAAGCGCACCACCCCCCCCCAGACCCCCAGCACCCCCCACCAACCAAATTCCACACAAAAAAAACAAAAACCAACAAAAAAAAAATTAATCCGTCCCTCCCCCCCCCCGACACCAAAAAAAAATAACCAAAGCACCACCAGCCCTTCGTTTCTTTGAATGAAAGGCCCGCCCCCCCCCCGAGGAGTAAAGACAGAAAAAAGAAAAAGAAAAAAAAAAAAAAAAAAAAAGAGAGGAGGAAGAAACCCCCACCGCCCCCACAAAAAACACAAACACCACACCCAAAAATCGAGAAAGGGGGAAAGGCTCGCAATGGGTAAGGTGGATCGATGAAATGGAAAGTGATCTACGGACTTTTGACGTAGACCACGCCTTACGGCAAGGGTGGGTGGCAAATGAAAAACCAAAAAAAAACCCCCCCCCACAAAAAATCGTTACAAATTAAACGCTTATAACTCAATAAAAAAGCCGGCGTCGGTGGTGTAGTGGTAAGCGTGACTGCTACTTGGCACCCCGGTGGGTCTGGGTTCAATCCCAGTCGACGTCGGTGATTTTTCTGAGGCGAAAAAATCTGGTCACGTCTTCCTTCGGAAGGGAAGTAAAGCCGTTGGTCCCGGCTCATATTCATGAGTCGTTAGGTAGGGTCCAGGTGGTGGACTCGTCTCCCTGGCGTCGGTGATTGTCACCATGTGAGGAAAATAGGCCGACGTAAAATAAAGAAGACAAAAAAAAAAAAAACAAAAAAAGCTCAAAAATTTTTAAAGAGATTACCATCAATCAGTTAAAAATTTTCCGCGCATCAATTCAACTATCAAACATTACCCGTTAACAATCTAAAACTATCGAAAATCACGAAAAAAAAAGGTGATGTCTTATAATTCTGTTTTGCAACAAACAAACAAAAAAAAAGTATTTTATAATTCTTTTTCAGGCTAAATTTACTAAATGCACAGTACTTTCCTATCACAGATTTCAAATGTGAGCAAGGGAGAACTCATATGCAGCAGTGAACGATATGAAACGGGTACACCTTCGCTAATTTTCTCATGTGTTGCAGTACTGGAGCTGTGCGGAGGATCGAGCCAGTATGGATTGGCAGCTGGCGCCTGGCGATGCCATGTACCCTGCAGGGTGCACTAGCTTCATTCAGCAGTGCGGAGCGGCAAGGCGCCAAATTGGATTTGGCAGCTGGCGGTGGCAAGCACCATAGAAGGTGCACTGGCAACCAACCAATTGGTCAGGTAGCTGATTGCACCGCAGTCTGTTGCTACTTTGCCTTTGGCTAGGCAACCGTTGCTAGGCAGTCGGTTGCTTAGGCTAATAATGTCTCTGTAGCCAGCCGGTGGGTGCAACCACGAGGAGCGAAATAAGGTGCTTGTGTGAGTGTGATCTTGTTGGTAGCCATCTTTTGGTAAGGCGCAACGTGCAACGGCTGAAATAACCTGCATCTTCAAAAGACCGAAAAGGTTTTAATTCAAATGCGAACCATTTCAATCCGTCCGTCGTTTCAGGACGACCAATTTAATTTTGAGAGAGTTTCTTTCATTTGAATGTATCTAACATTGCTTTTAAAGTTCTTACCAATTTTCAGTCAGTGGTGGTAAGTTCTCTCTTCGTTGCATACCTTGAGAGCATTGTGCACAATTTACAAATGGCTGCCGTCAGTAAAAATTTAAACAGCGGACGCTAATAATTCGATCGTTTCTTGATTGATTTATTTTTGAGATTTTTGCTCCTATAAACAAGAGGTATTTACGATTGCCATTTTATTGACTAGGGTATTTAAAATTTTACAATTAAAAGATGAATATATTTCGCGTACATATTTATCAATCGGCGTTGGGAATTTTTAAAGAATGTTGCGTTTCTGCAAATATCAAGAAACTCCCTATTACGGACAACGTTTTGATTCTCGAACATGATATTCCGAAGTTGCATTTGCAGCACATTCCAATTAGTAGTGTTATGAATAGTTATTCTGTTGTGTTAACGATTTGCGTTGGATAGAGTGTTACTTCTAGGAAGAAATAAGTTTTGAGAAATTGTGAAAGTGATAATAAGTGCAATGCTTAATCGTTTGGATGCCAACCGTTTGCGACAATTTTGGAAGCGCGTTAAGTTCGAACATACGGATAATCCTTCGAAACGATCATGTACCGATGCCGAGCGAGCTCATGTTTATCGGGCGAAACTGAAAGCAGCCAGGGATAATGCGTTGCCAATTACTGGTTGAGACGTTGGACAAGGGCCTTCAACTCGAGGCCGTATCATCATTTAAACCTTTCTAAAAAGTGTACAATAGAATTTTGATTGAATTTCCCAAATAGACCCTGAACAATCTATAACGCGATAAGGATAATGGTCTCTCAGTACAGCTAGCACAACCGTTGCCCTTTCATCATACCAATATTCAAACCAAACGTCCCTTTCCAGGGCCGACAAATAATTTCTACACTGAAAATTTATTTTCGTAAAAAAGTTTTTATTCGTTTCGTAAACATGGATTTTGTACATAGAACAAATGTCTCGTATTTTGTATGAAACATTCATATTGCTTTTTATCTGATGAAATGCTACCATAACACCTTTTTGTAGAATGCAGTAAATGGATTTCGTGAAGACCAGCCAATCGCTGCTTCTCTGTTGGTGTTGCTGCTGGGATGGGTGGGAATAATTTATTTATCTCAACAACAAAATTAAAGCGCTGCCGTGAGTTATAACTTTATACTCATCAATCAAGGATCTTCTCATGTGTCACCATGGTCTAGTGAGTCAACAACAGCTCTTTAAAAAAATTGGGATCAAATCCCATGCCTGAAACATTAAAAAAAAAAACGCAGGAGAACTCCTCGCGGTTACGTTTTTTTTTCAATTTCATCTCGAGTCAATAAAGGAGATCTGTCCGTCATTCTTGCACCCACCAGAGAGACTTTTCTTTTTAATTTGTAGTAAAATATTCGTAGCTCTTTGTATTATTTTTGTGCAATGAACGAATGTTCTTTCTGTTTCAACAAATGCTTCGTGCTTTTGACAGTACCGCGTGTGGCATTAATTACGAAGGAAGCTTCATAGAACGTACAAATCAGTTTCGTTGCAGAAAACAACGAATGGATTCGTAAGTGCTACCTATGATTTTGTAATATAAACTAAAATTAATTTTCAGTGTAAGAAGCGAATCATTGAAGGTTCTAACATACTTACTCACTTATGCTAACCCAACGTCCCATTAGAACAGTACCTGCGTTGTAATGTTCCGCTACGAAACTAACGAAACTAATCAAACGGTTTAACGTAGTCTACGTCAACCGGTCGTGAGTTATACACAACCCCACTGATTTTTTACTTCATTTCCCCCACTCGACAAGGCAGTACATGTCATGAGATTCACAGAAATTGCTTTGATTTAATGATAATTGATAGTAAAGATATTAGACGTGTACCATAACTACTCCAATAAATGACATGCGGCAATGTTGCATATGAGCCGCATTACGATTTTTCTCTTTTCGCTCATTCCTTTATTAAAAGAGTACTAAGGAGATCGAAGTAAGCTCTTGTCGCGCGCGGACCTATTCTTATAGCTGTCAATTTTTTGCACACGTTTCTTCGACATTTTCAGAGAGAAAAATCTAGACGATTCGTTTGGTTAGACATGTAAAGGGTGAGAGCATCACTCGTCGGAAACCCTTTGGTGAAAAGTACGTTGGCAGCGAGCGATATCTCGCGAGTTGCGCCTTTCTCTGCCGACACTGCACAGTGGTCCAGAATGCGAATTTAGCTGGAAAGATACGTTTTCAGCCTAAGTTTGAAGTTTTGGAGCAAAGTTGTCTTCCATAAAGTTGTTTCTAATAATAAGGCCCTTAATTTTGGTATGAATGAAAACTAGGGTGGTCCTTGTTCTCAGAAAAATCGGAAATCTAACTTTTTTATTTGCAGAAATAAAGGCATATACTCTTCAGAAAAGTTGTGGATGAGAAAATTTGAAGCAACTTTTTCTGTAGCTTTTGAAATGACCGAATTCGAGCAATTTTTCCTACGTAGCTTAGGGTGTCCCTATAAAAATCAGTTATTTTGCTCTAACTTTTTTATTTCAATTTTTTCAGCAAAGCTGTTTTCCCATTGATTCTAGAACAATAAAAAATACAACTTTTGATGTACTGAAATCGTCGCTATCGTATGTCAAACAAAATTTATTATGGTTTTTGTAAAAAATAGGACTTTTTCAAATGTTGATCTCTCTGATTGGGGCAGACAGAAAACATATTTCTCAACTGCATTTGGAAGGTTTTATATTATTGCATATTATATTTGAAACTGGAGATAGGCTATATTTTTCGAATTGAGTAAGACACATTTGCAAAGGGCGTAATTTTAAGAGAAAATCGTAAATAACTCGCTAACGGTAAAAGATATAGGCAAGATTTTTAGGTAAAAGTTACATCTTTTTAAGTTCTAAAATCATCTGAAGACAACTTTGTTGGCAAATTTGAAATAAAAAAGTTAGAGCAAAAAACTTGTTTTTTTTTTGTAGGGACACCCTAAGCTATTTAAGGAAAATTAGGAAAATCTAAATCGATTCATTCAAAAGCTACAAAAATGTTTTGTTGCCAACGTTGCTTGAAATTAGCTAGGTTACAATTTTTCCAAAGAATGTGTACCTTTATTTCAGCAAACAATAAGTCTTATATATCAACAAACATAAGAACCAACAAACAATACTTGATGTACACACTTAGGTTTTTTTTACAGAAATCTGTTCAATTTTACCGAATTAACAAAAGCTGAACTGTTGAACCCTGTAAAATTTCACCGAAATCCGTTAAATCGGATTACCAGTTTCAATTACCAGATTTAACAGTTGCTTAATATTCTGATCTACAATTTTTCTGAAGAATATATGCCTTTATGCCGATTGTTTCCCGGAAAATTCCACTCCCACGTTCATAGAAATTGAGTGCTTTTCCGAATCGTACAAACGTTCGGGTACGAAAGATTAGCTAATTTTGTTGTTTGTGGGAAATTTTGGCCGTCAGCAAAAAACAAGAAAAAATTGCAGCGGCATTGACGGAAATGGATTCACTACCGTGGTATTGCTCCACCCTATCACTCGCTTTGCTTATGGCGGATCGTAGACCGTTTCCTTCTCAAACAACCTTCTCCTTGTCATCTTTAAGACCGTCGGTGAGTCGCTGGCCTCTCGTTAAGTAGATGACATATCATCATTAACCTCCCCCTTTTCCTCGTTATAAGATGGACGTGAATGTTCGCATGCTTATCTACTCGGAACCTATGGTTGAAGAGCTGTCATTTCCCATAAATCGCTCCATAAGCAATTAGTATATGAGCGATAATGTAGCTTCCAATATGCAACCTACGAAATAATCTAATACGAATGCAACGCAATACTGAATTAAGAACTGAAAACACGAATCACTTGAAAAGAAAGTTAGTTAGTTTGTTCAGAGATACAATTTCCGGTGTCAAGTTTTATTGAAGTTTCAAAGCATTGTACAAGATAAAATCATGATCTCTAGAAATCGTATGAGCATGAGCATGATTGACCGCCCACGGATGCAATTCCGTTATTGCCAGATCAGCTGTATTTGCACAAAGAACCAACAGATGATGTTTGGGACTAACATACATCTTCAATGTGTAAAAACTGGTGACCCATTATAAAGCAATACCGGCGCCGGCCGTGCCCGAATGCTGGTCAAGTAGGGAATGGGAAGGAACGTGTTGACATGGTACTCGCTTTAGAGGAAGCCGAGAAATCCTCTGCACTTCCACGAGAAACCACTGGGATGTTGGATAGTTGGGGAAGAGTTAGCAGCAGGGTTCGTTTTGGTTAACGATACGCTGAAAGTACATACCTACACCATCCGCCAAAAGCAATAGACCGCTCAAATGTGACTGAAAATAGACAAACATAACGAAAAACAAAACAAAACAAAATAGACGAAATAAAATAAAATAAAATAAAACAGGATATTAGATATTGTCTTCAAAATATGGTAGAAATAAATAATTTGTTGCTTTGAAAACCGGCTCTCCTCGATGTCCTAGATGGCTACGTCCTGCTGGACCCGCAGCTGCTGCCGTCGGCACTCGTCCACATCAACCCGGCCGTCGCCGACGTGTCGGAAACCTTCTAATAATACACTCTTCTTGCACCGATTAATTTACAAACTAGGCCTGCACACCGAATCAAAATTCACTTTGGCACGGTTGTGGTATTTTTATTTAAAATCTAGTTCTAGATATTTGCACTTGGTTGCAGGAAACAGAATCAATAAGAATAATAAACTCACTTATGACCTCTAACTTTACACGGTTGCTAAACAATACACACTATCTTCCCCAACAATACCCGTGAACGACGACCTGATCTCGCTTGAGGAAAAATCACCAACACACAACAGCGCAATTGATTGTATGCAGTTTTTTTAAAGAATCGCGAGCACGGCGCGATCCCGCTACACGCAACACTCTTCTAACTTCAGCTCACCGGAACAAATTGCACACGCACACTAGTAATCCGAGACGCAGAACAACGCGACGGGCGATGAGGTGCTACTGCCGCAGTCGTCGTGCTAGATGATAACGTTGTTGTTGTTGTTGCCGCCGATGCGATGCAAACTACTGCCAACACACACAACCACCTACCTCTCTATCTTTACGTTTTGATGAATCGCATTCAGGGTGGGCGAAAAAAAAAATCAATCCATCAAACTCACACCAACACCACTGCGCTTCTCCCACAAAGTGCAAACGCGAGCGACAGACAGAGAGAGAGAGCTATCCGTTCAGCGCGAGAGGGAGAACATTTTCAACAAGAAAACTCCTCTTCACTGCCAATGGTGGCTGAGAACCAAGCAAAAAAAAAATGTTTTCACCACTTTTCCAAACTGTTTAGCGACGGAAAATATCACTTCCACAACGTACGCGATTGCTGCTAGCCTGGAGAACACTTTTCAGGCGCTTTCGAGTGCGATTTCACCCGCACAGTACGGACTTTTTCGCGAGCACAATCTATCCCGACCGAATTTACTCACTAACACTTCCGATCCTCACTCTAAACCCAAAAAATACATAAAACACAAATTTTGATTTGTGTGTTGGTTGATCTTAAACTCAAAAACAATACTTTTGTAGTTTTGCATTTTATTTTCCCCAAAAAAAAAAACAACACAACAAAATTTTTTTTAAAAAAAAAAAAAAAAAACACAACCCCCCCACAACTGGCACCACCCCTTTTTTCTGAACAAAAAAAAAAACAAAATAAACAAAGGAATTATAGCACCAACAAAAAAAAAATTTTTCCCCACCCCCCCCCCAAAGGGTTTTTTTGCCTCCCCCCCCAGAAACAATTTTAGTTTTATTCCAGCCATATAGCACTCCTCATTGCTTTGTTGCTAAAACTACATTCAAAACTGTTTTGTCTACCAACACCTCCTCTATGCTTCATTGAAAAAAATTGTACAAAGTGGTCCACTCTATGGACGGTTGTAAAAACAAGTTAATAAAACCTTTATTGGAACATAAAGATTTTGAAAATATTACAGTGATAGATGTTATGACCACTTGAGAACCTTCATAAAACCTATTGGCTGCCATGAAAACCAGCATACGGCCAAATGGCCTAAGCTGTCAAACTCCACTGTGATATCGTTGTTGGTTTTTCTTCTTCTTCTTTAGCATTTAAAGCTTATTACTTGCTCTCAACTAAGTGTTCTAAATGCACTTCCACAGTTATTAATTGAGAGCTTTCGATGCCAAGTACCATTTTTGCATAAGTATGATTGTGTGGCAAGAACAATCATACGCTATGCCCAGTGAGTCGAGAAATTTTCCTTTACGAAAAATTCCTAGACCAGACCGGGAATCGAACCCAGCCACCTCCAGCATGGTGTTGCTTTGTAGCTGCGCCTTTACCGACTGAGCTAAGGGAGGACCCATGGTGGTTGGTTTTTTGTTGTTCTGCTCTGTTCGATTCTCTGCTCTTCTGATTCATTTACCAGATAATAATATCGAAGAAAAAAGTTCTAGTGTTGCGGAAAATTTTGTTTGATGGCAAAATATCCAAAACAAATTTTACAGCGTATCATGCACCAAATCATATGCGCATTTAATTTTATTGTGAATATTGGCACATTTGCATTTAGAACACTAAGCTGAGAGCAAGCAATAAGCTAAGGCCGTTTTCAGCGGTGTTCTATTATTTTGGTCTAGTTTTATAACAGTTCCAAAAATATAGACCACCAAAAATAGATCAACTGTTTTCCATTTGCACCGCCATTGTTCTAAATTTTATGTAATGCCGTTCGTTTGTTTTGTTTTGGAACTTCGCCTGCTTCGTTTGAATTTGGTTGGTGTTAACCTCGTTCGACATTTCAAAATGATTCTAAAAAGTTTCCGAGTTTTCCGAGTCAAAAGGTGCCAGTTTATCGCGATCCATTCCTCCCAATACTTGTTGGTGCTGGGCGAATATTAAAATGAGCGGCTGTTAAGTGCCGTTTTATGGTAAACGATGTGAAGGATTTCCTTCTTACTGAAACAGCTGAAAATAAAAATTAATTTCACGGAGGAAGCTTTCATATTCGTAACTATTATGTTTGACTGGATGAGAGTACGACACTAGCTGACCAACCATCGGTAATGTGCTGGGTAATCTGCGACCTCAGTTCAACTCTGTTTTGACAACGATTTCAGGCCTGAATAAAGCAATCCGACCGGTTGAAAACCCTGAGTTGAAACTCCATTGCCAGTACCTCTTCCGAGATCGCCGTTAGTTCCGACTTTGTGCCTAAATTTCGAACACCCACAGATCTCC
Source organism: Aedes koreicus (assembly GCA_024533555.2). Classification (NCBI taxonomy): domain Eukaryota; kingdom Metazoa; phylum Arthropoda; class Insecta; order Diptera; family Culicidae; genus Aedes; species Aedes koreicus. Next base: position 181,170 of record JAHHFK020000808.1, on the reverse strand, counting down.
TACGACAGGACTTTCTACAAGCCCCTCTACAAAAGGTTCGCGTTTCTCAGTCATTTGAGCATCGCGTCCTGGAAGAAAGTATTAAACGGAAACGAACTTGTGCACCGTTGTTTGCCATGGTCTTACCCACCCCGTTGATTGCCTTCGCCGACTTCTCCTGGGCATAGCTCACATAGCTATTGAAGTTCAGTTCGTCATCAATCCTTTCGGAGCAATGACACTTTTCATTTGCCGACCAACAGTACCTCCGTTTTCCACTAGCCTGTTATCGACAATACGATGTCATCCGCAAAACTAACGATCACTACGCCAACGTTAGCACTATTGAACATTCCGATCCAGAGGATGGAACCTTGCAAAACTCTTGATCTTCAACGTTGTTTGACCCATAACTGTCTCGTGAATCAACACCCGGTTCTGGAAGTAATTTCTCAGCAGAGGAAGTGATACACGTTTTGCGGAGCTGAAAAATTCCAAATATCCCGTATCAAAGCTCGCTCAACCCCTCAAAGGTCGCAGAAATTTCAAAAGCCTTTTTAGGCTTATTAGCTGATTGTGGAAGGTGCGAGATGTTTGGGATTTTCAGCTTGGAAAACTTGTGTCCCTCTCCCTTTTGTGTACTTACTTCCAGGAGTGCAAACTTGTGTTGCTATTTGAAATGCTTCAAATACTTCGAAAAATCATATTTGTGACTGGAATTTTCTAAAGCATCTCTCTTACTAGCCTTCATATGCTTCCCTAGTGCACAGAACTCAATATATGGGAAATACATCTTTTTAGGGAAGACTCAAGTAAAGTGTAAAAAAATAGACATGTTTTTCAAAAGGGCGTATGTGTTTTGTCATGCGTATTTTTCAAAAAATCATAACTCGAAAACCGTTGGTTGTAATAAAATTGCGTCTGAGAAGAAGTTGTAGTTAATTAATTTGACTTTATGAAAAAAATATGTACACTGCAAAAAAAAAAATTTTTCTTAAAAAAAATCAAAAATTAAACTTAAAAATCAATTAGCAAATCTGTCCAACGTACGAATTTTATAAAAAAAATTCCAAAAAGACTTTTATGACTCAAAGAAGAAGAATAGAAGTTAATCTACGATGGAGCAACTTAAGATAAAAAAGTTCTTAGAAGTAAGAAAAATTCAAGTTTTTTCCAATTTGTTGTTTTTGCATAAATAACCATAGTTTAATAATATAATACGATTTAAATAGTGATTTTAAACAAAAATGCTCTTGGTGAGCAACATTCTATATGTACCCGTTTTCGAGATAATTTGAAAGTAATGTCGAAAAAATGGCTTTTTCCATGAAAATATCCCTTTTTCAAAAGTTAGTCGTGATTGTCCATCTTCAAAAGTATTCTTTTCAAATTGTACATAAAATTTTCAACAACTATCATTTGACACCAAGAGGATTGAATATCTTCTTAATTAACGAAATAAACGCATCTTAATTACCAAAAAATTTTTTTTTTCATGCATTATTTATTTATTTTTTCTACTATTTAAAAAAAAAAATTGTATTTACATTTTTACAAACACTATTTCCTAACATTCCTATAAATATTATGAAAACTCAGTATTTCGTCAGTTGAAAATATTTTCCCAGCGATTTTATTATCTGCAACTGGAATGAAGGAGTGATATTTCTGTGTACCAGGAATCATTTTTGTTTGCAGATAACTACCTCCGCATTCTGCAGCTTCCTCTTCATATTCTTCTTGTGAAACATAGCAAAATGATATTTTTGTGAAATTTTCTTGATTTCTCTTAATAGCCCAATCATACAAAGTTTTCGCACTTGTTATTGGATATTCATGTTGTTTGGCCAAGCTTGCTCTTGTTGCCATTCGTTTTCATGTGCCGCCAATTGCATCACATGGTCCCTTACCATGTGAAGTTGCGAAAAAATGCCACTCAGAATCAATGTTGTATTTCTCTTTAAACTTGCAGAGGCTTGCAAATTTGCCCTTGGTTGATTACCCTTGGTTGATGACCTTGGCCGCCTTCTCGCGGGCATAGATCACATAGATATTGATTTTCAGCCCGTCATCACTCTTTTCGGAGCAATGACATTGCATTTCATGACCAACAGTACCTCCGTTTTGTGGTGTGGAGTGCACCCCCAACACCTCTTCCACCAGCCTGTTATTGACAATGCGTTGTCATCCGCAAAATCAACGATCACTACGCCAACATCACCACACTGTTGTACACTCCGATCCAGAGGATGGATCGTTTCAAAACTTCCGTCTTGATCTTCAACGTTGTCTTCCCCATAACTGTCTCGTGAACCAACACCCGGTTCTGGTAGTAATTTCTCAGCAGAAGAAGTGATGCACGTTTTACCGAGTTGAAAAATCCCTAATATCCTTGTGTCACTCTTCCTCTTGTGTACTTATTTTAATTTACCCCAAGTTGTGCAAACTTGTGGTGCTAGTTGAAATGCTTCAAATACCTTAGAAAAATCATATTTGTAACTGGGATTTTATATAGCATCTTTCTTGCTAGCATTCATATGCTTCCAAAGTGCACAAAATTCAATATATGGGAAATACAACTTTTTGAGGAGGACTCAAGCAACGTGCAAAACATATTTTTAAGCAAAATCATGCATGATAAAAATAGGTCAGCAGAACTCCATAATGTTTAAAAAAAAGCTATGATAAAGCTTAAGAAAAAAAAGGAGAACTTGAGCAAAGTCAGTAATCTTGTTGGTAATACCGTAATACCGTAATACCGTTGTGCACTTTGCCTTTGTTGTTGTTTTACACCATTTTTTTAGCTGCCTAAACAAATTTAGAACGCTCTGGATTCCGTTCCAAATTCGGAACAAAATAAAACAAAACGTATGACAGTCTTATTTTTTTCACATCGAAACTGTTCGAAAATGAAATTTGGAACGCACCGGTGAAAATGGATAATTTCGTTTGGTCTATTTAAATGTCAAAATTTAGAATAGACCGCGACCGCTGAAAACGGCCTAATTGCGAAATTTTAGCTGAACATTGGACTTCGAAGTGCCAACTTTTTTGACCACATCCCGCTCTGAAATCTCCTTCTAGTGCTCGAATGCCTTCATTATACGTTTATTTTATACGAGGGTTAGCAGGGCCTTTTATTCGATCCGATTTCGATTTATTCTCAAACGTGTTATCCTCACTGAACTTCCTGATCGCTGTTCGCACGCCTTTCTCACCTACTCCTTCCATTTTTGGCAACTTCCTCAGTGACATTTCGGGATCTGTACACCATTTGTGCACAATATTTCGCCGTTGTTCCGCTGAAATTCTACGCATTTTAAAACAAACTCTTGGAAACGATTAAACCGCTACACAAGTGCTGAGAGATAAAGGTAAACAACAGAATGCAGCCTTAAAAAAAACTAGTTTTGAATTATAGCGAACTGGCAGCGGTCTCTGACAGCGTCCATACTTTCTGGGGTAGTCTTTATGTTCAGATTATAAATCATTATTATTTCAATATCATATTTCGAAGATGTAGGATGCTTTGAAATATCTTTATAGACAATTGGTGAAAACTAAATTGTGACATCTATAGCCTCTCTTCATAGAAAAAATAAGTCCTTTGAATCCGTCATTCAAAAAGGACCTTCTTTCATACCAACCGACGAATGTCTCAATTCCTCTCATTATGCCACAAATCTAAACAGTTCCAATTGAAAGCCAAAAGCCATGTAAATCGCCCACGGTTCCCAACCTGCCGATTCCAAGGAGTAACACAATTCAACTGCCCACGTTACGAAATTCCACAGCGATGGCACTGCCACCTGTTCTGTCGGGCTATCTTTCTCCCAGTCCAGTCCAGGCGAGTCCAGTCCAGTCCAGTCGACCATTCAGTGCAGCATCCGAGCTATCATCATGCCATGCTCGCTCGTTCGCCATCGTCTGTCATTGTGAAGGCGTATCGGGAGGTTCTAGGAGCTTGTTTATGGATAACGACCGGGAGCAGAAAATAAGAAGAAAAAATGTGTTCACTTTGGTGGTAAATCTTTCCGGGATCAACTTCCCCAACTTTGAGCAACATTGGGAACAGCAGCGAAATGTGTTTGTTGATGTTACTGTTGTTGTTGTAACTTGGAAGTTTCACTCGTGCCGAGCCAAGGGAAATAGCTTTTTTGCACTGTTCCGTAAAATATTTACCAACATACTTTTGGGTTGTGCATGATGAGGATCTCGCTTTCCCTTATTGTACCGGGAAGAAAACCGTAAAAGATAATATTTGCACAAGAGGAAGGAAAGATATGTCATGTTTACGTTCGAATGGGATAGCTCAAAACTGGGGGTGGGGGATGGTGGAGGTGATGCTCGTATTAAATAAGGATACGTTGAGAAGTTTTATGATTCTGATATAACTGAGAGTTTTTCTTTTAAATGGAAACATGGAAATAACATGGAACTCTAGAAAACCGCGAGCACACAGAAGAGAAACGTCAATCATATCTACAATCTACATCTTCATACATACAAAATAATTCGTACGTTTCCTCAATGTATTATTCGTTATTCTCTTGATTTAAAGTGGAGGTCGCTGGAATGCAAAAGTGGTTGCCATCATGGTGATCGATTTGCATACGAACTTCGAATTTTTGAAGACACAAATCTGAAGAAGAAAATTTCCAACTCCAAACTTTTATGACGTGAATGCTGCAGTACAGCAAAAATTCTATTGATGTTTGGCATGTGAATTTGTTGTCATTTCTCAGATGTGTGTTTTCCAAAATTTGAAGTGGCGATGCAAATTAGCCATGATGGCGGCCATTTTTAGATTCTAGCGAATGTCACCTTAATTTTTTTCACTTTATACCGAATTCATCGCAGTAGTAGTAGTAGGGAAAATGGCGCTAATTTGGGTCTAGGGATCTAGGATTGGGCCTATGCTAAAATTTGAGAAAAATATTTATTCTCCATTTTTTATCTGAAATTCAAAAATATACATTAGTATTGTCTCGATGACATATCAATAAGAGAAAAATATAAGGAAAGGCAATTTTTAATTAGAGCCATTTCCCCTATGTCCGAAATAAAAGGAACTCGTATAAAAAGTACGAAAAAAATCTGTAAAGGATGGTACGAAATGGTACGAAAGGCGAATTCCAACGACGAAAATGTTGGGTCTGATAAAAATATTATACTGGATGCAAAATCGAGATAACCACTGATCCCTATAGACAAAACAAGTCCCCGTGGAATGCTTTCAGTTTTCCTTAAACTGTTTGATTTTTTGACGAATTGAGATATGACTATTTGAATTTTGCATCGAATTTTCTACATGAAAAATGATCGTTGAAAGCCAAAGTCTGGTTAAACTATAGTACAAACTATTCAGTGTTTCGATCTTTAAATTTTTCATTACTCGGCCTAATGGCTCTTAGGATTTAAAAAAAATCAGATGCTGTTCTAAACATATTCTGGTATTAGAGACATTGTGAAATTGTTTAATACTTTCAATTATCAAATCATCGATAGTGTTTGTACTGCTGATTCTCTTTTTTTCTGATTTTAACCTTCCAGCAACTTGCTGGAAATTCAGGTACGCATACTTTCAGCCGAAGAAATTACCCCCTTTTCGCCTAAACCAACATTCCCCTCCCGTTGTTCGAATCGATCAGTAAACAATCAAATGAAACCAGTTCGTTCATCAGCAAAACCAATCGATGCCCAGCAATGATGATCGGAGGAAAATGACCAGGCAATCGAAATAATGCGAAAAGTGTCTCATCAACTCGGAAAAATGTTTGTCTTTTACTCAATTCAGTGTTGATTTTCACTTTCTCTCTCTCCATCCGAGTGAACCCCGAGTTCGGACAAAAGCGGAAATTTGTCTGAAAGACGTTGACAAAACAATCGCATTTCCGACATCGAATTTCCTTCCAAGTAGGAGAAAAGGCAATAAAAAGGTTGCGTAAGTTGCGCCGGAGAAACACATCCAGCCGATTTTATCAAGTGATGGGGCACTTAATTTAGATTTTTATCGATTTTGGGCAACGGTTTGTCGGCCTCTGGGAATTTATGTATGTGTGGGTGGAATGGCCTTGTCAGTCAGGCAGCCGGAGTTCAGCTGTGGCAGTCTGGTTCGTGATTTTATGAGTTTCTCCTCCGGAAGGTGAGTTGTTGCTATGGAGTGAAGACGTTTGATGCATTATTAATCGGAGCTGGTGGGAAAGAGATGGAGATTTGTGGTGGTGACGTGATGCCTTCTGGGTGCGGTTGGGAACTTGTCGTATTATTCTGTTTCTAAAATGAGTTTTCAAAAATTCTCGGAGATAACCAGCATTCTAACTTAAGGACACTTCATGTAAAAATAATCTAGGAAATTACCCTAAATTTGCCGCCCCTTGAATACTTTTGCGTCGCTATAAGTTTATATAACTTCTTATTTTCTGGTACTATTATTTATTTGTAATCTTACATATAAACAATATTTAGGAGTTAATTGAGCTATTCAAGTTAAAAAAAAAAAACTACACAAAAAAATCTAAAGGTTGCATCAAAAAATTAAAATGATGAATATTAAATTATTTTAAAAACATAAAAAAGTATGTTTTCCTCAAGTAAAGGGAAAAAAATACCCAACGTAATGAGAAAATGGTAATCTAAAAATAAAATAATACAAAAGAAAAGTATTAAACTATATAAAAAAAAACAAAAACAAAAACGTAAACAACATAAAAATTTGTAAAGAAGACTGAAACACTCTGATATAAAAATAAGATTGATGATATGTGCTACTTTGAATGATTTCAATGCTTTTTAAATACCATGAAAAAAATACACATTTTTTTTCTATTTCAAACTAACGTAACGTTGACATAAGGTAACGAGAAAAAATGAGCTACATTATATTGAGTTATCGTGAGGTATCATGAACTCAATAAGAGGGTGGAGCACTACTTCGGGAGCGGAACAAATTCCGTTAAATTTGAGGACACACGGCAGTCCTCACTGAAAATTTCTAAAAAGATTGGTCAGTTGTTGGAAAGTTATAGCTGTTTATGCGTGTCCGAATTTCAACATCCTCTATCTTTACCTTTACCGACGACACAACCGGTCGAAACCAGCTATGGCAGATTATGCATGAATATCTATTTCGAGAAAAATCGAAGCGATTGCTTCAGGAAACTCAGGGATTCTCTCGAGTCTCTTCGATTTTCGGAGAGGGTTTATTCCAGAGCTTGCTATTAAACATTACATTGAAGGGTGTCATTCATAGAGCGGGGATAAACACGAGTGGTACGATTTCCAGGCAGTCCGTTCAACTCTTTGGCTTGGTGAACAACGATAATTGAGACTAAGGCGGAAACGTACACTACCAGTCAAAAGTATCGACTCACTAAGAAATGTATTGCAATACGCACTTCAATATTGCATCATCTCCAAACAGTATCGACTCAACTAAAACGAGGTAAATTCATAACCTAGAGAGTTCGAACCTTCAGCAAAATTGTTCAGAATACCAAGGGCTTCCGGAAAGTGGAGATTATAGTTCAGAATTCGGTTACTGTGTGGCGCTAGAAGGCATGTTGAAAAGAGCATTATTAAATAATTTTACATCGTGATCCCGAGCACCTAGAATATTCTAACCTTCAACAAATTTATTCAGAGGGTCAAGGGCTTTCGGGAGGTACAGATTATGGTTCATAAATTGGTCACTGGTAATTGGCCTTGGTATTTGTATTCCGCAATTACTTTGAATCCGGGAGTACTCAAAACGATGAGCAACTATCAGGAATCAAAAGAATATTTATCTGGCGTTTGAAAACAAAAGCATTTTTGGAAGAAAAACGTTTAAACTTGTTTTGGATTGGCACTTGCAAATTGGCGAGAGGCGTCTAATCATCCTGAAACGTTTTAAATAACTTAAGAATCATGGTTTTAAAGTTTAGAATCACTTGGATATAAAGGGCATCATCATTGAATCACTTGAATATGCGTTAAGTTAGCCCTGAAAACATTTGAATCACCTGAAAATGAAGTGAATCAGTCTTTAAAAAGTTTGGATTCATTTCAATGTGAAGTGAACCATACCTGCAAAGCGTGAAATCATAAGAATATTATGTGAGCCAGTACTGAATAACTTGAATACAAAGTTAGTTAATCCCGAAATTTGTTGAATCGATTTTTAAGCGTTTGAAATCACTTGAATGTCCTGAAATTACGTAAGTCAGTCCTGAAAAATGTGGAATGACTCGAAAACTCCGGTGGATTGAACAATAACACTATAAATCACTAAAATATTCGTTAATTTGTCTTAAATCACTTCTAATGTGAGCTAGTCCTGAAAATTTTGTAATATATTGAATATGAAGTTAATCAGTCCAGAAAACTTTGAAATCACTTCGATATCAGCCCTGTAAAGTTTGGAGTCACATCCGTAAATATGAAGTGAGACCACTTTAATCACTTAAATACAAAGTGATTTTTAGTCATCAAGAATTTGGAATCAGCTCTGAAATTCTTAAAATTTCTTGAATATGAAGTATGTTAGTCCTGGAAAGTTTGAAACCACTTGATTATGAAGCGACTCAGTCCTTAAAAGATTGGAACCACCTGATTACGAAGTAAAACAGTAAAATTGAGCACTAACTACGAAGTGACTTAAACCTGAGAAGTTCAGAATTACTAAATCTGAAGTTAATCAGTCATCCAAAGTATACAGTTGCATGAATATGAAGTAAATCAATTTTGAATCCTTTGAATATTAAGTTATTTAGTCCTCAAGAATGTGGAATCAGACCTGAAATGGTTCAAATTACTTTGGTAAAAGATTGGAGCCATTTGAATATGAAGTGAATGAGTAATGTTTGGAATAACGTGAATCATACCTGATGAATATGATGTGAGTCAGTCCTGAATCACTTGAATATGAAGTTAGTCTATCCCTGAACAGTTTGAAAACCGTTAAACATGAAGTAGAGTCGATTTTGAATAATTCAATAATGAACTTGAGACCTCGTTTAGCTCAATCGGTAGGCGCAGCTTTTATGTAAAACCATTCCATGAAACGGGTTAGGAAATTTCTAAACTTCCCATCGAAATCGCAATTAATCACAGTGGAAGTGTTACTAGAATACTTGATCTAGAAAGTTGACAGCAGGAAAAAGGTCGTTAAAGCCAAGAGGAAGAAACGCAGTGAAAATTACTCAGATAACCAATAAGCATTAGCATATGCAATATACCATCTCTTTAGAGTTGTTGTAAAATATCATTTCAAATGCTTTTTAAATACTTTTTGTGAAATAAGCATTAAGAATGCGAAATAACCTTAATAAAGCATTGTCATAGCATTGCAGTAAAACTGAACTGCTTTGATGAACGTTCGAACTTTCTTGGTGGTCGGAACCACGATATAATGTTTGAAAATGCTTTTTTTTTTACATGTACAATTGCGCGATCTAGTGATAGAGAGCCGAACCATATTCTCTACTATTCGGAAGCTCGCGACCATCTTTACAAGTTTGCTGAAGGTTAGAATTTTCTTGAAGGTCGGAATAAAGATATAAAATTCTCTGAAAACGCTCTGTTTTACAAGCCTTTTAGAGCCACGTAAAGAAAAAAAAATCGAATTTTACTAAAGTCCTTAACTTCCTGAACAACTTTTCGTAAGGTTCGATCTTTCTAGGTGGTCTGGATATATAGCTCGCTAAAAATGCTCTCCAGCTTATGAAAGTTCTTGACTTTCTGAACTGTATTGCTGATGGTTCCACCTTCCTAGGTGGTCGGGATTACGATCTAAAATCATTGAAAAATGCACTCCCTTACATGTTCACTAGCAACCCGAGCAGAGCACAAAAGCATATGAATACCTATTTTTGATCTTGATAACTGGCCTTGGTATTAAAGAGCTCAGATTAAGAGGTAAAATACCTAAGAATTGCAGGCAAAATATCTCTCGAATAACAAAACTTGTTATTTTGGATACCTGGGAATACCTGAGAGGTACTATTTTGGTATTGTCTAACCTCGCTTAACATTGTGGGAACAATTTTATGGTATTATCCTCAGGTATTTTACCTCTTAATCTGAGCTCTTAAATACCAAGGCCAGTTATCAAGTTATTCGATCTTGCTCGGGGAGTTATCAAGTTATTCGTTCCTGCTCGGGTATGAAAAATACCTAACAATTGCAAGCAAATATCTCTAGAATAACAAAACTTGTTATTTGGGATACCGGGGAATAAAGGGAAAAAAAATTTGGTCAAACAGTAATGTGTGTGAGTCAATCAAAGGTTTTATTAAGTCAAATTCTGTTTCTTTTTCAAGTTCTGTTAATACAGAATACAGGAGAAATATTCAGCTAAGCTTCCTTTTTACCTTCCTTCGACGACATTTTGATAACTGAAGTGCTACTCTCAAAATCTAAATAGCGGCATGATGCTACACGCACACATCGTCAAAATGAGGGCTGTGCAAAAAATTTTAATGCACGATGAAAGCAAATGCGTCAAGCTTAAGTCGACCAAATTTTGATCGAAACACCCTTTAGATGGACATTCACAGTTTATAATTGAGATATCACCAATGCATGATTATGTTATATATTGGTCATTCCACCCGGACTGTCCACACCACTTGTAGTCGACCATCTCAGACTTGAACCAAACTTGGTGGAATTGTTCATCTAGCGCCTATACGTGAAAATCCACCTTACCAACCAGGCTAAGGCCGGGGTGACCTCTGTTGTACACAGAAGTTCGGTCAATGGCTGTACTGAGCTAGCCTCACAATCTGCGAAGGTTCCGCAGGTCGCCTTCTACTTGATCGATCCGCCTTGCTCGTTGCGCGCCTCTTTTTCAGGAATTTTAAACAGCAACCGGACGAAGAAAGGTGGCAGATATTTTCAAGCACATTAAACTGTCAAAGTTCGCGAAGAAATATCTGGTATGGCATGCCATCTGTACCTGTGGCTTGAAGAGCAACGTTTACATTGCGACCGGAACCGTCAACCAGGAAATTTATCTGAGCGAGTGCCTACGAAAACGTCTACTGCCTTTCTTGAAGCGCAATTGTTTCGTTCTATTTTGGCCGGATTTGGCATCTTGCCATTACGGAAAAAAGGCCATGGAGTGGTATGCTGCCAACAACGTTCAAGTGGTGCCCAAGGACAAGAACCCTCCCAACACGCCAGAGCTCCGCCCAATCGAACAATATTGGGCCATCGTCAAGCGGAACCTTAAGAAGACTCAAAAAGCTGTTGTGAGCGAGAAACAGTTCAGGGCAAACTGGCGTTCTGCGGCGGATAAAGTGGACAAGGAGACTGTACAAAATCTTATGGCAGGTGTTTAACGAAAGACCCGGCAATTCGCATTCGGTAAAAAGGAAGCTTAGCTGAATATTTCTCCTGTATTCTGTATTAACTGAACTTGAAAAAGAAAAAGAATTTGACTTATTAACAAAAACTTCGATCGACTCACACACATTACTGTTTGACCAAATTTTGATCGGAACACCCTTTAGTATGCTAAAAGCTGAATTCATCAATTACAGTTAAAATGAACAAAATCCGGACATAAATTAATATATCGACGAAATAAAGTTAAGATAGAAATCTGATTTTTTTTTTTTTTTGAGAACATAATGTTGTTTCAGGATTATTATTTGGGGTATCAAGGAACATCCCGAAACTTTTAAGGAGTTTCTAGGATTTCGAACAATCAACAGTAAAGTTTATGATCATTTTGAAAACCATAAAATTTCAGAAAAGTGGTGCATGTCCACCACTTTCCAGGATTCTTTCAAGAACTGGCTGGGTACGTGTAGTCTAGACTAGATTATTTTGTAAACTTCCAAAATTTCAATTGAATGTCAATCTGGCAACACTGCAGTTGAAATGTCTTTTCAACAACATTACACCTGCTCTCACTCTCACATGATGTAATACTTGCACTGGCTTCCATCACGCCTTAATACCTTGACAAAAACAAAGCAATTTCCCGTTCAAAACATCACCAAAATCATCAAACTTTCCTCATGCTCAGTTCCCCTTGGCCCTGCAATATCCGAAGATATCCCGTAGACCTGTTCAATCCCAACCTCCGAACCTATTGTTCCAGTGTAGTTCTCCGAAAAAAATGCACAACCAGCGAACAACAATAGGCAGCTCATCCAGATGCCACCGAGTGCTTGTCCCCTTTCCTCTCCTTGCCGACGAATCACCGACCCCATTGTGCAAACTTAAACAAAACTAGTTTTTCCTGAGCTTCACTGTCACCTTTCCACACCGAACGCACCGCCCCTCCCCACCGCGCTCTATCTCTATCACCTTTGACACCGAGAGACAAAGGATGAAATTTCGTTGTCACGAGAAACGACGAAGCGATACAAAAACAGCCACTCGACGCGTAACAACAGCAATAATGGAATGAATACAACAAGAGCACCCAGCTCCTTTCGATGCTTGAACCTATTGACACCGACGACTGTGCGAAGACGACGACGGGCGTCGAAGAAAGGGGTGGGCTGGGGGTGGCCGGGAGGGCTGTAGTGTTGTGCGACAAGTCAAGAGGAAAGTAAATGTTTTCTCCGTGTCGTGTGCATTATTCGCGACGAAAAACTCTTCTCAGCCAGCTTTGAAGTCGAGGACGAGGGATCGGCGGCAATCGATTGCCCATGGTTGGAGGAAAGTCACGGCGGAATTTGTTTGAAGAAAAGGGAAGAGAACGGGAGAGAGGGGTTCAGCAATAATAGCTGCTGGCACAAAACAGCAGCTGTGCCTAGTTACTTGCCATTGTCTAAACGAACGATAACAATGGCTGACACTGACTTGGTGAGAATAATTGTTATGGATGAATTCGGTGGAATTGTTTTTATTGTACTTGTTATTGTTTTTTTTAGGGACGCCAACCAAGGCGTTCTACAAGGAGAACAAATCTCCCATTAGATGAGAAAAGGACCTATACCCATGTCCCCTCCATTTGACTCGGTTTTGAGTCGTTTCTACTCCTCTAATTAGAGTAAATCTCGACAAATCAAAAACATCGACTTAAACTTGAGTGACTGCACTTTCGGCGGAATTAAGTAAAAAATAACTCAATTTTGAGTCATGCAAAATGGCCGTGCTTATTTATCGATTCTTTTCATAGACTTTTTCTTGTTGTTTTGGTTTTGCTTGTAGCAGACGTTGACTGTGCTTGCACTTAAAACAATTAATTCTATTCTTGATGTTGTCAGTAGGAAAAAAGTCAACAGACACTTTGCAAATAGAAGTTTACCGCGATTCGATTCTTTCCAAAAACGTAATTCAAGAACCATACCAAATCGATCATAAGAGCTATAGATTTGTACACGCTATTGCAAACTCTCTCATGTTACATTCAGGTTATATTCTGCTAAGCCCTTCATACCGTTTGAAGCATTCGTTCCAAAGCAGCATTTATTCGTACTTTCTAAAAAACCAGTTCTCTGAAACCGTTTGTGAACGATTTATCCAGCTCTAATTTGTTGATGTGCATTTCACCGGATTCGTTTCGTGAATGTCAAAAATCAAAGACAGGCAATGGTTTCGAAGCAATAATGATGATCCTAAAATTCCCGAGTTGAGTCAATTCGGATAGAACGAGGGTCTGAGTCTCTTCTTCCTCGTTCTATTGCAAACAGTTTTTGATCTTTTTGAGGACAAACAGTCCCTCTTCCAACGTCTACGCCATCTACCGGAGTCCGGATTATACCTTCTACCGTGTAGTTTCTCTGCGCAGTGAAATTCAGCAACTAGATTTATGATTTATGGCTCAGTCCTGTTTTCTTCATCCCCATGGGAAATTTTACGTCATCATCATCGCCGTCGTCGTCGTCGTCGTCGTCGTCGTCGTCGTCGTCGTCGTCGTCGATGGAAGCGAACGATCAGAACCGCCAGCATTTCCCATCCGCTTTCGGTCCAATTAACTCTTATTGCCGGAGATTATCTTTTTGTATAGAGATGATTTATGCTTAGCCTGTGTTCTTCGCTTGACTCCCACCTCAAGAGAGCGAGGGCAATCTCCACGTGTTGGGAATAATCTCCTCCCTTCGAAGTCCTCCTACTCATTTCCGCGCTCGAAGACGGTTGCGATGCTGGAAAATATCAACTGAAAATATACTGAGCCGTCGTCGTTGTTGTTTTCCTCTCGCAGTTGAGTTCTTGGAAGCAAGTGCGACGGTGAAATGATTATTTATTGCTTCTATCAGACTTTTATCTTTCTTGTTTCTTTCCATTCTCTACTGGTCATCGACAGGTATCGACGCTAACGGCAGTAAATGCAACCACGCCGGGTTGTAAATGATGACAAACGACGACGCAGAAGCTGAAAACTGGACAATCTTTTCCGAAAGACATAATTTGTCGTAAGGCATTGAGCCCTTGGCGAAACCATTCGTGTCGTAAGGATTTGAACCTTGATCTTTGAAGTATGTAACGGCCATATTGGATGACTATGAATAAGTTAAAACAGAGACATTGTTTTCATAAAATTGATTGCAGGCAATGTCTTTCTCTTGTTTTTAGAAATAATTATGTATCTTCTGGTAATTATTGCCGGCTTTCACGTTAATGCACTTCACCACCGTTGCTTGTTTGATAAATTTCTAGGCATGTCTAATTTTTAACATTTACATCGAATTTACATACTGAACCTGATAGCTATATTCTGAGTTCTGGAACCCCTTTACCTACAGCATCTGTCATGCGTCGGCAATATAGTTTCCCGAACTTTCATTATTATTTGAGATTTACTACTATGGGAAAAGTACCTCTTGTAGAAACTAATACTCTTAAGGGCCTGTGCATAAACCACGTAGACTTATTTTTGAAAATCTCAGACCCCCCCGTCCCCCCTTGTAGACTTTTCTCCATACAATTTTTTGAAATTTTGTATGGAGCGTAGACTTTGGTCAGACCCCCCCCCCCCCAGAAAAGTCTACGTGGTTTATGAATAGCCCCTAAGGTCACCCAATATCATCTGCTTAATAAAATAAAATGAGAATATGATATGTACTACCACCCATTGTAGCACGGAAATTAAGTCCGACAGCAATGGGCTCTCCTCTCTGTTATACTTTATAAAGCTTTAATAACCACTAATTATCCTAATCATGCCATTGTATGAAGGGCCAAAAACGGGTTGGGTGGATCAGGGATATAAAGAATCTCAAGATTGAACAATTGATCATAAGAGCGAGCTATCAAACATGAGGATGCAAAACGGGCGGGAAGAAGAGCCCGCCCTCTATTCACAAACTGTTAGCAATGGGGAGTTGGCATTCCCACTCTCCCCATCCAGATTGCTTCAATCGGGTGCCCTGATGGTCCATCCCATTCCCATGAATTATTTATATAATAGTAAATGAAAAATATTACAAACATTCCTATCTATTATATATGATCTTCATTCGGTTGATCCTGAAATACAATAAATGTTGTAAAGCGTTAAAGTGTAGAGTTCTGTGGTTCCGCGCTTAAGGGGACCCTCCCCTGGATTTGGGCAAAAATAAGGCAAAGTTTGTATTTTTTGTGGGAGAATGAAAAGGCGTACGAACTTTCGGTTTTGACGATTAAATTCGATTATTATTCAAGATTTCAAAGAAATAAAAAAATTGTGAAATTTCAAAATGGCGACTACAAAATGGCGATTTCTCGAAACCATGTTTTTTAATCTAACTTCAAGCCCCGGGCTTGAATTATTAATCCGATTCCCTCCATCAAATAACTGTTTGAAAGGTTATAATTTTTTGTACGGCTTGAACTAAAAATGGGCCTTAATAATTAATTATTTATAATTTTTGAACACGGTTGAAATGAAAAAAAGTAGCGAAAAATTAATCTGTTCTTTTTAAATGATCACTATGCAATGAGTTTAAGTTTAAATTGTATGAAAGTTAGTTCAAGCCGTAGAAATATTATTATCTTTCAGAAATGATAATTAGATTTGATTTTTACTTACAACAAGAGGCTGCAGGCTTGAATTTGTCGCCCCATGTTTTGCGCGCAGAGGCTTACGGAAATCGCCATTTAGTAGCCGCCATTTTGAATTTTCACATTTTTAATTCACCAAAATCTTGATTTGAGGTATCCTGAAGTTTTTTGTTAAATCTATTGAAATTTTACAGAACTAAATTTTTTTAGTACACTGTAATGGTCTATCTCAAAACATAAAATTGTAGACATTTTGAACTTCCTAAGATATCGGACCATCCACTTTTCTATAAAATGTCAATTGCTTGAAAAACAAGACAACAACATAATGAAAAACTTTCCCGAAGACATATTACCTTACCAATCAGGCTAAGGCCGGGGTGGCCTCCGTTGTACACAGAAGTCTCAATTCTATTCGGCCAATGGCTGCAGACTCGCGATCTGCGGACACGCCAACCTTGCGATCTGTGAAGTGTCCGCAGGTCGCATTCTACTTGATCGATCCACCTTACTCGTTGCGTGCCTCTTATCCTTGTACCCGTCGGTTCGTTTTCGAGAATCATTTTAGCTGGATTGTCGTCCGACATTCTTACGACACGCCCAGCCCACCGTAGTCGACCGATCTTAGTGGTTCGAAAGATGGGAACGATGATGCAATTCGTGTTTCATTTGTCTCCTCTACGTTCTGTTTCCCATCCGCACTACACCGTGGATGCAGTTCTTTCCGTTCAATGACACCAAGGGCACGTTGAACCTCCACGAGCATTGTCCATAGAGGACAACTGGTCTAACCGGTCTTGTATGGTCTTGATGGTCATTTTTTTTAGTTTGGCGAACTTTGTTCGATCTTAGCGTCCTTCGGAGTGCAAAGTAGGCACGATTTCCACCATGATAAGACTTTGTATCTCTCCGCTGGTGTCGTTATCGCCGGTCACCAATGAGCCCATTTAGGCGTAAACGTTTTTCTATCCTTAATACTGTTTTAGTATCACGTATTGTGTAGTGCAGAGATGCTTGAAAAAGTAAATAATGCGCCATTCGCCAGAGTTACTATCGGTATAAACTTAATAACATGTATCTGCAAGTGTTGCGCCTTTTGATAATCATTGTTCTTGATTAAAAGAAAAAAAAAAGAACAAGAATCAATGACTTATTATTGTATGTAAAAGTAAGTTTTACCCTAGTAAATCCCATATAGAATTGAAACCTCTGGAACGTAAATATATACTAACACCGACTGACGGAAAAACTTGCACAATTTCTACAGAACCCAGGAGAAAGCAAAAAAGGTCAGAATGGTACTAGCAAAATTTTATAGATCTGCTTCATTTTCTCGCTGAAGCGTCAACCTCAAGCCTCTTCAGAAAAAAAATGATTGAGAGCACCTCCAGGGAAGTTTCGTTTCCAGGATTGTTATAGGTTGCTTCTATAGAAGTTCTCGTTCTGAAATGCTTCCAGAGTTATTCTGAAATATCTCCAGAACTGATCTGAGATGTATCTCAAAATATTTTTGGAGGTTTTGGTCGGTCGAGGATGCTCGCTTGGTTAGGCTACTTCCAGACTTGTGCTAAAATGCTTCCGGAGTAGTTCTGGATTGCTTCCAGAATTATTCTGGAATACTTCCAGCATTATTCTAGGCGGTTTCCAGAGTAGTTTTGGGGAGATTTGTTTTGAGTTGCATTGTCGAGAATTGTTCAGACATGCTTCCAGATTTGTTCTGGGATGCTTTTAGAATAGTGCTGGGAAAGAATTTTTCTGGGAATAGTTCTTGAATACTTTCAGAGCAGTTCTGAGATGCTGCTAGAATTGTTCTTAAATACTTCTAGAATTGTTCTGGGATGTTTCCAAAATTATTTTGGAATGTTTCCGGGATTGTTCTGGGGTGCCTTCAAGATTGTTCTGCGATACTTCTATAATTGTAGTGGAATGCTCCCAGAACTAATGCTTCTAGGATTGTTCTGGGCTGCTCCAAGACTCTTATTGGGTGCTTCCAGGATTGATCTGGAATGCTTCCAGATAAGTTATACAATCCTTTTAGAATTGTTTTGGGATACATCCAAAATAGAGCTGGAATGCTTTCAGACCTCTACATTTGTTAGAAGATTCCTTTAGAATAGCTTTGGGATTTATTTGAGATACTTCCAGAGTAGTTCTGACATATTTCCTGAATAGTTCTGGGATGCTTCCAGATTAATTTCTGGAAGCTTTCAGAATGGTTTTGGAATACTTTCAGAGCTCTACAATCCTTCAAGAATTGTTCTGACATACTTACTGAATAGTTCTGGGATGCTTCCAGATTAATTTTTGGAAGCTTCCAGAATTGTTCTGGAATAATTTCAGAGTAGTTCATGGATGCTTCTAGAATTGTTCTTTAATGCATCCAGGATTGTTCTGTGATGTTTCCAGAATTATTTTAGAATGCTTCCAGGATTGTTCTGAGATACGTCTATATTTGTTTTGGAATGCTTCCAGAATTGTTCACCAATGCAATGTTCATGGCTGCTTCCAGGACTTTTCTGGTATGCTTTCAGGATTGCTCTGGAATTCTTTCAGAGAAGTTCTGAAATGCTTCTAGACTTCCAGAGTAGTTCAGGGATGTTTGCAGATGTCTTGATCTATTCGAGGTTTCTTCTAGAGTAGCTCGTGAGTACCAGAGTAGTACTGACATACTTCCTGAATAGTTCTGGAATACTTACAGAGTTGTACTTCTGTTCCTGAAACCGCGACTATTCATGAATGCACCCGGAGATTAATCGCATTACGTAATCAACGCGGCCGGCAGTGGTACAGAACAAAAAAAAAATCCATATACCAGGACGCAGTAACGTCACTGAATCGAAGGATCCGAGAGGAGTGGGACCAAACCATGTTCCGCAAATTTAAGGAAGCACTGTGTACGCTGAACGACGATCGAAACCCATTCTGGAGAATCACCAAGGCATTACGAAAATTCACCAAACATAGCCCACCTTTGCGACAAGGAGATAACATCATCGCTTATCTGGCTGAGAAAACGAAGCCGCGATGCCACGAGTTTCGCGCGAGCACACTCAAATCAGATGGCAGACGATGCAGAATCCGTTGCTGCGGTAAACGAGTCTATTGCGCACATTGACCACCCCCAACTATCTGGTACTCACTCAAAGGAAGAGGCTCAGGTCATTCGTAAAATAAAATCCCGAAAAATCTCCTGGTCAAGCCAACAGCCGGAATTATGTCCTCAAGAAACTGCCTCCTAAAGCTCATATTTTCTTCGCCAAATTCTTCTCCGCATGTATTCGACTTGGGTACTTTCAGCCCAGTTGGAAACATCCCGCTTAGCTTAGCGTGACTGACTGCACGTATCAATGGTTGATACTCCGTGAAATTGTACAATGAATCAACTGAATGGGACTAGGATCATCCGACCATTCTCACTGTACACGTTTCAGTGACTCAATTTCTTTAATATGAATAACGGCTCCGGCACGTTCTTGCAGTCAGTTGGGAATAGGTAAGGAATGTTAATGTGACCTTTCCTATTTAGGGACCGAGTTTACCTCTGCATCCCCACAACGGTAACGTGATGGGCTCGATTGATCAAAATTAACCTTGATAGGTGATGCAATTATATTTATGATTCATAACCGTTAGCGCCGCCGAACAATAGACAATATGAAACGTGCCATGCACGACCACAAAATAGTGCGCAACAAAGCATCGACACAACCGCCCACAGCCGATGCTCGAAGTAAACTTTCAGTTTTTGAAACTGCATTCTACAAACTATTTTACTACGGTAGCTTCTAAAGAACAATCTATGCTAAGTCATTTACAATTACGATTGAGGGATTTGGTAAAAATAAGATTCCGTAGATGCATTTCGTGTCTTCTGGTAACTTTATGCTTCTATTGATGTCCAAGCTCATCGGTTTAGCATCAACCGGATTAAACTTGGGCCTATACCCAACGATTTCATTATCTCCAATCCGTTCAACCAATCGCAATGTTTTGTGATATAGTGGACGGATTATTATAATTTGAGATAACTCAATGCAGACGTCTTCCAAATTTGGCAGATTGAAGGGTATTCGGTGGAGACCCACCTGGTACCTCATAGCAAGATGCTTAGAGGCGGACCGGAAGATTCGATGAGCTACCTCCCCCTCAACGGATCCGTCCAACTATAGACCAATAAGTCTGTTGCCCACTTTTAGCAAATTACTTGACGAATAATCATAAACTGATTATTCCTGATGCGCAGCAGTTTGGTTTCAAAATAGGGCACTCTAACAACCACTAACTTGTTCGCCTTGTGAAGGAAATACGTACCATTTTTCACAAAGCAAATGGATGTTGAGAAAGCATACGACTCAGCATGACAGGAGGCAATCCTGCATAAAGTGTGTATCCAAAAAATCATCCGCTCTTTTTCTGCTGAATCGCTGCTATCATGTGTTAGTCGGTGGGTGCCTATCGAACCGGCGCGAAATACCCTTCGGCGTTCCGCAAGGTGCTGTTCTAAGTCCAGGCACTTTACAACATCTTCACCGCTGACCTGGTGATGCTCGATGATCTGAAATACTTCCTATTTGCTGACGATACTGCATTCTTCGCATTAGATTACGATCCAGTCATTGTGACCACCAGGCTGCAAGCGGCCCAAAACGCCATTGAAATTTTCCAGAAAAAGTGGAATATAAAGACCAACGTTGACAAGTCGCAAACGAAGCCTTCCAAATAATCCAAAAAACGAGCTCTCGGCGTGGGGACGGCAAATCGTGCTAGATACCTAGGGCTTACTCTGGACCGTTTGTTACCCACATCAAGCATACTTTGAGCAAGAGCGATAGACTTACAAGCATGCTCTACCCGCTCATCAACCGGCACTCACACTTGGACATCAACTCAAAACTGCTAATGTACAAGACAGTGTTCAAGTCGTCAATGACCTACGGTTTCTCGGCGTGCTTCTACCCACGAAAAGAACTTTGACCCTCTGCATCCAACTGACGTCGTCCACAGAATTGCAAAGCTGGAAAAGGCGATCGGCGATTGATTCCAACGTATTCTTCCAAAGTTCTGGATGGGATCTGCGACCTCAGCAAACCCACTGCTGGAGCGTCTGACCGAGTAACGTTTGCATTTAAAAAAATTGGACAAAAATTGCCGATTTTTCATGGGTTTACCTTCACCAGCACTGACGAAACTACCCATGCAGCATCAATCATAGTAACCCACGATTCAGCAGACAAAATTTGACAGCTGTATTAGTCGAACTCTAACTGTGAGGGCAAAAACAGTGAAGCAACTCCGTTCAGAAGTGTGTGCGTTCAAAGAACGGCATCCCGCCGCGTCGAAAACGGACATCGTGCGGCACTTTGTGAACGCCGGATACGGCCGTTCCGGCATCTACAACATCTTGGCACTATTAGACTACAATCAGAGCATCGAAAGAAAGCCCGGTTCCGGGCGGCTGACGAACCTGAGCGACAATTTGCTCCAAAGGATGCTGAAGAGGAAGACCGAGGGAAAAGTGGCTGCATCGCTGCGTGCGCTTGGCCGGGAGGTCGGTTCAACCGGTCAAACAGTGAAAAAGTACCTGGCGAACATGAACATACATGTCAGGAAGCGGAAGTCGCATCCACTGGTTTCGGAGCTGCAGGCAATGACGCCGCTGGTCAGCGGCTGAATAAGATGGTCAACACGATTTTCCCGGCGAATCGCGACGTGGCGGTGGTGATGGACGACGAGACCTATCTCACCCTGGATGGCAACGACTGGCAGGGCACTTCGTATTTTACTTCCCCCACGAAGGAGTGAAGTGAGGTGAAGTTCATTTCACACACCAAGTTCCCCAAGAAGATGCTGCTGTGGCTGACAATCAGTGGCCGTGAACGGGGAAATTTATAGTACGAAATGCCTGCCGGAAGTTGCGTCGTTCATCAAGAAATACCATAAGGGCGAAGACGAGGAGTTCTGACCGGATCTGGCGTCGGCCCACTACTCGAAACGATCGTTGGAGGAGATGGAGCGGCTGAATATCGATGTGGTACCCAAGTCTGGAAATCGAGTGATGACGTCATTTGGGAATCGAAAATGAGAATTCGATTTTTTTGAAAATCTATATAGCCTACTGTACCAATATCATCGGAGTAACAGTAGTACTCACAAAGTTAGGAAAGAGATACTCCATTATTACATTACTAATACAACGTCAGATGTGTGGTTGCAGAATGTTAATTGAATTGCTTCGTTGTATTAATTGCATTCGCAACGTGACTTCTCGCCCCTAGGCTTGTTCGTCACGCCAGGAAGATACCTGTAACTAACGTATCGAATTATCAAAACATGATGATGATGTCAATCAGCTTCATTAGTTTTCTATTTGATTGATCTATCTTCGCTGCAGGTTCGTTCAAAATACTTCCTCCTACCATCCGAACCAAAATATCGCTTTTCCAGTCGTTCATATAAAAAAAAAAAAAAAAAACAAATCAAACAGCTCATTACTCATTGATTCAATTTTCATCTTAAATTCTCGTTCCAGCAAAATTTCATCACGACCACCACGACAACGGCAACGACGGATGAACGCGAGAAGCCAGAATTTTCCGGGAAATTGTGTGAAGTGCGTTGGTCATCATCGGTTGTTTTCTTTTCGGCAGACAAGCGGGAAAAAAGCGGTTTGCGTGTTTTACTTTGAAGAAAATGGGAAACATGGTGCGGAAAGGGAAAACCGCTCGATGAGTACGGAACGGGTTGGCGTGCCTGATGAATAGGGTGAAAATTGATTAATCTGACAGACCAGTGAACCGACCACCGACCTGCCGACCGATCTTGGTCGGGTTCGGGGTACTGTGTTTACGTTTTTTCGGTTTTGTTGTCCGTTTAGTTTTCTGAACCGGGGTCGCGCAGGTGTTGATGTAAATAGTTATCAAGAGATTGCATAATCTTGTAGTGGCGAGAAGTGAAAACCGCTTTTGAAACAATGGAAACGAACTGCGTGGGTGATGGAGATTTCCGGAGGTAGTGAGTTTATTTGCCATAAGAAGAAAATCCAATTGCTCAATCTTAAAATTGTGTGGTGAAGTGCTAGTTGGTGTACCGTTACATCGAAGAAAATTGTGCAACGGGTTAGCCGTGGCAGAGAAGAAGCACGGTTGCAGCAATCTTGGGCGATGAGGGTCCGGTGGAAGGCCTTCTGAGTAAAATGTGCTTGGATCACTTGCTACAGGTAAGAAAGCTTGCCAGGAATTTGGCTAATCAAATTAGGAAATTCGCGTTCAGCACTAATTGTCGGCAAATTGCTAATTCCGGTTTTGCAAACAAATATTTACCACGAGCGCGCGCTCATGGCGTTGATTGTGATTTGCATGACCACATAACGGCTATACGAGTACGGTCGAATGCCAAGAGTACTACGATGATGATGATGATGATGCTCAAATCCAAACTCGACGGCTGGTGAATCCACAAGCGCCCCAGGAAGCGAAAATTTTAATTAAAATGCATAGAACCGGGGAAAATTTTAATTCGCTGGCTGGTGGAAAATAACATTGTGAGCTGACTTGTGGATGAACGCCGACAGTGGGGAGGGGAGATGGAGTGCAATAATATTCTGAAACCATAATAGTTATGATAATTATTCGTTACTTCTCGGTTGGATTTTATCAATAAACCCTAACCAGAGTGCAGTCGGAGTTGTATTGTTCGCTCACCGAGTGCATCCAACGGTGAGGAACTTTATTAAAGATTTAAATTAGTGTGTGTATTGTTGTTTAAATCAGTACTTCGTCAGCAGCCGAAATTTTGTTCAATCAAAGCTATGTCGATCTAGAATCACAAATCATTTCGTGGTTTGATGCCGGTCTCAAATAAATTAAGATCGTTTGGAATCATGTATCCAATGGAGAAAGGGGGATGTTCAGAACATTTAATTGAATTAAATTTGCCTTAAGACCACTTGACGGTACCTAGAATCTGCAATTTCGCTAGAAATGTTCCCATTTTCCTTTGTTAGCGGCGAAAATCGATACTGACTCGCATTGATTAAAAGTCGTCCTTGCTGATGCTGCTACAGTTTTCAATTATGCTTGCTCCGCTCTCAGTGGTTTCCCGAACAACATGTGCACGTGTAGATATACCGACATAATTTGGTTCTCTTAGATGGGAAAGATGCAGTCTTTGGAAGGTCTCGCCCTGAAGCAATTCGTGGCGTTCGACATTGAAAATCAATTCCTGAACCACGAAGTACTGGTTCGAGACGTCCAATTTAAATGTCACATTAAAGCAACACTATCGCTCGCACAGAAAGTCGTTTAGTCTAGATGAAAAACGATCCAACTATCGCCCAGAGAAGATCAATTTTTAATTGAGTTCATTAAATACTTTTTCCATCCCGTGTGTACCATCATTTCTCTCTGCTCGAACACCTCCACCCAAAGAGATTGCTATGTGTTTAGATGTTTGTGATTTTTGTGCTGGTAGTAGTAGCAGTAGTCACCGACGGAGTTGACTCTTTACTCGAAAAATATCACTTCAGTTGACTACTGATTGATCATTCCTCAGAAATCTCAGAACAATTTTGGAATTAAAAAAAAATCCGTTTAGAATGCCACTATTCGACTGTGAAGTCCCATAACATTTCGGTGAAATGACGCACGAGCGCTATTCCCCCCAAACATCGTTCCCGTTCGATTTGACACAAATGAAACTTTCTATCGCTGAGCTGGAAAAAGTGAACACATCCGTATAGCGGAAATCACTTTTCCCATCAACGTTAAAATAAACAGAAAAACGAGATACAATTGGTTCTCCCATACATAGCCAATGGCCACAGACTTCTTTCTCGTATCGCTCTTCCTCGCCAGCATCGACGTTGCCGTCATGTGTTCAATACTTCGAAACACGTATGCCGGATGGAAATATCCCGTAGCTGGAAATTCTGCTCGTAGGATTCTCAACCAACAGCTATCATAACGCAGGACGACATGCCATCAGCGTCAGCGTCATCCCGGTGCTATTATTTGTTTTTGTTTTCCTTCGATATGGGCTACTGTTTGTGTCCGCATCCAGCTACTCAACGGCTCGCTTGCTGAAGGCTTGGGTAACACAATTTTATGCTCTATGGACATCATATGGTCTTCCCGGTTGCAGCGTTCCAGAATGCGTGGACAAATGCTGTAACGTGTTGTAAACGAACGCACTTCCGACACGCTTCCTTCGTTGTTGCTGTGGAGGTGGACATGCTTAGTAATCAGTGGTGGGACATCTGTCATCTGGTGCAGTGGCAGAACGTTCTATTCCGAGAATTTCTGGAGGATGATGCTCGTGTGGGTGGCTCATGGTTGCTGAGCAATGTAATCATTGAAATTTGACCAGTTATAGTCGTGATTTAGTTTTCCTAAAGACGTATTTTTTTGTTTTAATCATTGGAGGTAAGAAAGCGCTCCCTTCAATCGAAATCACAGATACGAGATATGTTTAGAAAAGATCTTCAAAGAGATCGATGAAGTGTATACACGTTTACCTGACATGTTTATATTAAAGAGTGTATCGAATATAAGCTATCCACATACATTTGCGTTGTACGCATGTATTTGTGATGGTTTTTTATGCTCTGAACACTGCATGCTGTGCGTTGACTGTCAGCTTTCTTTTGTTTACTTGTTTGTGCGGTTCAAATTCTGCGCTTTCAAAATGTCGCGTATTGAAAAGGAAGTGAAAATTAAGGTTCTGGACACATGGCTAAGTGAGAAGGGTATTACTATGCGAAAATTGGCGAAGCGGTTTGGAATTCATCATGCGAGTGTTAAAACCATCATTAATAAGTTTGGGGAACACTATTCTTTGGATGAGCTACCAGGCAGAGGCAGAAAACCCGGTTCTTCCAACCCGAAGCTGGAGCAGAAAGTGGTGTCTACAATCATGAAGAACAAATCAATGTCAATACGTGATTTGGCCAAAAAAGCAGGAACGAGTGTCGGAATGATCCAGCGTATCAAGAGGCGAAACCACCTGAAGACCTACAAGAAGCAGAAAATCTCGAAACAAAGTGCAGAACAGAAGAAGCGAGCAGCAACAAGGGCCCGGAAATTGTATTCGCGTCTTTTGCAGCGTCCGGATGCATGCGTTTTGATGGATATGTAAAGGAGGACTCAAAAACCCTTCCAGGTCCACAATACTTTACTGCCGTCGTTGGGGAGGATGTGAGCGATGCGGACAGGTCGATTCAAGTGGAGAAATTCGGTCGAAAGGTACTGGTATGGCAAGCAATATGTTCCTGTGGTTTGAAGTCAACCATTTTTTACACTAACGGAACTATAAATGCGGAAATCTATCGATCTGAGTGTCTCCAGAAGAGATTGTTGCCTCTATATAAGAAGCATAGTATACCTCCACTGTTTTGGTGGGATTTAGCGTCGGCTCACTATGCCAAAACCACTCTCAATTGGCTTGCGGAAAAGGGTATAGATTTCGTTGAGAAAAATATCAATCCACCAAATTGCCCTCAGCTTCGACCCATCGTTACTGGGCAATCGTGAAGAGGGTCTTCAAGAAGACTGGTAAGGCAGCTGGGAACATGCAGGAGTTCAAAAAAATTTGGGCTCAAGCGTCCGAAAAATGCGATGCAACACTTGTCCGGAACTTGATGAAGAGCATTCGATCCAAAGTTCGAAAATTCGTGAAGGAATAACTTAAATTTCATCCGGTCTTCATTATGTTCAAGTTTAACCTCGTACAATAAAGGATCAATTTTTTGTATGAATAAAATATCGGTTTTCAACATAATTTGAAAGAAAGTTTGTGGATAGCTCATTTTCGATACACTCCTTAGTTGCGTCTGAGGATCCGCATTTGACGTACTACCTAGGTCCACCCTACAATCTGGGAGATTTCTCAAACGTTCGTGGCAGATATTCTAAACGTCGCTGAATAAGACTCAAAGGTCACTGAAAATTCCATAATACTTTCAGATTTACGATAGCTATCGGGGAGATCTCTCAGAAACTTCTCAAGGATTTTCTAGTTAGTGATCTGAGAGATTTCCAGGAGGTCTTATATATTCTAATATAGAGCTCCCAGGAGCCTCTAGGAAGTTCTACAGAACCTTTTGGGGGACTTCCCGGAAGTCTGCGAAAGGCTTCCCAGAAACCTCTGAAATACTACCTCTTGGAGACTTCCCAGAAACCTCTAGAAAAAATTATGGACGACTTCTCAAAATTCTCTGGACTCGGGAAATTTTTAACTGACTAGCCAGAAGCCACTGGAAGCCTTCAAAGGCCTCTGTAAGATTGTACATGGGCATCTGAGAACCTTCCCCAAAGCCTCTGGGATGATTCAAGGAAGATTCCAGAAGCTTTAAGATGATTTTCCAGATGATCCGGGAGACTTTTAAAAGCTGCTGATAGAATGGCATAAAAGTTCCATTATGAGATAGACTTCCTAAAATTCTCTTGATGACTCAAAGATAGTAATCTTTACGGATTTGCTATGAGTCTCCGGGAGACTTCGCAGCTGGGATAGTTTCCAGAAGCCTCAGCACAGTCAGTCAAAAAGCTGGGCGATGTAAGAGAGGGTGAGGCGTTTTGTTAGCGTTGCATTCGATTTTAACTGGGGCAGCTTCACCTTGTACCTCAACACGTCAGCGGTTGGTTTCCAATGAAGGCCAAGCGTTTTGATGAGCTGACCGCGGTCTAAATCCACTGACTGCTGTAGAGCCTTGTTCTCCGCGGGGGCATCTTCCAAGACCGCGGGTTTCATTCGAGGCCCACTTTCGTAGTTCGAAGCCACCTTTTGCTAACAGTGATTGTAGTTGTTTTCGAATGTTGATGGCATCTGTAAAAAGATCGTCGACATAAACGTTTTTCCGTAGGACAGCCGCTGCCTCTGGAAACTGATGCTGTTCGTCTTCAGCGAGTTGCTGCAGGACTCTTGTTGCAGTGCCATACGTTACTGTTTTGAGCTCGTAGGTGTCTAAAGGGCTTTCAGGAGAAAATTTCCAAACAATCCGTTGTAGAGGCGAGTCTCGTTCGTCGAGCAGTATTTGGCGGTACATTTGCTTCATGTCCGCAATCAGCATCACAGGATGAATTCTCGACCGCAGAACTATTGATCATATTGAGCGTCGTTTAGGGAAGAACCACGGTTGGTTTTACACGAAGCGTCGAAAAACAACTCGCACTTTCGTTGTTGTACTGTCCCCCCGTACCACGGCGTGATGCGGAAGATGCTAGGTATGGCTAGATGAGTCTTCGTTGTGTGCTACACGTTGCATGTGCCCTAGCTCGTAGTACTCCTGCATAAAGATTTTCCTGCTAGAGACTACCTAGAAACCCTTTGGAACTTCGCAGAAAACTCTGGGAGGCTTGAATCTTTAGTCGAGTATTTAGAACCCGACACTGAAGTACTCTGCACATTCTAGACGACATACGCGTATCTGTCAAGATAACTAGTTGGAGTTAAATGGAAAACTAGTTGGAGTTAAATGGAAATTACTAATCTTTCTTCTCATTTTCCAGTTCTGAAAGGCTTCCCAGACAGCTATAGGAGATTTCATAGAGGTGTTCGAGAAACTTCACAGAGGCCTCCGGAAGACTATCCAGAAGCCTCATGGAGTCTTCTCAGGAGCCTCCTGGAGACTTCCCAGAAGTTTCTAGGATACTTCCTAGAAGAGTCCAGAAGACATCTTAAAATCGTTCCTAGAAGCTTCCAAGAAGGCTTCCGGGAAATTTCGTAGAAGCGCCTGAGAAACCTCCCTGAAACCGCTGATAGACTTTCCAGAAGCTCAGGGAGACTCTGGGAGACTTCTCAGAAACCTGCGGGAGACTTCGATTTTTCTGCTGGAGACTACCTAGAAACATTTTGGGACTTCATTAACCCTTATGTGATCGACAGGGTACCCGGGTACCTTTTCATGTTTTACATTACGAAATTTCATAGTTTATTTTAAAACAGGAAGCTGAAATTCAGTGACATTTTAATAACAACTGGAAGGCGACTTTGTGCATAAAAACATTTCGTATAGTAGCAAGGGGGCCGAAGGGGGGGATTTTGATTTTTTTTTACCCCTTAAGTGATCGGGTACCCACCAAATTTAAATGATTATAACTCTGGCAATTACTGACTGATTTTATTTCTTTTGGCCCCGTTAGATTCAAAAACTCATTCACTTCAGGGACATTAACAGCAATGACCATTTAATTTCATCTGGTTCCCGTAAATCCGGGTTTCCGATTATTTGGATACATCTATTGAATTTCCGGGAATGGATGTCAAAATCATTGGAATAATTCCTAGAAACTTTTTTTATTCTATTGTGGGCCATATACCGACTTGTTCCCGCAACGGCTGTTCTGTAACAGGTTCCCGTGGGGAGTAGGATATTTCTCAATGTTTTAGAGCCATCTGATGATTTTTCCTTGGACCTGTCCTTCCGGAACAGGTTCCCGTGGGGCCTCGAGTGGCCATGAACGTTTTCAGTAGAAAACCCTGGCAATATGGGTATCAAAATTCATGAAATTTTGCAGTAGGATATTTCTAAACGTTTTGTGGCCATACGATGATTTGTCCTAGGACCTGTCAATCCGGGACAGATTTCCGTGAGGCCTAGAGTGGCCATGAACATTTTCAGATGGAAACCCTGGCAATATGGGTATCAAAATTCATGAAATTTTGCCAGTAGGATATTTCTCAACGTTTTGTGGCTAGTTTTGTTCATGGTCACTCGAGGCTTCACAGGAACCGTTTCCAAGATGATCACTCCGATGACCACAAAACGTAGAGGAATAGCTTTCTGGTTGATATTCATGAATTAGAAACCCATATTATCAAGGTTTCCTTCTAAATATGTTAAGGGCTACTCGAGATCAAACGGGGAATTGTTCCAGATAGCCACAAAACGTTGAAAAATATCATGAATTTTTCTATCCATACTGCCAGGATTTCCTTCTTAACTGAAATGGCCAGTTGAGGCCAAACGGAAACATCTTCTGGGAGGATAGGTCCGATGATAAGTCATAAAATACCAACTTAACGTTGGGAAATATACCACTGGAGAAATTTAATTCCCTTCTTAACATGAAAATGGCCAGTTGAGGCCAAACGAAAACCTGTTCCGGAAAGACAGGTCCGAGGATAAATCATAAAATGGCCACTTAACGTTGAGAAATATACTACTGGAGAAATTTCATGAATTTTGATACCCATATTGCCAGAGTTTCCTTCTAAATAAGTTCATGGTAGCTCGAGGGCCCACAGGAACCTGTTCCGGAAAGACAGGTCCTAGTACAAATCATCAGATTGCCACAAAACGTTGAGGAATATCCTACAGGCAAAATTTCATGAATTTTGATACCCATATAGCCAGGGTTTCCTTCTAATTATGTTTGTGACCACTCTAGGCCCCACGGGAACCTGTTCCCGAAAGTTAGGTCCATGGACAAATCATCAGATGGCCACAAAACGTTGAGAAATATCCTACTGGCGGAATTTCACGAATTTTGATACCCATATTGCCAGGGTTTTCTACTGAAATTGTACATGGCCACTCGAGGCCCCACGGGAACCTGTTCCGAAAAGACAGGTCCGAGGACAAACCATCAGATGGCCACTAAATATTAAAAAATATCCTACTGGAGAAATTTTATGAATTTTGATACCCATATAGCCAGGGTTTTCTGCTGCAAATGTTCATGGTCACTCGAGGCCCCACGGGAACCTGTTCCGGATTGACAGGTGCATGGACAAATCATCAGATGGCCACAAAACGTTGAGGAATATCCTTCTTGTACAATTTCATGAATTTTGATACCCATATTGCCAGGGTTTTCTACTGAAAATATTCATGGTCACTCGAGGTCCCACGGGAACGTTTTACAAAATGGCCGCTGCAGAAAAAAGTTGGCATATGGCCCATAATGGAATAGAAATAGTTTCTACGAATTATTCCAATGATTTTGACATCCATTCCCGGAAATTCAGTAGATGTTTCCAAATCGTGTCTTCGTACCGGACCACTGCCCCGGAAACCCGGATTAACGGGAACCAGATAAAATTGAATGGTCATTGCTGTTAATCTTCCTAAAGCGAATGAGTTTTTGAAGCTGCTGAGAGACTTCCCAGCGGCCTCCGGGAGATTTTCCAGAGGCCTCCGTGAGACTTCCCAGAAGCCACTGAAAAACACCCCAGAGGCTTATGGGAGATTTCTCAAAAGCCTCTGGGAAACTTCTCTAAATCCTCTGGGAGACTGGACCCCAGGAGCCTCTTGGAGAGTGATCAGAAATCTTATCAGACTTATCAGAAGATTTGACAAATTCCTTCGAGGACTTCACAAAATGGAAACAGAGCAGCTACTGGCGAAGTGAGAAGAGGTAATACATCCAATATACACTTGCAAAAAACCTCCTGGAGACTTCCCAGAAGCCTGGAAAAAAATCTTAAAAGGGTACAAGAGAGTTCCCAGAGGACTCGGCGAGACTTCCCAGAAGCCGCTGGGGAACTTCCCAAAAGCTTCTCGAAGACTTACTAGAAGTGTCTCTGAAAGTCTTCTCAGAAGCCTCGGGGATTCTTCTCTAGAGCCTCTGGGAGTCTTCTCCCGTGCCTTTTGGAGACTTTCCAGAAACTCCTGGGAGACTTCAGAAAACCTCTTGGAGACTTCCCCAAAACCTCCTGGAGACTTCCCAGATGTCTCTGGGAAACTTCCTAGAAGGGTCCGAGAGCCTCCGGACACCTGGAGAGTTTCCAGAAGCCGGAAGACTTTGCAAAACCTTTGGAGGACTTTGCAGAAGGGAAACAGAACAGCTGTTGGCGAAGTGAGAAGATGTGATAATATACTCAATATACAGAAAGTATGGCAAGTTAAAATGTCCGTCAGACGAGGAGATCTTCTACGCGAGGTAGCTTGCTTTTGTTGCCATTTTTTTATGCTTGTAGTATTTTTATCTTATATAAATATTAACATAATTGTTTAAAAATTTCATGCTAATACTGGCAAATGGGAGGGACCATCAGGGCACTTGATTGAAGCAGGCTGGATAGGAAGAGTATGGGTATGCAAACTCCCCATTGCTAACAGTCCATTGGGGCAGCCTTATGTTAGGTAGCTCCCTTTTTTGACCAATTGTTCAAACGTGTTGTTGGAAGGAGATTATTTATCTCGCCGTGGATACGTATAAGTGATGTTGCCTATCGATCCACCCAACCCCTTTTAGGCCCTTCATGCATGATTAGGATAATGAGTGGTTATTAAAGCTTGATCAAGTCTAACAGAGAGGAGAGCCTCTGAACCTAATAGGCTCGGAGACTACTGAACCGATCGGCGTGAAAATTTGTATGAAGAACTTTATGGGGTCGGGGAAGGTTCTTATGATGGTTTGAGACCCCTCCCTTCTCTGGAAAGGGGGGCTCCCATACAAATGAAACACTCTTTTCTACATAACTCAACAACTAATCAAGCAAAGGAAACCAAATTTAGTATGTGAGAGTTTTTAAAAGCAAAAAATGTTTTTATGGTAGTTTGAGACCCCTCCCCTTTCTGGAAGGGGAGGCTCCTATACAAATGAAACAGAAGTTTCTGCATAACTCAAGAACTAATCAAGCAAATGGAACCAAATGTTACATGTGGAGTTCTCTGGAAGCAAGAAATGTTTCTATGGTAGTTTGAGACCCCTCCGCCATCTGTAAGGGGGGGGGGGGCTCCCATACAAATGAAACACAAATCTCTGCATAACTCGAGAACTGATCAAACATATGGAACCAAATATGGCATGTGGAGGTTTTTGGAGGAGAGAAATGTTTTTATGGTAGTTTGAGACTCTTCTGTCCAAGGGGGGTCCTTACAAATGCAACACAAATTTCGAGAACTACTCAAGTAAATGGAACCACATTTGGCAGGTAGAGGTTTTCGAAGGCAAGAAATGTTTCAATGATAGTTTGAGACCCCTCCCCATTCTGAAAAGGGGGGACCCCATACAAATGAAACACAAATTTCTTCATAAGTCGATAATCAATCAAGCAAATGGAACTAAATTTGGCAGGTGTATGTTTTTGAAAGCTAGAAATGTTTATATGGTAACTCGAGACCCCTCCCTTTTCTATAAGGGGTGCTCCCATACAAATGAAACACAAATTTCTGCACAACTCAAGAACTACTCAAGCAAATGGAACCAAATTTGGCATGTGGATGTTTTTTAAAGCAATAAATATGTCAATGGTGAGTGGGGGGGGGGGGGGGCTCCCATACAAATGAAACATAAATTTCTGCTTAACTCGAAAATTAATCAAGCAAATGGAACCAAATTTGGCATGTGGAGGTTTTTGAAAGCATTAAATGTTTCTAAGGTGACTCGGGATCCCTCCTCTTTCTGAAAGAGAGGGCTGCCATACAAATAAAACACAAATTTCTGCATAACTCGAGAACTGATCAAGCAAATAGAACCAAATTTGGCAGGTGGAGGTTTTTTAAGGCAAGAAATGTTTCTTTGTTAGATTGAGACCTCTGGAAGAGAGGCTCCGATACAAATGAATCACATTTTTTTACATAACTCAAGACTGGCATGTGTAGGTTTTTGGAGGCGAGTAGTAATTCTATGGTAGTTCAAGATCCCTCCCCCGCTTTTAGGGGAGGGGGTCTCTCATACAAATGAAACAGAAATTTCTGCAGAGCTTGAGAACTATTCCAGCAAATCAAACTACATTTGGCATAAGGGGGTTTTATGAGGCAGGATCTCTATATATTAAAAAAAATGAATTTCTGGCTGTCTGACCCTTATAGACTCGGTAGCTACAGAACCGATCGGCGTGAAAATTTGTAGGGGTTTTAGGGTCTGAAGAAGAATCTTATGATTGTTTGAATCCCCTCTCTTCTCTGGAAACACAAATTTCGGCATTACTCGAGAACTAATCAAGCAAATGGAACAAAAAATTTGGCATTTGGGGGGTTTGAAAGCAATGATTGTATGGTGATTTGAGACCCCTCCCCCTGTGGAAGGGGGGGGGGGGGGGGCTATCATACAAATGAAACACAAATTTCAATCAAAAATGAGAATTATCCAAAATGTGTATTTCATGGGTAAGAAGCATGTTCTGATAAAACTTTGAACCCCTTCTTAGTCAAGAAAAAAACTCATTCCGAAAACCAACCATAAAAGTGCCAGTTCTATTAAATTTGCATTCATTTTGCTGCAAGTGTAGCAGCGCACGCACCGGGTCACTCTTAAGTATCTAGATAATTTTATGTACGTGTGTGTATGTATTTTATGGAAGATAATCGCGAATAACTTATTAGAGCGGAATATTTTCTTATATGGTTTAATTTCGATAAAACCAAATTTAAAATTCCCTTGTTAGAAAATACATTTGCGATATTTTTATAGCTATAAAAAAAGGCATGATCTACTGCTCGACCAGTTCCAATGAATTATTCAACAATCGAAAATTCGGTCAAGTGCGCCAGGACGAAACAATTAACTTGCTCATTTAGAATGCATAATTTCGAAATCAGCGCAATCAAATCTGGGCCAGCTCAGTAGAGCACAAAATTATTAAACAGAGAATAAAAATGCCTTCGTAAATTACCCCATTGGACAACGAAAATTGCATTCGCGATGGTTTGCATTATTTCACGCTTGAATCAACTGGCAAAAAACGTGCTTTCGGTGCCATTCTTGGTTATTTATGTGTTTTTAACACTCCGCTTCGTCTGATGGGAGTTTTTTTTTCGTCGTCACATCCGGCAGCTCTGTTTTACTTAAAATTGAGTAAAATACGACTTAAGTTCGCCAAAAGTGACTCAAAACTGAGTGAAT
The DNA here is from genome assembly GCA_024533555.2 of Aedes koreicus. NCBI lineage: Eukaryota > Metazoa > Arthropoda > Insecta > Diptera > Culicidae > Aedes > Aedes koreicus. The sequence continues at coordinate 146,479 of JAHHFK020000808.1, read as the reverse complement.
TTCGTTCAACGATTTACAACGTCGAAATCAGATGGTTGTTTGGAATTTTGAGTGGCTCTCCTTTCGGCGAAATAACTCGAATTCAACTCAATTTTGAGTTAAAGCGGTTGGCAGTGCTGAGGTTGAACTGGAACGCACCCGCAGGAATGGTTGTGCTGCATGGGCGCTGGCAATTTCGCGCTTATTAAGTCCCGAATGAAATTGCATTGCATCAGCAAGAAGCGAGGATAACGTGGGTTTTGGTGCTCCTTCCGTCGAGGATAATTTGTGGGATTTTTCATTTGTCACTGATTTTGGTGAGGTGGGGGAGTTACTAAGAGAAATTAATTTCAGGTGGAAGCGATTGTCCCAAAAGTCCCCTTTTTGGGTCAGCCGGAAAACCATGGAAAATCAATCTGCATTTCCTCTCGAGCGAAATGGAATTGGAGAAGCCGGATGATGGTATGGTATTTTGGTTCAAACAATGGCAGCTTCAATCATCGGGAATCGGTTTGGTCGGAGATGTTTTTGGATCGGAATCAATTTCGGCTGGAGGCGTTGCACTTTGATTGAATTTGGTGATGGCTTGGAAACAAGACGTTGGGTACAAGACGAACTTTGGCGTTTATTTTCAGAATACAGACTATTTTTAGGTATTCTAAGCCAACGGAGGTCAAGAGGAAGTTTGACGACTGTGAACATTTATTTAATTGAACATGAGACAGAAGAACAAATTAAATTCAAGATCTGTTAGAGCATGAAGATTTCTAAGCTCAGTCGGCAAAGGCGCAGCTAAAAAGCAAGACTGTGATGTCTTCGAATTCCGGTTGGGTCTAGAATTTTTTCGTTAAAGTAAGATTTCGCGACACTCTAGGAATACGGTGTGATTAAATTTGCCACACAATCTTACCAATTCTAAGATGCTTTTAGAACACTCAGTTGAGTGCCAGAAGTAAGCTCATTTGAATATAACTGTGAAATGCCAAGAATGCCGTAGTGTATACATCCAAAGGCCTGAGGGTATTGTTGTTAGAGAAGATGGATTATCATCTCTATGTTGATTCCTCGAAGCTAACTTCCTTTTCCAAATATTTTTTTTCGTTAATTGAAGAGAGTTGACTCTTCAAATCGTGCGTGAACAAGTTACCGAGTTGAAACTTCAACTTCTTTAAGACCAGCTCCTTCGAGATAATTTCCGGAAATTTGATGACTGCCTCCACCCACCTTCCGATGAATGTTCCGGTGCCTTTACACAACAACACACTTGATGGCAGCAGACCCGTTGTCAAATTCCAAGTATGATATCGAAATTAAATGCTTGGTATTCTGATGGCTGCTTTTAGCAGGTCCTGCTCATAACGGTGGAAATTTAGGATCATCACGGCAAGAAGACTGGCCCTCTGCAAAGTGCTGTATTCTTACCAAGAAGACACTGGATGGACAAATATCTAATAAAATTAATGAAAATTAAGGTGATTCCTCGAATAGATGGCCTTTATGATAGCTGATATGAGCCTTCACTTTAAGGTTACTGTAGCACAAGTCTTGAATTAGCTTCTTTACGTTGGCAGCAAACAGAGAGTAGCGATGTAATGGTTTTTGTCGAAGCAGTGGTGTATGAGATGTGTGCTCAAGAAATATTGAAGTGATAAAACATATCAGCTGACATGACGTGTGACCTTTTCGAGGTTCTCAATTGTATACACGAATAGAATTCAGATCTATAGATTTTTTCTTAAACACTACATTTATCATAATTTAGATTCTCTTTGTTTTTGCTTGGTAGGTTACCTACTATTAGGCAAATTACTTTAATGCTTTCATAAGGGGAAACCTGTGGGATTTTGCTAGGGTAACTAGATCGAATGCACTGGACGTTGCATCACAGTAAGTATAGACATAATAGTTCTACCACTTCAATATAAATTCTCGAAGCAAGTACATTTCTTAAAATGCGCAGTTATAGACACACTCCGTTAATTGTACAGCTTCGGAGTTAATTGTCGAGAAGCTGGCGAGAATTTGATACCTTTTTTGGTTGTCGAGACTTCTGGCGTAATCTAGAATATTATGAGTTTCATCATAATACTAATAAGAAGAAAAAGGAACGATCTCACCGATATTTTGTTTCGTCAAATTGTTTAATCTAATGTAATCAAGTTTGACAATATAAGTCTAATGAATTGAAGAACCCACACATCTGGCCAAATCAATTTAAATCTCGCGATCAAAAGTTCAACCTGTTCAAATCCGGTTGAATCAATCAATCATCAAAAAGATTATGTGTGGCAAAGACCAATTATAGTCCACAAGATCGATTACTCCTAATTTACTACAGGTTTACTACATCTTTAAAACGCATGATTTAGGGGGAGGCATGCTTTATTTCTCTCGTAACAATTTTTATGTTGTTCCAATGTTTCTATACCTGCTTTCTATTCTCTGCTCCTTTCAGGTAAAGACTGTATTCGATGAAATTTGGACACACGCAATTGTTCGTAACTTTTTAGCGTGTGGGTAAAAATTATTGAAATTTTAACTGAATGTATTTCATTGCGTTGTGTCAATTGTGTAATGAGTTTCGTGAAAATCGGTCGAGTGATTTCAGTGATGGCTTCGAATGAAGAAATAGTGCGCCAACAAATGTTGGGCAATCACTTCGAAAACCCAAACGCTTCTCATCGATGGATCGGAAAACAGCTCGGAATCGCACATTCAACAGTATCTCATGTGATCAAAACGTTCAAGGACCGTAAGACAACCAAGCGGAAAAATGGTAGTGGCAAAAAACGTGGCACATCAAATCCGGAGAAGGCCAGGATGGTATTGAACCAATTTAAGCGTTATCCCAACATTTCGATCAGGGATGTTGCGAAAAAGGCGAGAGGTTTCAGTTTGTTTTGCTCAGAAAACAATGAAACGTTCTGGATTACATGTGTACAAGGTCCAGAAGGCACCGAACCGGAGCGATAAACAGAACTCGGTGGCCAAAACTCTAGTGGAATTTAAAGGTATTTCCTCGCGTTTACTAGTGATAGTTTGAAAAAGTGTTTCATTTGATGTTTTTTTTTTAAGTGACCAAGTGAAGTGTTAATTTATTTCCTTGTTTTCCAATTATAAAAGTTCAATGATTTTATATCCCAAAATATATCAAGAAATACTAAACAAACGTCCACAATTCAAGGTTTTCAAGGTCCACAATTTCAAGGAAGTGAACTGCTCATTAGTAATAGAAGAAGAAAAGTTCATTGTTTTCCAGTCCGAAGCATTTGAAGAAATACTAAGATCTATCTTAAGTCGATTGAAAGTTTTGAAACTAGATATAACTACTCATGATTATTCCCTCTTTAAATTCTAATGGACATTTGGTTAAATGGACTTGCGTCGTTTATACCTATAGATGTGCTTGCCACGCGGAGAACATACTTTTGTTATGCTGGTTGCATACTTAACTGGTGGCTTAGCAACGTTAATTTTTGCACTTACTTTGTCGCGAGTGCATAAAATTATTTACAAATCAATGTCAAAAATTTTCATTTTAAGAATGAACAAGCATTCGTTATTTCGGAGGTGGCCTTGGATGAGATCAAGCTTATAACAAATATTTCCAAAAAAAAATATTGTCAAATAATAAGGTCTGTATCCACATTAATCCGGACACCTTCAAATCATTGTAACTTTTGAAATATTGCACGTAGGTATGAAAAAATTCACTGTGGTATAGCTGAGAGTCTATGATGAAAAAGACTATGATTGATGTTTACATTTAATGTTTAGTATTCAAGATGGCAACGAAAGAAAAACGAGCGAATTTTGTACGGGCGAACTGCAAATCCTGACTTGTCAATACGAGACCTTGCAAAAACATTGGATTTGCCTAAATCCACTGGTCACGCTTGACGGTGGAGAGGAAACCGAGAAATGACAAAAACATTGGACGCGCTGATCTTGTCAGTTGACCGAAAGGTGAAAAGGATATTGATGTATGATGTGTACTACCGCCCATTGTAGCACGGAAACTAAGTCCGACAGCAATGGGCTCTCCTCTCTGTTACACTTGATCAAGCTTTAATAACCACTGATTATCCTAATCATGCCATTGTATGAAGGGCCAAAAAGGAGGTGGGTGGATCGATATGCAACATCACTTATACGTATCCACAGGGATTTATAGAATCTCCTTCCAGCAACAAGATTGAACAATTGGTCAAAAGAGCAAGCTATCTAACATGAGGATGCCCCAATGGGCGGGGAGAAGAGCCCGCCCTCTATTCCCAAACTGTTAGTAATGGAGAGTTGGCATTCCCACTCTCCCCATCCAGAGTGATTCAATCGGGTGCCCTGATGGTCCCTCCCATTGCCATGAAATATTTATATAATAGTGTATAAATTTATGTAAAGGGCGATACGGTCAAAATTTGGTCAATATCAACTTGACGTATTTCTTTCAATTTTGCATTTAAAAAACCTGAACACCCCTCATTTTGAAGGTGTGTGTGTGTAGAATGTTGCTCCTATTTTGATTTTGGAATTCACTCTTCAGTTGTCAAAATGCCGTCCAAGCAAGAAGAGCAGCGTATCAAAATTTTGCTCGCGCATCGCGAAAATCCGAGCTACTCGCACGCAAAGTTGGCAAAATCGCTATAAGTTGCCAAATCAACCGTTACAAATGTAATTAAAGTGTTTGGGGAACGTTTGTCGACAGCCAGGAAGTCTGGATCGGGGGGAAATCGAAAACCGGAAGCCGCTGAGACGACAAAGAGAGTTGCCGGTAGTTTCAAGCGAAACCCTAACCTATCTCTCCGAGATGCCGCAAATAAGCTGGGTGTATCGTCTACAACCGTGCATCGAGCCAAAAAACGAGCCGGACTATCGACTTACAAGAAGGTAGTGACTCCAAATCGCGATGATAAACAAAATACGACGGCCAAAGCGCGATCCCGGAGGCTGTACACGACGATGCTGACGAAGTTTGACTGCGTGGTAATGGACGACGAAACCCACGTCAAAGCCGACTACAAGCAGCTTCCGGGACAGGAGTTTTATACGGCAAAAGGAAGGGGAAAGGTAGCAGATATTTTCAAGCACACGAAACTGTCAAAGTTCGCAAAGAAATATCTGGTTTGGCAAGCCATCTGTACCTGTGGCTTGAAAAGCAGCATTTTCATAGCTTCCGGGACTGTCAACCAAGAAATTCACGTGAAAGAGTGTTTGAATAAACGTCTGCTGCCTTTCCTGAAGAAACACGGTTGTTCCGTACTGTTTTGGCCGGATTTGGCATCTTGCCATTACGGTAAAAAGGCCATGGAGTGGTACGCCGCCAACAACGTGCAGGTGGTTCCCAAGGACAAGAACCCTCCCAACACGCCAGAGCTCCGCCCAATTGAGAAATACTGGGCTATTGTCAAGCGGAACCTAAAGAAGACCAAAAAAACTGCTAAGGACGAGCAGCAGTTCAAGGCAAACTGGCTTTCTGCGGCGAAGAAGGTGGACAAGGTGGCTGTACAAAATCTGATGGCAGGGGTCAAGCGTAAGGCCCGGCAATTCGGATTTGGAAAAGCGGAAGCCTAACTGAATATTTTTCCTGAATTTTATACTAATTGAACTTGAAAAAGAAATTTAATTTGATTTTTTTAATAAACGATTTCACCGATTTACACGCGTTTTCCCTTGACCAAATTTTGACCGTATTATCCTTTAAATGAAAAATACTACAAGCTTGCGTATCTATAATATATGATCTTCATTCGGTTGATCCTGAAATGCAAGAAATGTTGTAAAATGTTAATGTGTAGAGTTCTGTGGTTCAGCGCTTAAGCACGTTTTCGTTCGTTCGCGATAGCAGCAATGCACAAAAATCTTGATTTGAGGTATCCTGAAAAAGTTTGTTAAATCTATTGAAATTTTACAAGACTAACATTTATTAATTCAATTTATTGTTGGATGGAAATAATACGATGTTGTAAGAAAATACTACATAATGTACATATAACAATTAAATGCCGCTATTTGCCTCTTCCGCTGCGATCTTAGATGATTGAAACTCTAAAATAGCGAAAATTCCAACGCGATATAATGAAATAAAGTTGATTACCTGGCAGCCTACAAAATAGCAAAGAAAATTTAAGCAAACAATAATGCGAGATAAATTTCATATGAGTATCATTACTGCCCAAAAACGGAAACTCAATAAATCCAAAACGAGAAATTTTTTTTTAACTAAACGACAGGAAATTCCTCGATAACTCTTTTTTCCTACTGGGACCATAAATGATTCCTTTTGTCTGTAAAATAGAAAATGTAGGATCATAAACAATGTTAGTTTTTGAATTAATTATTTTGGACGAAGAATTTTTTTTTGTAGAGTTTGTCGTACATAATCCTCTCTCTAAAAAATATAAAAACCATCCCATCTTTTCAAATACATAACGTGAGTTAGATGGGCCAAAACTTACAACGATGCAAATGCGAAGCTGAAAATAGCATAAAAAAATATTGTGAAGGGATGTTATAATATAAAATGATAATAACAATCATATTTGTAATGCTTGCATGTCTGCTGATCCTGCTGCAATTGTAAACGGACTTGCATTATCATAGCCACGGGGGAAGAAAACAATTCAAAATTATTATACAATACTTGGGAATGCCATGGATTCCCGCTGTTTGAGTCGCACCTCCTTGGTGGACAGACGCTTAGCACGCACTTCCTCAATCTAGCTGAAGTCAGAAGGACAACAGTGCCCAGGCTGCACTACCAGCTAAGTACGCAACCCTTAGCTGGCGGTCTTTGTCATCTCCTGACCCGTGGAAGCATGAGGTAGGAACTTGTGAGGACCATAGCTATGTTGCGGGCACGCACGCACGCTCCATCCCAGTTGTCTACTCACCATTTTGCAGCCCCCGAAAGGTGAAAAGGATATTAACGAAAAACCCAAATCTCCCCATTCGAACGGTGGCTCGTAAAATAGGGATGTCGCCTGGTTTTGTCCAAAAATCAAAACAACGTTTGGGACTTAAGTCGTATAAAGTAAAAACAGTTCCAAATAGCAACGACAAACAGAACTTGGCAGCAAAATCACGGGCTCGACGTTTGTACTGCGAATATTTGAGGAAGTTTTCATGCGTTGTTATGGATGACAAAACTTATGTCCTGGAGGATTTAAAGCAGCTTCCAGCGCTGGCTTTTTATTTTGCTATGGCCAGAAATGCTACAGCTGAGCATTTCAGAACGAAGAAGGCATCGAAATTTCTCAAAAAATACCTTGTGTGGCAAGCAATTTGCACGTGTGGCAAAAAGAGTAAATCTTTTGTCACTACAGGCACAATCAGAACAAGGAGATCTATCAGAAAGAGTGTCTGCAGAAGCGATTGCTACCCTTCATCAAAAGTCACAAAGAAAAACCTTTGTTCTGGCCCGATTTGGCATCATGCCACTATGCTAAAACTGTGATGGAGTGGTACCAAGCAAATCAAGTGAACATTGTACCAAAAACCTCAAACCCGCCAAATTGCCCAGAGCTACGACCAATCGAGAGATATTGGGCTCTGATGAAGCGGAAGCTTTCTGGAAAGAAGCAAGGAATCAAAGACATCAAACACTTCCAGCAAATTTGGACAAAGACGGCTTCTACGATTTCTGAAGAGTCTGTACAAACCCTAATGGACGGAGCTAAGCGCAAAGTTCGAAAATTTTATGCAAATACCGAATAACTATGTTTTGTCTGCACGAATTGTTAAAACACATCCCATGAATCTGAAATAAACAACTACGACGGAAATATAATGCGAAATTTATGTTTTATTCATGTTTTGAGGTGTCCGGATACAGACCTTACTAAATACGTGCCTGGTTTGGAAATGTTACATTTCCAAATCCTAAAGTTTGTTTTATAGTACCCTTATCCAAATAATATCGGTAATGTTTACATGCGGGGCTTATTGTATGTGAAAGTAACCACGGAATGGGCGTGACTCTCCAGACATTCTGAAACGGGTTACTGGATATGCAGTAGAGGGAATACTTTCTAGTTCCCGCATTAAATCTGCGGAAATCTTAAAGGATTGTTGCTAACAGACTTCTTCCATAATACCATTGCCGCTCAATGGGTGTTGTGAAACTTGTGAATACACACAAGGTAGACAAGGTTCGAATCGGTTCCTGTTGTCGTTGATTTAAGAAATGTATATGTTTGGGGCATTGGTTTTACTTCATACGATTACCGAATGATTAGAATCTTAATCACAAGTAAATTTTCGGTAAAGTGCTAAATGTGTTTCTAAATTTTTTGGGTACTTTATTTTGGTGTCAACAAATTTGATTTAAGGGGTGTATACACCTAGATAAAAAAAACTAACTTTTTAATTTTTGGTTGAAATCGATGACCATGTATGATGACATTGTAGATTAGGTCATTTCATGAAACTTTGTAGAAGACAAAAACTTTCTATCTCTTAACTGGACGAAATTGTCGGGTGAAAAAGGAATGAAAAATGCAATACCCCCTTAAAACTCGTTTTTTTACCATTACTTTTTTATTAGAATTTTTCTACTCTTTAAATGTTCTACAATGTTATTGGTATTTTAAAAATACACTTTTTTGTACGAGACTGCTTATCATTATCTCTTCATTCAAAGGCTTAACGTCAGTTTTAATACATTTTTAAGCTATTTTCGAGGATGTGTGGATTACAAGTTAGCAGGTATTAGCAGCTGAACTTAACGTTAATTTATTCAGCAACTGATACCCTTAAAAATGATGTAAAATCTATTAAAACTGATGTAAAATCTATTAAAACTGACGTCAATCCTTTAAATGAAGAGATAATGTTTAGCAGTCTTGTACAAAAAAGTGTATTTTTAAAATACCAAAAACTTTGTAGAACATTAAAAAATAGAAAAATTCAAATAAAAAAGCTATGGTAAAAAAAACGAGTTTTAAGGGGGTATTGCATTTTTCATTCCTTTTTCACCCTACAATTTCGTATAGTTCAGAGATAGAAAGTTTTTGTCTTCTACAAAGTTGCATTAAATGACCTAATCTACAATGTCTTCATACATGGTCATCGATTTGAACCAGAAATAAAAAAGTCAGTTTTTTTTTATCTAGGTGTATACACCCTTAAATCAAATTTGTTGACACAAAAATAAAGTACTCAAAAAATGTAGATACATTGTTGAAGACATCAATGGGCCACAGCAAATAGTTTCGCCGCAAATACCCATGTCCCACTTTTTTTTCATTTCGTCCCACTGTGAACGGTCAGGAGACACGTCTGAGCTAAAAACTGCCACTAAATGTCAGTATGTAGTCTCTCAAAATTAAGTTATTTTGAAATTCCTGTGTTCGAAAAAAAAACTCAAAGCTGCACCGGACAGGCTTAGATTAGACAACCGACATTCTTGCAGGAGTGTCAAAATGCAAATTTGGTTGTCGTAGCACGTTCGGGAAATTTGATACCTGTCTTCTCCAGGCTCCATATGATGACCAACACTTTGTGGAACACTCAGAAGGCAGCAGCCTGATGCGAACTGATAGCATGGCTGTCTTTCCACAACGATTCCGAAACTTTGGTTTGAAATGTAGATGAGTTGTTTTTTGCTGTGCCCAAATCCTTTTTCGATTTGATGAGAAAGCAAGACTGGTTCAAATACGTTGTTGAAAAAACTTACGATCAATAAATTTTGCCGACAAGTCACCAGCTTTTCCAGAACTTTCTAATCACCAAATTAACAGCTCAGACACCCAATAGACACCAGACGAATGGGAAATTTCCCTCTGAAGATTCCACACTCACAGTTCAAAACCGAATCGGTCTTCCCGGAATGCCCATTTCAGAATCACTCGCCTCTGCCTTCAGGACATGATTTTTTTTCGCATTTCCAAGCCACCCGTCATCACACATCTCATCGCAGAGCTCAGAGCAGCATTTTGAAGCTGATGGACATGTAGCCCGAAGTGGGTGACTGCTGCGAACATATTCTGATGGCTCGGAGGCTTCCTTATCCGTGATGCGGAAACCATTCAGTGACACCCATTCGACCATTTCTTCTTTCATTTTTCTTGTTTTTTTTTTTGTTTGCCTAGTTGTTGAAACTTTTTCAAGTGGGAATATCAACTCGTTATCAACTTTCCCCATGCAGCTGGCAGCAGACCGTGGAGCAGTTGTTTGAAATGAGTTTGATTTTGTCCTCAAACATTTGTCGTCGTCGCCGCCCGCACCTTCAGTGAAGCAATTAGTCTACTTGCTATCCGAAAAGTGGAAAAAGCGACCTTGGAAGTTTTCCTAAAATGAGGCAAACATCTATCGGTCTATTTTTGGCTCTGTTTGTGGTCTAAAAATAGCGACAATATCGAAAGTAGAACGGAAAGAACTGCCATCATCGTTGTCTTGTTCCGTGGGACGGAAATGGAAAAACTATAAAATTGCATTGATTTTGAAAGTTGCATACCTCCGAAGTGCATGCTGTGCAGCGAAACAGAAAATGGAACGCTTTGCTGTGGCAGATTGTTGGAACGCCGAAGAGATGTGTCTTGAAAAGTTTTACACATCTAGTTTGGCTTAGTTTTCCCCGGTCCCGGAAGGCTGTGCGCAGTCTAATGTGGTTTCGCGGGGAGTTGATTGAGTTTTGTGCTTCCCCGCTGTTTTGAAATCACTTAAGGTGTGGGTTTTTGAAGACGAATGAGTTTTATGGGATGCTGCAGCGGATGAGGAATCTGTAGCGAAAGTATGCTTTATAATATTTATTTCAAGTGAACTGAAATTAGTCTGTGTATACTTTGCGATTCAATTATTCCAAATGACATTTACCCCCTTTTAGTTCAAAATAAAAAAATCTACAGATTGGAGAACAACGTGACTTTTCAGATTCACCGTTGAACGCTTTACTTCTGAATGATTGCAAAAAACAAACTTTTTAGAAGCCTAAGCTGAATCTCTGTCAACCTGTCTGTTTTTGAGGATTTCTCAGAGCTCTCCTAGCATTAACGTTGAGCTACATAGGAACTCGAGTGTTACATTTTTACAAACTGCAGGGCCGACAGCGCCGATGTTGTAGTGGTATGCGTGGTTGCCTCTCACCCCAGTTGGTCTGGTATCAATTAAAGTCGGTGCTGTTCTCTCTCTGACGTGGAATCTCTGATCACGTCTTTCTTCGGAAGGAAAATAATGCCGTTGGTCCCGGCCCATGTGTTGATGGGTTCGATATGTAGCGTCCAGGTCGTCTCCCTGGCGTGACGAACTCGTTTCGGGCTGAATGTCACGTAAATACGAGACAACAACAACGATCTGCAAATTTTCTTCTGAATTTACATAAGATTCTCAATTTTCAAGCTAACCTCTCGATAGAACATTCATAGGATTTCTAGGATTGTTACAGGATAACCGTTCGATGCGTATTCATGCGCTGACTCGATTTTGTTTTGCGCCTCATTTTTTTTTAATGTTTATAGAACATATAGCTTTCTACCGAATTCTTCGTATTTACCATCAAGATGAGGATATATTTTAGGGAAATAAAAAATAGCACATAGGTTTTATAGAACATAAACCAAAAAAGGTTTTTGAAAAAGAGGTGACAAAAAAAAGAAAAAGAAAACATTAGAATCTGTTGAACATAAATATCGCCTTCCATAGCGCCGTCACCTTTGCAAGGGTGATAATAAAAAAAACGTGAAGATAAAGTACTTAGAAGCCCTTGTATACGAGAAGTGCTTCACCGGCCGAAGCGAGGTAAAAAGGATATAAAAAATTTGAAACACTTTGTATGAGTTTTCAACCAAGGGTTTTCATGATTCTTGTTTAATATAGAATATTCCAATAGAATATTCATCATTCGCATAAATATTCTGGATTTTCTTTTGTCTCTAATAGAAGCTATCTTTAGATTTCCCGATCCCTTAAAGATGCCTATTTGAATTACAATATCATTTTAGGATATGTTTTGAATTTTCCTCGCAGCATGCAAGATTCTTGTAGAATTCAGATAGCCTTAGGATTCTTATGATTTCTATGACTCTCAGAAAATTCTCGTCTGTAAAATTTCAGAAATATTTGAAACATCAACTCAGCAAAAGTAGCCAGAATACCAATCTGGCATCCGACGAAATTCTCGTCAAAAAACAAGCCTTCGATATTGTAGGTTACTGAAAAATCTCATTACTTTCTACGTAATCTGATGCACGTTTGTGGAACGCTTCATTCGCCATAAATTCACAAGATATTTCATGTCAATTCAAGTGGAATACCGTCTGTCTTGTGTGCAAGATTGCAAGCAATTATTTTGTTTCTGTTTAGTATAGTTAGATTTTTTTTCTGAGTAGCAATTTTGTTCGAAATGCTGGAAAAAATCATTTAGCCTGCCTGTAGAATTTATGAGCTTAAAATATAAACGACTTACAATTTTTTTTCTAAACTTATTTGAAACTTTCCAAAATTAAAATGATTTTTAAATTAAATTTTCTTTATTGCATAAAGCAATAAAGAAATCCGAAATTGCTACAAAACCATTAACAATTTCCATACTAAATGTAAAAATCACCTATTGAAACAAATAAAAAAGAAGTCATTAAAGCATCACAAAAAGCTATTGAATATAACTGAAATTTTCCATGGAAAGTTTTTTTTCATCAAATTTCCGTAAATGAATTCAAAATTTCCATGAAATATTCAAACGTTTGTTTGGAAATTTAGGATTTTTTTTTTTTGAAACAGCAAGAAAAAAAAAACTAAATCAAGCAATAAAAAATAGAGAAGGTCTAGAAGTTTCCATTCAATTGATTTTTTTTTCCATATAGAAGCAAGACATTTTCCCGCATGCTATTATTATTTTTTATGACAATACGTCTTCCTGTATCTGAGAGCTTACTTCAGATTTATCGCACAGCGCAGCGAAGAGCTTAATCCTCACTCAGATTTCGATCCTGCACAGTGGGCATAATCGAAGCTGTAATCGGACTTATTTCAAATCCGCTAGTATTTGTACATGAACTGATGTTTTTCTATAGGAAAAAACGCCAATAAATCGATTGCCACTAATTTCATCCTGTGCAGAGCATTGGAAGTGGCTCATTTTGCCCCATTTCACCCTAATTCGGTGTGTTCGTTCAGTTTTTACTCCGATAACTACAATTGCCACTGTAGTTTTCGCTTGAAAAGGGACATATCATATGTGAAAAACTCTCAGGAATCGAATGGTGCCCATTTCATGCTGTGCAGAGGTCGAGAAATAGTTTATTTTGCCCCATTTTACCCTAAAAGTGTTTTTTTTTTCATTTTTTTACTCCGATAACTACAATTGGCGCTATATTTTTTGCTTGAAAAAGAACATATCTTATGTGAAAAACTCTCAGGAATCAAATGGTATCGGTTTCATGCTGTGCCGAGGTCGAGAAATGGTCACTTTTAGGGTAAAATGGGGCGAAATAGACCATTTCTCGACCCCGGCACAGCATGAAACCGGCACCATTCGATTCCTGAGAGTTTTTCACATAAGATATGTCCAATTTCAAGCGAAAACTACAGCGGCAATTGTAGTTATCGGAGTAAAAACTGAACGAACACACCGAATTAGGGTGAAATGGGGCAAAATGAGCCACTTTCAAAGCTCTGCACAGGATGAAATTAGTGGCCATCGATTTATTGGCGTTTTTTCCTATAGAAAAACATCAGTTCATGTACAAATACCAGCAGATTTGAAATAAGTCCGATTACAGTTTCGATTATGCCCACTGTGCATTCCCGACCAGAAGGAAACAACAAAATTATTTCAAATGTTGTTATTCAGCTACGCTGTTTTTATAACAAAGGTTGTTAGAATTAAGATCGCAGATGTAGTTAAAATAACAGAAATTGTAACAAAAAATCCTCAAGAAATAACAAAATAAAAACAAACTATGATATAGATATAACATAAACAAAGCAAATTTTGTAACAGTTTTGTTACGATGTAGCAAAATTATATCAGCTATTGTTAGAATTAACCTTTTTCTTCACGCAGATTGTGCCTTCCAGTGTTATATATCTTAATTTATTATAAATATGTTATACAATTATCCAGATGAAAACGTCTTTAACCAATTTATATCATAATCAGTTAGTCGTAACAAGGTTTGTTATAATTTTGATATTTTTATGATATGCCCTTCTGGTCGGGTCATTTTCACCTGACTATAAATGCCTATAAATGCCTATGACTATAAATATTTAATTTTTCCATGCCTGCGATTAGATCGACCATGGTGCGGTTGAGTTTGTTGCCGTAGGTTTAATGAAGTGTCTGACAATTTTGATTTCAACACATCTAAGACAATGTTCAAATCTAGTATTAGTCTATAGTATTATCTGTCTGTACGAGTTTTTCGAAGACAAGTAAATAAATAAATAAATAAATAAATAAATAAATAAATAAATAAATAAATAAATAAACAAATAAATACAAAATACAGGAAAAATATTCAGCTAAGCTTCCTTTTTACCGAATGCGAATTGCCGGGTCTTTCGTTTAACACCTGCCATAAGGTTTTGTACAGTCTCTTTGTCCACTTTATTCGCCGCAGATCGCCAGTTTGCCTTGAGCTGTTTCTCGCTCACAACAGCTTTTTGAGTCTTCATAAGGTTCCGCTTGACGATGGCCCAATATTGATCGATTGGGCGGAGCTCTAGCGTGTTGGGAGGGTTCTTGTCCTTGGGCACCACTTCAACGTTGTTGGCAGCCGTAATGGCCCAAATCCGGCCATAGAACTTTTTTCCTTCAGGAATGGCAAGATGTCAAATCCGGCTAAAATAGAACAATTGTTTCGGTTGACGGTTCCGGTCGCAATGTAAACGTTGCTCTTCAAGCCACAGGTACAGATGGCCTGCCACACCAGATATTTCTTCGCGAACTTTGACAGTTTAATGTGCTTGAGAATATCTGCCACCTTTCCCCGTCCGGTTGCCGTGTAAAATGTCCTGTCCAGGAAGCTGTTTAAAGTCTGCCTTGACGTAAGTTTCATCGTCCTGTACCACTCAATCAAGCTCCGCCTGCATCGTCGTCCACAACTTTCGCGATCGTGCTTTGGCCGACGTGTTTTGTTTATCGTCGCGATTTGGAGTCACCACTTTCTTGTAAGTCGACAGTCCAGTTCGTTTTTAAGTTCTATCCACGGTTGAAGGCTCCACTCCCAGCTTCTTTGCGACATCTCGGACGGAGAGGTTGGGGTCGCGCTCGAAACAGCGGGCAACTCTTTTTGTCGTCGCTGTGGACTCGTGCTCTCGATTTCCCCCGATCCAGCTTTCCTGGCTGTCGACAAACGTTCACCGAACACTTTAAATACGTTGGTAACAGTTGATTTAGCCACATTCAACAATTTCGCCAACTTGGTGTGAGAGTAGTTTGGATTTGGACGTGCAAAATTTTGATGCGTTGCTTTTCTTCCTCCGACGACATTTCGATAACTGAAGTGCTAATCTCAGAATCAAAATAGAGGCATGATGCTACACGCACACATTGTTCAAACTTAGGGGTGTCAAAATTTTCAATGCACGATGAAAGGAAATGCGTCAAGTTTAAGTCGACCAAATTTTGATCGAAACACCCTTTAAAAGCATTGTTTACTGCTTTGATTCCAAACCAGTGGTTTTGTGCAGGCATAATTTACGATGGCCATGTTTTGCACAAAACCTGGTCTTCGTTGATGTATCATTCCTGTCTGGCAAACATAAATCAATATCTTCCTTGCACGTCTATTTTAAGTCACACGATGCACAAATATCAATTAAGTAAATATTTTCGTTTCGTTGCATATCATTTTTAATTTATATTTCCATTCCATCACTAGTTTCAATATGATGTGCAATTTCAATATGGTTCAATGTGTCAATATGCTCGTATTTTCTTGAGGTCGGTACTCCCTCAATCAAAATCATAAATTGACCGTTTTTCATTCAGAAACTTCAATCCTCTTGAACATTGTGATTTTGGCCAACTTACGGATGAGAAATTAGACCGCATGTCGTTCGAATGTGTATTTATTGGTAGAAAAATGTCAAACGCTTCAGTTCCGGAAATTTGAAATAGAAGCCTGGATCCTCGGTGCAACCCGGAGGAGATTGATTGCCATTGTGATGTCGGTTTCGATTTCGATTTTCATTCCTTGATATGGTGCGCATGAAAGGAGTCGTTCTTCGATTCAGGAAATAGATTTTTTTTCCACCGAACATGGGAGCGGGAGAAGTGTGATTGCGGCATCGATAATCGAGTGTGGTATTGTGAAGGGTATCTACTGAAACGCGATAAATAGTAAAGGCTTGTAATGTTAAATAAGAAGAAAGTTCTCAGGTGATTCGGGATTCGAAATGATCTACTGAAGTTTGCAAATTTGTTATAATTTTTCACTTTCACCTTTTATAAAACCACTATTTAAAAAAAAAAAATTTGAGCGATTAGTATAACGATTGCGATTGGAAAACTAGGAGAATTTTGAAATTAACACTTCATTTGATCACTTTTTAAAAAGAATAAAAAGTAAAACATTGAAACACTTTTTTTCAAATTATCACTAGTAAACGCAAGCAAATTCCTTTAAATTCCAGTAGAGAAAGCTTATCTTTTGACAGATAGGCCTATTTCGTCTGCGATTTTTTCAGTGTCGAGTGCTCGACTTTGCTATCATTTTTTTAAACGGTAGCAGTTGCATCCGTTGATGCTGATCTTGTGAGAAACTATTATAAATTAAAAGGTCTATCGCAACAAAGGGTCTATGGATACTGAAAACAAGAAGTAGAAAAATCACTAAGATTAGCGTAGCATAGCATAGCATAGCATAGCATTTTCAGACCATACACAATCCTGGGTTGGTTGTTGTAGAGACGATGGAAGCGCCAGAAGAGCTGCCTTGGGTGTGACAGGCTCTTAATCCATCAATCTCTTTGTACAACACCTGGCCAGGTCCTTCATGATCAGCAAGGGATGGGAGGGAAGTGTTGATTAGATGTCTACTTAAGAAGATGTGAGAACTCATGCTACCTGTATAGACATCTGGAGTTGGAAGTTGGATGGGATTGTGCGGGAGGCTTTCCTTAGCGAGAAAGCATATGTATATTGATATGTATATAGGTCGTTGGGAGTGATGAAGCTAAGAAAATTAATGCACTATGGCTATAGCGCCATTACTCGCTTTCTGATAAGAGAAGAAGGACGCGCCGACGCAGAGTCATACGCTCATACACATACGCACATACAGGGACACACTCTCTCACACATACATGCACACACAAACACACACACACACACTTACACTCCTACATTCACATATTAATGGTTTGTAGATAGCTTTAGATTGAACCAAACGGTCAAAAAATGTATGTACGATTAAAGGAATTTTCCCTGCTGAACAACAAACAACAACGGGAGCTAAAATTCTACTGATTTCAAAAATATAAAAAACTAAAAAGTACTTAGCTGATTTCCATTTAATTATGTTTCCCACCCAAAAAAGCCCGATCAGGCCACTAGCACCGAGCAATGCCCATAACCTCCAGCTGATAACTGAAGACACGGGTATCGTTTAATCGCACAATTTCTTCATATTCCGACTATTTTGAAGCACAGAATTAAGTCCAGTTGATAATTGCGTCGAAAAATTGTCGAAAAACTTCACATGCTAGATTTCATAGAAACGAATTATCCACATCGCAGGGAATTGAGCAAGGCACACACAATCGTAACAAGGACACCGTTGGGGCAACGCACAAAGTATGATGGTGGGCGATTGGCACAATCAATGGAAACACACTCCGGAGAGCACTCCACGACCGACATCTAAAAAAAAAAAAATTACAAATAAATATAAAATCAAAACGGAGGAAAAATGACAAGAGAATATTTTTCACGTCTCGCTTCGCGCCCAGCATACTACGATCTTTTTTCGTTTTTGGTCCTTCATACAGGAGCTTGATGATCACAAACAATAAAAGAATCCTGATCAAATCGTTTTTCAGATTATTCCATTTCTATGGAAAGTTACCTTGCTACCATAGATGGTAGTATTCCATAATCATAATCATAATCATAATCATCAATACCGAAACATGGCCAAGAAAATCTTAAGATATTTCACAGGACGATTAAGGTAAGTTTACCTCATGCAAATACGAAGGGAGACCATCAAAAATCTGGAAGGAGTTCTGGACGAAAAAACACTGACTCCTCTGGAGTAAACCTAGAAGCAGGATGTTTTTAGGGTGATCTGGAGGCACCTCCAGGAAACACTAGAATAAAATCATAGGAACTTACCCAAGCAGAACTTGGAGCAAGATCTGGCAAGTGTGGGAAACTCGAGGAACTATCAGATCAGAACCGAGTTTCGTGGCGAAACATTGTAACGTAGGTGGGGTCCTTATGGGACTTTGGACTAGCATATGTAAATACAGTAATGAAGAACTTTTAAAATTTAATAGACTGATGCACTAAGTGAACGGGAAGATTTTCAGTCAATAAGAAATGCCTAAGGCTACTATTTTTATGCACATCTCGAGAAAACATTCAGGTAAACATAAGACACAAAAAAATCCATAGAAAGGTCTATAGAAAATTCATATATGAAGTTCATAAAAAATATCGAAAGAAGATATAAAAGATATTCATTAAAAAAACGAAAGGATATCTAGAAAATCCGACAGCAGTTCACAAGAAAATCAACGAAAATCAAGAGGAAATAGATGGACTTTTCAAATAGTCTTCAATTAACAATATAATTATCTGGGCATGGTTTGCCAGAAATAATGGAGGAAGCCCAGTGACATTCCTGAAAATAGTTTAGGAGTAAATCTGAAAAAAAGATCAACAGCCAAGGCGAGGCAACCTCCCTCGTGCCTATAATGAAATGAGGTAGATTGACAAAAAAGTGCGGTTGATTTGTACTTTTCAATAATACGACCCTCAATTTCAATAACTTTTATCCAATTTTTAAACTGACGTGCTCTAACTATCTGTACTTTCTCTAATGAAAACAAACAAACAAATTTTTCTCTTGTAAACAAACTTCCACTTTCAAGGTAGTCATAAGCAAAACTTTTTGTTTCGTTACGTTAATATAATAGCCACGCAGTAACAAAGTATAAAAACCTGAATTAATCCACCGATGGTGTGACTGAACCCTTCTTACACTTCACCAGAATTACGAACTCAAATGTGGCCAATATGGTACTGTATACATATTTTAATCAGAAATTCCAGGAAGAACCAGGAATATTCGATATGTCATACATTCAGTTTATAAAGTGAATTATTTGTCAATCCTGAACGTATTGTTCATCGATGTGATTAAAATATTGCCATTAATAGTCTTTAACGACCTGTTTATATTAGGTATATAAAAGGAAAAATTACAGAAATATTAGAAATTCCATATAATCAGTCCATATAATGAATTATTACACAATCCTAAGCGTCAATTTTGATTATCGATATGGATTCAAGATGCTTAACAAGTACATGGTCCTTGAAAATTGTGTAGTTATAGTGAATGGAGACTTTGTGTAATTTTCGAATATACTCGTTGCAGTTCAAAGCCGGACCACTCGAGCCAATCGATCCCACTCTAATTCTGTAGAGTCACATAGTGTGGCTAGTCCGCTGAATGTGCTATACAACGCACCAGATGCAGAACAATAGAATACAAGCGGTATCGATTGGGGTGAGTGGTCTGGTTCGGTTTTGAACTGCAACGAGTATATTTTCATCTCACAATTATGTGCTCTCAGGTATTGTTTTGGTCATATCTCCATGCAGGATTATCCAATCCTAATGAAATTTTGATCAATTATTTAAAAATTTTATAAGTTTAATTTGGCGCTAACAAAACTAAAATCGGTACACAAATAGCTCAGTATGTAATCGGAGACTAAACTGTTTGATTACTATTATAATAGGCCGTCAAGTACTGTTTCGTTGATATCTTCGTAACGAAATGTCCGAATAAAAAAAAATCAATAGCGTTCTATGGGAATGTTGTAGCTTTCATTTGCCGTCAACAGAACTGAAATCGGTTCACATATGGCTGAGAAACCGATGTGACATTATTTGTAACGCACACACACACATACACACACACATACACACACACATACACACACACACACACACACACACACACACACACACACACACACACACACACACACACACACACACACACACACAAATACATACACACAGACATGTGCTCAGTTCGTCGAGCTGAGTCGAATGGTATATGACACTCGGCCCTCTGGGCCTCGGATAAAAAGTCGAATTTTCAAGCGATCTTAATACCCTTCTTTTGGTGTAAGAAGGGTAAAAAGAGAAGTTGTAGAAATATACTATGTTTCAAATATTCAATATATAAAATGAAGTATTAGACAATTTTTAACCGTCAGTTCTGACTATCTCATGCGTCATAAAACGTAACAGATGCGACACTATAGGTAGAATGCAAACAGGATCGATTAGTGCGAATTGTGTTTTCCGGTTTTGAACTGCAACGAATTATGTGCAATTATATGCTCTCAGGTATTGTTTTGGTCATATCTCCATGAAGGATTATCCAATCCTAATGAAATTTTGATCAACTATTTAAAATTTTTATAAGTTTAATTTGGCGCTAACAAAACTAAAATCGGTACACAAATAGCTCAGTATGTAATCGGAGACTACCACTGTTTGATTACTATTATAATAGGCCGTCAAGTACTGTTTCGTTGATATCTTCGTAACGAAATGTCCGAATAAAAAAAAATCAATAGCGTTCTATGGGAATGTTGTAGCTTTCATTTGCCGTTAACAGAACTGAAATCGGTTCACATATGGCTGAGAAACCGATGTGACATTATTTGTAACGCACACACACACATACACACACACACACACATACACACACACACACACACACATACATACACACAGACATGTGCTCAGTTCGTCGAGCTGAGTCGAATGGTATATGACACTCGGCCCTCTGGGCCTCGGATAAAAAGTCGAATTTTCAAGCGATCTTAATACCCTTCTTTTGGTGTAAGAAGGGTAAAAAGCAGTTTTCGTTTCAAATTATTTAGAAGTATTTAAATTATTAAAATCCATCTAATCCACATATCAAGGTTTTCAAGCTTGTTTATAATAGTGAATTTTCGATTTTTGTTTTACTTTTCTAAATTTTTTTTGTTTTTTATAGTTTGAAAATTTTTGATTGTTATTTTTATTTAAATTTTTTTTTATTTTGGTTTTTTTAAATTCATTATTTTATGTATTTTATTTTTAGTTTGTGCTATGATTTTCGATGTTTAATATTTTTATTTTTTTATTTTTTAATATTTTTAAAACAATTTCAATATATGATTTTTTTATTTTTACTCTTTGCTTTTTTTCATTATGTATGTATGTATGTATGTATGGTAGCCACCATCCCTTGGCTTGGATGCAGCTCCACATAATAGCAAGATCAAATTGAGCCACCGATCTGAATTCACAATATCGCTGTATGAATGGCCAAAAACGGAGAGGTGGACCCGTAAGCAGAGACACTCACGCGAAATCCACGGGAAATTAAGAATCTTTTTCCAACGATACGATCCAACAATTCGAATAACCCAATTCGCAATACTGATTAAGCTTTCTACATGATGGCTTCTTAAGAAGGGCGCGTCACTCTCACTGAAACTGTTGGAGTAGAATTCGCAACATCACAATCGAATCGGTAGGATAGAGAAAATGATAATGCTCGTTCCCTCCTAGACTCAGGCAGTCAATCAAACCATCGTCCAATTTCAGCTTGAATGATACCCTGATGCTCCCTCCCAACCCAGTATTTATTATATACAATGAACATAATATGTCATAATATGCAATATATGCAGTATGTAATAGAGCAATGAAATATTCTATTATATTTAATTAAAATATGCCATGGTTGGAATTCGTCATCCTGTAATTTAAATATGGTTATAAATAAAATAATATCATGAAATAGTTAAAATAGTAATAATAGGCATATGATAATCATATGCAGCTTGGTGCATCTTTACAGCTCAATCAGTGGCAGATGAATATAACTCTGGAGTGTGAAGGTCTTATTGCAATTAAATAACACATAAACCATTTAATTATACATGAACCAAAAAAATATGTATGTATTCATGACATATAGATATACATAATCAGCAGAATTGAAGAGCATTTATTAATTTTAATAAAATTCAATGATTTAAATTCATAGAAAAACACCTTTAGATACAATGAAATAAAATATCTGTACTATCTGGAATCTATTTCCTTGTAACCTTGAAACAATTGAAATTTAATTATTTTTATTAATCTTTTAGTAAATATTTTCAATATGATTATACTTTTATATATATAATGATGATATACTGAAAATAATACGATGTTGTAATAGTATACACATAAAAATTAAATGCAACTATTTGTCTCTTCTGCTGTAATGTTAGATGATTGAAACTCTGAAATGGCAAAAATTTCCAAAGTGATATAATGAAAGAAAGTTGATAACCGGGCAGCCAAGCAGAATAGCAAAGAAAATTTAAGCAAACAATTAGCCGAAATAAATTTCATATGATTATGATTACTGTCCAAAAACGGAAGCTTAATAAATCTACAAAAAAAAAAAAAATCAGAGAGAGAAAAGAAAAATGAAACTTGAATTCTCCGATAACTCTTGCTTTCTACTGGGCCCATAAATAATTCTTTATATCTGTGCAATAGAAAATGAGAGATCATCAACAATTTTAGTTTTTGAATTATTAAACTTTTTTGGAAATTTTATTTAGTAGAATTTGTCGTATGATCCTTTCTAAAAAAACATTAAAAACCACCCTTCTTTTCAAATACATATCGTGGGTTAGGTGGGCTAAAACTTACGACGATGCATAGATGCGAACCTGAAAATAGCTTTAAAAATATTGTGAAGGGATGTTATAATATAAAATGATAGTAACAATTATATTTGTTCTGCCTGCATGTCTGTAGACTGATGTCCAGCTGCAATTGTAGACGCTCTTGCATTATCATTGCCACGAAGGAAACAAAAAATTTAAACTTATTAAACAACATAATTCCATAGATGATCTGAAATTATACACCGTATAAAGAATACTTCCATTTTATGTGGTAGGGTAAGATTTCAGCATGCTACCTTCCTACATCGCGTTGGTGGGACTGCTTCATAAGGTATAGATGACGCGATACAGCGTTTCTTACTCAGCCGTTGGATGCCAGGACAGACGCTGTATGAGCTGCACCTCCTTGGTGGACAGACGCTCGGAACGCACCTCCTCAATCTAGCTGAAGTCAGAAGGACAACATGAATTTTAACAAACGCGTTAATTTTACCCTTGTTTAATTTCAAGCCAAAGCAAGCGTATACAACGTAATTGTTTGCAATCTTCCATACAGCATGCAACATAAAGGGCGATACGGTCAAAATTTGGTCAATGTCAACTTGACGTATTTCTTTCAATTTTGCATTTAAAAAACCTGAACACCCCTCATTTTGAAGGTGTGTGTGTGTAGAATGTTGCTCCTATTTTGATTTTGGAATTCACTCTTCAGTTGTCAAAATACCGTCCAAGCGAGAAGAGCAGCGTATCAAAATTTTGCTCGCGCATCGCGAAAATCCGAGCTACTCTCACGCAAAGTTGGCAAAATCGCTAAAAGTTGCCAAATCAACCGTTACAAATGTAATTAAAGTGTTTGGGGAACGTTTGTCGACAGCCAGGAAGTCTGGATCGGGGGGAAATCGAAAACCGGAAGTCGCTGAGACGACAAAGAGAGTTGCCGGTAGTTTCAAGCGAAACCCTAACCTATCTCTCCGAGATGCCGCAAATAAGCTGGGTGTATCGTCTACAACCGTGCATCGAGCCAAAAAACGAGCCGGACTATCGACTTACAAGAAGGTAGTGACTTCAAATCTCGATGATAAACAAAATACGACGGCCAAAGCGCGATCCCGGAGGCTGTACACGACGATGCTGACGAAGTTTGACTGCGTGGTAATGGACGACGAAACCTACGTCAAAGCCGACTACAAGCAGCTTCCGGGACAGGAGTGTTATACGGCAAAAGGAAGGGGAAAGGTAGCAGATATTTTCAAGCACACGAAACTGTCAAAGTTCGCAAAGAAATATCTGGTTTGGCAAGCCATCTGTACCTGTGGCTTGAAAAGCAGCATTTTCATAGCTTCCGGGACTGTCAACCAAGAAATTTACGTGAAAGAGTGTTTGAATAAACGTCTGCTGCCTTTCCTGAAGAAACACGGTTGTTCCGTACTGTTTTGGCCGGATTTGGCATCTTGCCATTACGGTAAAAAGGCCATGGAGTGGTACGCCGCCAACAACGTGCAGGTGGTTCCCAAGGACAAGAACCCTCCCAACACGCCAGAGCTCCGCCCAATTGAGAAATACTGGGCTATTGTCAAGCGGAACCTAAAGAAGACCAAAAAAACTGCTAAGGACGAGCAGCAGTTCAAGGCAAACTGGCTTTCTGCGGCGAAGAAGGTGGACAAGGTGGCTGTACAACATCTGATGGCAGGGGTCAAGCGTAAGGCCCGGCAATTCGGATTTGGAAAAGCGGAAGCCTAACTGAATATTTTTCCTGAATTTTATACTAATTGAACTTGAAAAAGAAATTTAATTTGATTTTTTAAATAAACGATTTCACCGATTTACACGCGTTTTCCCTTGACCAAATTTTGACCGTATCACCCTTTAGTTTGCAATATTCTATACAACAGACCTGATTCTACCGATATCTGGTTTAAATGTACATGAAAGATAATTTATGTCAAGTCTATCGTTGTTTACACTCATACATTCATTAGCAAAAAAAAGGCGAGCAAAATTTTGCTTTCAAAAAACGTCATGTTCAACCTTCTGTAACTTTGTTAATTATCAATATTTTATAATATACGTTCAGTATCATATGTAACACTATTTTTTACACGTGAAATATCCTTAATAACTAGTGTAACCCACGAACTTCAAAATATGGCATACAATATTAATAAGTTAAGTTAATTAATTAATTTCTTTTACACCGATATTTCAGCATGGTCAACACCGAGTGATAAAGAGAAATACTCGTGTTGGTGCGTCAATTTGGACGCCAGCTGTGGTCCAACCCACTGAATGGAAACAGTTCAAATTTGTCCACATTATTCTTCATACTTTTTAGGCTGTGGTGAAATTTGTATTATGCTACCTAACTGTTTCACAAAAATATGGATTTTTGAAACTGGTATGTCCAAAAATGACTTTTTCACATGTATTATCAGAACTTCAAATATATATATTTTTTATCAACATGAAATTTTGGCCACATGAGGTCAATATATTATAATGTTTGTCAAATTTTCAGCCAAAAATATTAATAATTGACAAAGTTACAGAGGGTCTAACATGACGTTTTTTGGAAGTAAAATTTTGCTCGCTCTTTTTTTGCTACTGAGTTTATGAGCCTCTATTTTAAATCAACATACAGACTTTCCTCACCTACCCAAACTTAATCAGAACCAACCAAAAGTAAAAAAAAAAAAAACAAAACATTATTGGATGAAATTGTATTTCAGACCCTATTTTCTACCCTACTCTTCAGCTTGGGATAATCTGACACCTTGAAAAGAACGGTTCTATTGCCTATAGCGGGTTTAATTTTTAAATTGTTTTTCTTTTCTTTTTATTTATTGTTTGGTATGGAGGATACATGTTCTTAATCTCATCGCCTCGCATTCCAACCACACGCAAACATTGAATTAGAGCGCGGCTGGATTGATTTGCCGTGTTTGAACTTTGCAAACAGGTAATAAGGAGGTAGTAAGAAAACATTGACCCAATCATATTGTATATGACTCAACAAACATTGCATCTGATATAAACCACATGGAAAGGTTTATTCTACTGCTTCAAATGTTGTTTCTTAAGCGGGCCCTCAGTGTCCTATCTCTAATAAACATATTTGTCATCGTCAATCATAAGTAACACTTTTCTTTGAATATGTACTTAATTTTGAACAGTCAGATAATGCCCTTTCGAAAATGGTTGAATTACATTCAGTTATTATACCATGAGCAAACCAGGAATTTTGGTTATTCATTCCATAAAAAAATGGAATAACAACATAAGTTGCCACGAAAATGAAAAGTGTACTTTTAGTCTTTTCCCATCGATCGAAATTAAGAAGTCTAAGATTGAATTGCGGCATAACCCTCCAGTATCACACCTGATGTTAGTGCCTTTATATAAACGTTCTACGACGTGTGTAGCATATGTGATTTCTTCACTACTGGTCAAATTTTTCGTCTCACATGCATGTTTATAGCATGAGATAAGCCCTCTCAACGTCGACAAGGAGAAAACTTTGACCCACGAGAGGAACCCACCGATTGTCAACTTTCTCCGGGCAAATCAACCAGCCAGCCTGACCTTTCGAAACGGTCCATATGGAGAGGTCTATAGAAAATCGGATTTCCTTTCCCGATGCGGCATTTCCCCATCACCAACAGGCATTGTTGTTTGCTTCCGCATGGCTGATGCAGAAATTGAATCTGCAGAGTGCAGCATTTTCTTTGTCTCCATCTCGCTACCTCTCAACCATACCTTGAAGATATCGACATTGATACTGCTTTCGGCTTGCCCGCAGCCGAATTGGGAAACTGAAACGACTCCAAGGATACCGCTGGGAGTCGAAACAAATGGGAAAGATTTGTTCGTTTGTCGCCGAAGGGATTATGGAATCGGGGCAAAAATTAAATTTTTCGTCCATGCCAAATTGAAAGTTCGCCCACCGCCGGTGACGAACAAGCAAAAGCTAATTAGACCATAATTTCTTCTTCGTATTTCGGAAGGTTGAGTGGATCGAAAAATTAGCAGATTAAACTTTTTTAATTAAAGAATTTCATAGGAGCTGGAAGCGAAGCAATTAGAATGTTGTCCTCCTTGCAGAATCCTCGCCCCATGTCCAGACGGATAATGGATGATTGCAAACGTGTTGTATGATCCTGCAGGGACAACTTTAAGCCGCACACACATTGGACACATAATTTCCATCATCATCGTCGATGGCGTCATTGGATTTGCGGGGAGGAATAACGAACCGAAATTGGCTTCTCGTCGGTCTTCGCTTGGTCGACGGACGATAAAACTTTTACTATTACTGACCCACTCCTGGCGAGAAGGTCCCAGGACGAAAGACTGGACAGACGTCTCGGTCGGTGATTATGATGATGAAGATGTAACTTGGAGATGAGAGTTTTCATACATGTTTGATGGGAATTTTGTCGTTTGTTTTTGTGGCAGGATTGAAGTAGTGATAAGCGGAATTGTTTATAAAAAAAATCAGATTTCCAAGTATAATTTATTTATACTTAGAGGCCAGATAGCCCACATGTTGATATCCAACGCCTTGTTCCCAAAACATAACTATAACCTGTTGCAATCGAAGCAACCGGTAAATCTGCGTGTTGAAAACAATTAAACTCCAATAAACGGAAAATCTCTTCGTCCAGCAGAACGAAATACAAAAAAAAGGACACAACTCTTCTAGAACCGTCAACAACAATCCAATCGAAATGGAATCCTCTCGATGCTCGTTTGCTGCTCGCTGTATGGATGTGTGTAACCACAATTTAATAGAACTAAGCAGAAGCCTGAGTCCGGCAAAATGTGAGTGAAGCTCGAACCTTCCTTTCGCCCATGTTCGTGTTTATGATCCATACAAATACCTACATGTGTGCATCGGAGAGTTTGTTGGTTGCTTTTAGCAGCAAAACTGACCACCGTCGTCGTCGTCGTTGTCGTCGTCTGGCAAAAAATCTCGGCAAGAGGCAGCACGACACCCCCGGACCGGATAACGATAAATTGATTTTCCTCCACCACCCCGCTGTTGGAGCCGATCCAACCTACCGACCGTCTTGGAATACAAAGCTCTTTTTCCTCATTTAAGCGCCTCGTTTGTCACACATTTTGTTTCGTCACGACGACTACGACGATGCCTCGAGGCGACACATATTCCTCTTCCATCGGATCGTAGGTCGAGGCTTTAAGAAATGATGTATGGGATGAATTCAAATTGAGCGAGGATTTTCTAGCAGTTTCCGTCCAGGGCGGTTCATAAATCAGATTTGCATGGTTTGATTGAATTCGGATAAAATGTCCGATAGTTCTGAAATCGGCTTTGGTCACAGCATGGAACCTACCCCAAACGTCAGCCGACATCATTATTGTTAGCACGATGATGAAGTGAGCTGACTGATGTAAATTAGTAATTGATTACAGCGAAAGGAGAGTGGCGAAAGCTAATGGATTGGGCCGACCCTTTTGGGCGGTAATTACTTACGCTCTAATTCGATGATGGACATTTTGATAAATGGAACTGTTTCACTATCCATTATTAGTCGGAGAGGGGGGCAATCAACTTTATGAACTAGTGTCGCCTAATGAATTCTTGTAGAACTGGGTATCTGAAATGGTGCACCTGGAATCTAATTTATTGGGTTCTCAATATGGGGGGAAGGGTGAAAGGTTGCTTTCTTGTATGGCAATTGTGAAAAACAGAAGCTTGTGATTCATACTATTAGAAATCCGAATTCAAACGGTTGGTCATCACGAATCGCAATCATAAATTCTCTGTCTGAGGTTGAAACTTTTTGGTCTTAGCTTGAAATGAATCTATGAGTGTCATGAATACAGTTTAACACAATTATACAACTTGGACCGATCCATGTCCATACATTGAGAACCGCTTGTCTTGTGTTATTCTGGGTAGTGGTGGCAAACGTTAATTTTTACACAGTCTTTGAGGGTTTTCCGCTGCTGCAGAGATGTCACTATTTCGGAATAAAAATGTCACGACATTTTATCCCATAACATGTCCATGACGTTTATCACGTCTTATCCTTGATATTTACTGTTATCAACAGTAGCATTGTATTTAAATTCAGCTGGATTTGTTTTAATGCGATCAACGTTACTGGGGACATGATGACAATTGTTAATCATCTTTTTGACTACCCAGTCAACTAGAAGCTCAATATTTCTTATTTAAACTCATTTCCAAGCTGCATGAAAATCAAATAAAGATCCATCTCAACATTATCGCTCCTTAGAGCTCTGAAAAAAGTCAGACTCTTAACAATTCAAAGTTCAGCGTTCCGTAAAACATCCTTCAGTAACATTGTAGCTGCAAAATGGGTTCTATGATCACTTTTATTTAATTATTAAATGCAATTTAAACTGCTGTTATCTCTTCAGGATGTTAGCCTCCTAGCACAAGTTCAGATCGATGGTGATGAAATCGAGGTAGTAGACGAACTCGTGTATCTGGGCTCATTGGTGACCGCCGATAACGACACCAGCAGAGAAATACAAAGGCGCATTACTTTGGACTCCGAAGGACGCTAAGATCGAACAAAGTTCGCCGAACCACAAAGTTGACCATCTACAAGACATTGATTAGACCGGTAGTTCTCTACGGCCACGCAACATGGACATTGCTAGTGGAGGACCAACGCGCCCTTGGAGTCTATGAACGAAAGGTGCTGCGTACGATCTACGGTGGAGTGCAGATGGAAGACGGAACGTGGAGGAGGCAAATGAAGCACGACTTGCACCAGTTGCTGGGAGAACCTCCCATCGTACACATCGCAAAAATCGGTCGACTACGATGGGCTGGGCATGTCGTAAGAATTTCGGACGACAGCCCTGTGAAAATGGCTCTCGAAAACGAACCGACGGGTACAAGAAGAAGAGGCGCGCAACGAGCAAGGTGGATCGATCAAGTAGAAGGCGACCTGCGGACCCTCCGCAGACAGCGAGGCTGGCGAGGTACAGCCATGAACCGATTACAATGGAAACAACTTCTGTGTACAGCAGAGGCCACACCGGCCTTAGTCTGATTCGTAAGGTTAGTATCTCTTCAGGCAGCTTTACAGGAAAATTCATGGAAGTCCGTCTGAAAAAGGCACCGATATTTGTCAGCAATAGCTTTTAGTCCGGCGATGTGCCTAGGATTGTTTGTCGACCCTAAAGCAATGTTCAGATTGCTCTATCTCAAGAAAGCTAACTCGTAGAAATCTGATTTGATGGCAGAGTTAGCAATAGAAACAATGGTTTGGTGACAAATTTAGCAATAGATCTTGTTCAGACGTCGCAAAACTTTCTTGTTCGAATCCGGCAACGGCACACCCCTGAAACATGTCTGAACGAGTTGCTGGGGAGTTTGGTTCTGCTTTTCCAGCTATCCTGGAATATAGCTTCTCTAAAAAATACTGGTATCGACGTCTATGCTGTCTGACAACACTCTAAAAACAAGATGATTTTTCACTTAATACAAGTGTTTTATCACTTTCCCTGTTAGAGAAACGAAATTGGTTCACTATTTGCAAACTTTTTCTGTATTAAGGTCTGTATCCACTTTAATCTGGACACCTTCAAATCATTGTAACTTTTGAAATATTGCACGTAGGAATGAAAAATTTCACTGTGGTATAGCTGAGAGCCTATGATGAAAAAGACTATGATTGATGTTTACATTTCATGTTTAGTATTCAAGATGGCGACGAAAGAAAAACAAGTGCCCGAGCGAGAGTACGGGCGTACGGCAAATCCTGACTTGTCAATACGGGACCTTGCAAAAACATTGGATTTGCCTAAATCCACTGTTCACGATGTGCTCAAATCATTTTCGGAAGGTTTGACGGTGGAGAGGAAACCGAGAAGTGACAAAAACATTGGACGCGCTGATCCTGTCATGGACCGAAAGGTGAAAAGGATATTAACGAAAAACCCAAATCTCTCCATTCGAACGGTGGCTCGTAAAATAGGGATGTCGCCTGGTTTTGTCCAAAAATCAAAACAACGTTTGGGACTTAAGTCTTATAAAGTAAAAACAGTTTCAAATCGCAACGACAAACAGAACTTGGCAGCAAAATCATGGGCTCGACGTTTGTACTGCGAATATTTGACGAAGTTTTCATGCGTTGTTGTGGACGATGAAACTTATGTCTTGGAGGATTTCAAGAAGTTTCCAGGGCTGGCTTTTTATTCTGCTATGGCCAGAAATGCTACAGCTGAGCATTTCAGAACGAAGAAGGCATTGAAATTTCCCAAAAAATACCTTGTGTGGCAAGCAATTTGCACGTGTCGCAAAAAGAGTAAATCTTTCGTCACTTCAGGCACAATCAACAAGAAGATCTATCAGAAAGAGTGTCTGCAGTAGCGATTGCTACCCTTCATCAAAAGTCATAAAGAAAAATCTTTGTTCTGGCCCGATTTGGCATCATGCCACTATGCTAAAACTGTGATGGAGTGGTACCAAGCAAATCAAGTGAACATTGTACCAAAAACCTCAAACCCGCCAAATTGCCCAGAGCTACGACCAATCGAGAGATATTGGGCTCTGATGAAGCGGAAGCTTTCGGGAAAGAAGCAAGGAATCAAAGACATCAAACACTTCCAGCAAATTTGGACAAAGACGGCTTCTACGATTTCTGAAGAGTCTGTACAAACCCTAATGGACGGAGTTAAGCGCAAAGTTCGAAAATATTATGCAAATACCGAATAAGTATGTTTTGTCTTCACGAATTGTTAAAACACATCCCATGAATCTGAAATAAACAACAACGACGGAAATATAATGCGAAATTTATGTTTTATTCATGTTTTGAAGTGTCCAGATTATTGCGGATACAGACCTTATTTGCACAGGCTCAATTTACTTTAAAGTGTGTAAAAAGTTCTTAACTATTCTAATTGTTACGTATTGAGCAATGATCGACCTCTTGTAAGCGGAATAAGTTTGCGCAAGGCAGCAGTTCGTTAGATGATCAACGTTTTAAAACATATCGCCCACCAGGAAACCCCCATTCTTTATCGTGGTCTACAGAACCCTAATTAAAGTGTTCTTTTTTTCAGTTAAGATTTTCCTCCTGTGCGAAGCCCCGATAAATAATTCAAATCTAAAATACAGCCTTCACAATTAGACCGCTACCATCTCGCGGAGAGGAGGCTCTGAATTGCATTACATTTCGATGCGTAATGTCTTATTACCAAGTCAAAATAAAGGCTTCGTTCGAACATTAATCGTTGAGTTCTGGATCCTTAAATTGTATACAATCAGGCGCAAGGAAAAAAATCGCTCACTGCAAAATTGACACATCATACACATTAACAGCTGCCATTTCGCACACGCGAAGTCGTACGACTAGGGTTTGATATGTTACCCTCAGGGAACCGAGTGAACTATCGTAGATGAAATTGCACCACTTTGACGACGAAGGAGACGCTTTTACGACCCACGATATGTGACAGCTGGCGGAAGGAAAACAGTCACAGTTGCAACTATTTTTTTTTTTTTTCATTTCCAGCAGAATGCGCTTAAAAATAAGTCAAACCAAGCGCCAGCCACAAGTGAAGGTGGAAGGATTGGCAGGCAGACGGAAATGCTAAATTGAATGCTTTGATAACAGTGGGCCGGTTCTGGGGGCGATTTTCCCGGAAAATTACTATCCTACTAAGCGCATGCGACTGTTGGTGGATCTGTAGGGCACTTTGAATGCAATCTAAAAAAAAAATACGGGTGCACTCTTTCATTTCGGATATGATACTGCGAGGGTGAAAAATGATACGTTTACGATTTTACCGCTATGTGCGAATGTGTAGCTCGGAAAAGGATTCCTTTTATTCTGCGTGCGAGGCGCACTGTGGAAAGTTTGGGTGGATAAAAGTCGCACTCGTAGTTTGAATTTCCAAATTGATTATTAGATTTCGATCTGGTTTCCAACATCAGATTTATCGTTTAATTTATGTTCGAGCAGACAGTTCCGAGCCGGTAGAAACAATATATCGAATTATAGCAATGGAAAACCACACCTGAACTGCGCGCACCATCAGCTCTATTACCAGTCGCAAATATGCCACCGACCGATGTTGGTTGTAATTGGATTCGAACCACATTTCCAGCCGTACCGAACGCATACATGTCGCCTGTAGGTCTCTGAACCCGGTAAAACCACATGTACCGTCGACCGGGTTGAAGTATGTAATTAAACAGATGACAGCTTGCACCCAGCCAGGCCCTGTTTTCGGTTTTCGGCATCTGGTGCGCAATTTTCCCAGAAACTCCGGAAAAGCGTTCGCTTGTATAAGCCGGCGCTGCTGGCAGTCAGTGTCGACATAAATGCGATGGATTGCCGAAATTGTTCATTCGATATTTTACCCAAATGAAATGGAATGGATGAATGAAGTCTGGGAAATGGACACGTGCGAGAGAGACGATGGAACCTTTTCAATGATGGGTTCGAATTTCGAATTGAGCGTGTTTGATACCTAAGGTGGGTTAACATTGAAAATACCGAAATCTCGCTTTCAACGCGTTACATGCGGGATCTGAACACTCTTAATAACAGTGGTGTTCAACCTATATATTGTACACGTAATCCATTGGTTCACAAATCTTTTTCCATCTTCATTCATTTTATTAAATGGACACTTGCTTGTTACTGGATTTAGGTTGAAACTTTATGAAAAATATGAATTAATAGCAGTGTGTAGCTGAAATGCTCTTTTTGGTCAGGTGTGTTGCCTGGGCATAAATGTCAAAATAGATACCAATTACAAAAAATTGATCGCATCAAACTGTCAGCACACAAATTAATTCTGCACAAATGCTATCGTTTCGAAAATTGGCGAAAATAGCGTAGTGTTCAAAATCTGCTGTTTTTTTTTAAATCGTGAAGAAGTATGGTTAAACATGTGTTCTTGTAGACCTACCGAAATCTGGACGCACAACGGGGCCAATGGACCGCGAAAGGAGCCGGCAGCGGTGCATCGTTTGAAGTGCATCATATCATGAAGCGTTACAACATCAGAACTTATAAGAAGCCAAGAAAGCTAAATGATGCTTGAACAAGGTCACGGAGCTTGTACAACCTTCTTCTGAAAGAGCCAAAGCCAATTCTGATCATTACATTGTGAAATTACTTACAGTTTAGTAGCAGGTTATGTTTGAATGCTGCTATAAAATGTACTACTCTTTCATGCCTGTTGAGGAGCAATTTATGGTTAAGTTTAACATAGTATGGAATAACAAATTATGTAGCTTGCGTTTGATTTAGGTATTGGTATAAGTAGAACTAATCACTAGGTAAGCA
This sequence comes from Aedes koreicus, assembly GCA_024533555.2. Taxonomy (NCBI): domain Eukaryota; kingdom Metazoa; phylum Arthropoda; class Insecta; order Diptera; family Culicidae; genus Aedes; species Aedes koreicus. The sequence continues at coordinate 112,325 of JAHHFK020000808.1, read as the reverse complement.
ATTTAATCTAATTTTAGCTAGATGTAAATGTGATCTACAAATCTCTTTATTTAATACGTTGAAGATGTTTTCCTAATCTTCCCGGTCTTACTTGCTGACATTACATCTTTCAACGTCCGTTGATGTCATTTAGGTTCTCATGGGTTCCATGGACGGGATCGGGGTTGCCAAATGGCCTGGCAACACAATTAATAGATAATAACAATAGATTAAAAATACGCTAAAAAGTTGTAAGGCCTGTACTCGAAAATAATGCACCATTTTTATCCGTGTGTAACTTTTTTGTCCGAAAATCTGAGTACAACTAGTTTGGAATGAAGTGTTTAGATGTGCAAAATTTCATAACAATCGGTTCAGTGGTTATTGAGATGTCATCGAAACAAAAAGAAAATCGCCGGAGAATCTATGATTTGCGCGCCGTCATGGAAAATCCTGGAAGTGGAAGAAAATCGAAGACAGCTGACCCTGTGAAGGCCCGGAAGGTGTTGGATTATTCCAAGTGTAATCCGAACCTTTCGATTCGCGACGCGGCTCTGAAGGCAAAGTGTTCCGCCTGGTTCGTTCAGCAAACCATGAAACAAGCTGGGCTTCGTGTATTCAAAGCCCGCAAGGCACCGAACCGGCGTGATCAACAAAACACGGCGACCAAATCCCGCGCAAGGAAGCTGTATCGAGAGTGGTTAACGAAACCGATGTGTGTGGTTAAGGATGACGAAACCTACATCAAGGCAGACGCAAAGCAGATACCGGGGCTGGAGTTCTACGTTGCCAAATCACGGTTTGATGTTCCGGAAGACATAAGAAAGAAGAAAGTGGACAAATTCGCCAAAAAATACTTGCTCTGGCAGGCCATATGCCAATGCGGTAAACTGAGTAAACCGTACATCACAACGGGTACCATCAACAGCGAAATTTACCGCACCGAGTGCCTCCAGAAGCGTCTGTTGCCCTTCCGGTGGTCCCACGGAGGCGAGACATTATTTTGGCCGGACCTGGCATCATGCCATTACGCGTGATCTACGTTGGATTGGAAAAACCGCCAACCCCCCAAATTCACCAGAGATTCGTCCGGTGGAAAGATTTTGGGCCAAATTTTTTGGCCGAAAATCGTCCAAGGTGTTTAAGAACGAGCTGGAGTTGAAGAAAGAATGGATAAAAGTGACCAAAAAGGTCGGCTCCACCATTGCACAAAATGTAATGAGGGGTCTTAAGGGAAAGGTGCGGGCTTTCAGCGATGGAAAGGAAATTGAATATAGTAATTATGCCGAAATCTAATCCATATGTATTAGTTCATTCCCTGAAATTTTCAAGATAATCCGACTTAAAATAAATTTTTGGTGAACACTTTTGTCTGGTGCATTTTTTTCGAGTACAGGCCTTACTAAAACAGGATAATATGTGGTGGATAATTTTTTTTGACATGTATGGGCATGCCTCCAAATGTTTAATTTCGCGAATGAATCCTTAAAGTAAAACTCTGTTAGTATCTGCCCTACCTTATCTTACCAATCAGACCAAGGCCGGTGTGGCCTCTGCTGTACACAGAAGTTGTCTCCATTGTAATCGGTCCATGGCTGTACCTCGCCAGCCTCGCTGTCTGCGGAGGATCCGCAGGTCGCCTTCTACTTGATCGATCCACCTTGCTCGTTGCGCGCCGCTTCTTCTTGTACCCGTCGGTTCGTTTTGAGAACCATTTTGACAGGGCTGTCGTCCGACATTCTTACGACATGCCCAGCCCATCGTAGTCGATCGATTTTTGCGATGTGGTTCTCCCAGGAACTGATACAATTCGTGGTTCATTCGCCTCCTCCACGTTCCGTCTTTCATCTGCACTCCACCGTAGATCGTACGCAGCACCTTCCGTTCAAAGACACCAAGGGCGCGTTGGTCCTCCACGAGCAATGTCCATGTTTCGTGGCCGTAGAGAACTACCGGTCTAATTAATGTCTTGTAGATGGTCAACATTGTAGTTCGGCGAACTTTGTTCGATCTTAGCGTCCTTCCGAGTCCAAAGTAGGCCCGATTGCCAGCCATAATGCACCTTTGTATTTCTCTGCTGGTGTCGTTATCGGTGGTCACCAATGAGCCCAGATACACGAAATCGTCTACTACCTCGATTTCATCACCGTCGATCTGAACTCGTTGTAGCAGGCGGGCGAAAATATTTTGATCATTTTTTCTTGTTTTGTAGAGTTTTCTTTGGTTGATGTTATCAAAATATGTTGTTAACATACTTTTTTTAACATTTCGGGATTACATTTTCAAAAGGGCTTAACTTTCCATTGATTTAAAAAAAAAACTATAATATCTTGAAAACGGATGTGACTAAAACTCTAATTTCAAAGGATAAATCATGATAATAATATTTCAATCTTTCTAAGGGAACATCCACAAATTACGTGATATATTATGGGAGGGGGGCTCAGAAATAGAAACGTACCATGTATTAGGTATGGCATAATATGCTACGAAGTAGGCCTGGAAATGATCAATATTATGCTACGTCATGTGTGGATGGTCCCAAACAGAGATATGGTCTTTTCACAGAAAACTTAGCATGCATAGAATATTCTGAAAGAAGATGAAGCAGCATCCGCAGCTGTTGCTTCCTTCAATGATTTGAATATTACCAAGCAAACTCGATGCATAGGTACAAGGTAATCGTTGAACAAAATAGCTGTGGTTTTCAGTGACGATTGTCAGTTTCGGGTATTTGAATCTGACGCCTGATGCAATTTTTTCTCTGAAACGGCAATAATAAGAATTGATTTTCGGTCCAATAACGTAATTTGTTTTTCGAAATTGTTCCATACTGCTTTCCCCTTGTATGATTTTTACGAATAAACCTGATAAACGTTTCATGACGCGTAAGAAAACACAAGACCCCTTTACCCGTCTGCCCCAGCAAAATTAATAGATGACTTCTTTGTATAGATCACGCAACAACAAAAAATTCATAATCTGCTTCAGTTTATTTATTTACATAACGGTAGAAATACATATATATTTTTACAAAGCGAATATACAATAACAACTCCAATATTTTTTTTGTCGATTTGCATTAATCTTACTATGTTTCTGTTTCATCACAAACAAAATCCTCATCAACTTCATCGACAGCTTTCATAAGTTCCTCCAACGCATCGCAGTTATCGGTGTCGGATGTTGAACGTGTTTCAGAATCTTCAAAAATCATAAAACTTTTCACGATATCTGGATAATTTATAACATTTTTTTTCTGTCGTCTTTTCTCCATCCAAAGTGAGCTGATGAATGGGTCTGATTCATTCATGGCACGAATGAAGACATCATGTAAGTTGTCCAGCCTTGAGCGCTTTCTAGCATGATGGGTTCGGTATTTCTTTAACTGTTTGTGCTGGCTTTCTGCTGCCTCTTCTGCTAATATACCAAGCGGCGCTGGAGAATGCATAATAATTTCTCCGGCATGAGCGAGTACTTTATGCACAGTTGCAGGAATTTTATACCAATCGTACAATTCCAGATAAAGTCGGTAGGTATCCTTGCAATACGAATTTATTTTTTCGGGGTTTATTGGGTCTTGACAGTTGATAGCAATTAAAATATTTCTAAACCTCACAATCAATTCTTCGTCGATGTTCAGAATTTTGCTCAAAAGCTGAGGATTTGCCAATGTTCGTCGACAAACGTTACCTGTAGTACTTGTACCTGCACCACCAGATCTTGGTTGATCTACTCTGACTCTAAAATGCTCATGAAGCTGTTTCGTTATCAGTTTTTTTCTTTGTTAGTATAATCCTATAAATGGCTGTTAAACCTGCCATTTTTTTAAATCCATTCTATATGCAATATGCAAAAGGCATTCGAAAAATCGAATCCAAGCATGAAGCGGAGATATACCGTAATGTAGAGCATATTCGTTTGTTAAAAATCCTTCTTCAAACTTTTCTTTACTGTTCATTACATTAGGCTTTGCTCCACAGATTGGGCAATTTTGCATTGATGAACTTCCTGTAATATACGTGAGGACTTTTCCATCTATCATGCTAAGTACAAAATCAAAATCAACAAGAATTATTTTGTCATTTAAAAGCTCGACCTTCACTGGCGTCAATTCATTCATTTCTTTTTCAATGTCATTTTTTGTGGCAAGAATTACCTCCTTACTCACTTTGATAAATTCAAGGATGATGGGCCTACAAATTCGAATACTTTGAGGCATAGCATTGAACCACATAATCATTTTTCGATCATTATGCATGAATAACTGAATTGGAGTAAGTGTTGATGAAAATACATCAGAATCATTCTGACATCCTTCTGGCAGCTTCTGGTGGTACTGAGAATACCCGGTTGATCCATCCATACCCCAACTACATAATAGAATTAGTTCAGCACTATCCAGCTCGTTAGAATCCATGTACTCGTTCAGCTCTGCGTCGATTATTTTCACGATTCGATGCACTGTATTGTCCAGAAGCGCCTGCAGTTTTACTCTAATTTTTGAAGCGGTTGCTTCGATGAACTCGTTGGGAGGTGCGCATTTCTTTTTTTACTTCCCCGATGACGCCGTAAGGTGGAAATCGTGACGGTGATTCTCTGTGTATTAGTTCGTATTGGAATCGACTAAATCCAGCTTCGATGAAAAAACTAAAAGCTTCCTCGGGTGACATCATTCCACGTTGATCAGTTAATTGCGACAACATTTTTCTAGAAATGTTGAATCAGAAGAGCAGAGAATCGAACAAAGCAAAACAACAAAAACCAACCTCGATTTCACAGTGAAGTTTGACAGCTGTGGCTATTTGGCCACATTCTGGTTTTCATGGCAGCCAATAGGTTTTATGGAGGTTCTCAAGTGGTCATAACATCTCTCACTAGAACATTTTCAAAATGATTATGTTCTTATAAAGGTTTTATTAACTTGTTTTCACAACCGTCTATAGAGTGGGCCATTTCGAACAAATTTCGGCTTTAAAGAAGCATAGAGGAGGTGTTGGTAGAAAAACCAGTTTTGAGTGTAGTTTTATCAACAAAGCCGGGAGAAGTACTATACGGCTGGAATAAAACTAAAATTGTTACGTGCTTCGCTAGTTCGGCAAAGATTATTCAAGAAAATTGGTGAATAACCATAAAAATATGCATTATGTGGCAGTGAAAGATGAGTGTACTAATATGAAGAAGGCATTTCCTAAGTCGGGCAAAGTACAAACTCCGTTCGAATAGTTTTTCGTTTGTTAAATAAGCGTACGAGAAAATTCAGGGAGAATTTATGTCTCGAGGGGAGTGGTGCCTTACTAAACAAGATCGACTCCTTTCTGCCTTCTGATAGGTTACTTCCATCGTTACGATGACGATTGACCCCGGATGTTAAATAATGTACATTGGGAAACCGATTACGACCGTGGTACTCCACCTGAGGAGACCGAACATGGTGGCGTCCATCTAGAACCGAAAGGTATTGGTCGGAAGGCGATTTTTGACATTCTAGAAAAGATGCTCAGAACATTACATCTGCTGAGATCTTCAAACCGGGTGAGCTCTTTCAATTATGACATCCTGTTGATAAAATTCATTCTGTTACCACTGAAGAAATAGTTTGATTGTTCGTTCTGGTCAGGTTCTGTGCGTTGTCGAAGGCTGTAATCACTCAATGATGTAATACAGTAAAGTTTCGAAAAATATGTTTAGTTTTAAAAGCTAGAACAAGAATTTGTGACCACGTCCCTTTCGTCTAAGGAAAAACATATTTTCAGGCATTGTTTTCGAGTAATAGCGCTGTTGCCATAAGCTATAGGACTAATCTTAATGCTTTAGCCCCAACCGTTTGAAGAGAAATAGAGCATCACTTAACATTCTTAGACTAGATGCTCCCAACGAACATTTTTTTAAATTATTTTTTGTTCTTCACACCAAACAGAGCATGCTGTTTAACTATTCTCTCCGACTATTCCTTTCCCCTTTCTTTTGGTATCTACTGAAGGCTGCGTGGGTTCCCTGCGCCTTCTTAAAGTAGATCCTCCCTATCTTCAACAGTTACTTGGACGTGGTCAGGCGAGCGGTCGAGGCGTCTCTTTCGTGGAGATTATTGCGTGAAGAAACTTATCAGTTACTGGTTCTGTTTCATGGATAGATGCAATGTCTACAACAAATTATTCCTCATCGTAGCTTCATTCACGAGATGTGTAAACGTCAATTCTAAGTACATAAAGGGTGTTCCGATCAAAATTTGGTCGACTTAAACTTGGCGCATTTCCTTTCATCGTGCATTAAAAATTTTTGCACACCCCCTCATTTTGAAGATGTGTGCGTATAGCATCATGCCTCTATTTTGATTTTGAGATTAGCACTGCAGTTATCAAAATGTCGTCGAAGGAAGAGAAGCAACGCATCAAAATTTTGCACGTGCATGGCGAAAATTCAAACTACTCTCACGCCAAGTTGGCGAAATTGTTGAATGTGGCTAAATCAACTGTTACCAACGTATTAAAAGTGTTCGGTGAACGTTTGACGACAGCCAGGAAAGCTGGATCGAAAGCCGGAGGCCACAGCGACGACAAAAAGAGTTGCCCGCTGTTTCGAGCGGAACCCTAACCTCTCCGTCCGAGATGCCGCAAAGAAGATGTCGCAAGAAGCCTTCAACCGTGGATAGAGCTAAAAAACGAGCTGGACTGTCGACTTACAAGAAAGTGGTCGGCCAAAGCACGATCGCGAAAGTTGTACACGACGATGCTGACGAAGTTTGATTGCGTGGTACAGGACGATGGAACTTACGTCAAGGCAGACTTTAAACAGCTTCCTGGATAGGAATTTTATACGGTTACCGGACGGGAAAAGGTTGCAGATATTTTCAAGCACATTAAACTGTCAAAGTTCGCGAGGAAATATCTGGTGTGGCAGGCCATCTGTACCTGTTACTTGAAGAGCAACGTTTACATTGCGGCCGGAACCGTCAACCAGGAAATTTATCTGAACGAGTGCCTACAAAAACGTCTACTGCCTTTCTTGAAGCGACACAATTAATCCGTTCTATTTTGGCCGGATTTGACATCTTGCCATTATGCTGCCAACAACGTTCAAGTGGTGCCCAAGGACAAGAACCCTCCCAACACGCCAGAGCTCCGCCCAATCGAACAATATTGGGCCATCGTCAAGCGGAACCTTAAGAAGACTCAAAAAGCTGTTGCGAGCGAGAAACAGTTCAAGGCAAACTGGCGTTCTGCGGCGAATAAAGTGGACAAGGAGACTGTACAAAATCTTATGGCAGGTGTTAAACGAAAGACCCGGCAATTCGAATACGGTAAAAAGGATGCTTAGCTGAATATTTCTCCGGAATTCTGTATTAACTGAACTTGAAAAAGAAAAAGAATTTGACGTATCAATAAAAACTTTGATCGACTCACACACATTACTGTTTGACCAAATTTTGATCGGAACACCCTTTATTCGTTAAAAAATTGGAATCTAAATATACAATTGCTCTCGTAAATGTTTACCAAAAAACATAAGAAACACATTTATTTAACAAAAGCAAAGTGGGACTTTGTTTGCCATCGAGTAATGTTCGAATTTATCTTTGGAGCATACGAATATTTCGTATTTGTATGCACTCGAAGTACTCTTTTTCGTTCAGTGAATCCTTTTTTTTTTTTGAATTGCATTTGATTCTGAAACTATTTTCTTTTTTTCCTGACACTATGATTTCAAAACCAACGAATTTATTCGCTAAAGTCATTAAATGATTTCGTTGTATCTATACTTATCAATTTTCGGAAACACAGGTCAACTGTATGTGCCACCATTCGAATTATTTGTGGGTAACGAAGCCTATCTTACGGGTACATCTCTCGAGTTTCAAGAGGATTATTCTCGAAATCATCTCTACAAATATTCCTAGAAAGAGGAAGTGTTTTCATCCGAGCATTATTTCAGTTAATTCTGTATTATTAAAGAAAAATATCGAAAGCTCTTTGCCTAGTTGTACCATAGAAGAAGCACCATCCATTGCCAGCGTTCCAAAGCTGCTTAATTCAATATCTCCTATAAGAAAATTATGAACACGTTCCATACAATTTCTCTAAACGCATCGTCACGTCAACTGTCCTGGATGATATTTATTCATGATATTGCATTATTCCAACTGAGAATCCTTCATCTCGCTCCGGTTGCAACGGTTGTGTGTCAGGTATCGGAGCAACAGCAGCGCCAACATCTTTCGTTCCTCTGGATGGACGAACGGGACCCAGGACTCGAAATAAAACCAGCTCCTGGAAATTCATAGGACATAAGCCCCTACCCTCCGGGCCTTTCTTCAATTCTTACTCACATATGCCATGCTTTTGTAGCAGAAACACTCCCACCAGTCGATTTCCTTCCTCCTTCCTTTCCTTCCTTCTCTGTCCAAACAAAGATAAATGATGTTTTCTTTTGCTCATCCCGGTTCTACAATCGCCCATGACATCCCGCCTGGCACCGTATTTCAGTTAGCGCAGAAGAGACGACATCGGTCCTCTGGCGATACTTGAAGACAACCCGGCCTGCTCTGTTTGTATACCATTTGCAATATTCAAAGGTAGCTGACAGTAGTGGTATCCAATAAAGGCAGCCATATCCTTCTGAGAAAAAAGGATGCTGCACGTACCGACATTGTGTGGAGTTCCAAAAGTCCCAGGGAAAAACCACAACTACTCAAATGGGAACTGCGCTGCACTGCTCCTGCTGCTGGATGAGAGATAATTTGGCGAGCGGAATATGCCAATAACTGTCACTGTCACTGCAGTCGCTGTCTGTCAGTCTATTTATTGTGTGGGGAAGAATTTTCGAACGACTCCTCCACAGCTGCTACAAATACAGTGACAGTTTTCCATTCGCTGAAATTTCTTCAAAAGAAGCCGACAACGCTTCCGGCGCCGGTGGGATGTCACCCGGAAAAGATACCAGCTACAGGTAGAGGTGTATCGTTCGAGAATGTTAGAGTCTTGTTGCGATTTCATTATCCCGGGGAAAGTATGTGCATTTTGCCGGCTGAAGAGGCGTGGTGAGGGGTTGGGTGGATGGGGGTAAGATATAAATTTAAATTGGGTTCTGATTCGCTTCGACCAATCCTAAAAAAAAATCTGATTATTATTATCACTAATAAGAGCAATGAGAAAACAACTTTATAGTTCTACGTCAACACTTCTTACGACCCATGTGGGCTGTCTCTTGTAAGTTCTCAAAACTGAACACTATAAAAAAATGACTTGTCGGAACTTCTTAATAAATTTTAAGAAAATCGATTTGTTCTTTTAAATTGCTTTAGGACTGTGCACCCTAATTTTCTGTGATATTTAATTTTTTCGGAACAGCCTACTGTACCATTGAATTAAATCAACTTCATTGAGGCACCGATCACATCAACAAAAAAATCCATAGAACTTCTTAGGAGCTGTGAATATGCTTACAAGTTCACGGTTCGGAACTGTGATGCAGTAGTTTATGTGGTCATTTTGAGAGTTCCTAAAGTTGATCACAAAACTCTCATCCAGTGTCAATGCTCAGAGGTACTCATCGGAAGCTTTCCTAGTTTTACGCTGCTTAGTTTACCCAAGAGTACATTGTGGAGTCTGAAGTCATTAGATCCACTGGAAAATTCCGTTGTAACTGGAATAAACATTTACGGCTAAGCAGTTATAGTTACCCTTTAGTAACAGAAATTTCACTCCCACCTCCTAACCACGCCGGTGAGTTAATCCTAAATTTTATCAAAACAAATTTGCTACATCTCTACAGTGCCTGTTCCCGGAAATATATGCCTGCCTCATACTTCCGCACAGATACCATCCGGATAAGGGTTTCTTCCCTGCTTTGTTTCTTCTTGTTTTGCTTCACCACACCACCTTTTAAACCGTCTTCAAAGTAGGCGGTCGGTACAACGTTCGATTGAAAAAAAAAGGGTGTACGTGTTTGGAATCTACTCGGCAGCTCGGAGGATTTTATCCGTCCCTGATCATCACGCCTGCACACAGTTTAGGCTTACAGGGATGCTTACACGAATTGAGATAGGAGGACATCTCCGACCCAAAAAAAAAAAAACGATAGCAAAGTAATAATACAACGCAGTATCTCCATTAGTGGTAATGCGAATCGATTTGCGGTGGGGGTGGTGGAAAAAATTTGGGATTTACGAAACGGGGGTCGCCGTGGAGGGAATAATTGAGATTTTGCTGCCTGTCATCATTGTCGCCTTGTTCAGACGCAGTCGTGACCGGAATGAAAGCAGGGTTCGGCATTCGAAAAATTCTGCGTATTTTTTCCGAGCAAAGGAGATCATCAGTCGAAGGTTAATTGGGAACAAGAAAATGCCGCAACTTCAATGCTGTAGTCATCAGCAGAATGAACAAGTTCGGAACTTAAAGACTACGGGACGTTTATTTAAATCTCACCTTATGAATCAAACTTATAAATTCGCTGGTCCAACCAGCCTCGACTCGATTATGCCGTCAATCATGGAATCTCTTCGCATTCCACCCACACCTGTAGGTGTTCGTGGACCACTTTGCAACATCTGACAGAGCAGCAGGTTCAGATTGGGCTCAAAGTTGACGGTTTCAACATGCTAATTAAAACGAGTTCCCGTGTCAGATCCGTAGAAATCAAACCCGCACAGGTTGTTGTTGTTGTTGCCTGGGATTTATGCGTGTATTCATGCTGGAAGTCTATTTCCAGGCTGACATGCACGAAAAGGTATGTAAATTTTAATGACTTTGAAATTGGAGTGATCTATGTATGTTTATCATTCTGCTCCAGATGGGTCGTCTGACTGCTGTTCTTCGATTAGCTTTTCTTTTGAAAGGGGTGTTGTGTCGGGAAAAACTTTTCCAGGCGTACGGGAGAAGACAGTAAGACAGGAGGATCCCGGCAGAATTCAATTATAATATTAAATGAGCTTAGTGATGCCGCATTCGGTGGCGGTACATAAGTCAGCAAATTCGTTTGGGCTCCGGGCCCCATTTTGCCACGTGCCATTTTCTGGTCGATGAAAAGGTGAAAAAAAAACCTGGACATGTGTCCCGTGTCGTCCCGGTAACTCATTAGCTGGTAGTTCCTTTTTTATGATGTGGAACGATGTAAAATGGCCCCCGGAGAGTGGTACAGAAACTTTATTAGTTTTGTCCGGAGGTTGGGAATGCACATGTGGAGAGCACAAAGCGCATCGGATTTTTTTTATGAAGTTGTTTGTTGGTAGCAGATGAAACACCATTACGGTGAGGTTGTGGCAAACCAGGGAGCTTGTTTTATGATCGTTTTTCGCAAAGAGAGATTTTATGGCGCTCGATGATATTTTCGGTGAAATGGCTCTTCTATTTTTGATAGTCTATTCATTCTATTCAACATCACTCATTTGATAGTAGTTTTGTTAACGTAAATTTATTTTGTCTGGGCAGTGGCCCCTGCTTTTCCATAAATTGGAGAGCTGCAATCCATTGATATTATAGTGAAAATTTGTCGTTGATCAATCTTTTCGATGGCATGTCCAATTTGTCTTCATTTGGATATTACTCTTACAGCATACTTATTGCAAATCGGTTGAAATTGCCTGTGAAGTAGATGCACCGCAATCCATTCTTCGTACGCTTTATATATTCAGAAAGTCAAAAACATATTCCTTTCATTGTCGAACCTGACCTTCAATATTTATTCCCCAATAGAACCGGCCATGGTTCAAATTTTAGATTTTACAATCAATCAAAAATAAACCAAATTCAAATTGAAGTCACGAATTTTGAAAAAAAAAAAAAAACACGAGGTTCACCCCGGTGCAAACTAGGTTGCAGAATGTTCAAAATTGGCGATAGCCTCCCAACTGGCGCTATTGAACGCGTTTCTTACGTTAAGGCTGACAACTGCACAGTAGCGGACTCCCCGTCGCTTGCGCTGGATTGCCACTTCTGTCGCCTTGGTGACGGACAGTATGGCATCCACCGTTCATTCTTACGGAAGCCAAACCTATTGCCTTAATTTAGGATCACCAGTTTGTACACATTGAGGATGTATGTTAGTCCCATGCATCAGCTGTTGGTTCAGCTGATCTGTCAATAATGGTGTAGTATCCTAGGGCGGACAATCACGCTCAATGTACTATGTTTACAATCTATAAATTTCATCATCCCTTAAGCAAAAGTAACTACAAATGTAGACATCGAAAAAAAAATGGTTGCTCGGTTCTAGAAATGGCAAATTAACTGTTTCATCCACACGGCCAAACACCGAACTGGATTACGTACGTTTAAGGTTCAGATGGCATCAAACCGTGACAAAATGCGGTGCACGGAAATACGAATTCCACCGCTCCGGTGAACCAAAATGTTTCGGCTAAAGACAAGTTTGGTATTCCAAGAACCTCAGGTAGCTGACATGGTCGAAGTTTGCCAAGAAATTCGTGCGGAAGGGTGGCAAATCTCTCGTGACAACGAATACCATGAATAGACAGGTAATATCTCCGAAGGTGACTGAAATCTATATCTATATCTATATTCTATATCTCAGCTCGGAGTAGAATGATTTCTGTAAATGTTACCTAAAATGGAAGGAAAATTTCCATGGAATCGAATGGACGTAACCTCATTGGCCGCACGGAAGCAAATGAGCTCATTTTACCCTGGTTTCCCTAATATTTCCTTGTTGTTCAGAAATTTCTTTGCTCGGTGTGACTCAAGATCAACAAAATTATGCTAGTCCTATGTAAAATTTCCAGGAGAATCGAAGAAAGCATGGCTCTGTGAATGAAGATATGGTCGATTTTACCCTGATTCCCCTAATATTGTTGTGTTTTTCAGAAATTTATTTGCCCAATGTGATTAAAGAACAACAAAATATGACCAGTCCCATGTAAAATTTCGTAGAGAATCGACTAGAGTTAGTTTTGTTCACCGCACGGCTCTGTGAATCAAGATATGGCTGATTTTACCCTGATTGCCCTAATATTTTCATGTTTTTCACAATTTTCTTTGCTCGGTGTGAATCAAGATCAAAAAAATAATGCTGGTGCTTTGTACAATTTTCTGGGAAATCGATTGAAATGGGTTTCATTTACCGCATGGCTCTGTGAACGTAGATATGGCGGATTTTACCCTGATTCCCCTAATAGTTTTGTGTTTATCATAAATGTCTTTGGTCGGCGTTACTCAAGATCAACAAATTAAGACTAGTCCTTTGTAAATTTTGCTGAGGAATCGGTTGGAATTTGTTTCGTTTACCGCACAGCTCTGTGAACGAATATATGGTCGATTTTACCCCGATTCCCCTAATACTTTTGTGTTATTCAGAGATTGGTTTGTTCGGTGTGACTCAAGATCAACAAAATAAGGCTAGTCCTATGTAAAATTGCCTGAAAAATCGATTGGAGTTGGTTTTCTTAGCCGCACGGCTCGGTGAATGACGATATGGCTGATTTTACCCTAATTTCCCTAGTATTATTGTGTGATTCAGAAATTTATTTGTTCGGTGTGTTTCTACAGCAACAAAATAAGGCTAGTCCTATATAAAATTTTCTGATCAATCGATTGAAGTTAGTTTCATTCAACGCACGGCTATGTGAATGATGACATGGCTGATTTTACCCTGATTCCCCTAACAATTTCGTTTTTTTCAGAAATTTTTTGTTCGGTGTTTTTTCTAAAGCAACAAAACTTACCTTTCCCATGTAAATTTCCTGGAGACTTGATTGTACTTAGTTATGACACATTTTACCCTGATTCCCCTAATATTTTTTTGTAACTTAGAAATTTCTTTGGTCGGTGTAACTCAAGATCAACAAATTAAAGCTAGTCCTATGTAAAACTTTCTGGAAAATCGATTGGAGTTGATTTCGTTCACCGCACAGCTCTGTGAACGAATATATGGCTAATTTTAACCCAACAAAATACAAAAAAAAAATTTACCCTGGTTCACCTAGTATTGTTATGTTATTCAGACATTGCTTTGCTCTGTGTGAGTCAAGATCAACAAAACTATGCTAGTCCTTAAAATTTTCTGGACAATCGATTGGTGTGGGTTTCGTTCACCGCACTGCTCTTAGAACGAAGATATGGCACATTTTACCCTGATTCCCCCAATCCTTTCAGGCTTAACTCTTATGTGTTCGACAAAAAAAAAAAACACCTTTAAGAGATCGACAGCGTACCCGGGTACCCACCAAATTCAAATGATTATAACTGTTGCTATTATTGACCGATTTTAATTCTTTAAACCGTTAGATTCAAAAACTCATTCGCTTTAACGACAGTATCAGAAATGACCATTTGAATCCATCTGGTTATCGTAAATCCGGGTTTCCGGAGCAGTGGTCCGGTACGGAGACACTATTTGGAAACATCTATTGAAAGGATGTCAAAATCTTTGGAACAATTCGTAGAAACGATTTCTATTCTATTGTGGGCCATATGCCGACTTGTTCCTGCAACGGCCACTCTGTAACAGGTTCCCGTGGGGCCTCGAGTGGCCATGAACAGTTTCAGTAGAAAACCCTGGCAATATGGGTATCAAAATTCATGAAATTTCGCCATTAGGATATTTCTCAACATTTTGTGACCATCTGATGATTTGTCCTTAGACCTTTCAAGCCGGAACAGGTTTCCGTGGGACCTCGAATGGCAATGAACATTTTCAGAAGGAAACCCTGGCAATGTGGGTATCAAAATTTATGAAATATCTTCAGTAGGATATTTCTCGAAGTTTAGTTGCTAGTTTTATTCATGGCCACTCGAAGCCTCACAGGAACCTGTTCCTAGATGACCGTTCCGAGAAAAAAATATCTGATGGTCACAAAACGGGGAGAAATAGCTTTCTGGTTAAATTTCATGAATTTTGATACCCATATTGCTAGGGTCTCCTTCTAAATATGTTAATGGCCACTCGAGACCAAATGGGAACTTGTTCAGGAATGACCGGTCCGAGGACAAATCATCAGATAGCAACAAAACGTTGAAAATATCCTACTGGCGAAATTTCATAAATTTTGATTCCCATATTGCCCGGGTTTCCTTCCAAATATGTTCATGGTCACTCTAGGCCCCACGGGAGCCTGTTACAGAATGGCCGTTCCAGGAACAAGTCGGCATATGGCCCACAATAGAATAGAAATAGTTTCTAGGAATTAATGCACGATTTTGACATCCATTCCTCGAAATTCAATAGATGTTCCGAAATTGTGTCTCCGCACTGGAACACAGCCCCGGAAACCGGGATTTACGGGAACCAGAAGAATTCAAATGGTCATTGCTGGTAATTTCTCTGAAGCGAATGAGTTTTTGAATCTAACGGTGCCAAAAGAATTAAAATCGGTCAATAATTGCCAGAGTTATAATCATTTGAATTTGGTGGGTACCCGGGTACCCTGTCGATCACTTAAGGGGTAAAAAAATCGGCCCTTCGGCCCCCTTGGGCCCCCTTGCTACTATACAAAATGTTTTTATGCAAAAAGTTGCCTTCCAACTTTTATTAAGATGTCACTGAATTTCAGCTTTCTGTTTTAAAATAAACTATGAAATTTCGTAATGTAAAACATGAAAAGGTACCCGGGTACCCTGTCGATCACATAAGGGTTAAGGAAAAACCCCACCCCCCCCCCCCCAACCCCCCCCACCCCCCCCCCCCTATTCCCTTTTTTTTTTTTATAAAACCCCCCACCCCACCCCCCCCCTCCCCCCCTTTTTTTTTTTTTACCCCCTTTTTTTTTTTTTGGGAAAACCCCCCCGCCCAGTGGTTACGATCACAAGAAAGCTCTCAACATATACCCAGTATGACACTGGCTACCACGGGTAGAGCATTGCTCGTCGGATAATTCTAAAAAAATTAAAATTTGACTTATAGGTTTATTTTCTTGGCCGTTGGGTGACGGGCGCATAAGTTGATTGAGTTTAACAAGCACGGCATGGGTAGAAATAAAATAAATTAAGCACGCGTGTATGCCGCAATCGGACACCATCGGAAACACTCGGCTGTGGTGTTTGCCGAATCATCATACACGATGTCTGAAGCCAAAACACGAGCACTGGCATTGGTGTTGTACGCACCGCGCTGCGTGTAAGTCTGGAAGCACGAAGTCGAAGTGCTGAATTTAATACACGCGCTAGCGTGGTTAATTATAGCTCGGCGTGCAGTGTAGTGTTTGGACATGGCTGGCTTTATGACCCCTTAATAAATTACCCCAAAAGGAAAGAAGAAGTTCAGAAAAAAAGAAATAACTGCCTTATTAATAGTGTAAAGCGTTGTTTTAGAATATGGTACATATGCATAAGTATTATAAAATTATCGTTGATAAATGTAAAATATTTTTGTTCTTTGGAATGTTCTAGATCATCCATAATGTACTTGAGTTCAGAACTTCAGATCTACAGTTGCAATAGTATCTTTTAGGTCTTTATAAGGTTACGATATGTATTCAAACATATTAAATGAACCTTTTGAAAGGTCAACGATCCTTATCAGATAATTTTGTGATGTTCTAGGTTATCCAAACTGTCCTTGAGTTCTGAACATAAGATCTAGAGTAGTAACGGTAGATGGTAATGGAAAATATGTATTTAACAATATTCTTTGAATAGTGTGGAAGGTCAACAAACATAATGAAGTAATATGACATATTAATAGAACATAAAACCTACAATTGTAACAAAAGCTTTCTGGGCTATGCAAAGCTACCATGTGTATTGAAACAAATTCATTAAATATCTTGGAGGAACAAAAATGAAGTAACGGCATGAAAATCGTACAGCTGGTTGCAGCAAGATATTATAAACTTAGTAACTCGACCTAGCTGCACTGCAACCGAGTTAAGAGATATAAGAAATTAATCCACCTAGCCGGGCCATAGTATCTGAAAATTCTTTGAAAGCTTGTCTGCAACTACAGCATATATTAAACTGTCTGTTTAATTATTGCAATTAAGAATAGTCCAAATAGTTTTAGAAAATTCTATTATTAGGCACACGAAAGCCTTCGATTTATCAGAGAAATCCTGTAAGTAGTTTCAGTAGTAGTAAACAACGTTAATCTGTTGGATACACAATGTCCATCTTTCTTCAAATATTCATAAACGTCTTGCTTGTACGTTGATTGATATCTGTGCTGTATCTTATCGAATTAATACATTGTATAAGTTTCTGAATAGGAATTATTGTTAAGACCGTTTTAACCATGTGCTCTTTATTGAATTTTGTTTATCAATTACAATTCAAAAAGTTTTCGAAATATCATACATGCATTCTCTGAACATAAGTTTACCGTGCAGTGCTATTTTTGCCATGGACCCTTGAGTTAAGTCTATTCAGTTGCAGCTATAAAGCTTCAGAAGTTGAACCTCGAAATATGATAAACAGCGATTTTTTTACCCTTGATTATACATACAATTTTGTCGAACAAACCATTCCTCCATTAGCATTAGCAATGACGTTTGCACAACTCGTGGATAGAGCTACGATGAGGAATAACTCGTTGAAGATATTGCATGCCACCTTGAAACGGAACAAGTTACTGATACGTTTCTTCACGCAATAATCTCTTCGAAGACACTCCTCGATCGCTCACCTGGCTACGTCCATGCAACCGTTGGAGATAGGGAGGATTTAGTATCTACCTTAAGAAGACACGGGGAACCCACGTAGTCTTAAGTAGACATTAAAGGAAAGGGGAATGAATGCTCGGAGAGAATAGTTAAACAGAATGCCCTGGTTGGTATACAGGACAAAAATTTACATGGTCGTTGGGAGCATCTAGTCTAAGAAGGTTAAGTGATGCTCCATTTCTCTTCAAGCGGTTGAGACTTAAGCATTAACTATACTCCTAGCCCCATATAGCTTATTGTTATAGCGCCATTACTCGTGCTCTGAAACGAGAAGAATTTCTGATAATATAAGACCGGGTGGTGAATGAAAACTTATCGCATTCTCTGATGTGATCTTCATCTGACTTTCATTGCGAATAATGACTTGATTTTTCTATGTCCTTTACAAAAACTATAACTTAATCTTATAAACCCACGATTTCTGATTATGAAGCAAAAAAGTAAAGTTTGAGCTACAAACCTACTTATGGCACAAAACGATTTACAACCGATAACTCTGAATAATTTAAAGCTACATAAATAGTTCACACTGCCTGTAATCAGTCAGTTATTTCTTTGAGGAGTTCCACAGAGCACACAGCTATATTTTTGGCAGAATCCCCAACGTACCGAACGGGGTAATGGATTCCTTTAGTCTCTGGTCACTGGTCATAAAGCTATGACATTCGGCGATTGTCACGTTACAACAAATAGACAGCAGTAATCTCTACCTAATGCTATGTGGGAGATGACAGTGGTGCTCCCCCCGTCCCATGCTAAGGACCTTAAAATTTTACTCTACGGGACCTAAAGCTAATTGGGTTTCAAACATATAAAGGATACTTAGCTGAATTCCAGTTGATCAAGTAGAGAATAACAAACAGGCAACAAGCTTATCTAAAACGGTACAAAAATGATACCAGAAAACTTTTTACGTCTGGATTTGCACTACTTATTGCACTACTGCACAAAACCATGGCACAACAGGGGATGCCAGATTCCGCATACAAGACAGTGGTGATCTGCGGTACGAGCACACAGTGCTATAAAATTACTAAAGACTGGACTAATAAGAAATGAGACACACAAAAATGATCACCAAAAATTAATTTTCAGGGATTAAATAACTATATATTAGCTATGTTTTTTACGCACTCGCAGATCGCCTGCCACAACAGGTACTTCTTCGCGAATTTGTCCATCTTTTTCTTCCGGAGCTTTTCCGGAACCTCCATGCGGGACGTACCGACAAAAAACTCGAGGCCGGGGATTTGTTTGGTGTCCCCGTCCATGACGAGACAGCCTGGCTTGACCAGCCACTCACGGTACAGCTTCCGCGCACGCAAGTTGGCCACCGTATTTGCTTGTCAGTCCGATTTGGCGCCTTCCTGACCTTAAAAACACGTAGCCCAGCCAACTTCAAGGTCTGCTGGACGAACCACTTCGACGAATTGACCTTTTTGGCCACGTTTTGGGTGGAAAGGTTTGGGTTATTCTTAAAGTACTGCCTCATCTTCCTTGGTCTTCGTCTCCTGGAACATCTTCATAACGCCGGACACGGTGGAATGGTGGATTCCAAGCCTTTTGCCGATCCATCTGTGCGACTGACCAGGATTATCGATCACCGCGCGCAAGATTTGCTGGCGTAGCTCTTCTTGTTTCGAATGCATCTTGAAAACTACTTGACGATAAAATGTTGCACACCTAAACATAACACTCTAAACTAGTATTACCCAAAATTTCATTGATTTTTACCCACGCGATTAAAATTTACACCCACAACAAAGTGTCGCATTTTTTCCGAGTCCAGCCGTGGAGCCTCCTTTAAGAAGTAAAACTACTAATGGCATTAACTCGGTAAATTCTATAAATAGAGATTGGACTCAGCTTCATGAAAGTGGTGAAAGCACAAATCTTGCTCACAAAATAATCTCTTCATAATAATATAATTGAAAGTAAAAAGAAATCAAATTTCAAAGACGTCTGCGTCCCGCATCGTAACCACAGTGATGATTATCGATAGTCGGTTCGTCAGCTTCTTAAATCAGTTGAGGTGTTCTCTAAACAAAACTCCCCCGAGTAGTATTCCCCCTCATGAGGCTGAACTCTCAGCTCCTCTTTCACGCAGCGCTTATCAATCATTCCAGTACGCCTTCCAGTTCCGGACACACCAGGGTCACACGCAAGCATATATCAGAACCAGTTCTTTCACAATTGCGTGACTAAAGATGATCCCGGAGGACTTCCACTTTTTGATCTTGGAAGCAATTGGCAAATTTCACTCTACATCCTGGGGCCACATCGGTGCTGGTGCGATGTCAAGTGAACAAACAACACTCATCACATCTTGGGCTATTGCCCCCATTCGAACTGAAAAGTGTTATAGGAAAATTACAGTTTTCAACGATTGTAGGAGAAAATTATAACAAAAAATTTCACCACGAAGCAAAACGTAACAGCTCTTGTCGAACAAACTATTCCTCCAGTACAAATATTCACGTTCCATTCGTCTTTTAATCAACCCAAAATTTTTTTGGGTGTATTATCCCTGCGACCATTATTTTAATCTAATGTGATACACAACTTTTCTTTACCATTTCAAGGTGATAAGCTACTATGAGAAGTAAGGTATCCGCAATAATCCGGACACCTCAAAACATGAATAAAACATAAATTTCGCATTATATTTCCGTCGTAGTTGTTTATTTCAGATTCATGGGATGTGTTTTAACAATTCGTGAAGACAAAACATAGTTATTCGGTATTTGCATAAAATTTTCGAACTTTGCGCTTAACTCCGTCCATTAGGGTTTGTACAGACTCTTCAGAAATCGTAGAAGCCGTCTTTGTCCAAATTTGCTGGAAGTGTTTGATGTCTTTGATTCCTTGCTTCATTCCAGAAAGCTTCCGCTTCATCAGAGCCCAATATCTCTCGATTGGTCTTAGCTCTGGGCAATTTGGCGGGTTTGAGGTTTTTGGTACAATGTTCACTTGAATTGCTTGGTACCACTCCATCACAGTTTTAGCATAGTGGCATGATGCCAAATCGGGCCAGAACAAAGGTTTTTCTTTGTGACTTTTGAAGAAAGGTAGCAATCGCTTCTGCAGGCACTCTTTCTGATAGATCTCCTTGTTCTGATTGTGCCTGTAGTGACGAAAGATTTACTCTTTTTGCCACACGTGCAAATTGCTTGCCACACAGGGAATGTTTTTTGGAAATTTCAATGCCGTCTTCGTTCTGAAATGCTCAGCTGTAGCATTTCTGGCCATAGCAGAATAAAAAGCCAGCACTGGAAGCTGCTTGAAATCCTCCAGGACATAAGTTTCATCGTCCATAACAACGCATGAAAACTTCGTCAAATATTCGCAGTACAAACATCGAGCCCGTGATTTTGCTGCCAAGTTCTGTTTGTCGTTGCGATTTGGAACTGTTTTTACTTTATACGACTTAAGTCCCAAACGTTGTTTTGATTTTTGGACAAAACCAGGCGACATTCCTTATTTTACGAGCCACCGTTCGAATGGAGAGATTTGGGTTTTTCGTTAATATCCTTTTCACCTTTCGGTCCATGACAGAATCAGCGCGTCCAATGTTTTTGTCACTTCTTGATTTGAGCACATCGTGAACAGTGGATTTAGGCAAATCCAATGTTTTTGCAAGGTCTATTCTAAGGTATTGACAAGTCAGGATTTGCCGTACGCTCGTACAAAATTCGCTCGCGCACTTGTTTTTCTTTCGTCGCCATCTTGAATACTAAACATGAAATGTAAACATCAATCACAGTCTTTTTCATCATAGACTTTCAGCTATATCGCAGTGAATTTTTTTCATTTTTACGTGCAATATTTCCAAAGTTACAATGATTTGAAGGTGTCCGGATTAATGTGGATACAGACCTTAACCATTGCATAATTTAGGGTACTATCCCGGTATAGAATACTGTGTCGTACAAAACGCACTACCTTACGTGGGCATAGAGACCATATTTCAAAGGGCTTTAAAAGCCTATTATAGAAAAATTTTGCTCTTGTGCTAAAAAGTGCAGCAAAATTGCACAAAAAATGTTCGAAGGTTTCGCATGATGATATTTAACCATACAATGTCCTGTAATTAGGCCTGTGTATGTGAACAGGTCATTTTTTGACAAAACGAGAAGCTTTTGGGTATTCGATTTGCTAGGCGTAATGTACTTTTTAGACTTCATCCGATTAAAATTGGGATGAAACCGTATAAGATGGAGAATCGTGGTTATCCTTAGGTTCCTTTTTTTTTTTAATTTGAATCAAGTAAATCAGTCATTCGATGATTTCCTTAACGCAAATCCTCTTCAACTCATTTTTTGAACCCAAAAAAGTAAGTTTTTTTTTTAATTTTTTCAACGTATTTCTTTCAGTAAATTCACATGAAAAATCATGTAAAATTTCACTACCCCTAATTTTCCTCGTACTTTGCTGCTCTCACATTCCATTTCATCCACTCACCGCTAGCTGAACATTAATCCCATCACGACCTGAGCTCAAAGCTAACATTACAAGCTATGTACAACCATCACAAGTAACACGAATTCGACGTTCGGACTCAGTGGTTTCAGCGGTTTTGTCGGAAATTTACAAGCGCTTTTACATGCGAGTTTTTCCAACCGTCCCATGATTAGCGCTCCTCCGCCCGAGTCTGTGATGTGGTTTTTCAACCGTGATCCAGCCAGTTCGTGCTCTGTCTCCCATCCCCTAATTAGCATGTGTGGAAAACTTGAAAGTAAACAAATAAATCAATTTATACATTACCGAGCATGTTCGGCCGGCATCATGTGGGGCCGGCAGCCAGCGGTGGTGCGATCATCCTCCACGCCGGATGATGGGAGAATGATTTATCAAGTGCCTTTCTCCGGTCCGTCTTAAGCCGGCTCTGGTGATCGACGTGGCGACTATTTTTGGATCTTGAATCAGATTGTTTTATTTTGTTTTTCGTCTATTCTTTATTTATTCGCTTCGTTCACGATTTGCGGTCTGAAGTGCATTTTGATTCATGGTGGGTGAAAATCGGTGAATGGATGGAGAATATTTCGCACCACACGTCTCGGGGCGATGTGAAAATTGATATGACCGGGGCCACCATTTTCCGAGATTGTTTATTTTTGTTCGGCGGAAAATTTTACGATTGACATGATTGAAAATTTAATGCGGTTATTTATTTACTCTCGTTCTCTTTCTCTTCTCTCGTTCTCGTTCCAGGTAAGACTCGATTGCAGATGTTCGGCAAAAGCGATTCGCTGCGAGTGGTGATCGATTAAGTGAGTGAATTGGGCCGTTTCGAGAAGAGTATTTATGGGAAATGTAGTTGGTAATTTAACAGCTTTCGGTGGCATTTTGGATGCTTGATTTATTTTATTTTTTCCGGAAATATCTCGCGAGTGGGAGATAATATCACGAGTTTCTTTCAATTTGTTGAGAAACGAGTCACCAAATCCCGGTTAGAGCCAGTCTTAAAATGTTTAACCTGAGCTTTTATTACCGGTCTCCGACATAATTTTGCTTAATTAATTGGTTATTATTTCCTTTTGCGTATCACTCTTGGTTATTTATTGCCTCTCATAAACAGTAAAGATTAGAATTTCGGCTTAGTGACCCATTACGATGGATAGTTCCATTCTATTGAATCTCTCCCTAGTCCACGCAAAGACGTCATTGCTCGCCGAACCGGAACTGGATGCGAAAACAATCCTTCATTGTAATGGCCGCTTACTGGGGATGGTAATTATACGCACAGCTAAGCGATCGATAAATGCATTTTGCCAACCAGCCTCGTGCTGTCCGGGGCCTGCTGGCTTTCGTCGTTACTCGTGCCCATAAATATACGCAAACAAACCATCATAGGTTATAGGCGGAGGGCATCTATTTTCACTTACTTTTTATGTGAACCCGATCGTTAATGCTCGGAGTCCATGAGGGAGGAGAATGGCCTATACTGCCGCTCTTCGCATGTCCGTCCCATGTCGATTTTTTGTGATTTCGGTTTTTTTGCAGGAATTAGCTTTAAATTATCTGAACTTTCAGAAAAACTGATAAAAAAGTAGGCTTTGTTCCTGAAATATGGAAAATCAAAACCCGTTTGTTTTGTCCCATGTCGAAAATATTCGCATAACAGTCACGTGTTTTTCGTTGAATCGTCGAGGGCCAACTGAAGTTTCAAAGTGTTAATTTTTTGTAAAGTATAAACCGTACTATGCAGTAGAAGCAGTAGAGTAACACGGGGGAGGGGGGGGGGGGTCTTAGGATTCAACCTCCCCCCCCCGCCTTGAACCGCAACTTTAATAGGAAATTTTCTTTTCTGTAACTACTTTTTTTCAAAAAATTTCGACCTGAATGCCACCAGATATGCCACTGAGCAATGCTTCTTTTTGATCATTAAGCTTTATATCAAACTCATATTGCACGTTCAATTTGCTTTATTGATATTTATTTGAAAACACTCCATTTAAAGTTCATAGTAACACCATCACCAAACCAATTATGTTTCCTTTTGCTCAGGGAGGTCATTCCAGAACTGCTTCTGCTCCTCTTTGATGACCGGCAAAATAACATTCAGAAGCGCCTGCTTACGCTCGGTACTTATACCGATCGGTTGTTTGCGACGCAGAATGTTAGCCAAACTGAAATATTTATCATGAACTGTCTTCATTTGCTTCTTGGACATGATGCAGCAAGAAAGCATTTCTCCGCTGTCATCTACTGAGCTGCAGTAGCTCATTTCAAAGCTACCTTTTTTGAGAACAATCTTTCTGATATTCTCGATGTATGGCCGTGTTTTGCAGCGATTTAGCGTGTACTGCGAAACAGTCATCTTCATCTCAAAGAAGTCATTCGCAGCCATGTCCACCACAACAACATTCTGTTTGGCTTTTTTAACCACCTGCTTAAATTCAGGGAACGTTGATGTGGGATTACCGTGTCGCATAGCTTTCTCTACAGCTGCGTGGAAGGAGTCGGCAGCCATAAATGTATGACCGGACTCGAGAAACTTAAGAATGACTTCCTTTACTTTGGTTGTTTTTGCATTCAACAGAAAAATTAAGTAAAGGAACAAGTTCCAGTTTTTGTTCTGACTGGAACAATTGTCCAGCCAGAACGTAACTTTTTCCACTCCGTTGCTGCAGCACCAGTCGACAACTTTATCAAAGCAGCTTGTAATATCACCGGCAGACCTTCCAGAAGTAGACTCGTCCCAGACGCAGGCTAGAACGGGAAACGCTTGGGCATATCTGCCAACCGGGGCGAACGTCTCATTGAATGCCAATAAGCGCTGAGTGAAAACGATGGACTTCAGACCCTCCAAACGAGGCAGCTGAATGACCTGTTATTTGAAAATAAGTGAGAGCAGATTCAATGATCGAATACTTTCGAACATAACATTACAAGTAAATTACCTTCTGGAGATCAACAGCGAGTACAATTTCTTTTGGACGGATGTTATCGCCATCAGCACGGTACATTAATCTAGAGAGGGATGCCAATCGCAAATGTTCGACATGTGATTTGCATATTGAACATTTTGTAGTAATATTGTCTTCGTCGGTGTGTCCGGATGTATTCTGATGTAATGTTGCCGCAACGCATGCCTCGCATTGCTCGTGGCCTAGCTTCACCAATGAAATATTCATGCGTAACATTACACTTGAATAAAACGAATAATTGACCCTTAAGTCTGGAGCAGCTGAATCTTGATAATTTGTATGCATAGAAACTCCTGTTATATCAGATGGCAGATAATACCGGTTCGGAGCGTGAGCTCGTCGGTAGTGCGACACAGTTGGGTTGTATGACAGGATGTGCGATTTCACAGCTTCCTGTTTCAGTTTGCTCCTTTCGTATTTTCCACGCTTGGATGGCTTTGGGTTTCCATCAAAATCGCTATCGACGCATCGATATATAAAGTTTCTAAAAGTGGACAATATTCAATATTGATTGTTTACACAGAATAATGTTCACGACTTACCCGCAGTTATCTCCATACCCGATCGTGTTCAAGAAGAACTTTCGACATACACGTACATCGGTTCCATTAAACAAACGGAGGCAGAAAATGTACGAACAGCTCTTTTTCGGATCATTTGCAGTGAATTGGTTCTTGCGTCGGAGAGGTTCTGAGCTTCGATGTACGTTTTCCCTGATAAAACTTATTTGCTCCATTTTATCGAGCTTCCAGAACTGATCATGTACAATTACTCGTTCGTCCTTGGACACAATCTGGTCACAATTCTTCCGGCAACCACATTTCGCGATGATCAATTTGTGAGCCAAACGCCGGTTCTTCGCGATCTTTGCTTTCCGAATTTCTTTTTTGGTTCGTTTCCGCTTCCTGCTCTGGGTTTCAAAAAAACTTCCGTCGGAGTCCAGCACTTTCTCTTCAGAATCGGAACACTCCTCTGTAATCTCCGTTACATCCACTGGGTTTTCGACTGATTTCTGAATTTCTTTTGCTCCATATTTTTCCAGGAGGAACGTTTTCAGTGGAAACTTGTCATCACCGGGTTCATCATCGA
The DNA here is from genome assembly GCA_024533555.2 of Aedes koreicus. Taxonomy (NCBI): domain Eukaryota; kingdom Metazoa; phylum Arthropoda; class Insecta; order Diptera; family Culicidae; genus Aedes; species Aedes koreicus. The sequence continues at coordinate 86,222 of JAHHFK020000808.1, read as the reverse complement.
ATCCGATAAATTCTTCTTCGGAATCTTGCTCACTACCGTCACTACCGTATTCCTTCAATAATTCCAACGCAGACATGGTCAAAGTGTAGAAATAATTTAAATATTGGTTGTTTCCGGCACGTTATTTAAAAACAAAACAAGCGCATCAAACAAGCAAATTGAACGAATGGCCTACTTGTCAAATTATAGCCTACACTGAATTATGAAACGCCCCCCCGCTTCCATTCCCCACACACAAAAATGCAACGAATCATAAAAAAAATCCGATAAGGTATCTAATACAAACATCCTTGCGAAATATGGGAGGGGGGGACATAAAATACCAATATTTGTGTTACGTAATTAACGAACGAACCCTGAAATCAACAGGTGTATCCAGGATACATATACTTGATTGCATTAATTTATTTGAAAATTTAAAAAAGCAATGTAATAAATACACTCTTGATTACGAGACGGATATGCGAATATTTAGCTGATCTGGATCGAAAATTATTCGCATGTGCGTAACATTGCTGTTTTGGTGATAGAAAAATGTAATCTGTGACTTTTTTCAACTCAATTCAATTAATCTCGCTTATTCTAACCAACTTATAACAAATACATAGTTGAAAACTCTTTGCAGACACGAAATACCTGAAAATTGAACAAAATACTTCAATCGTCATTTTCTCCACTTGCTGTTTTTCGCTATGGGACGGACATGCAAAGAGGGGCAGTATAGTTGTTGCTTAGTTTGGAAAAGTTTAGTTTCAACGTCGTAAAAATTGGAAACATACCCGGGAGGGTACGTGCTTAGTGGTTCGTAGGTGCTCGTAAAGTGTTGTTGTAGTAAGTAGGAAAGTTCGAGTCGAGTCAAGTTCAGTACGTCACGTAAATCGTCGGTCGTTCGCGCGCGTCAAGAATAACGCTGGGTATTAGTTTGTTCTGTGTGGATTTCGGCCTCATAAAATGCTCGTTTTCTCTGCAGTTTTCCCAGGATGGAATAGAAGACGGGGGATAGATATGTAATTCGTGACTTCAATTGTAATAGGTTCTGTTCGTGGCTCAGTGGATGTGATTTCGGAATTGAGTGGTCTTTGATCATGAATTTATGCATGCACGAATTCCCACTCAGTGTGGGAGTCCATTTGAGAGTACCTCGTGTTTCATAATAACATTATCCAACAGATATTTTCATTTGATATGTATTCAGACAAATGTAAAAATGCAAAGACCGACCAATCAGTTTGGTTTCTTCAATAAGTAAACTTTTCGAAAATATTATTTTATTTCATAACCATCTCAATTTTTGCAGCAGAGCAATTTTGATTACGCCATGGGCATTCTACCCAATCAACTACCCATCAACTCTTAAGAGTTGCAAATTTAATTCGATCAAACAACCTAAATTTGTTCCACTGAAGTTGCTCTTCTAGACATAAGAAAAGCACTCGACAGTGTGTGGCAGGAAGGTTGAATTACGAAACTGCAAAAGTTAAATTTTCCGCTTTATCTCATAAAGACAGTTCGAAGCTACTTAGCTGATAGAACTTTGCAGGCAAATTACCAGAACTCCAAATCTGTCTTTTCCTTCATTCTGTATTAAGGGGGCTTTTAGCCTTAATTTTTCGGTGTAAATGGCTTTCACTGATCCAGGAACATCCTCTCCCTTCGGCGAGGTATAAAACTGTGGTCCCGGCAGAGTTTTATAATCGAGTTTTATGTAGGTTTCATCGTCCATGATAACGTAGCCCGATTTTTTGGTCAGCATTTTGTCGTACAGCCTTCGGTTTCACATTGATTTGCCCTGATTCTGAGCATTATTCAACCGACATCCCAAGTAGCATCACCTCAAAATGTTGAGTAAGAATTATCAAAATTCACTACGAACCTTTGGCAGGGATTGCCAAATCCTGATTCGCTGGATCCATTGGAAATCCTGACCAACTTAGTATTCCGAGAAGGATTGGCTCAGATTGCTGATCAGGTTCACCGTTCACAATAATTTTGAGCAGGTTTTATTAAAACTGCTAAGTAACATACTTCAGTCATAATAGGCTGAAGCAACCTGCTTACGACTAAAATAGGTCGTATAGCAGTTGCCTCAACTGTTTTTCAACTAGCGTGCTACTAGGAATGCGAGCATTGCACAGCATGTTGAACATGTTTCATGTTTCGGTAAGCATCCTAAACAGGACTTGAGAACTTATAATTTTTACCGGGGCTTGCTCAAAATAATGAATAAGATTTGCCCTAGAGGCGAATGAATTCTTAAAGATTTAAAGCCTCTCTAATAAAAAAAAAAATGCTCACAACACTGAGCAGGAATTTCTCGATATTATGTTTACCCTTCTTACCAGTGCTGTACATTTTCATGACGATTATAAGACTATGACCATCATCTTCTCATGATCATTCCAACTCACGAATGATGGTCAAATACTATGTCACTCAAAAACAGGTTGATCTCATTCGACCATTTGTGACAAAAGCCTTCATGACTGCCCGAGAATGTTATATGAAGGGAGGGAAAAAAATGAATCACTAACTAATTATCTGTAAGAACGATATGCAAGACAAATTATTTTCGGCATAATAGATGGAAGGAGGTTTTGATTTCGATGTGTGAAAAGAACCAAAACATTCCAGACTATTTGTAGAGAGTTGCCGTCTTCGGCAATGTTTTTCAGTATGTCATTAGTCGTCTTGTGAGATTATCATATTAGTTCCAGATCTTGCCACAGAGATGGCGCCGCAGTCTATCTTACATTTAAATGACATTTGTCGTCTTTTGATATCATCATATTAGTTCGTGATTTTGGCGCTGCGATGGCGCTGCAGTCTATCTTTGTCGAATGAAGTTCTAGAGATTTGCCATCTTCGGAAAAGTTTCTCCTTGTGACATTTGTCGTGTTTTAACGTAATCATATTAGTTCCAGATCTTTCAGCATAGATGGAGCTGTAGTCTATGTTTGTCAAATGAAGCTCTAGAGAGTGGTCGTCAGCAATAAGCTCTTTTCCTAATTAATCTTTAGAGAATTGCCTTCGTCGGTAATGCTGTTCAGTATATACACTGATAGGCAAAATAAAGTGCCCACCTCATCGTTTTCTCAATTTCTCTCATTTACTTGGTTCAAATTAAAGTAAACACACTGTATTTTTTTTATTATCTTATTTTTTATATTCTTTTTAAGTTTCACTTATGGAATACTAAAAAAAAGGAGTTTTACTGAAAAAAAAAAAAATCAATTTGTGTTGAAAAATAAACAGTGACAAAATAAAGTGCCAACTTCAATTAGGCTACAGAAAACATAAATTAAAGTAAAATAAAAGCATTTCAATAATTGATGTGTCCTCCTTTGGCCTTCAGGACCTCCTGCAGGCGCTTTGACGACCAGGTTCTTTAGGTGCTGTGGATCTTCCCAGGCGCGCTCCAGGGCTTCAAAATAGTTATTTTTATTGGTAACACCAGTTTTGTCAACCCTGGCATCGAGAATCGCCCACAAATTCTCGATGGGATTGAGGTCCGGGCTTTGTGGAGGCCATTCCAGCGGTTTGATCCGACAAGACCGGAAGAAAGACTTGGTCTTCTTGGCAGTATGCTTCGGGTCGTTGTCCTGCTGGAATACGAACTTCTCTTCAAGGCCCGTCTGGATCAGCGAAACCTCCAGATTTTCTCGCAGGATGTTGATGTAAGAATCTGCCGTCATTATCCCGTCGATTTTCACAATGCTTCCCACTCCACCCCACGAAAAACACCCCCAGACCATCACATTTCCTCCTCCATGCTTCATCGTGCCTTGGATGTGGCGCTCCTGAAGCTCCTCTCCCGATCTGCACCAAACACGAACCCGCCGCTTTCGGTTAAACAGCTCGAATTTTGATTCGTCCGTCCAGAGAACCGTTTTCCAGAACTCTAGGGGCTTATCAGCATGCTCCTTAGCAAACTTAAGCCGTTTGGCTTTGTTTGCCTTGCTGATAAATGGGCGCTTCCGGGCAAGTTTGCTATTCAACCCCTGTGCTACGAGACGGCGACGAATAGTTCGACCGGAAACTGATAACTGAAGGGTTTCCTGGATCTCGCGGACAGTTACCTTCGGGTTCTTCTTGACTTCGCGCATGATCTTGGTGTCCGTTCTCGCATCCGTTTTCCGCTTCCTGCCTCTGGCAGGGCGATTCACCACTGATCCAAACGTTTAAAGCTTCAGAAGAATTTTGCCAACCGCTGCCTTACTGATACTGTACTTCTTAGCGACAGCCCGGTGCGATTCACCGTTTTGCACATCACGAACGACCAATTTTCGGATACACAAGGGAATTGCTTTCGAAAGCACTGCGTTCTCCATTTTTTTCAATTGAATCAAATGCGATCACGTATACAAATGCACCAGGTTGAGCCGTTTGCTTCAAAACATGTCAAAATATCAAAACATAAACAATCGAGGGGTCTTCCAATGGAAACTTATCGAAAACATATTGATTTTTGAAGTGGGCACATTATTTTGTCACTTTTTTTTTGTTTTTGTCAACACATTGATTTTTTTTTCTTTAAGTAAAACTCCTTTTTTTTCAGTATTCCATAAGTGAAACTTAAAAAGAATATAAAAAATAAGATAATAAAAAAAATACAGTGTGTTTACTTTAATTTGAACCAAGTAAATGAGAGAAATTGAAAAAACGAAGAGGTGGGCACTTTATTTTGCCTATCAGTGTATGAGAGACCCCTCTTTCAGTGAGCGGAGAGAGAGAGAGAGAGCGAGAGAGTCTCAAATCACAATAGAAACATTTCTTGCCTTCGAAAACCTCCACATGCCAAATTTGGTTCCATTAACTTGATAAGTTCTCGAGTTATTCAGAAATTTGTGTTGCATTTATATGGGAAACCCCCCTCCCTCCCCCTTCCAGATCGCGGAGGATATCTCAAAAATCCTAAGTATAGAAACATTTCTCTCCTCCAAAATTCTCCACATGCCAAATTTGGTTCCATATACTTGATTAGTTCTCGTGAATTATGCACAAATTTGTGTTTCATTAGTAAAAGATGTTTCTCCCTGTCTTTGATCTTTTGGAGGTTTCTGGAGTTACTTAGAAACATTTCTTGCCTTCAAAATCCTCCACTTGTCAAATTTGGTTCCATTGACTTGGATTAGTTATGCAAAAACTTAAAAGCCATTTGTATGGGAGCCCCTCCTTATTAAAAAAATTACCAGAGAGAGGAGGGGGTCTCTGAACTACTGTAGAAACATTTATTGCCTTTAAAAATCCCCGCAAGCCAAAATTTGGTTCTATTTGCTTTATTAGATCTTAAAGGGCGATACGGTCAAAATTTGGTCAATATCAACTTGACGTATTTCTTTCAATTTTGCATTTAAAAAACCTGAACACCCCTCATTTTGAAGGTGTGTGTGTAGAATGTTGCTCCTATTTTGATTTTGGAATTCACTCTTCAGTTGTCAAAATGCCGTCCAAGCAAGAAGAGCAGCGTATCAAAATTTTGCTCGCGCATCGCGAAAATCCGAGCTACTCGCACGCAAAGTTGGCAAAATCGCTAAAAGTTGCCAAATCAACCGTTACAAATGTAATTAAAGTGTTTGGGGAACGTTTGTCGACAGCCAGGAAGTCTGGATCGGGGGGAAATCGAAAACCGGAAGCCGCTGAGACGACAAAGAGAGTTGCCGGTAGTTTCAAGCGAAACCCTAACCTATCTCTCCGAGATGCCGCAAATAAGCTGGGTGTATCGTCTACAACCGTGCATCGAGCCAAAAAACGAGCCGGACTATCGACTTACAAGAAGGTAGTGACTCCAAATCGCGATGATAAACAAAATACGACGGCCAAAGCGCGATCCCGGAGGCTGTACACGACGATGCTGACGAAGTTTGACTGCGTGGTAATGGACGACGAAACCTACGTCAAAGCCGACTACAAGCAGCTTCCGGGACAGGAGTTTTATACGGCAAAAGGAAGGGGAAAGGTAGCAGATATTTTCAAGCACACGAAACTGTCAAAGTTCGCAAAGAAATATCTGGTTTGGCAAGCCATCTGTACCTGTGGCTTGAAAAGCAGCATTTTCATAGCTTCCGGGACTGTCAACCAAGAAATTTACGTGAAAGAGTGTTTGAATAAACGTCTGCTGCCTTTCCTGAAGAAACACGGTTGTTCCGTACTGTTTTGGCCGGATTTGGCATCTTGCCATTACGGTAAAAAGGCCATGGAGTGGTACGCCGCCAACAACGTGCAGGTGGTTCCCAAGGACAAGAACCCTCCCAACACGCCAGAGCTCCGCCCAATTGAGAAATACTGGGCTATTGTCAAGCGGAACCTAAAGAAGACCAAAAAAACTGCTAAGGACGAGCAGCAGTTCAAGGCAAACTGGCTTTCTGCGGCGAAGAAGGTGGACAAGGTGGCTGTACAAAATCTGATGGCAGGGGTCAAGCGTAAGGCCCGGCAATTCGGATTTGGAAAAGCGGAAGCCTAACTGAATATTTTTTCTGAATTTTATACTAATTGAGTAATCGGATGTGAGGTTCTTACGAACTATGAAGGATGCATCCTCATAGACGACCAAAAATACGCGAAGATGGACTATGGGCAGCTTGCCGGAAAAAAGTTCTATACAGCCACTGGTCGAGGTGATGTCCATTATTGCCAATAAATTCACAAGAAAGCTAGGTATTTGCAGCTGCAGACAAAATACCCAGGTTTTTTCGTGGCAAGCAAGACTATGGATTCCCAAATGTACAAGCAGGAGTGCATGAAAAACGTGTTCTTCCATACAACAAAGCTAAAAATGGACCTGTAAAGTGTTGGCCTGATTTACCATGCTGCCACTACAGCGGAGAATTACTACAGTTGTATCGAGACAACGGCATGGATTTCTTCGAAAAGGACATCAATCCACCCAACTGGGCTCAATTTCGCCCAATTGAGAAATATTGGGCGGCTGTCAAACAGAAGTTGAAGAAGGGTGGGAAGGTAACTCGGGATGCAACAGAGATGAAGAGATGGTGGAACAAAATGACCGCTAATGTTAGCCAGTAGAGTGTCCGAAATGTGATTAGTGGTATTCGAAGAAAAGATTTCATCAAAACCAAATCGGAATAACTTTTTTTTCGGTATTTTTCCTTCAAAGTGCAGTATGTTGCTTTCATTTTGAGTACTCAACATTTTTATTTCATTAACATGGTTCCGAGATAGATCCGATTTATTTTGGGTCCAGATATTAAATGACTCAAGCTTTAGGATTTGCTTGGAATCCTTAGTAAGCCCACAGTTCCTAGCAAGATTCTATTTTGCTACAGAACAAGATACGTTCGCCAAATCTTAGTATTTTACATTAGGAATTTCGAACAAGATGTGTTCAGAACATAATATAATAAAGCTTGATCCGCTTAGTAATGGAACAAACTCTTTTACTTATTACAGCGCTCCTAAGTGAACGTTTTCGGAAGCTTTTGACTAACAATTACAATTTTTTCCACAATTTTTTTGAGTTCATTAAACACTCTCGTTAGTCCCCTGCTAAATCCACCGTGGTCCGCGTCCAAGCTGACTAATGTGTTGAATTTTTCTAGAAACACTGTATGGCGCATGCTTAAAACGCATCGGGAAACCTTGACGACGACTCGGAAGCCTCAAAGTAAACGCCGGAGTGGCACTTCCAACCGTCAACTCCATGGAAAGGTCGTGAGGTCCATCTGAAGAAAGCCAGGTACCCAGGTTGAGTAAAAAGTATGATGCCACCTATAGTACAGTGCAGCGAATTCGCTATCGCGATAGGCAACCCAATAGATCACTTCAAGCAGAATACCGATGCTAGAAGCCGTGCTCGACCTGATAATCAATTCCGGTGGATGCATACGTATGGATGATGATACCTTTGCCAAGGCCAACTTTGGACAACTTTCAGGACCAAAATTTTACAAGACGAAGGCTGAAGGAGGTGTCCGTCAGATTCAAATTTGGTTTTGCGCATAAACTCGCATGCAAATATATGATCTGGCAGGGAATTTTCAACTGCAGCCAGAAGACAAAGGTTTTTTTTTTCACTGAGAAAATGATGAACTCGGAGGTTTAGAAAACATGTCATCAGAAGCGAACTTTGGCCTTCATCACATGATCACAGTCACATCACAGTCACATGATGGACCGGTGACATTTTGGCCGGATCTTGCGAGTCACCACTACAGCCGGGAAGTACAACAATGACAACGGAGTCCAGTTTGTTCCGAAACTCTCAATCCACCCAATTGTCCCCAGTTCAGGCCCATTGAAAACTAATGGACAATTATGAAGAGAAAACTGAAGGTAAAAGGTAAGTCATCAAAACGGCAGCTCAGATGAGAAATTGGTAGGGTATAATCGGCAAAACAGTGGGCGAGAACGTTGTGCGCCACTAGACGGATCGAATTAAGGAAAAAGTTTGAGAATTCCTTCGAAACCGCGACGAATATTTCGTTTCGTATTTTTTTCTTAAAATGTAAGGAATAGTATGCACTTTAGTGAAAAACGTTTTCAAATCTTTTCATTGTTATCCGATATAGACCCAAATGATGTTGTTCCATTACTGAGTGGGACTTGGTTTATAATGAATGATGAAGAGCGTATAATGTTTATCCGAAATGAAAAATAATCTTATATATTACCGCTTTGGATTTGCGGGTTATGCATATCAATGGTTCGAAGGCTGTACTCCCTCAAGCATTGCTTGAGCCAGCTCCTTTTCCGCCATAAAGGGTGTCCACGATGAAATTGCCACACACAAAATTGATTCGCAAAATTCGAGTTTTCATCCGATTGCCATCAAATTTTCAGGGGTTGAGAAATAACTATTAAACTTCATTTTACCATTTTACTCGTATTTTATTTACAGTCCATACGCAAATGCCCTCACCTTGGCCTTAACCCCGGCCATAAGATTCTGCACAACCTGTGAATCAACCGTTTTTTGCATGTAAACCCATACTTTCTTCAGTTCCTCGACTGTCTTCACTACCTTAGGTCGTTTAAGAAGGTGCTGCTTCATAATCGCCCAGTACTTCTCGATGGGGCGGAGCTCCGGAGTGTTGGGAGGGTTGAACATTTTCGGCACGAAATTGACCTTATTGTCCGCATACCACTTCAGCACGTCCTTGGAGTAGTGGCATGAGGCCAAATCCGGCCAGAAGATTGTTGGGACGTTGTGGGCCTTCAGGAGAGGAAGCAGCCGCTTCTGGAGGCACTCTTTTATGTACACCTGTCCGTTCATCGTGTCCTGGGTCACGAAAGGTGCAGTCCGCTTCCCGCTCGTGCAGATGGCTTGCCAAACCAGGAATTTCTTCGCAAATTTGGACATCTTCTGAGTGCGGACATGCTCCGGAACGCTGAACTTATCCTTGGCCGTGAAAAACAGGTTGCCGGGGATCTGTTTGAAGTCGGCCTTCACATATGTTTCGTCGTCCATGATGCAGCATTCAACTTTCGTCAGCATGTTGAGGTACAACTTCCTGGCACGGGTTTTGGCGGACTTGTTCTGCTTCTCGTCGCGATTAGGGGCCTTTTGTACCTTGAACGTTCGAAGCCCAGCCTTAGTTTTGGCCTTCTCGACAAAACTTCGGCTTAGGTGCAGCTTCTTAGCCACATCCCGAGCGGAGGCGTTCGGATTTCGGTTGAAGGCCCCAACTACGCGGTTGTGATTTTTGGTGTTGTACGGAATACTTTTTCCTTCACTTCTGGGCTTCCGATCGGTGGTCAACCGTTCCTCGAACCGCTTAATCACTCGCGACACCGTGGAATTCACGATTCCCAACGTTTTAGCGATGGAACGATGCGAGAGATCCTTGTTCTCGTGATGAATGCGCAAGATTTTATCACGCACGAGCTGTTCTTTCGACTCCATTTCCGCGAGTTTTGAACACAGGACTTTAAAACTTGCAGGATGTAAATAATGCACTATGAACTAAATCCACCCAAATTTTCATTAAATTCTACCCAACGGTTAAAAAGTTAGAGCAATTTCATAGTGTGGCAATTTCATCGTGGACACCCTTTACTATGGTTCTTAATGGTTTTTTTAGGCGCTTGTTTGCTTCCATAAACAGTCTGACATTATAAAAAATCAGGTACTATGATTAACACATTAATTAGAACGTAGTAGTTTTTTTCGTTGTCTTCCTTGTGAAGAGACTTTAACTCCTCTTTTATCTTTTTTATCGACGATTTTAAGTTATTCATTTTTAGCTTATTTTGCTCTTACTTGCTTGCTAGCTCCTTCCGTTTTTCTTCTCCTTCGTCTTCCTTTTTCAGTTTTTGACGTTCCAAATGTTGCTTATAATTTGTATATGCTTTGTTAGCCGCCATGAGCAATTCTTTGGTGAGAACTAGATGCACACACTTAGAAATTGTGAATTTTTCTCGAGACGTAATTCATGCTTGAAAAATGTTGGGAAACGTAAAGAAAGATTTCGTGTTAAATTATGTCTCCTGAAACTGACACATACGCAATTCGACAAAAGATGTGTTTGATTGAATTTATTTTCTCATTTCTTTCAACTCATTCTTATGTGCTAAAAAACGCTTGCTTGTGTCGGTCTCAGGGGACAGAAATTTACAGGACGTTTTGGTAGTGTGCGGCTCATTTCCGAATGACTTCAATCACCATCAACGAATTTAATGTTCTCTCACACATTGATGATCGATCGTCGTTATGGTTCCTATCCGTTGTCGAAGATCCTCGCTCGACATCAGTATTTCCATGGGATGCCGTCAAAACTGTTATTACAACAGCCGATACGAACGGATATTTAGTTTCACCTATAGTTGTCGTCATGCTAAAGAAGTGATTCCAATAGTCCTTAATTCTTCCTTTTGTACTGTCTTGCATATATATTTCATTTGATTTGAGCAGGTTCCACCCATTTATTAGCAAATCGGTTTGGATTTCTAACGGAAGTGAATTCGCGATCTGTAGAATATCGTTAGAACTACGACTAAATTTTTAATTCGATGTACTTATGCATCGACTATGCTTAACGAAGGCGTTTCGAATTCCTGATTTGTTTAATATATGCTTACAAGAAGCGATATAATGTTATTTAGCTTTATGCAATAAGCTTGCCCTTCAATTTAGTCAAGTCAGCCGTTATTGCATCCCCTATAATAAAATTTTCCGGAGGTAATAACATTGTCAAATATATCTTGAGGTAGTACTGTATCAGCAGGCCACACTTCCGCTTTGCATAGTCTGTTCACGATAGTACGTTGATAGTACGAGCTAACATTTCGAGTTCTGAATGCATCAAATGTATAATTTAAAAAAAGCTGGTATTAGGACTGCAAAAATTAGTGCTGTGCAGTTACTAGGGTTTATAACACCTAGCGTAAGCATTTCAGCTTTCACATAGTTAAGTTTCCAATACCATACCATGTCATATCGTGGGCACTGATTAGATTGAACAGCTATAATCGCAAATATGCGGCGCTCAACTGCACAAAGGTACGAAATCTAGTTGCAGACATTCACTTTGAACCCCGAGTTTTTTTCGATTTAAACTATTCAACGGGGTCCACTGTCTAAACGGGGTCTAAATACACTGTTCGAAATGATTTTGTTGACCAAAGATGTTTCTTTGAACCGTGAAATAATTAACAAGTACAGGCCACTGTTCAGTAATTCTTTCTGTTGTTTCTTGCAGAGATAATCACCATGTAACTTGTTTAATGAAACGGTGTGATGGTAGTCCAAGTTCTTGCTGTATTTTCTCAAACTCTTCTAGTCGAGATCACTAGCGTTAACTGCCTCAACATGAGAAGATTTTCTGCGGTAATACAGCATTCTGCAAAGCATTATTCAACTTATCAAGGATATCAAGGATTTGAAGATGCGTTGAAACAATCTGGGACTTCGACTTTGACCAGAAGGGAGTGGTTATTTGTAATTCGTTTTTCCCTGCCAAATTCGCTGTCGCATCGCAGCATAAGGTGTACAGAGAATTACGCGCATCTTCCAGCACAATCTCCCGGTAAAAGTGCTAAAGCAACAATCATTCAAAAGCCAGGAAAAGCCTGGATATTGTTAAGGCCTTACCGCAAATTGTACAGAACACTTCGTTATCACAATGTTTTCGGGCCTACTCCTTAGGATTTGTTTTCTTCAACCATTGAGGGCGGAAAGTGCATTTCCCCATACTGTTCTAAAAATGAACCAAACACCAATAATTATTTTCCATGTTCAGGATTGGTTCTTCTGAATTGAAATGACATTCAAATAATAAAAAAGAAAAAAAAGTGACTCCAATTTTCAGAGAATAGTGACTTTAGTGACTTTTTAGTGAGTGCCTTGAAAATTGTGACCAAGTCACTAAAAAATGACCCGCTACCAGCCCTGTCAACGAGATGTTTTTAATGATTCTGTATCGAGCACGATGAAGAGCAGCCTTGACGTACCACAAGGGAGTGTATTAGGGCCTATTTCATTCATTATATAAATTGATAACATGCGATAAGTCTTGCGATTTTGTGATATTAATCTTTTTGAACAATGGTACACGGTAACTATTGCAGCTTAACACATCTAACATTTGAATCCAGATTTACGTTTAATACGTAGATGGTTGAAATAGAAACTGTTAAAATTAAACATAAGTAAAACTAAATTCATGGTAATTTCGCGAAATCGAGTTACTGAAGACGTCTCTGTTGGTATTGATGATGATACAATTGATCGCATGCGTGAGATTAAATATCTTGGCGTGATTCTTGATGAGAGATAAAAATTTGACTCTCACATTGACGATGTGATCAGAGAAAACAGCCAAGAGGTATGTTTCTTATTTGATGCTCTCCAGTGGCTATCGGTGAAACAGAGAGTTGTTTATTCAACAATGGCGTTCATTTTTAAATTAGTTAACGGGTTTGCTTCCTCGATATTTGTACAATCGAATTGAGAAAGGAAGTGATATTCAGATTTATCACAAAAAATGTTGTTGTTAGAATGTTAGAACAATTTATTGTTTGTACGAAGCTTTGGTCAAAAATTGTTGCAGCAACTTGAGTTACTTGAATGAGTCACATTCAAGTTGCTTCACCCGGTTTTTAACATGTGTGCTGATAGGAAATGTCAGAAATGTCTTGAAAATGCGGTTGTTTGCCAATTACTGGCAATGTCCTAGATTTTGTAGGTCTTTTTAATCAATGGGCTAAGCTCACGAAAATTCGGGAAATCAAAGGCATTTTAAAATTTATTATTTCGCTGTATAGTGATGGGAAATGATCCAGGAGTTTGTCTTTATATATAATCAGATCGCTTCTGCATTTGTGAGCAAATCTGAGTACATTGTTATTCAATAATAAAGATGATAAATAAATGATGGTGTATCTTAACTAATTGAATCAATCTTATAGTAAGATTAAAGACAAAGGTAAAAAAAATCAACTTGTTGGTCTGGAATCTGTGCCTAATCCCGTAAAAATTGAGTAAACTAACTGAATAATACCAATGCAAACAATGCACATTTTTCCTGCTTACATTTTTATTTTTTATTATTTTTGTCAGCATCATATTGAAACAACTATAAGCGAACTTGATACTCATCTTTGAAGATGACCAGCCAAGACGTCAAATTCTGGAACTGCATTTCGAGCAAATGTCACTTTCCGCTTCAAAGTTATCACAAAGGCAAAGTATGCGCATTATTACGAACGCAAGGAAATGGATACAAAAAAAAATCTGTCACAAATTTCCCTGGAAAGGAAGTGTCGATTTTCCTTCATTGGCTTCTTCAAGAGCTAGTCAGCTACCGACTGATGAAAAGCGGTCGGTTTTGTTTTTTTGCTCCTTCCTGTAGTCTGCCGAATGAATCCGGAGACAATGCGCGATGCGACATCTAAATTTAGCTTCCAGAGAATGCACGACGGAAAAATGCAGCCGCGAGGCACGCAACGGAACAGCAACAATAAGAATGCTTTTTGTGTGTCTCGGTAGTTCGGCACGTCAACTTTAACCGAACAGTAGCGAAGACGGAGAGATGTGGAGATGGATTGATGGATTTGTCGGGCCACTACACTGTCGTCGGATTACACGTGGAAAACATGCGGAATTCTAATTCTAGACCCGCGTGGAAGAGGAGACGGCCTAGCAACAGAGAAAAAGGTCCGAGTTTCATTACCGGTGGGTGTTTTCGAGGGGGAATTCCTACTGCCAGCCTCGTGGTGTGCTTTTGTGGTATGTATGAAGATCAGAGACAATTGCTTAAAGGGCGAAGCGGCTTAAATACAATAGGTTAATGCTGATTTAAAAGTTCGAGGTATACGATAGTGATTATTGGTCTAAACAGCATTTCATTGTAATTGACCACACATGCTTGAGTCAAATTAACAAATAAATTAACTTGTACAAGCGTTCAACCGAACCGTACGAACCAAACGAAGGGCATCGTAACATGCCAATCTGCATCGCCTGCATGCCCCAGAATAAGTTTTGGTTCTACTTGACGATGAAACAGCAAATCCAAGCTTGTTTTTATCCTTTTGGGTGTCTGGGTAAACTAAAACCGACTCAAATCATCATCAACAGCCGCGTGTAAAGGGACCCACTGGGCTATTCCTGTCTTATGACATCATCCGCTAATTATTACACCATCTTCCAGCGAACGGGACGACAAAACCACGTCGGCTCCACGTGATTTGCGCCATGAATCTGTCTACGACGACGATGAGGATGGCGGCAAATTAATAGAGAAAAAAAGAATTGTAAATTTGCACCACACGCGAACAACCTTCTTCCCATTACTGTGCCAGTAAAGTCTTGTCCACAGCCGTCATCGACTTAACGTGCAAATTTATTTTTACCAACATCCTGATGCAACTAACATACATTTATGAAATCGCATTTGTTGTATCTTCCAGTTTTTCGCATTACGACTTTGAGAATATCATCCGCAAAGAAGACGACTCGTCGTGTAAGGGAAAGGTGTTATTATATTGCTTCCATTGCAATTCGCTGCATTTATTTTTAGGGCCTCTCATGCGCACTTTGAAACAAAGAGAGAGGAAATCTCATCCGGATGCTTATTGGAATGTGATCCAAATGAAAGGAAGTGCAATAAAGAACCCATTCCGTCGAACCACAATGTCTTGGAGTTCAGACAATTATCAGACCAATTATGTCTTTCGACCATTTGAAAATCCTGAAACAACTATCCATTTCCTATCAAACAAACAAGACTATGTCAAACAAGATGGCTAATATAAACTCAATCCACTAGCAAAGCATAAAACATAGACATCCCGGAGAAAGAGACATGAACTTGACACATGTGAAAACAAACAATTAACTCTTTCGGTCCAACTAGAAACAGGGAAGAAAAAATACCCAAACTATCTGTATATCAAACGAGGAGGAGCCGCAAAATATTAACATCTATCGTAACCCTTCTTGGCTCTGTTCACAAATGGCTTTGTTATTACATTTGGTTCGTGTTTACACGCGCTAAACGGCGATCAATCAGCGCACGCACGCACACCGTTTATGAGTGTCATGCGCGAGAAGTGCGAGGTTTTCCAGCCGAAGCGTTGGGGGGGAAAGACCACGACCACACTAAGCGGAAGCGAGTGGGTTCAAGAAGTTCATCGAACAACGTGTGTCACCAGCAGTAGCAGTACTTGGTACAACAACAACGACGACGACTACCGCAGATGGGTGCTGTCAGTCAAGGTAGGAATACTGACAAATCCCGAACGGAAGCAAAGTTGAAACCATGCCACAGTTCATGCTGATTCGAAGAATGTTTTGGAAGTTTAGTATTACTCTCATAGATTAATAAAGGTTATTTTTTTTATGTTTGATAACAATCATATTAGCGAAAATTTGGAGCATTACGAAAAATCAGCTCAGCTTTTGAATGTGAATAACTCACACATTCTGCGTTAAAATTTCTTAGCATTTGCATCAATCCATTGGAAATCTTTCTACGCATCTTCTTAAACATTCAATTAACATTGTTCTGACGGAGAAAAGGTGCAAACGTTTTTTTTTGTGTATTGCACCAAACTTGGAGATTTTTTTCATCTACCACCCATTTGTAGAAATCTCAGTTTTTGTGCCGATTGGATCGGCCCTTCGGCAAATGGGACCACCCGCTTTAGTCAAGTTTTTGATAAAATGCTTTTTCGCAATTGCTTGCAGGTCCGAAACCGTTATATCTGAAAACGATCTGTTCGATGCTTTTTGAAGGAAATTATTCAAAAAAAATTCAGAAAAAAATATAATTTTTGGGCAGCAGTGTTTTGACTCTATTCCTCGTCAGGATGACCGAAATTTTCTCGAGGCTACCAGTGGGCATCTTCATTTTTGTCTACACGGATGACATCGTCCTGATGATCGAGAGGAGCACAGTAGTTGCCCTCTGCAAAAAAAAAACTGGCACAAGCTGTGCGGTACGTCGAGAACTCCGCCACAATCTCCAGTTTTCAGCTATCATCGAAGAGAAGCGACTTCACGCATATCTGCGGTAAAAACCACCGGACAGTGGCTACACCTATCACTCTCGGAGGCTGTCCCATCACGCAGCGGACTTCAATCAAAATCCTAGGTGCTAGACTCGAACGCTCCTTATCGTTCCGACAGCACTTCGATGAGCGAGTTAAAGCAAACTGCCGTGCACGACTGAACCTCCTCCGGACCATCGCCGGACGACACGCAAACTGCAACCGGCCAACCAGGTTTCGAGTTACTGCAGCCATCGTCAACAGTAGAATCACATACGGCCTTGAGATAACCAGCCTCGCCAGACCAGACCAGAGCCTAACCATACAACACAGCCATTCGGATTGCTTCAGGCCTACTCCCATCAATTGCGTCAGCCATTTGCCGTCGAGTTGTCGGATACTTGGCAAAAACCAGTGGGTCCAGCGATGGAGAGTTCCTTCTAGGGGAGGCCAACCTACTCCTACGTACCCTCGCCAACCAGATACTTCCATAGGTGACCGAGGTTCACTGGTGTGGAGCCAAGTGCTGGAACCAGCCAGCCGTAGCGATCGACGACACACTCCGTAGGGCCATTAAAGGGCGATACGGTCAAAATTTGGTCAATATCAACTTGACGTATTTCTTTCAATTTTGCATTTAAAAAACCTGAACACCCCTCATTTTGAAGGTGTGTGTGTAGAATGTTGCTCCTATTTTGATTTTGGAATTCACTCTTCAGTTGTCAAAATGCCGTCCAAGCAAGAAGAGCAGCGTATCAAAATTTTGCTCGCGCATCGCGAAAATCCGAGCTACTCGCACGCAAAGTTGGCAAAATCGCTAAAAGTTGCCAAATCAACCGTTACAAATGTAATTAAAGTGTTTGGGGAACGTTTGTCGACAGCCAGGAAGTCTGGATCGGGGGGAAATCGAAAACCGGAAGCCGCTGAGACGACAAAGAGAGTTGCCGGTAGTTTCAAGCGAAACCCTAACCTATCTCTCCGAGATGCCGCAAATAAGCTGGGTGTATCGTCTACAACCGTGCATCGAGCCAAAAAACGAGCCGGACTATCGACTTACAAGAAGGTAGTGACTCCAAATCGGGATGATAAACAAAATACGACGGCCAAAGCGCGATCCCGGAGGCTGTACACGACGATGCTGACGAAGTTTGACTGCGTGGTAATGGACGACGAAATCTACGTCAAAGCCGACTACAAGCAGCTTCCGGGACAGGAGTTTTATAAGGCAAAAGGAAGGGGAAAGGTAGCAGATATTTTCAAGCACACGAAACTGTCAAAGTTCGCAAAGAAATATCTGGTTTGGCAAGCCATCTGTACCTGTGGCTTGAAAAGCAGCATTTTCATAGCTTCCGGGACTGTCAACCAAGAAATTTACGTGAAAGAGTGTTTGAATAAACGTCTGCTGCCTTTCCTGAAGAAACACGGTTGTTCCGTACTGTTTTGGCCGGATTTGGCATCTTGCCATTACGGTAAAAAGGCCATGGAGTGGTACGCCGCAAACAACGTGCAGGTGGTTCCCAAGGACAAGAACCCTCCCAACACGCCAGAGCTCCGCCCAATTGAGAAATACTGGGCTATTGTCAAGCGGAACCTAAAGAAGACCAAAAAAACTGCTAAGGACGAGCAGCAGTTCAAGGCAAACTGGCTTTCTGCGGCGAAGAAGGTAGACAAGGTGGCTGTACAAAATCTGATGGCAGGGGTCAAGCGTAAGGCCCGGCAATTCGGATTTGGAAAAGCGGAAGCCTAACTGAATATTTTTCCTGAATTTTATACTAATTGAACTTGAAAAAGAAATTTAATTTGATTTTTTAAATAAACGATTTCACCGATTTACACGCGTTTTCCCTTGACCAAATTTTGACCGTATCACCCTTTAGGGCAGGAGCAAATCCGCAAGCGGTGCAAGCATCGTTCCGTGAGCTTGTCGACCATTTATTTTCCGAACACCGCATCAACCGACCAGCACTTCGCCCAGTCCCACAAGCTCCTGAAACAATATTCGATTTTTCCGGCCGAAGCTGTAGCTGTCTGGCTTGCAGTGACCACCCCTTCAGACCGCCCAATTGCCTTCTTGACTCAGCCGGCGTTGTTGCGGCCCTCGGTTCAAAAATCCCAAACCATCCTTGGATCCAGGTAATCATTATGCAATCCCTGCCCGGAACAACATTCGCATGGATACCCGGTCACCACACCACACTGTCCTGGAGACGACACCAAAAAGTGGCTTTCAGAAACAATCTCGAACGCCTGGTGCAACGAATGATCACAGTGCCAGGACCCACTTATACAGAAAATAAAAGGTACCGTAAACCGATGGGAGGACCCACCTGACCACCCACAGCAGCAGATACTGTCGCGCCTTCGTTCTGGACTCACAAGAGCATCCCACAACATGTCCGGAAACGGACCCTTCCACGTAAGCTGCACCTTATGTAACACGCATCACTCAGTAGAACATTTCCTATGCCATTGCCCCCAGTACGAGGGACCACCAGTTCTTCGGAAACTCAGGCAGCATAAGGGACGTCCTTAGGGAAGAAGAGAGAAGCCGCAGTGGTCGGCTTCCTTAATGAATCACACCTGTACGACGCCATTTAAATACCGAATCTATCAACCCGCCAAACTGACGAGGCGGGGTAGAGGCTCTGCCGGTGGTGGAATTCTCAATGATGCCTGCCACCCCCCTTTCCCAAACCCAAACGATCCAATATTTGCCCACAACATTTCAACCCATACCACACCAACCCAACGCTCTGACCACGGACAACCCCAACCGAGACGAACCAGGCACATGCTGAAACTCTCATTAATAAAGAAACCAACCAGTACTAAAAAAATGTATCATAGAACAGCACTATTTTGACTAGTTTAAATGCACCAATGAAGGCAGGCGTCGTGTAACCTCACTTATAACATGTGCACTAACTTTCACACTCAGATTAAATGCCTAATTTCAGGGGACGACCCCGGCGTAGTGGCTAACATCCATATCTCTCACGCCAAAGTCACGAGTTCACCCCCGGACAAGTAACGAAAATGCCCAAATCAGTGTTTGAGTCACTACGATGGGAGATGAACCAGCCCGACGCTAAAAATCTCGATAATCAAGAAACAAAAAAAAATGCCTTATTTAAACTCGAAACGTGACTGCACATAAAACTCGAATTCGTGACGTGCACAGGGAGATTGAGGTAAAAGCGACGCAACTGAGTCAAGAATATAAGTATATTAATGTATGGCAAAGGGTAAATGCACCCTTCTTTTTGGGGAAATGCTCCTTAAACTTTGGAAAAATGCTCCTTAGATGCGTTTGCCCGGTATAATGCAATCGGAGGTATTAACCTTCTGGTTAGCGCTTGCCAGGTGTTTTGACAGTTTCTTCAAGATTGTATAGTTTTGACGGGTTTTAAGTTTCTGAATTTAAGAGTCGTCAAAACAAAATTAAGACTCTTCAAAATCAAATTAAGACTCGTCAAAATGAAATTAAACCCGTCAAAACTACCTCGAAGATTGCAGAGCGAAGCTCCGCTATACAATCTTGAAGAAACTTAAGACCCGTCAAAACAACCGGCAAGCGCTAACCAGAAGGTAAATACCTCCGATTGCATTATACCGGGCTAACGCATCTAAGGAGCATTTTTCCAAAGTTTAAGGAGCAGTTCCCTAAAAAGAAGGGTGCATTTACCCTGTTGCCATTAATGTATTGCTAAGAGGACAGTGAAGTCAATGCGCTTAGCTATTTTGAACGATGCAAGTTATAAATTATGAACAATCCAAAATGGAAAGACATAAATTGAGAATATTCCACTATGAATAGTTGGAATTCAACCGTTCATCAGAAAAATTGCCGTATTTATAATTTTTATTTTCAATTAGCTGCATTCAATATGAGATAAGTGCAAGCGAGTCAATAAATTTTTCTTTCAAAAAGTTCCTAGACCAACCCTGGAATCGAATCCTGCCACCACCAGCATGGATTTGCTCTATAACTGCACATTTATCGACTGAACTAAGGGAGTTCCTAGACCTTCTGGTTTAGTGTTACTACAGGATGTGCATCGGTTTTTTTTTCCAGTGAATCTCTTGTACAGTTTTATTTACCGATATGTACACATTTTCCATTGATCCTGTATTGATTCCAGACGTAAATTACTATTATCAACAGGATTCTGCCCCTTTTCATCAATCAAGAGCAACACAGGAGTGGTGTCGTCTAAATTTGTCCCATTTCATATCATCTCCAAAATGGCCTGTCTCATCGCCAGATCTCAATCCTTTGGATTTCGTTGCATGGGGATGCATAGTCAGCTAAATTGATAGCAGAATCTGTTCAGAAATTCTTGATCAATATTTTGGACCATATGCTTCAAGAAACGGTGCGTGCCGGTGCGAAGCCGGTTGTACATGAAAAAGGTGAGAGTTTCGAGCTCAACATTGAATTTCTTAATAATAAAATGTAAGTTTATAAGAAATAAAGCGTTTGTTGATTTAAAGGGGCGAGTTGCTCATTAGTTCTTCCGGTCCTCTTCCTAGCATCTTGCTATGAAGTACCTGGTGGTCACTCACCCACCGATTACCTGTCGATCTGGCAAATTTAGGTAAACCGACTGCTTAGAATTATCACAAATTGTAATATTCCGCCTACTATATCACAAAATATAGCGAGTAGCTGAACGGATTGGAGATAAGGAAAGCATTGGGTATAGGACCAAGTCTCCCCCGGTTGGTACCAAATTAATGAGCGTAGGAATCAATAGAATCAATATCATTTACTAATGCTATGATGCGCCACCAATCGGAGGGGAGGCCCAACTTGTCTTATCTCTATTTGCAGGATATCCACAGAAAAGGGGGCATGCCGACGTTCAGTAAAAAACGTACTCAAGTGAAACTATTGCTTGATAATGTGTCACCATTTTTAACACATTGAGGATATATGTTAGTCCCAAACATCATCTGTTGGTTCTTTGATTAAATACAGATGATCTGGCAATAAAGGAATAGCATCCGTGGGCGGTCAATCATGCTCATGCTCATGCTCAATAAAGCGTTTGTTGATTTAAAGCAATTCGATATGTTTTTGTGAACATTTATTTTACTGACAAGCAACCGTTGCCACCCTGTAAATATATTATAAGAAGGAACTTTTTAACTTTTCCTCAACTTTCATAACTACGACTCAAGAAATAAAATGCTTTAACTCGGAGAATCATCAAAATATTGTGCATTCCAGAAGCGTTCATTTCAAGCATAATATTTCAATTGATAGAATGCGTTTCCTTCAAACTCGAAAATCTTATCTCCCTGACTTATAAACATCGACCATTCAAAATTTGCACATTTCCTTCAGCATAAGATAGCCACCTATCCGGGTAAACCATCTGCTACAATGCTGATTGCAATCATTTTCTTCCCCATGCGTTGGTGTTCAGTCTTACGTGAGTACTCCGGCCGAGTCAAAGCACCATCAAATTTAATTGTCTTGTACAAATGTGCATCGTTTTTTTCTATCCTCATTTGTTCCTGCCATGTGTTTACTTCCATTCTGAACATTACCTACAAAGGTATGTACATGTAAGTTTAAGGCACTAGATAATGAAATTTATTGTTATTGAAATTTTATGTCATTCTTAGGTCGTAGGGTAAGTGGAGGTTGAATGGACTACTGGTTTGTCGTTCTGTTAGAAAAATGTTATATTGGTATTGAATTACTCATCATAGATGTTAAACTTCGCGTCAAAGTTGTCTTCACAAAACTGTTACTTAAACAAGCTTGTCGAATAAAAAATATAAGGCATGATATTGAGTTACATTGAGTTCAGTCAAGATATCAGAAAAACATGACCTAGCCTACTTGATTTTTTAAGGAAAAAAATCAAGTCGCCGTTTCCTTGGCCGTTTACATTTCCGTTAGGTCGTTACCAATTACAAGAAAATCAATCATCAAACAACACATACCCGGAAATGTGCACTTTGAAGGTTATAAAACTCAAACCGAGAATGGATTTTTGTACTCCCCTGCGGCCTTGTTTACACCAACCAAAAGCAA
The DNA here is from genome assembly GCA_024533555.2 of Aedes koreicus. NCBI lineage: Eukaryota > Metazoa > Arthropoda > Insecta > Diptera > Culicidae > Aedes > Aedes koreicus. The sequence continues at coordinate 63,727 of JAHHFK020000808.1, read as the reverse complement.
GCTGATAAACAAGGCGGAATTTTTCCCATTCGATAATCAGGCTGTTTCGGAAAAATATTTCTTTAGGCTTTCTGCGGAACATAAAGTCACCCCATCTTTCGGCTTCCGATGATTAGGTGTCTAAAGCCAAACCCGTCTGGGTCCCCCATGGAAAGTGATTCCATAAATCACGCCAAACTCGAGCTTGGGCAGAGTTCATAAAATTGCCTATAAATATTATTAATATCACATTTTTATTACCGTGCTCCTGTAGGGCACCAACAATTACAAATGTGTTTATTTGTTCTATCCTGGAGCCGAGGAGACTGCTTTCTTTTGTAGTAGGTAAATTGTGGCGGGCACTTTCTTGTTTTTATGGCAAGTTTCTCCCAATAATGTAATGACAAAATGTGTTACTCTTGATGGAAGCGACCCTGTACAGGAAAGTAGCGGTAGTGATATTTGAAGCTTGTTAAAATAACATTTTTCCCTTCTCCACGGTGGGTCTCGCCGAATAAATTTTTACATTGAGCTAGTATCCAACGATCCTGACCTACGAGGTTTGGTCGCTCGCCAACAACTTCAGCTAGTATGCAAATGTTTACACATAAAGATGCACGGCTTCCGCTTGGTCGATGGAACTGCTGGTTTTTGGAAGACGAGATTAGCTGGGATTTCTTTCCCGGTGAGGGTCAACGACTTGGTTGACATCCGAGGTGAGTGTGCGACAATGATGATGATGATGATTGTTTTCCCCGGGGAAGAAAATATTTGCTGCTGAAAGAGGGTTCTCTTCCACCATATAATCTAGCTAAGGAGACTTCCTGCTGGGGCAGTTATGGTGATTGATTAGTTACAATTTTCGAGCAAGATTGATTCGATACTGTTTGCGTGGGGAGCGCTTAAGAAACCGTGAGAGTGAAACTGGTCATTAGTTGACGATGGATTAAGTGATCACAGTGCGCTAAAAAAGAAGGTTGGTTTATTCAGAAGCATCCACTTGGATCATCGTAAATTACTATGTGGTGAGCCTTTGGGATTATTTTTGGTGCAAACATTATTGCTTTTATAAAGGCATGTAAACATAATTCTGTTTTCGATGCTAAGAGCAGTGGGGCTTTGAAAAGTACTGTACACTCCGGCAAGACAGGAAATTAAGCATCGACTGTACATAAAGGATGTTACGATCAAAATTTGTTCGACGTGATACATTAATTTTAAACGTGCATTTGAAAAACCTTAGCACCCCTTATTTTGCAGATGGGACTATTTGGTATTTGACATTAACACTTCAGTTATCAAAATGGCGTCCATGCAAGAGCAGCAACCAGTGATGGTAAGAGTCCTCCGTTTAAACATTTTTTGGTGACATTTTACATTTTTCATAATGACCATACGGAAGTCACACAAAAGCGAACTGGCATTGGAAAAACATGTCATGACATTTCGGTACATTTTTGGTTTATGCCTTATGGATTAGTTATGATGATTAATGAAATCATTTAATGTCGCTTCGAATTTCGGTGATATCAGTCTAATAACTTCATGAATGTTACTTTTATCGAATGGAATCAAATTGTAAGAACTTTATGCACAAATGTCCAAAAAAGAGGATTTCTAATCTAGCCATCAAACAGTCAAACGCATTCTTTAGACTGCTTGAAAATGTCAGCAAAAAGGAGGCGGTATTATTTCCTCTCCGTTCTCTATCATCCGCGTTTGCTTGAACAGTATCTACTTCTAAACTATTGCTAAAGTGCAATATTAAAAATTTCGCAGCAGGCAGCAACGCATAAATATTTTACTCGTGAGTGGCGAAATCCGAACAAGTAGCACCCCAAGTCAGCGAAATCGGTAAAAGTGGTCAAATCAACTGTCTCCAACGTAATCAATCTGATCGACAACGGTTATCGACAGCCTGGAAGTCATGATCTTGAGAAAACCAGAAGCCGGAGACCGCAGCGACGACAAAAACGAGTGGCCAGCGATTTCATGAGGAACCTCAACCTCTCCGTCCAAGATATCGCAAACAAGCAGAAAGTGTTAACTACAACCACGTACTTATGAAAAGGTAGTGTCAATGACTCCAAATCACGACGATGAACAAAACAAGACGTCCAAAGCACGATCCCAGAAGCTATACACGACAATAGGGGGTGAGTCGACAACTTTTGCGACACTTTCAAACTTGCCTAACTTTTTCATGCTTGACCGAAATTAACCAAATTTCACCCAGTTTCACTTTAGATTGTTAACATCCGCTCAGTTGTGTAGTTGTCAATTAGATTCCGGTATAGATGTAAGAAAATCAGCAAGCCGCCTTGGGAACACTGATGAATATAAATCATTCAACCGTCTCGAAAAGGTTCAAGGAAGGGATAGCAATGGACCACAAGCCAGAAGCTAGATGAAAACTGGGAACAACGCCCAAAAATACCAAGAGAGCGCTGATTGTTTATTTCAAGCGGAATCCGAACGCCTGTTTGAAACTTGATGTTTCGCAAAGTTCCATCCAGAGGGCCAAGAAACGACCCGAATTGAAACACGTACAAGATGCAGAACTTTCCAATTCGGGACGAACGCCAGTAGAGGCCATTTTAAGCGGATTTTAAGCAGCGGTCGGTTCAGGACTATTTCAGAGGTAAGAACAAATTTACTGTGGATGGTCGTTTCAAACGGAAGAAACTGTCAAAATTCACTTCAAAGCACCTGATTGGCACGCCATCTGTACTTGTCGCAAACGGAGTGAACCATTCGTTTTACTACATGCCACTACACAAAAACCGTATTTTGTATGTTGTGTGGATTTTGTACCGAAAGATATGAACTCACCAAACTGTCCTGAACTCCTCCAAACTTAACCTATTGGGCCATCATGAACCGCGAACTTTGGAAGACCAAAGCAGAATTGAAGGACGAAAATCAAATGCTGAGGAAGAAAATTGAGAAAAACGTACCGGATTGTGCTTGCTCTGATGGAGGGCGTCAATCGCAAATGTCGAGCATTTTAGACAGAGACCGAAATTTTCGCCTACTTGAGAAGAGAAACGTCCTTTTTCACCCGCTTGGACAAACAGATGAGAATGTGAGAAGCGAGAGACTATTATACGCTCGCAGCACTTTTCGCGAGAAAAGCAACGGCGATTTATAATTTTATTCAGTGAAAAATGTGACATGAGAAAATATTTTCGTTGAATTTTGAAGAGCGATATTTTCGCATATGCAAGAGAGAGGATAATGAATTATCTGCGAAAAAGGAGAGATGAAAATGTGAACGCATCGCTACTCATCGACAACCTGCTTGAGAGAGAGCATCGTTTTCACCCAGCTGAGTGAGAATTTCGATCTCTGATTTTAGATAAACTCATCCTAAAATTTAACCGACGTAAGTAAGCTGAAATAAAAACATGCATACTGCAATCATTTGGTTGCAATTCGATAACTTTGGCCGATTTATCAATCAATCTAAAGTGTCGCAATACTTATCAACTCACCCTTTGCTGACGAAGTTCAATAGCGTGGTAAGGAACGCAAAACCTTCGTCAAGGCAAACTTTAACATCATCCTGGGCAGGTAACTTCGCTAAGAAAAATCAGGAATGGAAGACTTAGGCACCTGTGGCTTGGACAGTGATATTTTCATTGCAAACGGGACCGTCAACCAGGAAATTTACGTATCCGAGTATCTGGAAGAACGTTTGCTGCCTTTCCTGAAGCAACACAGTTGTTTCGTGCTGGCATCCTGCCATTGCGGAAAAAAGGCCAGTGGTAGGCCGCCAACAAATTGCAGATAGTACCAGGCCAAGAATCGTCCTAACACGCCAGAGCTCCACCCAATCGCAAAATATTGGGCTATCGTCAAGCCCAAAACACTGTTGGAAACGAGAAGCAGTTTTGGCATTCTGCAGCGAACAAAGTAGACGAGGATGACAAGAGTTAAGCGACAAGCCAGTGATTCGAAGTATACATGAATTCTATACAGATTTTTTTCAGGATGCTGACCAAGTTTTACTCAACATCATAAGCAGAACTCGTTTGAAATTTGAACCCAGGGAACGCTCAGAACCAAAAGGAATATTTGCATATAACACTGAGCAGAATGCTCATGAAATCCCGAGCTCAATATCTGGAAAAGATTGGTGCAGAATCAAGGGAGGTGTTGTTCAAAATTCTAAGTAGAACTACACCCTACTACGGTCCCAATGATTGTAAATAAAACTAATTTATACCAACTACAATATTGAACACAAAAATACAAAAAGATTAATCATAATAACACATAATTTCTCGTCAAAAAACACAGTAAAATTACGACGGATCGGACCACATTAAAATCAAAAACGGAAGCAGCACTATTAAACACACGTTGTACACCAATCAATGCCTTATTTGTCAGCAGTTAGTGCGATGAAAAGGTAGTTTCTGCAGTGAATTGTTCCGCAGAGCCATTGGACGAATCGCACCCAGTATGTCAGGGCAATCAATTCTTCCCTGCAGCCTATTTGCCTCAAACAGCGTCCTTGCGATGTTTCTTCGCGCATTAAGAGTATCCAGATGAATCAGCTGACATCGATTCTCCTAGATCGGTAGACGGAACCCATCTTACCAAGGAAATCGGCGGAGAACTTATCGTAAGAAACGGCGTTAAGCAGATTCTAACCTCTCCACTCCATTTTGGTAATATAGTATAGTGACTTCCTGAAGGGGCCATAAATTCACTGGATTGAAAACCTTCGACTGCCACAATCAGCTTGCTGCCGACGGATTAGGAGTTGAATCAGTTCAATACTACTCTGCCGCTAACAACAAGTCTCCCCAACTTGTTTCCAAACGAAAGTTAACTCTCCTGATCCTGAGATTCATTTTATTAACGTCTCTTTAAACTGTACGTCTGCTGTAGACGTTTTAGTTCATTCTAGACGGCTCCTGATCCTAAGATTCCTGATCAGGTCATTCGAGTTTCGCTGATTTTATGAAACCTGTGCAAACGATTCGATGTAAATCAGCAGAACAATTTTATTATCATCTTATCAATTCGCAGATTAATTCTGCACAAATTATTTTCCGAAAAGTTATCTTTTCGAGGATTGGCAAAATCTACAGAAATCAAAATTGTTAAGAAGTTTGGAGAAACGTGTTCTCGTGAAGATTTACCGAAATCTGGACGCAAAAGTCGGGGCATCGGATCAGAAAAAGGAGCTGGCAGCGGTACGCTTATGAAATCGCATAAACCGTGTTTCGTTCATGAAATTGCCAAAAAAAAACAGAGGACATTAGCGTCGCAACTGTGCCGAATATCAAAATAGCGTAACAATATCAGAACCTACAAGAAGCAGAAAGCAAAATACGGTCACGGAACTTGGATGACGTTTGTACATTTTGATGGACGACGAGACGTACGTCAAATTGGATACCAGTACCCTTCAGGCCGCAATGTTTTAACGCTTAGCAGAAAAATGTGCCTGATTGGGAATTTGGGAAAAAGGCCATTTGCTCCTGTGGCGTGAAGAGTTCTTCATATTTCACAACGGGTACAACCAACGGCGAAAATTACATAAAAGAATGCATCAAAACGGCTTCTATCCATCTACCGAAAGCATACGGATCCTTAATTGTTTTGGCTGGATCTAGCATCTGCTCACTACCCTTCTGATACGTTGGAGATGCTCCAGAATAAAAAAAGTCGATTTTGTCGAAAACTGCCAAAATCCCCGCAGAATGCCCTGAACTGCGTCCTATCGAAAGATACTGGGCAAGAATAAAGCGGCATCTTAAGAAAGATGGAAGAGAACCAAGCTCTGTTGACTGCGTCAAGAAAATTCTGCAGCACAACGAAAAGTTACGGAGGAAGTTGTACAGAATCTAATGGGTATCAAGAGCAAAGTCCGAGCATTCTTCAGAAATGAGAAGTAAATATTCAAACTCACGTGAATTCGGTCATATGTATGTTGATTTTTATTTATGTAAAACATGTATGAATTTGTTCGAAAATAAATATTTTACTATGAGAAAAAGGTGTCCACTTTCTTTAATGAACAGTCCTTATATCAAAAAACATTCCGTTCAGTTGAGCGGATTGGAGATAATGAAATTATTGGACCCTGTCCCACCAGGTTGGTACAAAATAGAAGAGATGGGATTAGAATAGAACAGACGAAGTCGATTAAAATATATTGCTCGTTAGAACGTTTAACCTGCGTGTTGCAAATATTAGTTCGAGTAGTAAAATAGTTTTTAGAATGTAGTAGTACAAATTGCAAGTGTTTTTCCCAATGACACTTTGGGGCAGACCCTAACAACATCCTTACTGTTGGTTTAAAAGAAGCATCGGTTAGTTTCAATGGATGAAATTGGTTCTAAAGCTTTTTAAAAATTATCTGATTTACCCAATTGAAAACCATTATTACACCTTTGTGAATGGCCCTAACAGCATCCTTACTGTGGGTTCAAATCGGCTGGAGCAGCTTCACAAAAAAATGATTCAAAAATGCGCACTTCAATGCGCAAAAGGATCGATTGTGGGCGACAACGAGGGAAAGCATTCCTGCATCTCAAATCAATATTCCTCGATTCTAAAGTGCAGCTGAGATGATTTGGGGGGTAGTTTGCAAGCGAGATAATCTTCGCTTGGTATTCATCGAGAAAAACGTAAAAATCAACGCTGCATACTACAAAACGGAGGTTTCGGAGAAGGTTGTTGCCCCGAGTTTAAGAAAACTCTACGGAAGTGATTACTATGTGTTCCAGCAGGACGGTGCGCCGGCCCACAGAGAGAATGTGGTTGAAGCCTGGTGTCCGGACGGTTTGACGGATTGCCTGGACAAAAATATGTGGCCTCGCAGGTCCGGAGATTTACATCCATCGAACTTGTTTGTTTGGTCGTACATGATGTCAAAGCTGAATGATTACAAAATCAGCAACTTGGTCCAGTTCAAGTAACTTATCCTCAAAATCTGGAAGAAATCCCCGTGATGTCACATGCGTAGCGCTTGTGACACGTTCGAAAAACGATTGAAGCTGGTGAAGATATTCAACTGGGGTCATTCGAAAAGATATGCTGTATTTGGTTCTCTATGAACAGTACTTTCAAACAAATGTGCTCAGAATAAAATATATGGTATTCTCACATTTAGGACATGTTTTGAAAGTGTATCCGAATTTATTGAACACTGTGTAATCGCCGACAAAACAAATAATTAATTAAATGCAAAAAAAAAAAAAAAAAAAAACAAACATAAAGATAAATAAATTAAAATAAAATTTACTTAAATTAAATAAACTATTTCCTTTCACACTAAAAAAAAAAAAATAAATTACCCCTCTCTTAAAAGTGGGGGCGGATTTTTCTTTTATTTTTATTTTAAAATAAAACATAAATTAAAAAAAAGACCACCGAAGAAAAAAAACAAACCAAAAAAATTTCCCCGCGCCGCGCCAAAACCCAAAACACCCCCCCCCCAAGGTGGCAAAAATTATTGAATTTCCCTAATCAACGTATTAAAAGTGTTCGGTGACGGTGCTGACGAAGTTTGATTGCGTGGTACAGGACGATGAAACTTATGTCAAGGCAGACTTTAATCAGCTTCCTGGACAGGAATTTTATACGGCAACCGGGCGGGGAAAGGTGGCAGATATTTTCAAGCACATTAAACTGTCAAAGTTCGCGAAGAAATATCTGGTGTGGCAGGTCATCTGTACCTGTGGCTTGAAGAGCAACGTTTACATTGCGACCGGAACCGTCTACCAGGAAATTTATCTGAGCGAGTGCCTAAAAACGTCCACTGCTTTTTCTGAAGCGACACAATTGTTCAGTTTTATTTTGGCCGGATTTGGCATCTGGCCATTACGGAAAAAATGCCATGGAGTGGTATGCTGCCAATAACGTTCAAGTGGTGCCCAAAGACAAGAACCCTCCCAACACGCCAGAGCTCCGCCCAATCGAACAATATTGGGCCATCGTCAAGCGGAACCTTAAGAGGACTCAAAAAGCTGTTGTGAGCGAGAAGTTCAAGGAAAACTGGCGTTCTGCGGCGAATGAAGTGGACAAGGAGACTGTACAAACTTTTATGGCAGGTGTTAAACGAAGGACCCGGCAATTCCCATTCGGTAAAAAGGAAGCTTAGCTGAATATTTCTCCGGTATTCTGTATAAACTGCACTTGAAAAAGAAAAAGAATTTGACTTATTAATAAAAACTTTGATCGACTCACACACATTACTGTTTGACCAAATTTTGATCGGAACACCCTTTACTACAATCTCCCTCTCGTCTACTCTTAATTTTTTTTTTTATCTTTCATGTAATTGAATGTATCATAAAGAGTGTGTTTTATATTCTTTAATTTGTTGGTTAGCATTTTGTTTTCATTTGCTAAAAATTGACGAATCTGCTTAACAATAATTTATCAAGAACTAAACTGCCGTTATACGCATAACTGTCCCATGTATATAGGGAATCCCATAGAACTTGGCACAATTATGCGTACATATAACGGCAGTAAAAATGATGCCTTGGAATTAATTTATGATTTGTAAGAATTTACAAATATAAGCCATTCATACCACAGTTCGAGCACTAGGCAAGTTGAGAAAGACAACAATGCTCAGGTTCTTTGATAAAACTAAAAGTGAAAATGTTTTTTTTTTATTATTAGACACGTATCGTCTACTTGAAAGTGTACTACTCTCCATACCATTCAGCGTAAGATATTTAATCAATAATAGCGTACGGTGAGGCGCAAAAAGGCTGCCAGAAAATAATATGATTGCACGAAATCGTTTCAATCAATCAGAAAAAAAAACGAAAGAAAAGTATAAACCAAAACTAAACTACTCGTCGGTGGGCCTTGATCTGAGCGCGTGTTGCATGAAACAAAAACTTTAGCTACACTACCTGTCAAAAAAAGTTGTCTATATTCAATTTTTTCCTTAGCGAAAAATTCCCCTTCTCAGCTACAGTGTACAAACAACAACCTGCTCGGAATCTAATCGGAAGTTTACTTCAATAAAATAATAAAAAAAAAACCTACGCAATTCCATTATTTCAAACCCATTAAGGTGCATTAACGTTTTTAGCAGCAGATTACAGATTGGAAGAGGTAGGTATGTACGTAGGTAGTAGGAAAATGGAAAGTACTCACCTCCTTGGCGATCTGATCGAGCGCTTGGTCTTCGGCATTGATTCGCGAGTTTCCACGACGCCTTCCAACAGCGCCGGGACTGTCCATGTTGTCGCTTCCGGTCGTCAAATTGTCACGCAACCAACACACCGACGTGTACCCTTTACTATGTGTTGTGCGGCACTATACGCGCAAATCTTCGCGGTCAGTCGGTCAGTATTGATCGAAGTTCTTCTTTTTTCCCTCTCCGTTCACCACGCTGACCTTCAGAGTTTCCCCTATACTAAACGACAAACAACGATGAAAGACTTCCTTTCGAACAATTTTCCTCCACCTTCGATGCAGAAAAAATGCACTCACAGATCTTTATACTTATCACAAACACTTACGGATAAACGAAAATGCAACAACGGATCAACATTCGAATTTTAAATACAAATGAAATGCAATATCGCAAGGATAAATCACAGAAGATGTTCAAACACTGAGCTTGCGGTGTAACTGTACGCTATGGCCCGGTTAGGCTGTGCTGTTGTTGTACGCAAAGATTCTCTAGGCCGGATACAGCATGCTCATTGCAATCGTTCACGTAGTGTAATTTGATTGACTAACTAATTTTGGCTGATTCGGCGAGCTCCCTGGACCAGTCGACGGACGGCTGTATGTACCTTGGTGAGGTACCTTTTCTGTATAGTGCACCGTGCTGATGGTCGTGATGTGTCGGAGTGGTCGTGATTGTTATTTTTGTTGTTGTTGATGATGATGGTAGTGTTGTTTTGGTGCCACAGCGAGTAAGATCCAGGACATATATGGAAAAAAATCAGAGAAGAAAGAAAATACACACATTAAACATTCAACAGTTTTGGTTGATGCATAGCGGCAGAAAACGCGACTCTGGAGGGAAGGGGGCCGACCCCTTTGCGCACAACGTACGTTAAGTAAATGCAATCGATGGAATTCGACCGACCGTGGTCACCACTTCCATGCGGGATTAGTCATCAGTAAGACGAAATTTTATATCGTTTCGAGGGACGGTCAAGATAGTATTGTTTTTCGCATTAAAACAGGCATGTTTGGTGGATCTAGCTCAAAACATCATCCATTTTCTTGGAAGCTTGAACAATCCTAGCGCACCGCATGGCGTCGTAAGAGACATCTTCTTCTTTCAACCCGTCGCCAAAAGAGGGTTACTTAGTACTTATTTCTCCACAATCATTTGATCACAACAAGTAGGCAGCCGCCGTGACGACAATGGCGACGACGAAAGTGCGAATACGGTATGCAAATCACATGTCATGGCACTAGCTCTGTAGTGCAGTGAGCGAGATTGCAACAGAAGGAAGGTAGTAGATCCACTGCAATAGTCGTTTATATCGAAGCTAGGAGGTAAAAACTGCAACCGGGCCGTATGATGCAGAAGTTGTTCGTGTGCGGCCAATGATTTCCACGAAACCATAAATGGGAAGGAATTCGAGATGGGATTTTTTTTTATCATCGATTAATGAGAGAAGTGAGGGAGAGTTGAAGTTTCGCTATATGGTTTGAACACAAATTTGAAGCTTGCTGTTATGCAACTGATTATTGCCAAGATATCCCGTTCGAGGCATATCGAAATTTGCCTCAAGGTGAATAACATATTACTGCTTTGGCTGGTTTTGCCATAATATGACAACGGATAATTGATTTTGAGACACGGGGGTATTTTTTGGCTTGTGATTCCGGAACACGTGCTGCTTAAACGTTTATTAGCAAGTCTTTTGGAATCAAAATATACTGTTTTGGCATCACTATGAAGAACTTGAGCAAATAAACTACGTTAAGGAAAGAGATGTAATGTTAGTATATGGATCTAATCAATTGGGCCTATCGATAAAAATATACGGTTGTTCTGTTTTTCTTAGACATATTGTCAAATTTACTCTACTACTCACTACTCAAATTTATATTTTTTGTGTACACTGGTGCCCACCTCATAATTTTTTTTAATTTGTAATTTTTTTTTATATTTTTATTTGTATTTAAAATAATTCAGCTGACAATAGGCAGTATTATTTTTTTTTTTTTTTTTTGGAAGGTTTACTGGCGGGACTCTGAATAGAGTAGAAACTTCTACGCCAGGCCTTTGAAGATATCGTTGCGTAAATCCTTTTGAATCATTGTGCCACCGGTACACGGAACATGTCGTCCAAGAAGACGCTGTTGCGAATGACTCGGAAGGAGCCACGTTTGAGAATTTTTAGTCCTTTCGTGTTTTTTTTTTCAATTGTCTTTTTCTTATTTTTTGTTAGTCAGTGATGCGTTTGCCAATTCAATACGGCGTTTCGTAATTTCTTCAGTCTTTTGTAGTTCAGTCCGTGAAGTGTGTTATTTATGTGCTCTGAGAGTCTTTCGAAGCTGTTTTCTCGAACCAAATTTTTTTTTTTTTTTGTAGGTATCACAGTGGTAGCAGGCCCTTACTTTTAATCTGCACTGGACCCTTTTATTGGTAAAATTCGCTACTATGAGCCTCTATTTTAAATCAACACACAGACGTTCCTAGGCTATGGTGCCCATTTGGTCACTGTTTTTATCGTGATGATTCAAATAGTTTTAATAAAATTGATTCGCTTTCATGTATTGTGTACGTTCTTGTCCATGTTGAGTTTTCGTCGGTGTACTGTGTATTTCTTGTCTTGTCTTATTCATAATAATGTTTACGTGATTATAGTCTGTTATTGTGTTTGATAGATACTGTATTTCAATTTGATTCCTGGATTAAATTGTATTTATTTATAACCAAGTCTCATGTACTCGACATCCCCTTGCAACCCTATAAATTTTTCTGGAGAGCTTACCTGTATGATGTGCAGCCATATACTTACTACCTAAGCCACGTGCGACGCTGGCTGAACAGCTGCTTGAATTCCACAACCGCTCGCGTCCATGCAACCATCATTGTAAAACCGCATGCAAGTTAGTATGAAAGGTGAAGAAAAAGAAAAAAAATGTATTTGGTGTATGGAGATTATAGGTGATATTCTCACAACGACTCTTTGTTTCTTTGACTGGAAATTTTGAGTCACTCTAAACTAACCATGAAGAAAAAAAAATATATAATAATTGCTTGGCTAAACCCTAAATTACAGTCTACCCTACAGCTTGCGATCTACTTGCTATCCCAAATTTAAATATATTTCATATAAGAGCTAATTTGAAACATTGAAAAGAACTTGTCTATCTGCTATCTAGCGTGTTTATTTTTTATTTGTTTATCCTTTCTATTAATTTAAAGTGTGATATGAAGGGTAAAATCTCATTGCCTCGCATTACAACCGATTACAACCGATTTGCCGTTTTTGAACTTTATAAAAAAGGAGGTTATACGAAACGTCAACGAAACAACGACCGTATGCTATTGTATATGACGCATCTAACACTGCTACAGATATAAGCCACATGGATAGGTCTATTCTATAGCTTTTAATGGTGTTTCCTAAGCGGACCCTCCGCGTCCTATCTCGAATATACATGCTTGCCATCATCGGTCTGATACCCTGATCATAACATTCACCTCCCTCGAAAATAGTGCAATTACATTCAGTTATTAGAAAATTAGTAAACCAGATGTTTTGGTAATTCATTCCATACAACAAATGGATGAACTACAACACAAATTGCCACGAAAATGAAAAGTGTACTTTAAGTCTTTTCCTTCGATTGAAGGTAATAAGTCTAAGAGTGAATTGCATAACTCGCCAGTATCACACTTATGTCAGTGCCTTTATATAAACGTTGTACAACGTGGCAGTTAAAAAATGACTAGAATTTCTGATACTTTCACTATTGGTCAAATTCTTAATCTAACATGCATGTTTACAGCACGAGAGGGATCCCTTTAATTCAAGAGACTATTAAAGCAAAGCTAACCGATATAGAGAAGAATTGTTCTATGACCTCAAGGCTACTCCCTAAGCGGACCCTCCGCGTCCTACTCTTTTCATAAAACCTTAGCCTTTAATTCTTTGTCAGCATCTCTCCTAAGTAACATTTTTCGATGACCTTTGTTCAGTTCGAGAGGTCTGATCCCTAGCTTAATAATATGTTGTTAGAGTTAGTGCTTTGATCACGGCTGTCGTATACTTATTATTCAGGACTTATTATTAGTTGCTCACTATCATGATCAAAATACTCACCCTTTTCAATAATGAAGCGAACAATAAGATTATTAATGAAACCAACTGTATTTTGATGTTTAATGAATGACAATTAGAGAAAAAGCAACAATGAAAAAAAAACTGTCAAGCAAATGAAAAGGGAACTTTTTGTCGTTTCCCTAAATTATTTAATATCAGGTATATGTAGATTGTTCCTAGCTTCGTCTAAGAGTGAATTGCGGTTAAACCCGCCAGTATCGCACCTGTTCCAGTGCCTTCAAATAAACGTACTACGACGTGGCAATTTAAAGAAAGCATAGTGTGATACTATCACTGCTGATCATGTTCTTGGTCTCCCATGCTGGCCTTTTGCATGAGATTAGCCCTCTCACCTACGACAAGGTGACAACCATGATCTTCGAGAGGCCGTAAGGTTCTGTTCGGAATACAAAAGTTCAACATAGAAAGTAGTTCAGGAGCATCAGCATCACCATTCAACAATTTAGCAATGAACAACGACTGCTGTATTTTTCGACGTCGTTCCAGCGTAGTAGGCATCTATCAGGATACGGTGGCATGTTGTCAGGATCTCGCCATGGCAAGTTTTTCAGAGCCAAAAGAATAAACCGCTTCTGAACTCGTTTTATTCTGAGGCACCAAGTGACCTGGTAAGGCTGCCATACCACGGACGCGTTTTCCAAAATTGGACGGACAAATGCACGGTACAATGACTTCCAGCAGTGTGAGTCCAGAAAACCCTTCGACACCTTGGAAATAAAGCCCAACTGTCGAGTTGCTTTTGATATGATCGCAGAACGGTGTAGTCATTTTTGAATCTAGTTGAACACACAGATCAGTCACACTAGTAACTCTACTAAGAGTATTGCCGTCAATGTAGTAGTCGAAACGTGATTACCTGACATTTATCCACGCTAAGTATCAGTTTGGTTCTCTGACACCACTAAGAAAATGAACTCAACGATTTTTGCAGAAGTAACCAATCTTTGTGCGAGCGCACTACAATGTACAACTTTAAATCATCTTTTTTCCGTTGGGCTATTTCCTCACATGGTGACAATCACCGATGCCAGGAAGACGACTCCACCATCTAGACCCTACCTATCGACTCATGAATATGAGCCGGGACCAACGGCTTTACTTCCCTTGCGAAGGAAGACATGACCAGATTTTTTCGCCTCAGAAAAACCACCGACGTCAACTGGGATTGAACCCAGACCCACTGGGGTGCCAAGTAGCAGTCACGCTTACCACTACACCACCGACGCCGGCCAACTTTAAATCATCTGCATAGACCACTTTGAAACCTTCGCTCGAAATCAAAGCGGTATCATTGCAAAAACAAGATAAACAATAGCGGTCCGAGATGTGGAACTCCAGACTTGTTAGAAAACGGTCGTGATACACAACCGTCTATCTTCACCCGCAACTCACGGTCCAAAACGTAGGATTCTAACCAAGATACCATTTGCGTAGAAACTCCAAGGCGTGACAACTTGTGCAGCAATATGTCATGGTCAATTTTATTGAACGCTGCTTTCAGGTCAGTGTAAACTACATCTACTTGCGCCTTATCCTCCAAACTTCCAATGCACTTCGACGTAAATCTCAACAAGTTGGTGGTAATCAATCGTCCAGGCAAAAATCTGTGTTGATCGATACATAAGTTACATATCATTCCTCTAGTAGCATCAAGAACAATTCCAATTACAGTAAACACACTGTAGACATTTTTGATACCTAATTATTTATATTTTTGTAAAGTTTTACTTATGGAATACTGAAAAAAAGATTGACTTAAATAAAATGAATTCAATTTGTATTGAAAAACAAAAGTGACAAAAAAGTGACCACATAATTTTGGCTCGCAAAAAGATAAATTTAAATTAAAGTAAAACATCGAAGTGGAACTGCATACAGGTGAACGTGCTTTTTAATTTCGTTGTCATCTTTTCCTTTAATTTCGCAAATGTTTAGAAAAGTTGATAAGTGTTTTGTGGCCTCAGATAGCTCAGTTGGTAAGAGCACGATTTACCTAGCCGAAGGCGGTGGGTTCGTTTCCATGTCCGGGTTTGGAAAGTTGTTCGACTTCATTGTGCTTGCCACACAATACTCAGATTCACGCATTGGTATTGGCTTTAAAAGCTCTCAGTCAATAGCTGTGCAAGAGCTGAAGACAGCGGCAAAGAAATTTAGAAGAGAAAAATAAACCGGGCGACCCCTGCGTAGTGGTTAACATCTATACTTCTCACGCCAAATTCACGAGTTCAAATCTAACCCCCGGATAAGTTACGAAAACACCCAAAGAGGTGTTTCAGTAACTACGACGGGAGATAAACCAGCCCAAGGCTGAAAATCTCGATAATACAGAAAAAAAAGAAAAAAAAAAAAAGAAAAAGTGTTTTATTCATAGTCAAACAATATTTCATTGATTGGAAGTGGTCATACTTTGTGAAGAGCTGTATCTTTAAATAAACCGCGTTCTGCTGAGACTGTGCAGTGTATCGTGCATTGACGCGCGACTGGCACTTGCAGAAGTTGTTCAAAGTGCTCGAATCAGCGTTTCAGCTGGTCAGTTGGGTCGGTTAGTAGCTGAGCACTCGTGTCTTTCACAGGCATCTTCGCATTCATCTTTGCCCAGCTTTGGTGTCTTGAGATATCGTAGAGGAGGCGAATGTCCCCGGTTTTTGCCTTCGTCGGCCAGATAGTCCAACCACGCTCGCTTGACCCGTCGACATGAGCACTTCACTTCTTTTTCCAGAGCCTCTGGAAGCCCTTGGCTTCTCTGGATTTTGATCGCACTATGGCGGCTTTGTCTTCTCTTCGCTCCTCTATCTTCATCCCGGTTTAAAATGTGATCCATTGTTTTCTCTGGATGCGCAGCTCACCTGGATTATTCTCGCTGGTGACGATGAAGGCGTTCTTAATGGCGGTCTATCTTCTACGCTGCCACTTTCCGGAATATCTGCAGCACGAGTCTCCAGTTCCTCAATGAAGGACCTTTTCATCGTGGCATCTTCTAGTTTGCGTGTGTTGAACGGTCGTCCAAGTTTCTCCTCTTTTCGTAGAATCTACACAATGCGCAGAAGTTTCTGTTTTTACTGCGCAGATGTGGTCGATTTGATTTTCGGTAAAGCCATCACGGGAAACCCACGTGACGTTGTCCACTTATCGATGGGGGAAGAGCGAATTCCCGATCACCATGTTGTTGTTACCGTAGCTCTCCGTTTTCGCTCATTTGTCCGAGACCATGACGTCCCATTATTCGCTAATAGTTCGAGCAATTGACCGTGAAACAAACCGGGGGTTGCTTTGGCACCCTATTAAAATGGAACACCTAAATAACTTCGAATTGGCTGATGATGTTGCACTACTAGCCCAACGGCGCTCTGATACGCAGAATAAGCTCGACGGCCATGCCGAACGTTTCTCATCGGCAGTCCAACCATCAACGTCAAACAAACTTCAGTTTTAGGTCCGTCGGTATCTACGAGACCTCCAGATACAGACCTCTAGATTCCCGCAGGATGTTGATGTGGAAATCTGCCGTCATTATCCCATCGATTTTCACGAGGTTTCACCCCATGGAAAACACTCCCAGACCATCACATTTCCTCCTTCATGATTCACCGTGCTTTTGATGTGGCACTCCTGAAGCTCCTCACTCGTTCTGCACAACACACGAACCCGCCGATTTCGGTTTAACAGCTTGAATTTTGATTCATCCGTCCAGAACCGTTTTCCAGAACTCTACTGGCTTATCAGCGTGCTCTTCAGCATGCTTCGCTTCCGGGCAATTTTGCTGTTCAACCCCTGCTGTTCAACCCCTGCTGTTCAACCATAAACTGATAGTTGAAGGGTTTCCTGGATCTCGCGGACAGTTACCTCCGTGTTATTCTTGACTTCGCGCATTATAATGCCAGGGCCGATCCACCACTGTTTCGAATGTTTTTAGCTTCAGAAGAATTCTGAATTCTGAAAACCGCTGCCTTGCTGATATTGTACTTCCTAGCGACAGCCCGGTGCAATAAACCGTTCGAAGGATTGAAGTCAAATCTCCGAGAGTCCAGATGGAATTCCCAACGTGACCCTGAAAGCTACGTTACAGGCATTTCCTGATGATAGACGTGAAGAATGCCTTCAATGGTGCTAATTAGGAAGCCATCGCGGAAACGCTGCACAGAACTATCTGTGACTATCAGTGGAGGATTCTGCGAAGCTATTTCTAGAACCGGGTTTCAGTTTACGATACAGAAATGGGACAGAGGTTGTGTAAGAGCACGGTGGGAGTCCCACAAGTTTCCATCCTTGACCCGACGCTGAGGAACGGGATGTACAACGGCGTGTTGACGCTGAAGCTGCCAATTGGAGTCGAGATCATTAGTTTTGAGGACGACGCCGTTCTTACAGTTTCACGTGAGACGTTGGGAGGTAGAAATGTTGGCGACCGAAGCGATCGACACGATTGAAGACTGAATGCATGAATACATCTGCAAACTTCAGATGCACACCACAAAACGGAACTACTATTATTCAGCAGTTGTAAAGCGGTGTAGAGGGCTGAAATCAGCATTAGAGGGCAAACCATAGCCTTGAAGCGCGTACTGGAGTATTTGGGTGTGAGTACGTTCAGGCTCATGGCTACGCGAGTCGTGAGTGCGTACGGCACTATTTCATTGGAGGCAGAATGCGCCATTGCCGGCATGATCCCAATTGGCATCATTCTGGCGGAGGACAGTGAGTGTTATCAGCGGTGAAATATCAGAGGTGTTCGGAAGCTGGTGAGAGCGGAGTCGATGGCCAAATGGCAGCGAGAATGGGACATGGGGGAGAACGGTCGCCGGATGCACCTGCCATTACCGGATCTGTCGATTTGAATGAAAAGAAAACATGGAGAGGTAAACTTCTACCATACGCAGTTTCTGTCTGGTCAGGGTTGCTTCAGGCAATACTTGCATCGATTCGGACACGCTGCTACACCCTTCTGTCCGGAGTGCGCAGACGTCCAAGAGACACCGGAGCACGTGGTCTTTGACTGCCCACGATTCGGATCATTGCAAAGCCAGAAGCCATTAGCGGGGCAAATATTAGCCCAGTTAAGATCGTCTATAGAATGTGTCGTGACGAAAGTGTGTGGATTGTATCATGTCGGCTCTACAGCGAAAATGGCCAAAGAATCAAGAAGCGAGTGGTCAAGCGGAGTAGCGGGTTGTCGGTCTCGGGGGATTTTCCAAAGTATGGGAATTCTCCGTCGCTGTATGGAAGATCCGCAGTCGGGGACTACTCGAGTCGATTGCGTCAGTATATGGGAGCTAAATGGCTCACCGTGGTTCGGTTTCCGGAGAACTTCCACTGTCGGGGATTGCGTTGAGGGTGGGAGCAGAATGGCGCAGGAAGTGGGAGCTGAATGGCTCAACCAAGGTAGGTGGGAGCTGAACGGCTCAGGCAATGAGTAGGAGCTAAATGGCTCTATATTTGCCAAATGGCCAAGACCCTCCATGAAGTATAATCATTGGGCAGTCTGACGGTGTAACAAGAATACGGGTCTTAGCGGGATCAGAAGTCGACCTTTTCTCAAAAACGACCCTGACCACACTCTGACACAGTGCACGATGACCAAATGCAGGCCTCTGTGTTGGGTTAGTCCATAAGGATTTTCCTGAACCTTGTAAAAAAACATACACACACATACACAATATTATTCCAACATATATTATTATATATTCATATACAATTATATATCCACCAAACCCATTAAACTTCATCCTAAACCATTTCAAGATTCTTTCCTTTTCGTCATTATGGAGAAGATAGGCGTGACCAGCAATGGAAGTATCAATGCTTATCTGATCTGACCTCTGATTGGTCAGCTATTCATTCCCAAATATCTTTCCATAAACAATCGGAATAACATAATAAAATAAATCGCATGACAGCTTCCAGTATGCAATCTAATCTAATCTAATCTCACACTAACACAGCCAATTCTTGAAAGCATCCCGGAAAATTACGACTTCTTGAATGAATCATTTTTCTTGTTTCGGCCAGGCCAACTGCGTAGCATGAGCCGCAGAGAGGACTCCAAGAAATAGAGCGATTCCAGAAAGAGTGTCTGAAATCGCTCTACTACTTCGATTCAAGGGCAGGAAGAACGCGTGGACCTCCCGTACCAAACGCTTTCATATAGAGTTAAATAATGTAAAAATTTGTATTTTATCGTTGGGAGCATAGATGCTAGAAAGATTAGTTTATGCTCCTTTTGCCTGTGGATGGACTTTTGGCATTTGAACCAAAAGTCTAGCACTAATTTGCCAAGGTTCTAGCGCCTTATCTCGCTCACTGAAATTGAGATTGAAATTTAAAATTTACAGAATAATACATTTAGTTGTGTTGTATAATAGTCTAATAACACAATACAAAGAACAATCCACGCTAATCCA
This sequence comes from Aedes koreicus, assembly GCA_024533555.2. Taxonomy (NCBI): domain Eukaryota; kingdom Metazoa; phylum Arthropoda; class Insecta; order Diptera; family Culicidae; genus Aedes; species Aedes koreicus. The sequence continues at coordinate 44,040 of JAHHFK020000808.1, read as the reverse complement.
TCCAAAACTATGATTGAAGGACCTGGTAAAAATAAGAGTCCGTAGTTGCATTTCGTGCCTTCTGGTAACTTTGCTTCTATTGATGTCCAAGCTCATCGATTTAGCACCACCCGCGGGAGACTAGGTCCAATACCCAATGATTTCATCATCTCCACTACGCTCAACCAATCGCAATGTTTTGTGATTTAGTGGACGGATTATTATAATTTGAGATGACTCAATGCAGACGTCTTCCAAATTTGGCAGATCGATAGGCAATCGGTGGAGACCTAGAAACCTAGTAACCTAGTAACTCATAGCAAAATGCCTAGAGGCGGACCGGAAGATTTGATGAGCTACCTCCCCCATGACAGCTTCCAGTATGCAATCTACGAAAAACTAATGGCCATTTTCCCTAGAGTACCCGCATCATGTCCGGATGTGTATAATGTGTGCACTTGACTGAACCACAATTGTAGGTGTCACATCTTGGGTTTTGGTCCAAGTCCAAAACTGGCCATTTTCCCTGCAGTTACCGGAACATGACCGGATTTTCTCTTTGCTTCAAATACAAGGACGTAGCGCTGCTATTCGCATGGCTTATTGAGTTTTTGTTGAGGAAATTCCAATCCACGCTTCCAAGACTGCTTTTAAATAACTTTCGCTTTTTTGTTGCACTTTGACAGTAGACGAAAAACAAACTCGACGGAGAAATCCAACCTCATTGCATATAAACGCTCCTCTAAAAAGAAAATCTACCCTAGCAAAAATCGTGAGTAATATAATAGTTGGGTTTTGTTTTACATTGAAATAATTAAAATCCATGTAGTGGCAAAAACCCACGGCTTAGGGGCCCCTTGTTTTCAACCACATTTAGACGAATTCCGATCACAAGTTTAGCACTTGTTCGGCTAATTAGTTTACAATCTCAACAAATCATCTTAGCACGCATCCTACACAACGTAAAAAATGATTTACTACACCACAATCCAGATCCATGCATTTAAAATAAAAATCTAAAGCAACAAGTCAGAAAGGCCTAAGTCAAAACGTAAACAAAGACTTTTAATGTTAATTACTCCCGCATGTCAAAACAGTTACACAAAATGATATAGTTTGATAGTTTGAGTGGTCTGTGGTGTATGGTCATTGTTTGTGTTTCGAATTAGGCCAGAAGTCTCGTAAAGCCGTTTGTATTTACATACATTTTTCCTATGTCTCCGGAAATCCTTGCGTTGTCCCATCCAAAGTGCCTCTAGATGTAACCTGTCACCGAAAATGGCACACCACCACCGTTGTGTTGTCGTCGCGTCCCGTCGTCTATTGCAGTTTGGTGTGGTGAACCGGTTCACGCACCTTGTTCCGTTTGTTGTTTGTTGTATTTGATTTTTTTGTTTAGCTGCTTCAGTAGTCAAGTCACCTGTTCGACGTGTAGTTGTAAATACACACCCGTAACGTGCAGCCAGATCTGAATGAACGGATGAAAACAGATTTTCTTGAATGAAAGCCCACTCGAGCAATAGGTGGCTTGGGATGTAGCGTACGTAAGTGTGTGCTTGTGCTAAGTCGGGCCAAGGTAGAAGAGGTGTTTTTCGGTTTTAAGTACCTGGCGAAAGATTGAAGTCCACACACGCGTAAGTCCGAAGGCATGAAAGAGATAGAGAAAAGAAATAGGTAAGAAAGGCGAAATTAATTTGAATTGCGTCTATAATCTCACACAGCACCGACGGACGCGCGCTGTGTCGGCGGCACTAGCAACAGCAGTGTGTGAGCAAAGTCAGATAACCCGTTTCGGAGATCGAACGGGTGTTTTATTAGCCCCTTGGAGTCTCAGAGACCATAGCGAGTAGGAGGAACGTACGCTCACGGCTTTTTGGTTAGGAACTACGTCAGGCCGTGCATACGCGAACGATCGATTAGAAACCCAAACAGCAGGAAGTTTACGGAAGTGTGTTGGCCGCTGCTGACCGACACGAGAGGGCGATATGTGATGGCTATCGCCACCAGCACTCGTTGCCTCGTTTTTGTTTATAGGACGGCCGACGACAGTTTTCTTATTGGGAACGACGCAAACGCACATCTGACAGTACCGTAGGGTGATGTGCCTTTGAACTCATTCAGTTTTGAAATATGCCATGCTGGGTAGCTTCGAATAATTCGAAATAATCCAAAGCCGAATAGGCATGTCACCACATCCAGGGACGGTAAGCCAAGCAAAAAACGCATTTACGCACCTTCTAATATACCTTGAATATTTTTTCCTAATCATTATTGCCTGCGTCGAAAAACACCTATTCACGATATAGGGGCGGTTTTTATTCCCAAACGACCGGCGTGCAAAGAAGATGCTCATATAATCTTCACACCTTACTCAATCATCCGAAAACCCCAACCGGTAGTTCATATGAGTATGCAAAAATCGTTTACGATAATAGCGTCATCAGCATGCAAGTCGGTTCCTATGTACATTGTATACCGAGGAGATGCATACATCATTATCTAAACAAAAAAAGTCCGAAAAGAAAGATCATGCCATCTCGGTTGAGTCGAGTGACTGTTAGCGTGGTTAGCGTGTGACTTGAGAAAGAGGTTGAGTATGTACCCATAGATTTCGGGCCGTTTTATGCAAGCGGCAGCCGCTCCTAGTCCCATGTCGCGACATTATTGTAGCCCTCTTCACCCGTAAGTTGTACCAATGATAAACGAGAGGTTGATCGTAACGAAGAATGCGTATGTGCGCCGCCACTCGGCACGGTTGCTTTACTCGTTGGTGAGACGACGACGATCTCGAAAAGCGACGTCTTCTCGGAGTACCGTGTGTAGGGGTAAATTAAACGGCTGACTGCTGCTATTATAGAAAAAAGTGTAAGTTATTTGGAATAGGTAGAGATGAATCCGGAGCAATTTGCGATTAGAGCGAACATGCCGAATGTTAACAAAAGGGGAATGATGATTGTAATATTGCAAGCAGAACTTCAAATCGTAATTTACAAATTAACATATAAATTCAAATACAATCTAGCGTATAGACAGAGACCAGAGCTAACTTTTGATTCGTATATAATACTGATGAAAATTCGTTCGCTTTTAATTGAAATTTGCTGCAGAGTTTGCTCTCGCATGTTTCAGCTGTCCATACAGGGACACATGTCTCATAAGTACCCGCTCGAGAATGGAGTGCCACAAGGTTCCGTAATGTCTGTGACACTATTCCTAGTTGCGATGCAGCCTATTTTGCGTGTGCTGCCCGTCGGAGTCAATATTCTTTTGTACGCGGACGAAATCCTCCTCGTGGTATGAGGTGCGAAAGGGGAAGGCTTGCAACGAAAACAGCAGGCCGCTGTCAAGTTTGGTGACAAGTGGGTGAAAAGCATGGGGTTCACCATGTCCGCGAAGAAGTCGCAGAAATTCTACTGTAGCCCAAATACGCGTCGAGAACCGGCGCAAGAGATCACCATCGATCGAACCCCCTTCACCAAAGACCAACCGTCTGAGGATCCTGGGTGTCACGCTGGACCGAACGTTGACGTTCAAGCCGCACTGCAAAGCGGTAAAGAAAGCGTTCGATTCCTCCAGATGATCGGAGCGAAACTCCCGCGTGGCAAACGAGCAACCCTGCTGCAAATGGGTTCGACGCTAGCCACTGCGAAGCTGACGTACGGAGTTGGACTATTGAGCCAAGGAGGGCTGGAGACCCTGCAGACCCTCGCCCCAGCATGCAACAAAATGGTACGCTACGCTTCCGGACGCTTGTGACCAGCCCAATCATCTCGGTTATGCCCGAAGCTGGAACTCTCCCTTTCGTATTCCTCGCAGTTCAATCCGTAGCACGAACGGCCATCCGGATTCTCACTTAAAGCCGAACCAACAGCCCCCTTCCACTGATCCGGCGAGCATCCGACCGGGTACTTGAAGTGACGGGTACCGAACTTGCTGCTGTCGGCCATTTAACGAGAGCAATCGTGTCTGGCACGCACGTAGACCGTCGTTAGTATGAGATAGAGTCGGTCCATTCGTCCAGCAGCTGCTTGCGACCAAATTCCACAGGTCGATGGTTGTGTACACAGACTGTTCTAAAATTGAAGACACTGTTGCAGCCGCATTTTACACGATCGGCCTCGCAGGATTGTTCAGGCTTCCGGAAGCAAAGACCGGTTTCGATCCCGAATATCAGTGCCGAAACGATGATTTTCACGGATTCAGCCAGTTGTCAGCTGGCCTTAGAATCAGAAAAGGTCGAAGCAACCGTGGATCCAGGAAATCGAAGAGATAGTGCGCAACAAACCCGCTCCCTTCTGTTGGATTCCGGGAAATATTGGGATCAACGGAAACACCCAGGCCGATCGACTAGCGAACGAGGCTAGAGAACAACCCACCGTTGCCTATCTCGGGCGAAGATAAGCAGTGAAACAAGCGATACGACGCCGATGGGACCACTAGTGGCACGCGCAGGTGGATAGACCAGGCCAAACCAGCCGACCAACATGCGCTACCACGATTGGCCACACTCGGCTGACATATTATTTTCTGTTGACAAGGGACACGTCCCAAGCGCACGCAGCGATGTAGCCACTTTTCCCTCGGTCTTCCTCTTCAGCATCCTTTGGAGTTTCTTGTCGCTCAGGGTCGTCGGCCGTCCGGAACCAGGCTTACTTTCGATTCTCTGATTGTTGTCTAATCGTGCCAAGATGTTGTAGATGCCGGAACGGGCGTATGCGGCGTCCACAAAGTGCCGCACGATGTCCGTTTTCGACGCGGCGGGGTGCCATTCTTTGAACGCGCACACTTCTGAACGGAGTTGCTTCACTGTTTTTGCCATCACGGTTAGAGTTCGACTGATAGAGCTGTCAAATTTTGTCTGCTGACTCATGGATTACTATGATTGATGCTGCATGGGTAGTTTCGTCAGTGCGGATAAAGGTAAACCCATGAAAAAGCGGCAATTTTTGTCTATTTTTTGAATGCAAACGTTAGTAATACAACAATAATAATACTCACAAGTCCTGGAAAAGTATCGCCCAGTACTATTCGCCTATTTTTGACATTTCCATAAGTTTCGCCTTCCACTTTCCGCCGTTGTTTTGATTATACTGTCAGTATCGCCTTCTACTTTACGTCAAGTGTAAGTATTTATTTAAGTTACGCCTTTCACTTTGTCAACAGTCAATATGGCGTAAATCGCACAGTAAATTGTTTTGATAATAAAATAACACTACTCTTAAAAAATTTCTATCGTTATACCGACAATTAAATCATGGTCTGGATGACTATCGCATATAATAACCACACAATAACCATGAAAATGGTAGAATTCTCCACGTTCATGGCATTCTTGACTATGATCATGGTAACAAGGAATATTCCGACATTATGGCAAATTTTGGATCAACTATTTTCAATGGTCGTTTTGACCATGATCATAGTTGGTTCAAAATGTTTATACTGCAATAGTCAACTAACCCCCATAATGGTAAACTTGACTATCAAATTTGTCTCTGTGTACGCTCTTTGCGAAAACAATATTTATTGAATAAAATTGAAGCTAAATCAGGACAAAAAGTTCAAAACTCATTAATTAGTGGTAATAATTATGCATTGCATTGAAAAAATATTTAACTTACATTTTTCATGTTCGCCCTAATGATCACATTAAAAAAATAGCGACTTTTTTCGAATGGATGGTAAAAAAGAACGGAAAAAATATTTTAATAAACCAAACTGCATTGCAGTTAGCCGGAACTTTGGCCATATTTGAATATACTCTCCCCTTCGATTCGGCGGAGCTGGGGCACATTGGGAGGGTTGGCATGCTTCCACACGTTCCGCTTCGCCGGGAAGATCTCTTTGACCAGAATCTTCAGCCGTTGTTTCTGGGTTTCCGCTTGGTTCTCCGACACGGCTGGCTTGGACTGACGCCTCCGTATGTGGATTTCCATTTTGGCCAAATACTTCTTGAACGTTTGGGGCCGGTCGCACCCACCTCCCAGCCCAACGCACGGAAAAAAGTGCCCACCTTGCTTTCCGTCTTCCGTTTGAGCTTCTGTTGAATCCTCCGGTCGCTTAAAACGGTCGGACGTCCGGAACCAGGGTTCCCGATGGACTCTCCCTTCTCCAGAAGTGCCAGAATCTTGTAGATGTTTCCGCGATCGCATCCGGCCGACACGAAGTGGGCCACGATGGCCCACTTTTTTAGGCCCGGATAAAGCAGGCGGTACGAACAAACCATAGATCGAAGTTTCACTGTTCTCGCCATAGCTGCCGGAAACAAACTGATGGAGCCGTCAAATTTTCACAGTACCACAGTATATAGCCAACTAGTATATATTGACAACCGACCGGTGGATCGACCACCAGGTGGTAGGATAATCGCATGAAGAATTGGAACATTTAGTCCCTTTTTTTTAATGGACACATTAATCTCAAATTGCTCCGGAAATGTTTTCTTTTACGGGAACGACTTTTAAGTTTCGCTTACCTTGTCAAAAGATTCTAAGTCACAATGAGAGACTTGAGTTGGTCACTTTCTTTCACATTAATAACTAAGTCGTTTTTACGGTTTCCGTCGTATTCTTCGAATAATACGCTGGCCATTGTCTTTCGGTTAGTAATAAGAACTCGTTGGAACGTTCAATAACGAAAGAGAACGAAAGAGTAGAGAATTCATTATTGTTACTAAGGCCTTTTGAAATGATTTCTTAGGGAAGAATGCTTTGTAATTGATGTTAAAACCCAATAATTGCCTTTTTTGGTATTGGCAAATTTTTTAGAACATATGTGTCATTAAAAAAGGCTGTAATAGTTCACCACAGCACGTGTATCTGTTGATATAGACTAGTGGTCAAGCCACTGGATCCGTAACCTCAACGTTCAAGGTTCGATTCTCGGTTGGCTCCTTATTTTTATTTTTTCATTACCTGGTCATTGTGGACGCTTTTTCGAAGTGGCCTGAAGTCTTCCGAACACGCTCAATCAACACTACTGCAACAATTGAAATGCTGCGAGAAACATTCGCCCGCTACGCCTTATCACCCACAATTCAATGGGCAAGCTGAACGATTTGTTGATTTTCTGCAGCGAGGACTCAAGAAATTAAGTAAAGGGGGAAGCCCACCAGCATTCTCCAAACATTCCTCTCTGTGTTTCGATCGACACCCAATAAGAGTTCAAGTCACATGAAGTCTCCAGCTGAAGCTTTACTGACAGACCTGTCAGAACGACTTTGGATCTCTTCAAGAAACCAGTTCCCGTTCCAGGTGCTATAAATGAGAAACAGAACAAGCAGTTCAATCAGCGACATGGAGCAGTTCATCGAAAATTCCAACCCAACGCCTTGGTGTATGTCGAGTACCATCACGGTAACAACAAGTCGTGGAAGCCAGGCGTGATCATCGAAAGAAAAGAATCCGTTAATTACAACGTTCTTGCGGACCTTGGTGGACGTCATCGGTTGATACAGTCACATACAAACCAGATTCGACCACGTCCAGTATCAGCTGAAACAACAACACCTGTTGCTGACACCCAGCTAGAGTGGGAGATTCTAATTGAAGAATTCGGACATGCAGCTCCGATAGTCTAGCAACCAGTTCCAGTTAAAGACGTCGAAATTTAAGAAATTCCGCTACCGGTTCCAGATGAGAAAAACGTTCCTGTTCTTGACCCTGACGACAACACAACTGTTTCCTTGACCAATTATAATTTCCCTGATGTCCCTGAAGCACAACCTTCTCCAGAAGCACCATGACAGCAGCCGTTGCGGAACAGAAGCCTTCCGTCCTGGTTGGCCCCGTACGATATCTGATAAGGGGAAGAAGTAGTAAGCCAGACTGCTGCTGTGCTGACTTAGACAAACTTTTATTTATTGATTCGATTAGCAACCTTCAAGCAATAAAGACATAGATTCAATTCGTCACCAGTCTCTATCTTGATTTGGGCTATTCAACAGTTACTGAACAAGCAACTAGGGATCTATTGTATACCTACAGGTAGAAGTACCAGTGGTACGCATGGTCCAGTCATTTTCCAACCATGTAGCTCAACCAAGCTCAATTTCCTAAAGATGGCTCTCCAGTAATCCCCATCGGTGTACGCAAGACTGCAGATTGTCTTCAAAAGTGTCGTGAGAGACGTCATCGGATGATGGCTCTTGAGAGTATCCTAGATTTCCTTGGCCGATTTGCAGTTCTTGCCTAGCGACTGTTGCATAATCCCGACTAATAACGACATTGCCATTTGAGTCTTCGCATCTCCATTCCGCCATGCATCCGTGACGGATTTAGCGTATTTTCAACAAGCGGGAATTCACGTTTTCATAGTTCTCGCTTCCAATTCGTTCGATTCCAAATTTGTCCATCTTGAAAGCTTCCATTTCTGGCAGATTCTGCAATAGGATTATCTTTCCATTGAAAGTCTAGAAGGAAACAGTTCATCCAAGTTGCTTCTATCAACCGAAGATGAGCGAGCCTATAAACTGTTGAAGTCTACGCATCTCAAGAGTCCGCTACGAGACCAGACTACTCCGGTGCTAAGGAGTGTATCGAAAAGTAGTTATAAACATTCGATGCGTTATTACGCATAAACTACTGTGTATATTTTTAGCGCGTAAGCGCCATTTGCTTTGTTTACATGTCAAAAATGATTATTCGGTTCATTCATTTCCGTTGATAAAGTTGTATTCAAAATGTCGCGAATTGAATTTGAGACTAAAAAGAAAATTCTGCACACTTGGTGCACCGAAAAGGGTGTTAATTACAACCAGATTGCGAAAAGAGTAAATGTTCACCCGGCAAGTGTAAAACGCAACATCGAAAAGTTTGGTAAGGAGTGCTCCCTCAAGGATTTACCAAGAAGTGGCCGGAAACCCGGCTCCAGCAACCCCGATTTGGACCAAAATGTTGTGGATTACATTCAACGGAACAAATCTGCCTCTACTCGCGATCTAGCCAAGAAGTTCAGGACCAGCATCGGAATGATTCAACGAATCAAGCGCAGGAATGACTTGAAGACGTACAAAAAGCAGAAAGTGCCCAAACAAACTCCGAACAAAAGTCTCGTGCCAAAACCAGGGCTCGAAAGCTGTACAGCTGCATTTTGGACAATGTCGACCAGTGCATTTTGATGGATGACGAAACATACGTTAAAGAAGATTCAAGAACGCTACCGGGGCCGCAGTTTTATACTAAATCTGTTGGGGAACGTGTGCCAACCGCAGATACGACTGTTGCGATGGAGAAATTCGGTCAGAAGGTGCTCATTTGGCAAGCTATTTGCACATGTGGCTTGCGTTCTTCAATTTTCTATACAAAAGGAACTATAAATGCTGAGATTTATCAAAAGGAATGTTTGAAGAACAGGTTGCTACCATTGTATAGAAAGCACCAGTCCCCTCCTCTCTTCTGGCCAGATTTGGCATCGGCACATTACGCCAAATCCACTCTACAGTGGCTGAAGGAGAATAACATCAAGTTCGTAGAAAAAGACATCAACCCACCAAACTGTCCCCAGTTGCGACCGATCGAACGCTATTGGGCAATAGTCAAGCGTATATTTAAGAAGGATGGTACAGTGTCCCAAAACATGACCGATTTTAAGAAAAATTGGGCAGCGGCATCCAGGAAGTGCACAAAGGTCACTGTGCAGAATTTGATGGCAGGTGTCAAATCAAAGGTACGGGCATTCTACAGAAATGAACATGATGACTAGTTTTTCCGTTTGGATCTTTTGTAAACATGTTAAGCTATAATAAACTGAAATAGTATGTTAATTTTAACCATGTTTTCATGCCTATTTTATTATTTGGAAGTTTATAACTACTTTTCGATACACTCCTTATGATAACATTTGTTTGCTGATATCGAAACTCGAGGATTCGAAAAGCGACTGATCTTCATGTTGGAGACTTGTTGGGACAGTAAGGATTGTATCGAAAACAAACTGGCAACACATTTTTTTCTGATAGCATGACATAAAAAGCAACAAAACATTAAAACAACAGTATCGTTTAATTCGTCTTGATCTCTTAGTTTAAACAAAAAAAAAATGAATGAAAGCAACTTTATTTCCAGAATTCACTGATTTTGGATTCGATTGCACTCATGAGATTCTGTCGCACTTTCTAGAAGCCGCAGACCAATTCTCTTTGAACTCTTCCATGGTCTTGCACTCCTGACCTCCTTACCTTATCTTCTTGAAGTTGCGCTTGACGATAGCCCATTGCATTGCATTGGCGTTCAATTGGACGAAGCTGTGGACAATTGGGAGGATTGATGTCTGTCTAAACGAAATCTACTCCATTTTCTTGCATCTATTGTACTGTGGTTTTGGCGTAATGGGCTGACGCTATATCATTTTTCATTTTTCATTTTGCAGCGTTTGGTGGGGCAATGAGAGCGCAAGTCAATCCAAAGCCGAGGGTTAGGGAAGGGTAATGGCGAACTGGTCTATGCGGACTACTTGAACGCCATGGGCGGTGATAAGGATTAGGTTGGGGTAAGGGGTTTGTAGTGTTTTTTGCTCCAAAACAATTATTTTTTCTATTCTATGATGAGGGCCGCTTGCTACAAAATAATCTGAAATGTTTAATTTGTTTGTGATTTGAAACTAGTAGTGACTGTAATGATGCGGCTGGGTAGCTCAGTGGTTACCCGTTCTGCTTACTGAGCAGATTGTCGGGAGTTCAATCCCAAGCCCGTCCCCTTCCTTGCCATTTTTCACTTGCCTCTTTCTATCACCACTAGATTTAAAATAAAAAGCAGTCTACTGCGCTTTCTTTCATTGATCGCATCACTTACCACAGTGCATCCATTATTTAAAAAAAAAAATAACCTGCCTCACTAACACAACTATCCTTCCCTTGGCAATTGTAGAGATGCAGTGGTGTTCACGGTCTCTAATAACAACGATTGTCAAACTAAATCATCCTTCCCCCTTCCCCAAAAGACCGTGAGGACGTGGCCGGCGCCGGTACTGATCTATAAATAGAATTAGTGAACTTGTACATTGAAGATGTAAAGCTTACTCCCAAGCTCCATCTATGTGGTTCTCTGTGCAATTCCACTAGTTCTGTCAGTAAGGGAGTAGCAACTACGAATTTGCACGGTCTTTTAAAAAAAAAAAAAAAAAAAAAAAAATACGTCGACTTCCATCAATAGTCAGAGCATCCTGATCAAAACATTCGACCCCTTTCGAAAATGTTGCAATTACATTGAGTTATTATACCATGAGCAAATCAGGTATTTCGGTTATTCATTCCTTAAAAAAATGGATGAGTAACAACATAAGTTGTCAATAAAATGAAAAGTGTACTTTTAGTCGTTTCCCTTAGATTGATAGTAAGAAGTCTAAGAGTGAATTGCGGCATAGCCCGCTAGTATCACAACCTTTATATAAACGTTCTACGACGTGGCAGTGAAATAAATGATAAGAAAATGTGATACTTTCACTACTGGTCAAATTCTTGGTCTCACATGCATGTTTATAGCATGAGATAAGCCCTCTCACCATCGACAAGGTGACAAATTTGACCCGCGAGAGGGAGCAATTTAGCAGCATTTATGTTGCTTAAAAATTCTAAATTAACATATGTTATGCATGCAAGCTTCATATAAGCATCACAAATGAATTCAAGCTCTAACCAAAATGTAGCATTATCACCAGCATTATATGCGCATAAAAGGCGGTAAAAATGCATAATAGCATTTATTATGTACACAGCATTCTAGGTTGGTCAAAAAGTTTCGAAAGCGGAAATGAAAATACATTTTTTGGGGAAATCACTTTTATTGCTCAGTAGATCAAAACACTTGGTCCAACGATCTTCCAACTTTGTTGTCCCATCACGGAAGTGACTTTCTGGAAGGCCTGCAAAATACTCCTCTTCACGGCTCTAACCTCTTCGTTTGATGAAAAATGTTTTCCAGGAAGGAATTTTTTGAGGTGTGAAAACAGCCAGAAGTCAGAGAGAGCTAAATCTGACGAATAGGATAGATGCTGCAACAATTCGTACCCCCAATTAACCGATTTTTGCGATGGTTTTCTGAGCTGTGTGAGAAGGTGCATTGTCTTGATAAGAAATGATTTTTTCTTCTGCAAACCGGGTATTTTTTCACAATTTTTTTCTTCCTGCTGGTCCAAAAGGTCACAATAATAATCAAAATGAATGTTTTCTCAGTTTGTAGATAATCTATCAATAAAATTCCTTTTGCATCCCATAAAACTAACACCTTCTTGGCCGATTTCTGGACACGAACTCACTTCGGAGCCAAAGTGCCTGGTTCACACCACTCCTTAGTCTCTTGTTTTGATTCAGGATCATTGTGGTAGACCCAAGTCTCATTCATAGTGATGAATCGACGCAGAAAATGTATTTAATCCTTTCGAAATTGCTCCAAATGTTGCAACGAAAGTCGCATTCGAACCTGTTTTTGTTATACATATTGTTAGCAAATGCGGCACCCATTGTGTACACAGTTTTTGGAAAACCAAAACTTCAGCCAAAATCAAAAAACAAAAAAAAAAAACAAAAAAAAAAAAAAAAAAAAAAAAAAACAACAAAACAAAAACACAAAATCTCCAAATCTGTCAAATCTTCCAATTGAAACCAAACAAATTGCAATCAAATATCAAAACAAAAATTCAAATAATTTGTTAAGTTTCAGTTGGAAAGATTTGAATAATTTGAAGACTTTTGTGACATGTATTGCGCTAGATTTTTATAATATGATGGAAAGCTATCAGTTATTAGTGCGTTTATACTACACCGTGTCCAATATATTCTCATACAAAATAAAACTCTATTTATTTCAAATCGCTAATCCAGATTTTATTGATAACTTTACCCATTACATTGCAATATAATACTGATCAACTACAGCATATGTTTTGGAATAACACCGCCTTTAACCTTCTTGACCAGCTGCAGACGTTTTTCGAAACCGTCACACGCACGACTTTCATCGGCATTTCGTCCCAAATTCGTTTGATTACGGTTTTGAATTGGTTCATATTAGACGCCCTGTGGTCATTTACCTTCGCCAGCATGTATGACCATATAAAATAATCCAAGGGATTCAGATCTGGTGAACTGGGAGGCCTTTCATTCTTGTCCAAAAAGTCGGTCAAATTTTCTCGGCACCAGCCCTGAACGAGATTTGCAGTATGCGATGGCGCTCCGTCCTGCTGAAACACATAGTGATCATCTCCAAACACCTCTTGTACATAAGGCTCTTTCTCCAAAACTTCCGTTTTATAATATACGGCATTCACTTTAACACCTTTTTCGATGAAACCCAGTGGTAATTTGCCTCGCTTGCAAATTCCTCCCCAAACCATCACTGACGCAGCACTTTGGAGCCGTGGAATATTCCTATTACTCTTTGGAACAGTTCTCGAAGAGAGAGCCCACGATCTGTCGTTCTGGACATTGTGGGATTGTTGCAAGACGAATAACCTTTTGTCGGAAAAGACAGATTCTTCCCCACTGTGCCGCGACAAAAGCAGATTTGCTCTTTCGAGTCGTTTCTGCTTGGAAGGTTCCGAAACTCCGTGAACCTAACGTTTCCGGAAAGCTTGGAATCCGAGGTCATTTTGCAGTATATTGTGCATGGACGATCTCGAAACATTCAGATCTTCGGCCATTTTACGTACAGAGCGCTGTGATTTTCGTCTAATCCGTTTCCTGACCACTTTAACAACTCGTGCAGTCCGCACCGTACAAGTACAACCAGTTCTCTTTCGGTCATTCAACGGGTGTCACGGTACCTTTGGATGGTTCGGTACACAAAATCCCGCTTTACTCCGAGGTTTTTAAAATTTCTGAAAATAGCGCGCGGGCGCTCATCTTTCAAAAACTTTTTCAGCACCACAGCACGAAACTCCTTCATCACTGGTAAAAGATAAACACCGAATGAAAACAATCGGACATAACCTAAAAGCGTTTGCATAAACATAGTGTAAAACTACATCAACACATACGTGAAGCATGTTGAGTAGTTGCGCGACACCAATGCAAGGAAAAAGTGTATGAGAATATATTGGACACGGTGTAGTTACCGTTGATTTATGTGAAAGTTTTACCGGTAACTTTTGAATTATTGAAAGTAAACTATCAATAATTTATTGCCATTTTAAGTTTTTCTAGTCCGAATTGTTATTTTTTCGTTGGCACAGTTAGTTAGTGCAATTTTATGAATTTTCATTGCTAAATGTTCATTAATTAGTGCCAGTATATATTTAAGTCAAAACCATTTCCTGTATTTTCGCTATGATATATGGTGTTGATGCACTTTCTGGACGTTCCGAGCGTAGATCATCTTCAACGCTTGTACGGCCACGCTTAAACTCCAAAACCCATCGCTGAACGGTTGGAAATGAAGGAGAAGGCTTCTTAATTATTTTCACCATCTTTGCATCGATCTGAGTAGCCGATAAATCTTACAAAACTTGTAAACAAAGAATGAATTGACCGATCGAAATAAAATTTTGAGAACGTTCTTATGAAAGATGAAATATTAAAATGCTCTATAGATGTCACTTTCAAAACTGTTTGATTAACCTAGTACTGGCTTTATATCTGCATTTAGTGCTAATGTAAGGCTATCATAAAATGCTTAGAATTTGTTTACAAAAGCGTTGAAGAGTAACTTAGAGTTTAAGTACAACAAAAACCAGTACGGACGAGTATTTATTATTGGGATCTTTACTCATAACTACCATTGTTAAGGAACGAATCGGTTTAAGGCTGAGGAAATGTGTTTGAATGTGTAACATTTAAAGAATTTGAGATCGAAATCATTATGTTTTAATTAAACTTTCAAGCAAAATTAATTTCACAACTAACTCATTGGCAGCCCTGTCACCCTGACCGAAATAACATACAGTTCTTCTGTTGAGAGGTTAATCGCATATTTCAAAGCATTCAAACAAAATGCAGTAAGAAGCAAAATCCATAAAGGGGATGGGCTCGGTTATGAAATCAAACACTTTCGCAGTATTAGATGTAAAATGAAACATAATAAAACCAACCCAGTTGCTACCCGGTTTTGATGACCATGAAAGGGAAAACCAAATTTTCAATTTGTTCATAAAGATTGGACTCGGAAAAAATGCGACACTTTGTTTTGGGTGTAACTTTTTATCGCGTGTGTAAAAATTAATGAAATTTTGGGTAATACTAGCTTTGAGTGCGCAAAATTTTATCGCGATTTGTCTAGTAGTTTTTAAGATGCATTCGAAACATAAAGAGCTACGCCAGCAAATCTTGGGTGCGGTGATCGATAATCCTGGTCAGTCGCACAGATGGATCGGCAAAAGGCTTGGAATCCATCATTCCACCGTGTCCAGCGTTGTGAAGATGTTCCAGGAGACGAAGACCATCAAGCGGCGCCAGAGAAGGCGCGGAAGATAAGGCAGTAGTTTAAGAATAACCCGAACCTTTCCACCCGAGACGAGGCCAAAAAGGTCAATTTGTCGAAGTGGTTCGTCCAGCAGACCATGAAGTGGGCTGGGCTACGTGTTATGAAGGCGTGTAGGAAGGCGCCAAACCGGACTGATAAGCAAAACACGGTGGCCAAATTGCGTGCGCGAAAGCTTTCCCGTGAGTGGCTGGTCAAGCCAGGCTGCCTCGTCATGGACGACGAGACATATATCAAGGCGGACACCAAACAAATCCCCGGCCTCGAGTTTCTTGTCGGTACGTCCCGCATGGAGGTTCCGGAAAAGTTCTGGAAGAGAAAGATGGACAAATTCGCGAAGAAGTACCTGTTGTGGCAGGCGATCTACGAGTGTGGACGGTACAGCAAGCCGTTCGTTACAACCGGCAACATAAACGGGCAGATTTATCGAGAGGAATGCTTGCAGAAGCGCTTGTTACCCGTCCTCCGTTTTCACCGTGGCCCCACGCTGTTCTGGCCGGATCTCGCTTCATGCCATTACGCCAAACCTGCAATGGATTGGTACGAAGCGAAGGGCGTTAATGTGGTCCCGAAGGAGGCGAACCCGCCAAATACACCAGAACTTCGTCCGATCGAATAGTTTTGGGCGATAATGAAGAAGAAGTTGAAGAAAAGCGGAAAAACATTCAAAACCGATGAAGCTTTGAAAAGCTGGAAGAAATTGTGTAAGGAAGATGGACAAAGCCTCGCCCAAGATCTCATGAGTATTGTTAAGGGAAATGTACGAGCATTCAGCTTGGGGGAGGAAATTCAATAAATAAATTATGCCAAAACATAGCTTATATATAGTTATTCAATCCCTGAAAATTTGAGAAGTATCCGATTTAAAATGAATTTTTGGTGATCATTTTTGTGTGTCTCATTTTTTCCGAGTCCAGTCTTTATTTGTTTGAATTCAACTCATTTTACAGAATCATCTTTTGTGGTAAATGCAACGCATTAGGCCTGGTCGCTTTGATGCTTGTACCATGTCTTTGATATGCTGCAAGCATCAATATTGACAAAAAAAAAATTGGGCGTCATCTAACCCAATTATTTCCAGGATGCTTTCTCGTACTGGCTGCGTTTGTATTTGATTAGATTTGATAAGAAAAGTATGATTTTGACTTCTCAACTTTGCAAGCCACATTTCGCACAGAAAGATTGCGATTTTTCTCAATATCAATAATTGTCCATTTGTCGGGAGCATATTTTTCGATTTGTTCCACTTCCAACCTTTCGATCCACAGTCAAACGCTGGTCAAGTGATTTGCAAACACAATCAATTTCTGAATCAATTTTACTGAATGTAACAAGAATGTAAACATGTTGTACCACGGAATATAGTGGAGAATTTCAGCTGTCATTTAAGTGGAACGTTTCAGCGATCCGTGAAATAATTCAAAATCTACACTGAAAGAAAAGTGTCCGAAATTTAACGCGGACAGGCTTTATTTTGGACTCCGGAGGACGCTAAGATCGAACAAACTTCGCCGAACTATAAAGTTGCCCATCTACAAGACGTTTATTATACCGGTAGTCCTCTACGGTCACAAAACATGGACATACCTGGACCAACGCGCCCTGGGTGTTTTTGAATGGAAGATGTTGCGTACGATCAACGGTGGATTGCAGATGGTAGACTGATCGTGGAGAAGGCGAATGAATTGCATCAGTTGCTGGAAGCACCTGCCATCGTACAAGTCGCAAAAATCGGTCAACTACTGTGGGCTGGGCATGCCGTAAGAATGTCGGACCACAGCCTAGTTAAAATGATTCTCGATAACGGGCAAAAACGGGCACAAGAAGAAGAGGCACGCAACGAGCAAGGAGGATCGATCAAGTAGAAGATGACATGCGGACCCTTCTTTCATAGTTTGGACTGAAATAAGTTGCACCGGTTAAACACCTTTTCATCGACAAAGGCGTAAAAGTTAACTAAACAGTGAATCAGAAGCTGCTCACTGACTCAATAGCTCCATGACTATCCCAGCATTTCAGCAATTAGGACTGGATCTTCCAGCAAGACTAGGCACCGGTTCATGGTGCAAAAAAAGGCTATAATTCTATAAAAACGACAATTCCAGGTTTTCCGACCAAAGAAGAATGGTCTTTCAACTCATCGGATTTGAATACAATGGGCTTTTTTGTGTGGCCAATCTTGGAATAAAGAGCCTACACAAATCACTGGAGCAGGTAAAATCGTCACTTTTAAATGTTTGTTCAGAAATACCTGTGAAAGAACTAGCGGCCGTCGTGAATAATTTCCCTATCATTTCCCGACCATTTCTAAATGAATAAATAAAGCTTGTTTCCTGGAAACATTTAGCAACATCCAACAATGTTTTTTTTTATTCCTCGCTAAAATATTGTTGTAACCCTATTCTGTTGTACGAATAATATTCGGTCACCCTGTACTGCAACCCAACAAATGATTGTGTACGATCGTAGCCACGAGCACGAATTCCAGCGAAGAGGCAGTGCGTGGACGACATGCAATGAAATTGACGGCATGAAAAAGCACAGTAACCTTAGTATTGACTTGAACTCGAAATTGTTGTTTACCTCAATTACAGTTTCACGACACTAAGCTCCTCCAATAGTGCTTACTCGCAAATAGAAAATTAGTTCAACAAATATACATGATTAATATACAGGGCAATGTCTCTTCGGTCTGATTTTGTTGTCGCTTTCCACAACTGGTTTGACATTTTCGAGAAATCGGTATTGGAAGAGCTTAGGGTCATGTACATATATTCGAGGTATACCTGTATATTGCACATCATTTCATTTGAGTTCATTCAGATTTGGACCATTTTACTCCCCAGTCGGAACTGTGATCGATTATTGTTCCATCTCCAATCACATGAAACACTACAAAAAATGTACCTGGTATTGAAAGTTTTCAATCAATAACTGAGAATGTGCAATTAGTGTTTTAAATGAGTTGATTGCAGGCAATAAGCTTATTGTGATGACCGATAAATTGGAAAACTAAAACAGTGCGAGTGCTAAGAAAGAAAGAAGAGCTCAAATTTTAAAATGATTTAAAGTGCACTCTCAGATGCCACAAAATTGCTTGAAACAGAGACAGAAGGAATATTTTTACCAACCGACAGGCTTGGCTTGGCTCAAAACTCGTTTGAAGTAACCTTCTTCAAAAATTACTAAAACCACAACCATTTCTGAAAAAAAGGAAGAAATAAATACAGATTAACTGATAATTTGACTCTCAAACAAGCATTTAAGACCGGAAAGCATCGTAAAATATTCAATTAGATTCCACAACTCCATCCGTTCGTCATCACCTGCTTTATGTCGAGGGATCCAGCCACTCTAAAAAAAAAGAACAAGCCTCTTCCATAATGTTAATGTAATTAGGCCCCTTTTTCTGTTTATCACAGCCCATCCGTCCGGCTTAGCGACCTGATAAATTCTCCGAGCCCCTTGTCTGCTGTTCTTCGAAAGTGGATAGAGAAACAAACCACGAGCAAAAAAAACCATATCTACCATCTTGGATTGAGGCCTGTTCCTGGTTGCTTTGCACCCACTCACCGTGAGATGTTGTTTTCGGTTATTTAACATATTTGTTTTCCGCTGCTGCCTTTACTGGAAGGATTTACCATCAATGGGGGCCTACGCGAAACCTTTTAACCAAGAAATCCAATTTGGGACGACGTCGTCTAGGATCAATAAACATCGTTGAGGAAGGATCAGGCCGAACGTAAAGTAAAAGGTGATGTCCTTTTTCCATTTGTTAATCATTTTTGTTGGCAGATATGGAAAAAACAGATTTTGCAGACGGTGATAAACTTGAACTCAAACGAGCATATAGGTATTCAAGTGAGAAACAATTCACCATACGAGATTTCTCTCCCACATATGTAGATTGTCCAAGATAATCAAGCTTGAACGGCGAAAGTATTTGTAAGTCAGATTTTGGTAGATTTTGCACGAACATTCGTTGTGTTAGTCAACGTCCTGTAGTTATCTGGACCAAACTTTACCTCTCAGATTAAGTCTAGTTACCCCCTCGAGAACATCAACCAAGACCACTATTTTCACGTGGAAAAAAAGCATACCTACCAACAAAATCTTACCCTTTCTAACGATTCACTAGCTAAATTGTTGACTCAATCTTTAAGTCACCGACAGCAGTCACTGAACAGCAATATTTTTTTGTTCTCCGAGGTCGTAGCTCTGTTCCTAGAGAGAGCATAAAATCTAATGCATAGACGGAGAAGAAATATCTCTAACCACTTTTGCTGTGTCGTAGCAAATTCCATCTCATCTGAGCCGTACTTTTTCAAATGACACTAAACTCATTACAGATAAGAAAGCAGCCGACCGCATCCAGTCACTCCCATTTTGCCACCCCAAGCCTTTCGAGAGAAGAAGAATCTTTAGTATCGCAGTTAATCCACGGACTAATTACGGACCTCGGACAGACAATTTATTCTTGACGCACCAGATAATAATTTTCAGTGTATCAAGTTCCATATATACTAGAATATCATCAGACCAGTACTAGAAAAATACAGCAACACTGTTTACAAGTTAGTTGAAACTTCGCCAACACTGTTCTTAACAAAAGCGAGTCAGCTGTAAAATTCGATTTGAGTATACGTTCGTCGTACGATTGGAACCGGGCATGCTTTACGATGGATCCGAAAATGTGCAAAGCTGTAACGGAAGCAAGATCAAGATCACCCCAGCTCATGATCCTGGCGATTACGAAGTCGGTAAGCGTCACAATCTACGGTTCATAACGATTTTCACCGACGACGGTTTCATCACCGGGGATTACGGTGAATTCACCGGAATGAAACGATTCGATGCCAGAAAGGCGATCATGGCTGCCCTCCAAGCAAAGGGTTTGTACAAGGAAACCGTTGATAATCCGATGGTCGTACCGGTTTGTTCCCGCTCGAAGGACGTCGTTGAATCGCTGATCAAGCCTCAATGGTACGTAAAGTGCGACGAAATGGCCAAGAACGCAACGGAAGCCGTGCGCTCCGGAGAGCTGAAAATTATTCCGGAAGTGCACAAAAGACCTGGTGCCATTGGATGGACGAAATCCGTGATTGGTGCGTTTCCCGTCAACTTTGGTGGGGTCACAGAATTCGAGCCTAATGTCATCGATCCGATGGATGATATCACCGGAATTTCTCTGGATGGACTGCACTTGCAGAAGGCCAAGACCGGCCAGAAGCAGGATTACCCGAATGGTATTCCGGAGTACGGAACGGATGCGATGCGATTTGCCTTGTGCGCCTGCAACACCCAGGGACGGGACATCAACTTGGATATCATGCCTGTCCAGGGCTATCGCTTCTTCTGCAACAAGCTCTGGAATGCAACCAAGTTTGCGTTGATGTGCTTTACTGGAGAAGAACGGTACGACGTTCTGCAGGGCTTGGTAAGTTTGACGGAATGCAATTTTAAACAAAACATTAACTCAATCGTAACTCTACAGACTCCGAGAGCAACATAGACCGCTGGATTTTGTCGCGGTTGGCCAACTGCATCGACGTGTCCAACAAGGGCTTTGAGAAGTACGAATTTGCCCAGACTACCAGTGCGTGCTACGACTTTTGGCTGTACGATCTGTGCGACGTATATCTGGAATGCTTGAAGCCAGTGTTCCAGTCCGGAACAGAGGAAGCTAAATCCTCGTCTCGGAAGACGATCTACACTTGCTTAAACCTTGGACTGAAGCTCCTGTCTCCTTTCATGCCTTTCATCACCGAGGAACTGTACCAGCGATTGCCCCGTGCCAATGTGGACCAGGTGGCCAGTATTTGTGTTGCCTCCTATCCGGATCTTAAGTTATGTAATTGGCACAACGAACAGCTCGAGAATGACTTTGATTTTGTGCAACGTGTGGCCAAGGTAATTCGATCGGCCCGAAGTGACTACAATCTGCCGAACAAGATGAAGACGGAAGCGTTTGTCATGTGCAGCAACGATGCCACCAAGGCTACGCTAGAGAGTTTCCTTGGGGATCTGACGACCATGTCCTACTCGCAGATCAATCTTATCAGTGAAGCTCCGCCGGTTGGTTGTGCTATCCTAACCGTTTCCGGTGCATGTGTTGTTCATCTTATGCTCAAGGGACTGATCGAAGCCTACAAGGAAGTAGAAAAACTCGGCAAGAAGAAGGAAACATTAAGCTCGAGCTGGAACAGGCGATAGGAGCGGCCGATTACGAGAGCAAAGTTCCGGAGGAAGTTCGGAAGAACAACCAAGAGAAGCTCGATCAATCGAAGATTGAAATCGAACGTATCATTGCAGCAATAGAGACACTAAAGACGATGTAATAAGCGTTCCTTCTGGAAAACGGATCATTTCACTTCAAAAGCATTTTTTGTTGTTAAATTAACTCTTGCTTCGGATTAAGCAGAAGAAGTAGTAATTTATTGCCTCTAAATACTATTATAAAATATCAGCTTTGCAGTTTTCACGCGTACACAGATTGAATGAATAAAATATATCAACACAGTTGGAATAAATTAAGCAAGCAAAAACGTGCAATGTTTGATTACTTCTGTTCCAGGCATTATTCGGCATTGTCAATCGAGTCCTCCTTCGCTTCCTGCGCGTCGGAAATGCCCTGTGCTGTAACGACGGCAGCCGATTCGATGCTTGCATTATTTTCCTGTCATTCCTGAGCGCTGTCCACTTTGTCACTGGCCACAACTTCCTGCGCTTGATCGGCACTTTCGTCTCCGATAATGATCTCTTCCTCTTGGCAGGAATTCCTCGTCTGGATAGATGTTCTTGAACGCGCACGCGCTATGGTTTCGTCGTAGTCCAACACATAGAGTGGGCCGCAGGCCATACGAATTCCTTCCGGGAGAGAGCCGGCCGAATGCCGGCACGCGATGCATTTAGGAATGTTAAAGTACAATTCGTAGAGAATAGTGGATACGTTATTTTCCTGTGCTTCCGCGTCCTCCGCTAGGGCTTCCGGAGGTTTTGGATAATCCTTGGATAGGACCTGAGATACGTACGGTTCCAGATCCAATCTCTGGTCACCGCTGGTGGATTTGGCTGTCACGTGGATGAGATCTAAAATAAGGGTAAAAAAAGGAATAATTTCCCGTGTACCCAGTTTGACCTAAATACTCACAAATTTCCTTCGAGACACCTTATCCGTATTCGTGCGATCCTTATCCTTGTCGCTCTTCTTTTGTTCCTTCTGTTGTTGATTGACCGACACTTGGCACTTGCTTGAGGTTGATAAAAAATCATATTTACAAAGCAAAATATGTAAATAAAATCAGCTGACTTGATGACATACCTACATGCACACTAAAACACGTGTACGCAATATCAAAAGTAATCTAGTATACATGGCACTTTGCATGTACTAGAAGCTGGTTCTCTAGTACGATAGTGATCCATAATTTTTTTAATGTTTCTTCGGCACAACTACGTCCTTCCCTTTTGGGTCCATGACAACACAGCCACCACAGGTAGCGCATGTACACACAATTCTCACCCCCTCCCCAGTTCCCCCCACCAAAAAAAAAATAAAAAAAAAATGAGTTTATTATTACACAAAAAATTTTGTTAAAGAAAAACCCCAAATTTCCCAAAAAATACCCACACACACACCATTATTTTTTTTATTCTTTAAAAAAAGTGGATTTACAAATGTTTACTTAATTTTTTAACCTAAAACTAGTTTACAATGTTATTACTGTGCGCTGTACTGAAAACCAACACTACCGCCATTGCGATGTTTTGTGCTTCTTGTGCCACCTTCTCGCTAAATAAGGTCTGTATCCACATTAATCCGGACACCTTCAAATCATTGTAACTTTTGAAATATTGAACGTAGGAATGAAAAATTTCACTGTGGTATAGCTGAGAGTCTATGATGAAAAAGACTATGATTGATGTTTAAATTTCAGGTTTAGTATTCAAGATGGCGACGAAAGAAAAACAAGTGTGCGAGCGAATTTTGTACGGGCGTACGGCAAATCCTGACTTGTCAATACGGGACCTTGCAAAAACATTGGATTTGCCTAAATCCACTGTTCACGATGTGCCCAAATCATTTTCGGAACGTTTGACGGTGGAGAGGAAACCGAGAAGTGACAAAAACATTGGACCCGCTGATCCTGTCATGGACCGAAAGGTGAAAAGGATATTAACGAAAACCCCAAATCTCTCCATTCGAACGGTGGCTCGTAAAATAGGGATGTCGCCTGGTTTTGTCCAAAAATCAAAACAAATTGTGAATTCACATTTTTCTGATTCGTTGAAAAAAATCCGAATAAATGAACTTGAAACCATTTAAATCTTTAATCTTTAAACATCTATTGTAAAGCGTTCCGAAAACCTAAAACAGAAATAAAAAACTTAATTTTCGGTAAAAATAAACGATTGAAATAGGCAATTTGTAACATTTTCGTTTGTTATCAACAATACCGAATTTTCGGTAATCTGACGTGTCTGCCCAAGTTAGCATTAGCATTAGCATTGACGTTTGCACACCTCGTGGATGGAGCTACGATGAGGAATAATTCGTTGAAGACATTGCATGCCACCATGAAACGAAACCAGTTACTCATACGTTTTTTCACACAATGATCTCCACGAAGACACTCCTCGATAGCTCACCTGGCCACGTCCATGCAACCGTTGGTGATAGGAAGGATTTGGTATCAACCTTAAGAAGACACGGGGAACCCACGTAGCCTTCAGTAGATATCAAAGGAAAATAGGAATGAATAGTCGGAGAGAATAGTTGAACAGAATGCCCTGTTTGGTGTTCAGCACAAAAAATTATTTGAAAAAAGGTCGTTGGGAGCATCTAGTCTAAGAAGGTTAAGTGATGCTCCATTTCTCTTCAAACGGTTGGGACTTAAGCATTAACTATAGTCCTAGCTCCCTATGGCTTATGGTTATAGCGCCATTACTCGCTCTATCTGACGTGGCTGCCCAAGTTACACACAAAACATCTTCTTACGATGATTAATAATTGTTTGTTTTATGAATGTATATAAATGTATTGCAAAACATGACTAATTCGGATCGGATTGGATCTCTCGTATTCTATATATCACTCTGACTAACGATTGTGCTAAAAATACTTTTTTCACTGCTGTAAGTGACAAGATTTTATGAATTATGGAGAGTGTGAGCTGTTTAGTGGAATACCTGTAACTAGAAAATAAGAAGAATGATTAGTAATTTCCATTTAATTCCAACTACCTTTATTGCTTATCTTGACAGATACGCGTATTTCGTCTACAATGTGCAGACTTCTTCAGTGTCGTGTACTAATACTAATACTAATACGAGTATTAGTACACGACACTGAAGAAGTCTGCACATTGTAGACGAAATACGCGTATCTGTCAAGATAAGCAATAAAGGTAGTTGGAATTAAATGGAAATTACTAATCATTCTTCTTATTTTCAAGATTTTATGGGTAGTTCTAAATACTATTGATATTACATCCCAAATAACACGCAAAACATCTTTTAAGAATGATTTTTTAATTGTTTGTATTATAAATGTATTATAAACGTATTGCAAAATATGCCAAGTTCGAAGCGGTTTGGATCTCTCGTATTCTATACTACTGTGTTCAAAAAATAAGGTGACTTTTTAATTTAAAAATTGTGCGTTTGAGATATTGCCCAAATTTTTGTTTTACGTTGGTAGCTTGTTAGTGACATATGTTTGGCATTTCATGACATTCCCCCCATAATAAGTTTATTTACGCTTGTGTTTTCTAAACGACCAAAAGTGCTTTCGGCGATTTTTACAATGTCTGAATTTGTTGAGCAAAGAAGTGCCATTAAATTTTGTTTGCGGAACGATATTTCTGCTGCTGAAACGTTGAGGATGGTGCAGAAAGCCTTCGGTGAGTCAGCCATGTCGAAAAAAAAATGTTTATAAGTGGTACAATGACTTCAAAGACGGTCGAGAACGCGTTGAAGACTTGCAACGGCCAGGACGGCCATCGACGTCAACTGATGAGCAACACGTGAAGAAGATCAAAGAGTTAGTGTTTGAAAATCGTCGATTAACAATTAGAGACCTTGCCGATTTGCTTGGCATCTTAATTGGATCGATTCAATTTTTAAGGATCAATTGGGCCTCAGAAGAGTCAAATCGCGTTTGTGCCGAAATCGCTCAATTTTATCATGAGATTTTTTTTTTGAGTTTTTTGACAAACATTCGACTCATATCGCTCCACAACCACCGTATTCACCTGATTTGGCTCCGTGTGACTTCTGGCTTTTCCCAAAACTCAAAAGACCACTTCGAGGACACCGTTTTGTATCGATTGAAGAGATTCAACGAAATCGCTGCGCGCATTGAGAGGCATCCCGGAAGCCGCCTGCTTCGCGGATTGGAAAAAACGCTGGCATAAGTGCCTTGCATCAGAGGGGGACGAAATAGATTTTGATGATTAAATTAAGATTTTTTGAAATATAACAAAAGTCACCTTATTTTTTGAACACAGAAGTATATCACTCTGACTAACGGTCGAGCTAAAAATACTTTTTTTCACATGCTTCAAGTGATTAATACTTTATTATTGTTCTTAAAAACAAAAACATGGTTTGATACATTTATAAAACATAAACAGGACAAGATTTTATGGGCAGTTCTATATACTGTTGAAACTACATTACACCAACCATGTTTTGCAAAACGTTTTTTTTTTTTTCATAACAGTGAATTAGTTGTACAAGATTGTGGTTTTACTGCCAACGGGAAGCATAGCATAGATAATCAGAGTTTACTTTTCAAAAATCGGAGTTGGCTTAGCAAAGAAGCTTCAAACCTATCACGCCGAGAGTTAGTGTTCAAATCCCACGCTTAGCGTTGTTATATTTTTGTATGAGAATTTTTTTTTCCATTTAATGTTTTATAAGGCTTCACTTGTTGCGCTTTTTACGTCACATTATAGAATAAAATAACGTGTTATACACTTATATTGATTACCTGTATTTGTCATTTAACGGTACTTTCAACTTGTTTATTATAAGCTGCGTTGCCTGGGTGGGTAGCTCAGTGGTTACCTGTTCTGCTTACTGAGCAGATGGTCGAAAGCTCAATCCCAGGCCCGTCCCCTTCCTTGCTAATTGTCACTTGCCTCTTTCTATCACCACTAGTTTTAAGTTAAAAAGCAGTCTACTGTGCTTTCATTTATCGCATCACTTACCACAGTGAATCCATGATCTAAAAATAACCTGCCTCACTAACACAAAAACTCTCCTACCCTTGACCATTGTGGAGACGCAGAGGTAAACACGGTGTCTAACCATCGATTGTCAAACTAATCATCCTTCCCCTCTCCCCAAAGACCGTGAGGACGTGGCCGGCGCCGGTACTGATCTATAAATAGAATGAACTAGTAAACTTGTACATTGAAGATGTAAAGCCTACTCCCAAAGCTCCATCTATGTGGTTCTCTGTGCAATTACACTAGTTCTGATCGGTAACGGAGTAGCAACTACGAAACGCAAAAACAATACCGAATTTTGTACTCCATGCCTACCGATAATTTCAGTATGTGCACGTTTGAGCGGTTTTCGGTATTTTTTACCGACTTTTCCGTATTCTTGTCTTAGCGTGCAGGATAACAGAATTCAACCCTGGCTTACTTTACCGATGACAGCGTCAATTCCCCGCGCAAGCCGGCATTTCTACACACAAGAATAAAACAAAACTCTTTCACCAGTCTTGTGCTTTTGGTCTAAATCTTTGATGAATCAGCCACTCCACGTTTTCCACGAAGCTGCCGACCATACCACTGATTTACTCAATCGACTAGTTCTTCCCGCCACTTGTCCGCTCCGTTTCCGTCGGTGGTGGTGACATTTGTTGAGCAAATAAAAATCCGCGATAAATCGAGGGGTTACATTTTTTATGGATCTTCTGCAGATTTTTATGGCCTCCCATTCCAGTCCAGACAGAAATCCATACACCAGGATAAGCCCAACCGTCTCGGCAAAGCGTTAAACTAAACGTTTTTTTTTTCTGTCGATGACGACGTCGACAAAAGCCCGTTTTATGTCTCTATATAGCATGCGTGGCACGACTTGCGGTGGAGACAGGATTTTATTTTCATCGACGTTTTCGAACGAAGCGAATAACTATTTCCTGCACACTGTAAGAATTCTGTAATCTTCCACCATTGAGTGTAATCCGTTTTTCTCATTCATATTTTTATTTCACGACGCTTCCTCCGTATGCCATCCATCCCCTTTGGGAATTCCGCATCAACTGCTTTCACAAAAGTTTCGGAAGTAACGCTTTTTGTCGCGCATCCCGTGTAAACACATCTGTCCCGGTCTATTCGCGCGTAGATCGTGATCTAGATGAATGGGGGCGCCAAGTTGTTTATCGAAGAATTTATGTTCAACAATATGGGATAGACGATATTTGTCTTTCCTTTCTAAAGCATGCCAACGGCTCTCCGTCTTCCTTGACTTCCGCTTCGGCAGCGAGCTTGACGTTAAGTTCACAAAATGACACACGTTGCCAATGCAGGATACCCACCATGTGAACCTTCAGTAAAGCAGCTTTAATACTCATCTTGCCTTGTTATCGGTTGGCAAAGGGGGGACAGGAGGGCGTTGGTTGGTGCCGGTCCTGATGAGAATTTTTATAGCCCAGCTCATTTATTAGGATCGTTATGCGCATCTTATCGTCGGGCCGAAATCACACTCCTGCAGGAAATGAGTATGTCGTCGACGTCAAATGGCAAAGTGTGGGGGGATTTCTTTTTTTGGGAATGTCACTCACAGAATAGAGACCGTTTTTTTTTTCTTCTGGGAGTGTTATACGACGGCACGGTTGTAAATTGAAAGTATTCAAAGTTGGTCTGGGATCGGCAAAAATGGTCGTGGGACGATTTCCATGGGGACCTGTCACAAGAAAATGTGTTAGCCATGTATGCGTCTGTTGAAGCTCTTGGTGTTTATTTTAAAACATCCTGGAAAAAGTTGTGGGAAGTTACTTGTAGACAGAGAGAGGTTATAATTTAATTGCATACATATTTCATGAAAAACTTTTAAGGGAGTTGAGACATCCTTTTGGAAGATATGCGTAAAATTAGCTGAATTGCTTTTGCTCGCCGAGAAACGGTGCTCATTGGCCGGAATCAATCTACTTTTTATACATAGGTTGTCTGAGAAGGTTTGTCACACATTTTGCCCCCTTTTACACCAAACCCTTCTTGTTGTTTTTTTTTATCCACTTACCACTTATCAACCACCCAAAAAAAATTATTTTCCAAACCAACGTTTTTTTTAAACCCTCTCTATCTATAAAAAAAAAAATATACTCTAATAAGCGCTTTTCCCCCCCCCTCCCCCTCTCGAGCACACACCCTTCCCCCCCCCTCCCCTCTCATATGTTTTTTTTCTTTGGTGGTTTCCCCCTTACCTACTTGCTTCTTCTTCCTTCCGAAGAAGTCCCACAAGCAGATGTCAGTGCTCGCGTGAAACATGGCGGTAGTTTTTTCCCCCCCACCCCCCCCCCGGGAAACCCCCAAAAAAGTGTCAATCTTTGCGTGGAAAAAGCCACGTCTTCGAAAGCACTGCATACATGTTATAGAGATGTCAAAAACTATTTCAGTTGCACCGAACAGGAAAGCGGAATCTCCTTATCTAATGTCCCATCTACCTCATCTCGGTAGCCTAATACAGGGTGTCTCACAATAGGTGTCACTAAAACAAAATGAGATTACAGCAAAACAAATCAACCAAATCATAGCATTTATTTTTCATTTGAAAGATACATGTTACAGAAATAAACCATATTAATTCAATTCGAATCTCTCGCCCTTTTCCTTGATAACTTTGCGCAAACGCTTTGTAAACCCATCGCAGCTGGCAGGCACGACTTCCTGAGGAATTTGGTCCCAAATATCAACCAAATGTTTCTTGAATCGATCTAAAGTAAGCCCTTTCGTAGAGCCTATATGTTGAAGCATATAACCCCAAACAAAGTAGTCAAGTGGGTTGAGATCCGGTGAAGATGCAGGCCATTCTTCGCTTGTGATGAAATCGGGCAAATTTTCCGCGCACCACGCTTGTGTCTTCTTTGCCTTGTGAGCTGGAGCTGAGTCCTGTTGGAAACAATATGGTGTATTCCCATACAGCGTTGAAGCATGAGGAAGCAGATGGTTCTTCAAAACCTGCTCGATGTAATATTCAGTGTTGATTTTTACGTTAGGTTCTATGAAAAGAAGAGGAATTTTTTTCCTTTTCGTGAAACGGCGCCCCATACCATGATTTTCGATACATTCTGATAGCGTTCTACAGCTAGTTTATCTCTTGGAATATTGGCAAGACTTTTGCCATACACAGGATCATTTTGTTGATTATGACTGTCCTGAAGGAGGAAGAGCTTTTCATCCGAAAATAAAATCTCGCAGTCACCATGCCGAACCAAAAGATTTCTGCTTCTTTGGACCCTGGCTTGCTTTTGACGCTCCGTCAACCCGTGAACCCGTTGTTTCTTGAACGGCTTGCATTCCAGATCATGTCTGAGGAGCCTGTTCATTGAATCAGGGGACATTTGAAATTGTTTGCTCAAATTACGGCCAGATACGGCCGGATTACGTCTTATTCGATCCCTCACACATTTGATCTTTTTCTTCGTTCTGGCAGTTCGTCTGGCACCTCCTTTGTGTTGAATATGGACATTTCCAGTTTCCTTGAACCGTTCCAAGGTACGAAAAACAAAACGCTTACTCACTCCGAACTGCTTAAGGCTATTGAATATCTGACACGGTCTAAGCTTTTTCAAATGTAATTTTAAAACTGGCTCCCGTATGGCTTCCATGGTAGCTGATAAATAGAAACAAATGGAATCGCTTATTTATCTTCTGCGATAAGCTGTCAAAAAAATACACTCAAAATGGGTATAATCAATTCCGCTGCTAAAATTACCCAGCTGAAATAAACCAAGACTGAAATCGATGCTACTCGTCATATTTACTAGGGATTCAGTCCAAACTCAGGTCGCACCCGAAGACTTTTTGGAAGCACGTAAACGAGCAGCGCAGAGAGTCTGGCCTACCATCTTTAATGGTGCTAAACGGTGAAGTCGCTTCATCCCCCCAGGAGATATGCCCCCTGTTTTCCGAAAAGTTGTCCAGTGTTTTCTCCGGCGAGAGATTGACTGATGAACACGTTACATCAGCAGCTAAGCTCTGGGTACAATCGATATCAACGTCGACATGATTACAAGCGCCGCAAAACAACTCCAGTCGTCCTACAATTCTGGACCCGATGGTGCTCCGTCAGTATTCCTGAAGAGACAAATTAACTGCTTACTGACACCGTTGCTTCGCCTATTCCAAATATCCGTCGCAAGAGGAGTGTTCCCATCCTGCTGGAAATTTGCACATATGTTGCCGGTCCACAAGAAAGGAAGCAAAGGAGACATGAATAATTATCGTGGAATCACTTCGTTGAGCGCGATCTCGAAGCTATTTGATTTAGTCGTCATGGAGCCTCTACTTTCTCATTGCAAGCAATATCTAAGTTGTGATCAACACGGTATCACTTCCGGTCGTTCCACCACCACTAATCGTATATCACGGATAGTATGGCTGACCGAGCTCAAACTGACGTCATATATACCGACTTGTCAGCAGCATTCGACAAGCTGAACCACGCCATTGCAATTGCGAAACTAGAACAACTTGGGATTAGCGGCAACTTTCTGCGATGGTTTCGCTCATATCTGACCGATCGACCGCTGATGGTCGCTATCGGGAACTGCCAATCCGGCATTTATCCAGCCACGTCAGGGATACCTCAAGGAAGTCACCTGGGACCGTTGATCTTCCTACTTTATTTCAACGATGTGAATTTGGTCATCGAAGGCCCACGACTATCGTATGCAGACGATCTTAAAATCTACTTTCGGATTCGTGCGACCGACGACTGCATCTTCCTCCAACGTCAATTCGAAGTTTTTGCCAGCTGGTGCAATTTAAACAGAATGGTAGTTAACCCTGCGAAGTGTTCGGTAATCACGTTTTCTCGGAAGAAAGAACCGATCATATTTACCTACAGACTCGAAGGATCAACAATAGATCGTGTGGATCAAGTAAAAGATTTGGGAATTATTCTGGACTCTCAACTTTCATACAAGCAACACATCTCGTATGTGGTTGATATGGCGTCGAGGACATTGGGCTTCAACTTCAGGATAGCAAAAAAAAATTCTCCGACATCTACTGCCTCAAATCACTGTACTGTTCGCTGGTGCGATCCACATTGGAGTACTGTTCTACAGTTTGGAACCCAAATTACAACAATGGTGCTGAGAGAGTCGAGTCCGTTCAACGACGCTTTCTTCGATTTGCTCTAAGGAACCTGCCGTGGAGGGATCCGTTTCATCTGCCCAGCTATGAAAATTGTTGCCAGCTGATCGATCTGGAGCTTCTCCGTACCAGAAGAGAAACCTCGAGGACGCTTTTTATTGCAGATACATTACAAGGCAGAATAGACTGCACTTCAATCCTGGAGCAAATCAATGTTAACGTCCAACCTAGAGCGCTTCGAAACAACATGATGCTAAGACTACCTCTCCGCCGTACCAGCTACAGCATGAACGGTGCCATCGGTGGATTACAGCGAGTAATCAACCGGGCCTCTCATCTGTTCGACTTTCACCTTTCACGCCAGATGCTGCGTCGGCCGTTTTACTACGTTTTTCAATGGTGGTTCCGGTGTTGATTAACTAATCTTTTTTTATTTTTGACCCTACGTTTTAACTTAATTTATTTTCAACATCATTGGGGCCACATTGAGCCTGTTGATGTCAACAAGAAATAAATGATATTTGAAAGAGCGAAGGGGAGGGGAGGGGCTGCCACAACAACCGACGGCCCCCACAACCCCCCCCCCCCCCCACCCCCCCCTTCCCAAGAGCCCCCCCCCACCCAAATAACCCCACCCTGCCAGGGGCCCCCGCCCACCCAGGTGCCGCAACCCAAAGGAAAAAACCCTACCCCGACCCGCCCCGCCCCCCCCCCCGGACTTTTGTTAGAAGAGGAGCGAGCCACCCCCCCGCCCCCCCACCACCAACCACCCAACCAACAAAAAAGCACCACCCACCAAAAAACAATTTGTTTTTTTTTGCAAAGCGGGAGAGGAAACCCAGCCGCGATGAGGCCTTAGAAACAATATAGGCAATGTGGTTCTCGAATGACAGTTTGGAATCGAGCATTACTTCCAGATCCTTAACTGTTGTTTCACGTTTCAAGCGTGTTCCTCGAAGGATGTAGTCGTGGAGATACATCGCACGTTTTCAGCCAGCTTTTGGATACATTTAAGGACATTCTGTTGATCCGGCACCAGTCGTCGAACACTTGTAGTTCCTGCTGAAGAAAATCGGCGTCTTCTGGACATTTTATGACGTAGTACAGCTTTAGGTCGTCCGCGTAGGATAATTTCAGGCATCTGAGGACCAAGTTCACGTCGTTCATATATAACATGAAAAGGAATGAACCAAGGTGGCTGCTTTGCGGAAAAGAATGAACCAAGGTGGCTCCTTTTTTCTGGATCAACGTCCAAATTTTAGGAGCCATCAAATATACTATATTAACAATATGAATCACTTCTTTTTTCCACAAATACATGTTAGGCGACCCATGTAGCGCTGTCAACAGAACCATCTGGTGGTGAAAAAGGCAATCAAAATATATTTTAACAAGAGTTTAAATTTTAACAAAATAAGGAGTGCATGGAAAAAATTTAATAACGCTAACGTTATAAGAAGTTCATTGCCTTTAAAGGAAAAATATAAAAAATGGGGGTTGGGTCTGACGAGAAAGGTCTATTGGAATATGGAATCGGTTTAATATCGTAATTAAATTAACAAATAATTATTCGGCTTTGAACGCACTGTGAAAATCAATAATCATTCAAATTGAGAGATATGTAACACATTAGCATCACAAGTTTCTTCGTTACTCCATTGATCAAAGAATTTGCCTCGCCCATGGTCATTAACACAACGCAAAGTGGGAAAATAGATACACAATTCCAGGTCATTAGATGGTGCAGAGCCGGAACCCTGAAAATTGCCTCATCTTACGTAAAAATAAACAATAGGTGTACACAATAAAATACTACATTACTAAAGGGTGTCCCACATCAAATTGCATCAAGGAAAAAAAACGCTGTAGAAAATTACCCATTGGGTATTTTCTCTCGAAAATTTGGGTAGAAGTAGTTTAGAGTGTTTTTTTTTTGTATTTTTATCGCTGTCAATTTTTCAAAAATTGGAAAAAATGGCGTCACCCGAAAAGCAACGTCACCAATTGATTTTACGCAAGCACCTGGACTGGAATCCTCAACTCTCTTATCGGGACATCGGAAAACAACTCGGAATCGTGCAGTCAACGGTGATTCGTGTGATTAAACGGCATAATACGGTGGGAAAGTCGAAAAATACTGGGCTATTATGAAGCAGGCACTACGAAAGCATCCCAAGGGGGTCAAATCTGAGGAAGACATCAAGAAAAAGTGGGTTTCCGTACAGAAGAAGCTGCAGCCAGATTTTGTACAGAACCGAATGAGTGGAGTTAAGCGTAACGTGCGAGCGTATGGTTATGGTATAGAAATTGAATGAAAAAAATATGCCAAAGCTTACTAATGGGTTATTTTTTACTGTCTGAAAGTCAACTAGGTAATTTTCTACAGCGTTTATTTTTTTTTTTCGTGATGCAATTTTATTTGGGACACCCTTTACATTAAACCGTTTGTTGCATTCTATTATGAACCATTGCCATGTCTGGATTTGACATTCACAAATGCTTACTTACTTACTTAATTACTCGAAACTAAAAAGCTTAAAATACAGAGGAACGTGAATTTTTTTATTCCCAAGCTGATTTGCAACCGCTTCAAATTTATCGTGAAATAGTTGCAAATGCGGCCAAATTGTACGCATGCGATTGTTATTTAGGCAAATAAAGTGTGCAATTTATGCAACAGAAAAGTGACCAACTTTCTACCTAGCCACCACTTTGAGCAAAATCGATAAATAGAATTACTTACATGAGAAATGTACAAGCAGACAATAGTTTTTGCATTAAGGTATGAAAATGTGTTGAAACGAACAAAACCACCAGGGTGAAAGTTTTACCTAATTTGGTGCATTTGT
This sequence comes from Aedes koreicus, assembly GCA_024533555.2. Classification (NCBI taxonomy): domain Eukaryota; kingdom Metazoa; phylum Arthropoda; class Insecta; order Diptera; family Culicidae; genus Aedes; species Aedes koreicus. The sequence goes on along the minus strand of JAHHFK020000808.1, from coordinate 9,465 downwards.
GGAATTAGTGAACAAGAAAATATGTTTTTCAAAATTTTCCATGGTTTCTTCATCCGATTTTTCGTTGCAGTTTTCCTCCACCATGAAAATTTGTGTTTGGAAAGTATTTTCAGATAATACTTTGGGGATGCTTCGTTTCAGAAGAAAAAAAACTGGCAACCCTGTTTTTTGATTATTATTTTTTTCGTTCATAAACTCTTCGTCTTAACAAAGTCTCAAGAATATCACCCTTGCCCTTCGTCATACCCTTCGGCCCAAACCTGTACGATATTAAAGAACATCTTCAGCTGTCAATGAATTTTTCGAAAGAGAAGCGCGCAATGATAAAAAAAAAATATTACTTCATCCATTGCTTACGTAAGCAATTCCAGGCTTGAAGATTTGTGAAAAGTGTTTCAAGGATCAAATGAAATTCAAACATCTGTCAGTGTAAAAAGGAGTGGAGCTAAGCAACATTTGAAACTCACCTGAGGTTTTATCTAGGACACAATATATTTCTTCAATCTGCGCCTATGATTTTCATGAATATTTATGCCTCAATTGAAGCCACGCAAATGCCATTGCTTGTCAGTTGGAAATAAACACCTTTACTGAAACTGCTTCCCATTTCTAAGCATTACCATTTCAAAGCAGAGAATTTATTTACCTGATTTCGCATTGGAAACAATATCATCTACAATCGAATCCCGGCAACGTCGATAACTGAATATGTCGGATCCTACATTCATTCAAAAACGACTACAAACGGTGCCGAATAGAAGCGCACTCATGTGGGTGGGTGAAAAGGAAGATAAAATGAAGAAGAAAAAAAAAAGCAAAATAGATTGACACTACCTATACCGTGACAACTAACAACAATGCACAATACGAAAGCGAGTCCCATCCATGACAGGCCAGCCAGAGCAAATCGGATCATAAAGGCCGCACACAAGAAAAAGGCGAAATCCTATGAATATCAAAAAGGCTCTCATACCTACCACCCACGAGCTGGTGTTGCATCTGCCGGCTTCGTTTGCTTCACAATCGAAATCATGGCTGGTGGTGATGATGATGATAAAGAAGAAATGCCGGGCGAAAGATATCCCGACGACATCGTTGACTACCATTATGGCGCTGTGCAGCCTCCCACACTTGCTGGTTTGATCATATCTTCCTTGTGCTTACCGTATCGCATAGGGCTTCCCCAACGGAGAACGGATTGTAGAAATACAGATAGGTACAACCACCACCGCCCTCCTACAAGTTTAAACACGGCTGTTTCTGACTTGCTGTGTAGTCTATGAGTAGTGAGAGGAATGCAAACAGGACCCATTGGGGAGTTGAAGGATTGTGTATTGCTTGATGGCGAGATAGGGAAGTGGCGAGGAGAATTTCTGTCATGTATTTTGCGATATTGGATTTGAGAGAAAATGCTAACGAGCAATTTTTTTCTAAACATGGCACTTAATTAAATGATCGGGATTTTGAAGCAGAGTCATTTGGTCTCGAAATATTGAACTTTGCCTGGACAATTCACAACATTTCATGTAAATTATAGAAAACATCGATTTAGAAAGAAATTGATTCATACTTCAATTCCCTTCAGGACGTTTTTTGTTTTTTCCCGGCCTGGTGGTTTTGTTCGACTTCAACAATGAAGAATCTGGCAGCACTGGAGCAGAGATGCCAGATTTTTATACATGTAACGGGAGGCAACTACAATTTTGGATTTTTTTCGAGGTCCCTATGCTCAACAACAAACGAGCTCAGAGTGAAATGTGTATATGTTAGCTCTCTCTCTCTCTCTCTCTCTCTCTCTCTCTCTTTTTGCTAGTGTTTTTTGTTTTGTTTATGCTTGCTCAGTTTTGCTCAAAATGCCGTCAAAACAAGAAGCATTTCGCAAGCGCGTTGTACAGTTCTAAGAACTGCAGAGAAATCTCGCCAAAAAGTATACGGTACAACATTTTAAAAGCGAAAATGTTGCGCTTTCAACTGATTACCATATCCCAAGATCCCAAACAACTTCTCGCAAGCAAGGTACCAGAAGACCAGCCAAAATTATCGACGCAAGAGGACTTCGTTATCTTTCTCGTGCCTTCAACAACAAGGATTCACTGAGCCAACGGGATGCCGCAAAAAAGTTCAACGATTCTCACTAGTACATCTGCAAAACACAAAAAATAGTCGTAATAAATTGCAGAAAGAAGACAAGAGCCCCGAAATACACTGAGAAATTGATTGCGATGCTGAAATTCCAAAAACATATTCCGAAAAATGTTTTGTTTTGGACGATGAAAGTTACTTCCCTCTTTCGAAGACGTACATTCCCGGAAACGATCGATACTATTCGATCAATAGTTCTACTGCATCTCCGAACATAAAATATAAGTTTAAACATGAATTTAAACAGAAAGTGATGCTGTACATCTCCATTTCCGAGAGAGGTATTTCTCAGCCATGGTTCAAGTGGAAAATTTTGATCCCGGTTAGTCTATTAAACTTATCATGTCTGGGTGCAGTAGTGTGCCTTTTGGAAATATGGCAGTGAGATTTGGATGAAAACATAACACACAGCTGTCAAAAAGATTAAAAATGGTTAGCCAACTTTTAGGTTATCTGTGGGAAAACTTACAATTTTTACACGACGATAGTCCCGATAGTGTGTGAACGTTAAACGTCATTAAGCTTAATGACTCTGTCGTCCGTGTTGGGACAAACCTGATCAGATGCACGTGATTGGCAGTAGCTTGTTTTGACGGCGCTTCACATTAATTTATTTTTCAATAGTAAAATAATTAAAATCAAAAGTTTTATATATTGGAATCGACGTGTAAAGAATGTTTCAATCGATTGGGGCAAAAGTTTTGGATATCGATCGTGAAATGTCTGAGTTATTAACGTTCAAAATCTAACCATATTTCGTGACGCTCAAACTTTTCGCACTCGCAACGTGTACCCCAGTATTGAAAACATAGGCGTAGTCCTACGTCTGAACAGAACAGGTGAAGTGTTGGTTTAAATCTTCCTAGTTTTTTGTTTTAAGAATAATGTTGCTAAACCTTTGCAACGCGACACACGCATGAAACATTCCAAACACACAAGCAACACGATGCGAGACAACAACATACGTTCGACAGCAAGCAAACTGTGGATCGACACAAGTGATGAAAATAACATTCCAATTTTTACCAGTTCTGCACTTACCGAAAAAAAGAACCGCACACTACTCGGAAGGTAGTTTTCCGGAAGGTCTGCAAAATATTCCTCTGCGGCGTAGATAATTTCCTAGCGTGAGCTGATTTTTTTTATTGATGAGCCATCTTTTGAGGTTTGGGAACAGATAATAGTCCGAGGGAGCCAAATCAGGTGAATTTAGCCGTGCTCTTGTGCGCCAGGGCATTGTCTTGCAAAAACAAAATTGTTTTTCTCTTCATGTGAGGCCGTTTTGCAGCAATTTCGGCCTTAAATCGCTCCAATAATAATCCACAGTAATACTCGCTGTTGATGCTTTTATTCTTTTCGAGGTAGTCCACGAAGAGTATGCCATGACAATCCCAGAAAACCGACACAAAAATCTTTCCGACCGATTGAGCCTCCCTAGGCCTCTTCGGAGCACTCGTGCCGGCTTCAGTCCATTGCCGGGCACTCATTCTGTTCGCTGGTGCGTAATAGTAGAACCAGGTTTCACCAACAATTACCAATCGACGCCAAAAGTCCTTCCGAGTCCGCATCATGAGGGTCTAAACACGGTTTCGACGTGCTCTCGCGTTCGTGTTTTTGGTCAGGAGTGAGCATGCGCGGCACCCAGCGGCAGGATAACTTATTCATATGCAGAATCTCGCCCAAAATATGGCGTTTGCGCACAATACTAATCTTTGTGGTATCTGCTAGCTCACGCACCTTCACTTTCCGGTCAGCCAACAGCATTTCATCAACTTTTTTGACATTGTCCTCTGTAACCGCATCGGAGGGCCTGCCGCTGCGGACTTGATCGGTAGTGAAGTGACTCTCGAAACCAATATTTAACGGTGTAATCTGACGCAGCATTTTCCCTATAATATTATCGTTTCAGTTAAAAACCGAATTTATCGTCTAGCGACAATCGATTTTACTGTCGATCCATACGTCGTACCTAATGTCGGAAGTAGCGCGTTGTACTGAGCATCAGATGCGCCATACAGCGCAATATTTCCGACATTAGGTATAAAATACAGAAGGAGAATAAAATCGATTTTCGCTAGTCGATAAAATCGGTTTTCGGCTGAAACCATAATACTTATCTACCTTTTCTTTTGTTTCCTTCGCCGTTTTGCCTCTCAAAATATAACGAAAATCGTTTTTATCCATATTCAACATGATGCCAAAAACGTCAACAACAATCGGCTGTCCAAAACCTAACTGTCGGAAGTATCGTACTCACATTTGGCGTGTATGCCTAAATATAAACGGACTACAAGCCACTATAACCTTTTTTGCAATAAGCATCGCATTTTGGCGGTCAAGGAAATTATTCTTCACCACACCTAGTACTTATACAGAGTCAACAGTTGGACCGCATCTGCGTCACAATATTTCATCAACAAATACGGTTAGGGCAGCTGCAGGTCAGTCCTGCGAAGTCTGTCCCTCGTTTGTCCCGTGGGCTGCTTTCCTGTGTTGCGTTCGGTGCTGTGTCCCTGGTTGCCCGGTGGTTTTTATTTTCCGCCGTGTTACCACTCCAGTGTCCGCGCGACGGCGTGCTTCCGCTGTCCGTGCTCCGGTTCTCGCGTCTTTTATTGGTCCTTAGTGGGTTGTTTCCCGCGGTTGTGGGTTGCCGGGCTCATGGGCCTTCCGGTATATGTCGGGGCTTTAATTCGTGAAACCTCGAACTTATCTCCGTGGATTAAGGGTGTCCACAGTTAAATTGCATCACTTTAAGCTGTCCTCAAAAACAAGTCTCTCAACAGATTGTCATGAAATATTCGAGATAAAAAACAATGTACAGGGTTACCCATTCGAAGTGTTACCTATTCAAATGACTATAATTTTTTAGTTTGATAATATTTTTATTCAGTCCAATGGCAAAAATGTATGAAAATAATCAAAAATTTAGAATCCATTCACTTTAGCTCGATATGGCCACCTTTTGCCTTGACTATGGCCCTCAAACGGTCAAAAAACGAGTTGCATGCTGCACGAATGTGAGCTTGTGGTATTTTTGCCCATTCACGTACAATCGCTTTCTTGAGCGCATCCATACTGGCGTATTTTTTAGTCCGCACCTTACTCTCTAAAATAGACCAGATGGAAAAGTCCATCGGATTTGCGTCTGGTGAATTCGAAAGCCATTGCGTCGACGAAATGAAGCGTGGAACATGATTTTTTAACCACTCTTGGTTAATTCTCGCTTTATGTGACGGTGCCGAGTCTTGTTGGAACGTCCATTCTTTCCGGCCGAAGTGTTTATGTGCCCACGGCTCTAAAGCACCTTCCAAAATGTTTTCACGATAATAAGTCGCGTTTATTTTGGCACCAGGCTCGATGAAAACGACTGGAGAGCGCCCATCAGCTGTCACGGCAGCCCATACCATCACTTGCGATGGGAAATTACTTCGGGTGGCCATTCGTAGGCTTAAATTCTCGTACGTGCGTTCGGTCAAGTAAACACGGTCATTTTGAGAGTTTATGAATTGCTCAATAGGGAAATTCTTCTCATCAGAAAACACAATGTTCGGAAATTCGCCACGTGCGTACAAGTGTAACAACTCCTTCGCTCTTTCGAGTCTAACTTTTTTTGCTGCGGTGTAAGACCGTGCCCTTTTTTGGAACTTGTAAGGCTTGACCTTTAGCTCATTTTTCAATAGTCGTTGCATTGAACTTTGCGAAATTTTCAGCTCTTTAGCCATTTGATTACCACTTCGACGTGGATTTCGTTCAAGTCGAGCCTTCACTTTTCGAATCATCTCAGGTGATGTTGCTGTTTTCTTATGACCACCTCCATGGCGTTTTGCGATGCTACCAGTATCATTGTAACGATTTATAGTGCGATACACAAACATTTTGTTCACTTCGAGATGTTTTAGCTGACGAACAATTGCTGCTTGTGATTTTCCAGCCAAATATAAAGCAATCACACTATTACGTTTAAATTCCATCACGTATAACTTTTTTTTCACACGACACAGACTAAAATGCTTTTGTACGCTTGTAAACAATTGAATGAACTGTCATTGGTGTAAATTTGAGCGCGCTGTCATTAATAGTGTGGTAGTTATAGCAGTTTGAATCTGGTAACACTTCGAGTGGGTAACCCTGTATAATCTTGGTTTAAGTATTTGTATTTTGCTGTATTTCTTTACCAAATCCAAAAGCCCGAACTTTTTCTTAATACCACGCATAAGATTTTGTACAACGCTTCAATAAGCATTTTTTCCGCTTTCAACCATGACTTCAACCATTCCTGTTCTGTAGTGACAACTTTAGGATGTTTCGTGCTTCATTAAAGCCAATATTTTTCAATTGGCCGCAACTTTGAAGAGTTTGGGGATTTTGAGCTGCTTCGGCACGAAATTGACACCATTCGTCTTGTACCATTCCAGCACATCCTTGAGATAATGACAGAGGCTCGTATCGATTGACAAACAATTGTAGGAACGTTGTGTGTTTTGAGAAGCGGAAGCAGTCGTTTTTTCGGGCATTCATTCATGTAATCTTTTACCATTTACAGTTGAAGTTGTCACGAAAGGCTTGCTCCGTTTTTACCACCCGAACAAATCCTGCCAAATCATGAATTTCTTGGGGAACTTTGACACTTGCTGTTTCATGAGAGACTCTGGAATATCGAACTTGTCTTTCGCAGTCACATACTGATTTGCCAGAGATTTATTTAAAGTCAGCTTTCACGTGTATTTCACCGTCCATGGTGCAACAGTGTGGTTTTCGTCAACATTTGTGTGTACATTTTTACTTGCAAGTGTTTTAGCTGTTTTTAGTTCATTTTCATTGCGATTTGTAGGTTTCTAAACTTTGAATGAACGGAGCCCGGCTCGTTTCTTGGCTTTCTGCCTGGAAACCTGTTGGTCAAATGCAGCTTTTTTCGCGACATCCCGAACGGAACAGTTGGATTTGCGTTTGAAGGCAGCAACCACTCGCTTGTGATCCTTCGCACAGTACGAAACACCTTTTCTTCCAAGTCACCTTCTTCCAAAGGGTGTATTCGATAAAAATGGCACACAGAAAATCTTCTGTAACTTTTGAATCGTATGAGTAAAAAACCTAGAAATTTGAGTAGATCTTATCCATAGTGTATTATTTACATCTGCCAAGTTTCATAGTTATACATTCAGTAGTTCCAGTCATGTCGTCGAAACAAGAAATTGTCCGTGAGAAAATTGTTGTGCACTCACAATCAAAATCCAGGGGCGTCCCACCGGTGGATTGCTAAAAGGCTTGGAATTGCAAATACAACTGTGTCTCGTGTAATAAGAACCTTCAAGGAGCGTCTGAGTGTCCAAAGGAAGGAAGGGAGTGGTCGTAAAAGTGGTCCAATGGACAGTAAAATGGCCAGGAAAGTCGTACAACAATTCAAGAACCGTCCAAACATGTCAATTCGAGATGTCGCTAAAAAGTCTAAGGTGTCAGTCGGTTTTGTGCAGAAAACCATGAAGCGTGCTGGGTTACATGTTTACAAAGTGCAAAAAGCCCCAAACCGGAATGAAAAACAAAACATCACTGCGAAAACCCGCGCCCGGAAACTTTACACGAAGCTGCTCACCAAATCCGGTTGCATCGTGATGGATGACGAAACATACGTCAAGGCCGACTTCCGTCAACTTCCTGGGCAAGAATATTTCGTTGCCAAGTCGAAGTTCGATGTTCCGGAGGATGTTCGAAAGAAGAAACTATCGAAATTTGCAAAGAAGTTTCTAATCTGGCAGGCGATTTGCGGATGTGGTGAAATAAGTGCTCCCTTCATCACTTCCGGAACAATAAACGGTGCGATTTACACGGAAGAGTGCCTTAAGAAGCGTCTCTTGCCATTCATTAAGAAGCACAAAGGATCAACTCTGTTTTGGCCTGATCTAGCATCCTGCCACTACGCTCGAAACGTATTGGAGTGGTACCGAGCCAACGGAGTCAATTTTGTGCCAAAGGATATGAACCCACCAAATTCACCGGAACTTCGTCCAATTGAAAAATTCTGGGCAATTATGAAAACGGAACTTCGCAAACATCCCAAAACTATAAAAACAGAGCTAGAATTGAAGAAAATTTGGGTAAAAACAACAAAAACACTGGGAAAATCGGTTGTACAAAATTTGATGGGTGGAGTGAAAAGGAAGGTGCGGGCATTCGGGATGGGAGACGAAATTGAATAAAACAAATGTTGTAAATCAAAACTCATTAGTAGTTCTTCATTCCCTGAAAATTTCAAGAAAATCCGATAATCAGTTTAATTTTGATGAGTATATATGTGTGTGCCATTTTTATCGAATACACCCTTTACCGATAGCTGTTCAGTATTCCAAATCTTGCCTATCAATCGGTGCATACAATTCCGCTTCGATAGCTTTCTTCCCAACTGCCTTGTGTTCTTAAGCTGCTTGATAGCAGCCAGTCAAGGTGGGGTATCCGTTCCTGCCTTGCCTATCCTGCATTGGGTTGCATGGTAAAAGATAGTGTGCTTGCTTCGAAATACCACCTCACAATGTCCTCCGCTCAATTTAAAACTACTTCTATTCCATTTTCACAGCCTGCCGTGCTCTTACGGAAGTATCAATACTTTCTCTTCACAGCTTTGTACTTGCAAAAATTGCTGTCCACTATTGGAGCCTTATTGAGATGAAAAAAAAATTCCTCCTTAAACAACATCATCATAGACTGTTACTCCGCGTTCCGCGTTTGGTACAAACATAACAATCATAAAGTAGAGCATCTTTACCTTCACTATACATAAGAGTTGACACGTCTCTTTCGTCCACCGTATTGATAAAACCATTCCTTCTGCTGTCCTAATGTTCCACCTTTTTGAAATTAAGGTGTTCATCATAGTGCTGCTTGCATCTTTCAATCCCTTCCCGTTCATTTTTCAAGATGCCTCTATCCATATTCCTACACAGTTTTGCCCGTGACACAATGCCTTTGCCTTTGGATTCCGTTGAGTTTATTTACGGGTGAACGATACAGCTGCTCCATTTCTTCACATTTCAACTTTTATCCCGGGTATGATGAGTTTGCTGTCTAAGTTTCTGTTTATTCTCCACGTTGCAACATCATCACCCGCGCTGCATTCTTCTCGTCTAAAATCGTCTGGTACACTTCATCGAACCATTCGTTTCGTAAATGTCTTTCCACAAACCCTATGGCTCCACCTTGTGCTGCGTTGTTGATGGCTGCTTTGGCACCACTCCAGCGTTCTTCGTTCTACTCAGGAGGGGCTTAAACAGCTCTCCCTCAATTGGCATCCTTGCTGCATGTGGTTTACTTGGGTCATTACAAGATAGTGGT